>JALGBA010003851.1:247500-881301 GCA_023970755.1 Azemiops feae
TATCAAACTGGCTTTAGCTAAGTTTATATACTTTATATCAATATTTGCTCTATAGGAGTTCAGTAGTATTGAAAGAAAAATCTTCATCAGAGTCCAGTCCAAAATGGAGACTGCTTTAGAAAGAAGGTTGTAGTTTATTGAAGAGGAGAGACAGACAGAAGCATGACTGACCACATGTAGCTGGGAGTGGTGGGTTTTTATACCTTCTTGGGCTTTTGAGGTTGTTTCCTGTTCCTGTGGCATGAACTTTGACCTGAGCTTTTGAGTGTGTCCATTTTGGTATTGGTGGGTTAATCCTATTATGTCCTAGAGGTCATGTTTTTAGAGTTTGGGTGGGATATGTAGATTTTAGGGCTCTTTGTCTTTCTAATTTAATCAGCTTTTAGCTTCCTGGCTCCAACTTTCCTGAAAGGATTATCGAATTTGCATTTTTACAGAGCTGACCTCTGCCTGAATTTCTGGCTGGGGAGGGGAGGGAGAAGATTCTGCCTTTTTAAAATCTTCTCCATTATTTCTTTGGGAAAATATAATATTCTGCCTTTTTAATATTCCCCAAAATATTTCTTTCTCTGTGGGGGGTGCTGTCTTCCCACAGTACTAATGCACACAAGCAAGCAAGCAAGCGCACACATGCACACACGCGCGCGTGCAAACACACACACACACACACACACACACACACACAGAGCAGCAGCAGCAGTAATGGAAATTCCACAACCTAGACTCACAAAGCATATGCAACTCTTGATGTGTCTGCAGCTAGCTAAGATCTCCTTGCCCAAGTCTTTTTTAAAAAGGTGTTCAGTTCTTTTTTTTTTAAATAATGTTTAAAAACAAATTGCGAAAAAATAATTGTTTGCCTAATCTGTTAAGAGTTTTACAGCTTTCCAGCGCAAAAATAGGCCCAAAAAATAAGTACACATTCAAAATGAGGAGGCATAGTTTAGAAAAACGTTATCTATAAAATATATATAAACATGATACATACAGTTTCATTCAATTCTTGGCAACATGGTAGAGAACAACAACTAACTCAGGAGATCAGGACAACATAGAGAAGACTAAGACACGCCCAGACCTAGGCTGGATCACATGCCTCACACAGCCAATCCTGTGTCTCAGTTAAATAACAGTTCCCATTGGCTGGTTCATTGCTATGGCTATTCCAGTTCATAAATTCTTACACACTGACACTCCTCCCTTTATGACTGGAATAGACATAAAACCAAATAACTTAATATTCTTCCCATGGTATATTCCACCCAATGGCTTGGTCATTACATCTGCCAGATTGTCATCTGAAGAACAATGAAGTAAGCAAATTAGTTTACTTTTGATGGCTTCTCTGACATTACAATACTTTATGTCCACATGCTTGCTTCTACTTTTCACTCTGTCACCTGTTGCCATTTTAATGCAAGCAGCATTATCTTCAAATACTGTTACAGCTTCTTTAACTTCTATACTTAAATCCTTTAACAGCTGTACATACCAGGTTACCTCTGAACAAACTTCAGACAGAACAATAAATTCTGCCTCCACAGTAGAAATAGCTATAGTTGTTTGTTTTCTGGACTTCCATCCAATCAAAGTCCCTCCAAATAATACCACAAACCCAGAATTGGACTTTCTGGTTTGCACATCATTGGCATAATCACTGTCAACATAACATTTTAACTTTAATTCTTCAGAGATCTGTATTTGAAGACCCAAATTCACAGTTCCCTTCAAATACCTGAGAATTCTCTTCACACCCATCCAATGCAACTGCGTTGGTGTGGCAGTAAAGCGATTTAAGATTCTTACTGCACAAGCTATGTCTGGTCTGGACCACTGTGACAGATATAACAGGCTTCCTAATGCTGACTGATATATCTCCTGATCACAAGCTTCACTTTTGTCCTCGCCCAAAGTGTTGTGAAAATCTATGCTCAAAGGTGTTGGAGAAGAATTACAATCCTTCATGTTGTATCTCTCCAACAACTGTTCAATTTTCCTTCTTTGACTGAGAATGTAGCCACCTTTCTCAGTTTTTTGTATCTCTGTCTACACCAAGATAGTTTTGTATTTCACCCAGACTTTTCAAATCAAAGTTTTTCTCCAATTGATTAGCAAATTCCTTCACCTGTGCCAGATCCTTTGCAATGAAGCAAAGATCATCCACAAATGCTAATAATTGGCAATCCCCACCATGGAACCTTGCAATATATATGCAATCATCAGCCTTACAACTCTTGAACCCAAGACCCTTCAATGCCACATCTAAACAGATGTTCCAGTTTCTGGCTGACTGCTTCAGTCCATAAATGGCCTTGTTCAGTTTATACACAGTGCCAGGCTTTTTACTTTCATATCCTGGTGCTTGAACCATGTAAATTTCTTCCTCCAATTCTCCATTGTGGAATGCTGTGGTTATATCAAAGTGCCAAATTTTGTAACAAGTTTTATTATTTTTTCAGTTTTACATCCAAATATTTAGGAAGCAGCGTGGTGATTGGGTAATCAATAGTCCAATAACAAAGTCTTTCATACATATCTCAGGTTACATCATTAAAGGTTCCCTCTCTATTTCCCTTAATTATGATATCACATTCAAGTTAATATATTTCTGATTATAGCTCAATCAATCAATACATTTATCAATATAATTTTACTTATACATATCCAAGTCCTGTTTTGAGGTTTTACCTCATTTCAATTACCATATTCCAATTTAGCCTTTAATATTCATAATATTTAGACTTCGGGTAGCCCAAATTTTCCTAATTTCATTACAGAATAGTTATCGTATCTAAAATACACATATTATTCATTTAATTACATTCTTACTTTATTTCACAAGTATATTCTATTTCTCATCCTAGTACCTCATCATTTACTGATAAAATATCTTTTATTGTCACAAACCAACTTCCATAATACAATTCAAAACTATACTCTAATGGCTAATTTTCATTTCCCTTATAAATCTAAGTCCTAAATATTGAATCAATCGATATCTTTAAAAATCTCCTTAGCCCATTAAGTAAGATTTTAAGCTCTTCCATTATCAGTCAACAGAAAAAAAGGAGGGGGAGAAGGAAAATCCCATTTTTAAATCTAACTCTAGCTTTCTTTTTGTGCCAAACAGGCTTCCATACCAGTGCCTTTAAATCCTAGATGTGTCTCCCTTCATTCCTACACATGTTATTTGAATCAAGGGAGAGCATCCAGTTATCAACTTTTCAAAGGAACTGGCCCCTTTGTGATCATTAGATTGTTGCCCTAATAGTTCAAATCTCCATGTTTGATTTAAGATATTTGTAGTCAGTTCAGTCTTGTCTTCTTCTTCTTCCAGTTTCATCTGGCTAGAATAAGAGGTCATGTCCAGTGTTGTGCTTTTTATTTGATTGTCTGGGTTGTCTAAGATCTCAATATATTGTGTTTGTTGATCTTTAGCATCCTCCATCTTAGTGTAGCTTTCTTCAGTTTCTGTTGCTTTTTGAGTTGCAGGTCCTTTAGTTGAAATCAAGATTTGACTATCAAAGTTCTCAGTAAATTGTACTTGTTGTTGTGTAGAATCCTCTTTGATATTAGTTTGTACCTCTTCTGTTGTTTTTTGGATTATAGGTTCATTAATTGGAATCTGGGCTTCAATTTGTGATTTTAAGGTGACATCTTTGTCTTTCACTCTGGAATTCATTAGCTCGGTGGCTTCAAGGATTTTTTCAAGTATGAGTTTATAGTTGAGTTGTGGGTAGAATTCCTCCATTTCTATGGTGATTAGAGATAGTCCTTTAGTGGAGGCTATGTTTAATAAAAGTCAGCAAGTGTTCACCTCCACTATTCCTAGAAGTTGTTTTCACCACCCAGCTGTTTCAAATTATCTTTTTTAGATAATATGAAGGACAAATCTAGGGAGTAAGCAAGCCTTACAGTCAAAGAAATTCACTTGCTGTACCAGGCTTCACCACAAGATGTCCCCGATAGCATGTAAAATCTTTTTCCAGACACCAATTAGGCTTTTATCCAATTGAAAAAAAGGTTTTTTTCCAATTTAACAAATAGATAAGGTAATAGGACCACAATAGGAACTTTTTGGGACCCCAAATATCCAAAACATACAAGTCCAGTTATTTGGTTGTTTAGGTTAGTTGTTCTTTTCTTTTCTTTTCAAAGCTTTAGTTTCCCAAGGTAGGCAGACGCCCCTATGTTAAAAGCCAGGAAGAAATTTCAGGAGGCTTTCACAGGAAGATAGTTGGGATACAAGAAAGGTAGAATAAGGTCTCACCCAAATCCTCCGCGGTGCTTTCGTTGTGCTTGGTAGTGGTTTTGGCTTTCGGCTGGCACGGCTTAGTGATCGGCCATATTAATGGCTGATCTTTTCTCCGACGGTCCAAAGGAGCTGCCTCAGATCAAACGGAAGGACTGCCGCCCTTCCGCAATCTGTCGAGGGTCCTCCTCATGGTCATCGCCCTTCCAGGGTGACTTATGACCCTTTTCAGGGTCGCCCGATGAAGGGAAACCGGGCGGTGGAGAGAGCGCTCCCCCCGTGTGTCCGCCAGCGCCGCGATCCGGAACCAGAAGCCCAAAGTGCCAAATGTTATGCCCACGCGCCGTTGCCAATGCTAGTGCCAACCTTATAGTTTCACTTTTTACCATTGGTGCAAATACCTCATCATAGTGCATGTTTTTCTTCTGCGAAAACCCGTGCTACTAATCTTGCTTTATATTGGACTTCATTGTTGGGTAACACTTACTTTTTGTATACCCATTTACATCCTACAGCTTTGTAATCTTGTGGCAAAGCCATAGAGGTGAACACTTTATGTTCATCCATGGATTTCATTTCTTTGTCCATGGTCTCTTTCCACTTCACTTGCTCCACTTTGGGTAGTGCCAATACTTCATGATAGTTTCTTGGCTCATACCACACATTACACACCTTTACTTTCCCAGCAGAATATCTGTCAGGTGGAATCCCTTTGTTCCATTGCTCTGACCTGCGTGGCATTGACTGCTCTTGACTGTTAACCCTTTCCTGCTTCATATCAGAGTCACCATCTTCTTCTGACTCCTTTTCTTGATTATTAGCTTCTCCTCCCAGAACGCTGACACCATCACTAAGTGAGTCACTGTCACTAAGTGGATCATCCCCAGAATTGGCATCAATTCTGCCCCAATTCTGGTCTGCAAAGTTAGCAGATTTGGAAATTACTATCCTTCTGCTTCCATCGCTAAAGTGATAGCTCTTTGAGCCAGGCTCATAGCCCATAAATCTGAGCTTTCTAGCCTTTTGTTGCCCTTTTCTCCTGATTGACTTTGGAATATGCACACATGCATTGCTTCCAAACACCCTTAAATGTGCTAGAGATGGCTTTCTCCCATATAGCACAGCATATGGAGTATCATTTATAGAGGAACTCCACAGCCTATTGACCAAATAATTAGCAGTCAATATGGCTTTGCCCCAATACAACCTGCTCAGACCAGAATCCTCCAGCAGTGAGTCTTTCATGGTCTGCAAGACTCCATTCTGTCTTTCAGCCATGCCATTCTCAACTGCTGTGTACGGATTTGTGCGTCTATGTCGTATTCCTAGCTGCCCCAACCACTGTTGAAAACTTGCTGACATGAATTCTGAACCCCTGTCAGTTTGCAGCTGGCATACCTGTTGCCTATATCTTCTTTCTCCGAAGCTCACCCATTGCTTGAACTTCTGCAGCACATTTTGCTTTTTAGCAAATAACAGAAACCAAATCTGCTATGGTAATCTACAATGACTAGTGCATACCTGGCTCCTCCCAAGCTGGCTTGCATTGATCCTACTAAATCTGCATGTACCAGCTCTAGAACCCTTGTTGTCTGCCTTGTGCTCTTTTTGCTCACTGGGAACACCTTAGATTTTGATGATTTACATACTGCACAGTCTAAGTATGCCTTACACCCTTTCAAGGTTAATCCCTCTGCAAACTCTGGCATCCTTTGCAACACTCTGAAGCTGGCATGGCTAAGCTTTCTGTGCAAGAGATGAATGCATGAATCATGTTGTGCCACATTACCAAATGTTTGGACACATTTAACCTTTCGTGTCTGCAACACATAAATATTATCCTGTTTTATGCCCTGTGCACAAACATTCCCATTTCTTTTTATGAGACATTTCCCATTTACAAATGTGGTTTCAAACCCTTATTTGTCAAGACTGGAGACAGTAAATTATGCTCCATTTCAGGCACACATAATACATTATTAAACTTTTCCTCCAGACATGGAATCAGCACACTGCCTTTTCCCATGACTTTTGCCTTCTGGCCATTTGCTAAGGCCACTGCATCTCCTCCAGTTGAATCCAATCTGGAAAACAACTTAGAATTATTAACAATTGTTTGACTAGCCCCACTGTCTATTAACCAGTTGTCTCTGCTATTACAATAGCTAACTTTTGCAACAGCAGCTTGTCCATTTTCTGTTGTTCTTGCTTGTAAACAGTCTTTCTTGAAATGAGTTTCAGCCCCACAGATGAAGCATTTCTTTTTCTCCTGTTCTTTCTTCTTGGGAATGTACTCTGCTGAGATGTACTCTGATCTCTGCAGACAGGCAGTCTGCTGCTTTGCTCTGTCTGCTCCTTGGACCCCCATCTCAGGAATTTCTCCTCGTGGCTTGTTCTAAAATGGTGTTTCTGTTCTTCAGAAATCAAACAGGCTTTAAGTCCTTCCTGTTCTGGTGTGCATTCAAAAACAGCTGAAACGATGGCCCACATTTCATCAAGACAACAGCACTTTCTGAGACTCAGGAATCTGCATTCCTCACTGTTCTAATTCAACAAACAGTTTCTGCATATGGAACAAATGTTCTTCTACGCTCTCATGTGGCAGCAGCCGGGCTCTGTACAATTGCCTTGATAATTGCACTATATTGCATGCTGACATGCTCACATGGACATTTCTCAACTTCAGCCAAACTTCTTTTGCAGTTTTTAAGTCAGCTACATTTAAAAATTGTTCATCTTCCACACTTAAGATGATGTAAGCCAGTGCCTTATCATGCCTCCATTGATCTGCAGCTGCTAATTGCCCCTGGGGTGGATTAATCACAATATCCCAGAGCTCCATAGCCTTCAGAAAGCATTCTATTTTTGCAGCCCAAATAAGATAATTCTTTTGTCCCAATCAAGGCAGAGAGCTCTCCTTTAAATCAGCCATCCTGCAAGCCTTCAGCTGAGCAGCCTTTTTCTTTCTTAATTTAACTCAGACAGTCCGTCAGCTTAATTACAGCTCCATGTTGAGCCTCAATCTTTTTCTTCAGTCTCCTGTGTGCAAGGGCTGGCTGGGATCTGGGCCCATAACCTGTTAGAGTTTTACAGCTTTCCAGTGCAAACATAAGCCCAAAAAATAAGCACACATTCAAAATGAGCAGGAGGCATAGTTTAGAAAAACTTTATCTATAAAATATATGTAAACATGATGTCAATGCTGTTAATATAGGATATTATTGCTTTGACAAGATATGCAGAACTGTCTGGTATTTTTAGAGTTAATTCAGATGACATAGAAAGGGAGGAGATTTATGAGGAAAGCCCGGGAAAGAAACGGAAGTGAATCTTTGGCCTCCAGCCTAATTGGAAGACGTAATTTATGACTGTAAAATAAGGGAGGGGTTTAGCAAGTAAAGATAGATGCAAGCCAGAGAAATTCAGTTTCGGGCATCCGTCTATGTAATATGCCGAAGTTATGTTGCTAATTAAAAGATTCTTAAAGGATAACAATGCCTAGTTTCCTATAATTGCTTCTTCCTTCGGAATCATAACATCATGCCAGAAACCTTTTCCAAACAACTGGAGGTGGATTACCCCCACCTCTTTCTCCTAGCCTGGAGTGAGAATGACAAGAATTCAGGAGGAGAATAATCTATCATGAAATGGGAGTTTGTTGAATACAACCCGGCAGCGACTGATATCCCAGAGGGGGAAGTAACAGACAGCATGCTGTGGGAAGATGAATTTTGGCAGACGTGGACAGACAACGGACAAACTGCCACTCAAGGCCTGGGTGAGTTATTGGAAATGTCTCAAACCCCAGAGGAGAGAGGCAGAAGTCCACTCCTGCAAAGAAAAGCCTACAGCCCTTCCATTTCATATCAGACAGCCTTTCGGACCCGGTCTTCCTCTATCAGGGACTCCAGCCCTGAAGAGAGAGGGAATCCCAGTCTGAGGCCTCTGCAACAAAGAGGAGGGTGGCATTCGAAGCAGGCAGAGAGTAACCAACTTCTGAGCTTGCCACAGCTAATAGAGACCTTGCAACAGCTTGGGGTGGTGGAGGGACCAGGAGATCAACAGTTGGTGGGAGAATGACCACAGCAAAGAGATTGGCCCCAACCCCCAAACATGCAACCCCTGGACATAAACCAGCAACCAGGAGGGGACCAGCACCAACAGCCACAGTGGGGGGCCCAACAGCCTATAATTGCTCCACCTTTCAGAGCAACTTTCAGTGGGGACCCAGAGAAACTGATTTTTTTCCTCAACCAAGTACGCTCTCACTTGAATCGCTGGGCTTATCTCTACCCGGACCCAGGGGCTATGGTTGAAGTGATTGCGTCCGGCCTAGAGGGAGAAGCATCCGAATGGCTGAACAATTTATATAATGAGCAAGCCCCAGAATTGGAAGACTCCCACCTCTTCCTCCTGGGTCTGAAAGAAAGATTTGAGGACCCATCCCTTGACCTAAAAGCAAGAGAACAAATCCACAAAATAAAACAAGCTGGCAGGCCTGCCCTGGAGTACGTGCAAGAGTTTCGCAAGATAGCAGGTCGAATAGGGGGGTGGCCAGAGCAGTCCCTAATCCATTACTTCATTGAGGGATTAGATGATCACCTCTCTGAGGTCTGAATTATTCGAGCAGTACCTGATCAACTGCATGAATGGTACCAGACAGCGGTGAAGCTAGACGTTCAGCTCGCCTGCTATAAGAAGCCTCCCCCACCTGAATCCGAACAGCAGCCAGAGCAACCCGAACAACAATCACCCCCACGAAACCCTCCGACTACTGCGATGGCTGAAAGACCCAGGCCACCTGCAGACCCATCAATTAAGTGTTTCCGGTGCAGACAGAAGGGACATTGAGCAGAAAACTGCAGAGCAGTCCGGAACCAGCGGCGAGAAGGAGACCTGCCAAGGGGCTAATGAAAGAAAAATCCAACCGGGCCACGCAAGCACCTGTTACCCAGATTACATCTCCCACACAAGAGGACGCCGGGACTCCAGGTGGACCCGCCCCTGCTCTACCCTCCTTTGATGGCGATGACGAAGGAGAGAACGACCTGATGGTGAGTCAACAAATCCCATCTTTTCACTGCCCGCCAAGCTTATACTCCCTAAGTCGGGGGCACAAATAGACTTAAATGTGCTAATCGATTCTGGATGCACCCGATGTATTATTAGCCTACCCTTTGCCATGAAAATGGGCATACGGGCAAAGCAACTCTCCAAACCTGTAAGGTTCGAGCAAGCTGATGGCTCCCTGATGGGAGGGACTTTAGTCACACAATTAACTGAGCCCTTACGCCTAGAAATAGGCGCGCACTGGGAATTTATTCGGTTCCTGGTGGCCCCAAAAATGACTGAGACTGTGATTCTAGGCTTAGCCTGGTTGGACAAATGGAAGCCATTTATCTGGTGGGAGAAAGGAATGAGAACTGTGAGACTACCTATAGGGCCTGAGCCTCCCACTGATTCAACTGACGTTGTGGGACACTTTAGGCCACCTAAGGAGCGAACACTCATAGCTGCCTCACCGTCACCAGATGAATCACTCATCCCCAATGAATACTGGGACTTAGTAGAGGCATTTAGTGAAAATGAATGCGATGTCCTACCCCCTCACAGACCCAATGACTGCTCTATTGAACTGGTGCCAGGAGCCAAGCTCCCACGCCCGAGAAAGTACGCTATGTCCCCCCTCGAAATGGAAGAGATGCAGCAATACGTGAATAAGAACCTAGCGAGGGGGTTCATTGAACGGGCCAAATCAACGTGGGAGCCCCCGTGTTATTTAAAGAAAAAAAAGATGGGTCTCTTTGTCTCTGCGTAGACTATAAAGGTCTCAACGCTGTGAGTGTGCAAAACAAATACCCCCATCCCCTCCTAAAGGACTTATTAACTCATCTGGCTAAGGGGAATGTTTTCACCAAATTAGACCTGAGAGAGACATATTACCGAGTGAGAATAAAGGTGGGAGACGAGTGGAAGACTGCCTCCAACTGCCCCATGGGGAGCTATCAATTCAAGGTCATGCCATTTCGACTACAGGGGGCCCCAGCCGTATTCATGCAGATGATTAATGAGGTTCTACATGATCACCTATACAAAGGGGTTCTGGTGTACCTCGATGATATCCTTATATACAGCACGAATATGACTGATCACATAAAGCTGGTGAGAGAAGTGTTAAAGAAACTATTGAATGCCAAGCTTTATGCCAAATTGTCAACGTGTGAATATCACCAGACCCGATTAGATTACCTTGGCTACAGAATCTCCAACGAAGGCATTGAGATGGATCCAGCCAAGGTGAAAGCTATAATCGAATGGCAGCCCCCCAAAACCCACAAACAGCTCCAGAGCTTTCTAGGTTTTGCCAACTTCTACCGTCAATTCATCCCCTTTTTTGCCAAGATTGCCCTACCCCTTACAGATTTACTCAAAACAGGCAAAAGAGGAGGGAAGCCGCGACCGGGCCAACCACTAGCATGGACTATGAACTGTCAAACAGCTTTTGAGAATTTAAAGAGACTATTTGCTACCGAACCGGTCCTAAAGCACCCCTGCTTTAGGACCCTGTCTTCCATAGTAGCTTGTTAAAACCTTATCGGGGTTCCACTTTAAGACCTCCCCCAAAGAAAGCACCTGGGCCCCTCGTAGTTGCGGGGCAGACCCATTACGAAGTGAAACGTGTTCTTGATTCTAGAATTTTTAAAGGGAAATTGCAGTACCTAGTACAATGGAAGGGATACCCATTGTCTGAAGCTACTTGGGTGAAATCCAGTGAGGTGAAAGCTGACAGGCTCCTCAAAAGGTTTCATACGAAACACCCCAACAAACCGAAAACTAGTCATTAATATATGCTTTTGTTTACATTACAGGATCTGTCCTTTTTGTAAGGGGGGGCGGATGTCAACGCTGTTAATATAGGATATTATTGCTTTGACAAGATGTGCAGAACTGTCTGGTATTTTTAGAGTTAATTCAGATGACATAGAAAGGGAGGAGATTTATGAGGAAAGCCCGGGAAAGAAATGGAAGTGAATCTTTGGCCTCCAGCTTAATTGGGAAGACGTAATTTATGACTGTAAAATAAGGGAGGGGTTTAGCAAGTAAAGATAGACGCAAGCCAGAGAAATTCAGTTTCTGGCATCCGTCTATGTAATATGCCGAAGTTATGTTGCTAATTTAAAGATTCTTAAAGGATAACAATGCCTAGTTTCCTATAATTGCTTCTTCCTTCGGAACCATAACACATGATACATACAGTTTCATTCAGTTCTTGGCAACAACAACTAACTCAGGAGATCAGGACACAGGGAGAGACTAAACCACGCCTAGGCTGGATCACATGCCTCACACAGCCAATCCTTTGTCTCAATTAAAAAACAGTTCCCATTGGCTGGTTCATTGCTATGGCTATTCCAGTTTATAAATTCTTACACACTGACATAATCCAATAGAGAATGTTTGTCTAGGTAGAATAAAATGGAATTCAGGTTCTCTACATTTTTCCTCTACAAACAAAGGAGGACCAGTGGTAGAAGTAAGTTATTACTTACTAACGTCTGTGAAAATATATAAACTTTGGATCTTCTATTTTTCCATCTGTTTTTGGCACAAAAATGTACCACAAGGCTTTTCCCTCTCATCACTCTTCTCCCTGGATCATGACTTTGATATTTCAGTAAGTCTTCTCCTGGTCCTGGTCTGGTTGCATTTGGCATTCTATAAATCCTTATTAGTGTAAACTGTCCAGTCCATTTTAGGTTTACTTGCCAGTCTTAGTGTCAACGCTGTTAATATAGGATATTATTGCATTGACAAGATATGCAGAACTGTCTGGTATTTTTGGAGTTAAATCAGATGACATGCAAAGGGAGGAGAAATATGAAGAAAGCGGGAGACTGGGAAGGGAAGTGAATCTTTGGCCTCCAGCCTAATTGGAAGACGTAAATCATGACAGTAAAGTAAGGGAGGAGTTTAGCAAGATAAGACAGACGCAAGCCAGAGAAATCCAGATTCTGGCATCCGCTTTGTAATGTACCAAAGTAGTGTAGCAAAACTCCTGGCAAGGAATACAAAATAAAGAAACTAAAAGAGAAAATAATGTCTCAGTTTTCTTGGAATGCTTCCTCCTTCGGACTACAACATCATGCCAGAATCTAAAAACTTTTCAAACAACTGGAGGTTCATTACCCCACCTCTTTCTCCTAGCCTGGAGTGAGAATGACAGAATTCAGGAGCAGGCCAATCTATCGTGAAACGGGAGTTGGTTGAATACAACCCGACAGCGACTGATATCCCAGAGGGGGAAGTAACAGACAGCATGCTGTGGGAAAATGAATTTTGGCAGATGAATGAGAACCGGTGGACAGACAATGGGCAAACTGCCATTCAAGGCCTGGATGAGTTACTGGAAATATCTCAAACCCCAGGGGAGAAAGGCAGAGATCCACTCTTGCAAAAAGAAGCCTACAGCCCCTCCAATTCGTATCAGACAGCCTTTCAGACCCTGTCTTCCTCTACCAGGGACCCCAGCCCTGAAGAGAGAGGGAATCCATGTCTGAGGCCTCTGCAACAATGGGGAGTATGGCATTCGAAGCAGCCAGGGAGCAGACGACTTTTGAGCTCACCACAGCTGATAGAGACCTTGCAACAGATTGGGATGGTGCAGGGCCCAGGAGATCAGCTGCTAGATGGAGGACAGCCACAACAAGGAGATTGGCCCCAGCCCCCGAACATGCAACCCCTGGGCATAAACCAGCAACCAGGATGGGGCCAGCAGCAGCAACAGCCACAGTGGGGGCCCCATTCTCCACCATTCAGAGCAACCTTTGATGGGGACCCAGAGAAACTGATTTTTTTCCTTAACCAAGTACGGTCTCACTTGAATGGCTGGGCTTATCTCTACCCAGACCCAGGGGCTATGGTCGATGTGATTGCGTCCGGCCTAGAGGGAGAAGCATCCGAATGGCTGAACAATTTATATAATGAGCAAGCCCCAGAATTGGAAGACCCCCAACTCTTCCTCCTGGGTCTGAAAGAAAGATTTGAGGACCCATCCCTTGACTTAAAAGCAAGACAACAAATCCACAAAATAAAACAAGCCGGCAGGCCTGCCCTGGAGTACGTGCGAGAGTTTCGCAAGTTAGCAGGTTGGATAGAGGGGTGGCCAGAGCAGTCCCTAATCCATCACTTCATTGAGGGATTAGATGATCACCTCTCCCAGGCCTGCATTATTCGAGCAGTACCTGACCGACTGCACGAGTGGTACCAGACAACGGTGAAGCTAGATGTTCAGCTCGCCCGCTATAAAAAGCCTTCCCCACCTGAATCTGAGCAGCAACCAGAACAATCCGAACAACAATCACCCCCACGAGAACCTCCGGCTACCACAATGACTGGAAGAACCGGGCCACATGCAAGCGCGTCAATAAAGTGTTTCCGGTGTGGAAAGAAGGGACATTGAGCAGCAAACTGTCCAGTCCCCTACCCCCAACTGCAGAGCAGTCCAGAACCAGCGATGAGAAGGAGACCTGCCCTGCGGCTAATCAGAGAAAAATCCAACCGGGCCACCCAAGCACCTGTTACCCAGATTACACCTCCCACACAAGAGAACGCCGGGACTCCAGGTGGTCCTGCCCCCACTCTACCCTCCCTTGACGGTGACGACGAAGGGGAGAACGACCCGATGGTGAGTTGACAAATCCGATCTTTTTCACTGGCCACCAAGCTTACAATCCCTAAGTCGGGGGCACAAATAGACTTAAACGTACTAATTGATTCTGGATGCACCCGATTCATTATTAGCCTACCCTTTGCCATGAAAATGGGCATACGGGCAAAACAACTCTCCAACTCTGTGAGGTTCGAGCAAGCTGAATCAATTAGTACATTTAAGTACATTTAGTACATTAATGTACATTAGTACATTTAGTCTGGATAGAAATAAACTGACCAATAGTCCATCTTCATCAGCCATTGGAAATGTGTCAGGTCCCCAAATCCTCATTGTCTTCCTTGCATATATACTGTTGTGCTTTTGTTTTGGGGCCTGCTATTCTGCTGGGGGGAGGGGGGATATTTGCTTTTGCTAGGGAGAACTTTCGCTTTCTGCTTTCCTTCTCCCGCCTCTATCCACTTGAGAAAGGAATGTGTCTCCCTTATCAGGGAAACGGTTACAGAGAAACAAAACTGGAGAAGACAATGCCTGCTTCAAGAGTTCTGCTTTCTTGGGTGGTTAGCTGAGGTGGGTCCTTACAAAATGTCCAATCCATGTAGCATCTTTAACTCCAGACGGTTAGAGCTCTCAATCGTCTGCAATCTTAACATTATCTTAGTTGTTTTTTAAAATCTTTTGCTTTATTTGGCAATTCCTGCCTGTCCTTCTATGAGAACTATTACCTCTGAGAAGCTAAAGTATCTTCTTTTTGCAGCATGTTATCAACAAAACAGAGTAGAGTTTGAACAAGTTTATTTCAGCTATTCCTCTTTCTCCCAATCACATCCAGAATCTGAAAGTGCATGGGTATTATATGACCAGCCTGTCAGGACCCACTTCAACACCTCATCCCAAGAAAGCAGAACTCATGGAAACAAGCTCTTCCAAAAAGAACTTTTATTAGGAGAAGCTGATAGCAGGCATACTAGACAGGATCTGAGGGACTCCTGTACAGATCGATACGTTAAAGTATCCCCAAAGCAAACCTCACCCCATAGTTCATCCAGATGGTTCAAACCGGCCAATCCCCAGGTGTTAAGTCCATCGTGGGGGAATGGAGATAACATCGGTCTGGCTCTGGTCGTAGCATCAGTGTTTAACCGGCTCTTCGCACCTTCTCTTGAGAGCGGAGAAATAAGCCAGGCTCCAGAGGTTGTATTTCTTTCTTCCTCCCCCTTTGCTAGCTGACAGGTTAGGGAGAAGAAAGTTCAGAGAGAGACACAGTGCAGGAGAGCGAAGTGTTACATTGTAGCAATGGGGGAAAGAATGCAGGAAAGCAAAGTGTTACATTGTTGCAATAAAGGAAGCTAAGGCAATAAACCCGTGCTCCGTCCCCCCTCCCCTCTAGGAATATGGCAGAACCCAGGGAGAGGAGAGAATGGAATCGGGAAGCAAGAGAAGGAGAGGCAGGGAAATATGAAATATGATAGATATGGGTTCTGACATCCTGCCCCCCTTAAAAATATGAGAGATCAATCTGTTGAGAGATGAAACAAAACAAAATTGGTGAGAGGTTAGTCTGGTTTGTTCGGGTAGTCCGTGTGAAACTTTTTTAGCAGGTTGGGGGCTCTAATGTGGCGTTTGTGCACCCATTCATTTTGGGAAGAGGGAAGGTGCTTCCACGCTATTAGGTATTGAGTCGCTCCATGGTATTTTCGGGAGTCGAGGATTTCTTTTATTTCAAAATGCTGTTCCCCCTCAACCATAATGGGAGGAGGCAGTGGGGCAATGGCTGGTCACAATGGTGATCGCTGCTCTTGTTTTAGCAAGCTGCAGTGGAAGATAGGGTGAATGTGCCTGAGGGCTTTTGTAATTCTAGCTCTACTGTTACTGGGTTTATGATCCTTTTGATGGGGAACAGTCCCATGTATTTTGGCCCTAGTTTCTTGGATGGTTGCAGGGATTTTAAGTATTTTGTGGATAAGTAAACCATTTCCCCTATAACGAATGGTTTAGGTTCGACTCTTTTCTTATCTGCTTGTGCTTTATAGGCCTGTCTAGCTTCATCTAGTGCTTTTCTAACTACTAGCCAGGTGTTTTTTAATTGTGCGATCCACTCCTTCAAGGAGGGAATGGCCGGCTCAGTGGCACTTAGTTTTGGCATGGGGTTGAAGCTTTGGCCCATAGCTACTTGGAATGGGGTGTAGCCCGTGCTGGAATGGACCGCGTTGTTGTATGCCACTTCTGCGAAAGGGAGCAGGTCGGTCCAGTTCATATGTTGGAAATTAATAAAGCATCTTAAATATTGCTCAAGTACTGAGTTTGAACATTCCGTCCCCCCATTTGTCTGAGGATGATGACTAGATGACAGCCCCTAGGTGGTCCCCAGAAGGGATAAAAACTCTTTCCAAAAGTCCGATGTGACTTGCACCCCCCTGTCTGATATTATGCGCTGGGGTACTCCATGCAGTCTATATATGTGCTGGACGAACAGTCTTGCCAAGGCTTTAGCGGTGGGGATTTTTGGACAGGGGATGAAGCGTACTTGTTTTGAGAATAGGTCCGTGACCACCCAGATTGCTGTGTTTCCATTACTTTCTGGTAGTTCTACTATGAAGTCCATGGAGATTTCTCTCCAGGGGGCTGAGGGGCTTGCCACCGGCTGTAACAATCCGGGGGCTTTCCCTTGCAGTCTTTTAGCAACTGTGCAGGTTGGACAGCTGGCCACATAGCTCTCAATGTCCTTTTTCATAGACGGCCACCAAAACTGTCTCTTCACTAGATGCAGCGTTTTCACGAACCCAAAGTGACCCGCCAGTTTTGTGTCATGGCAGAGTTGCATAAACATGATCCTCTGGGCGTTTGGGATGTACAGCTTCTTTCCCACCCATGGCAAGCCGTCAGTGATAGTGCATAGGTTTTGTGGTTCTGGAACCATTCATCGGTTTCTAGAGCCTTCCTGAATTTGATCCCTGCTTGGCTGGCTATTGGCTGCTTTAGTTTTGCCTGAGCTCTTGTGGTTACTTGCGCTGCCAGCTGTGCTTCCGGCATGAGCGGCTTGGAGATGGTTGGCTGGGAGCTATTGTACTGGGGCATGCGGGATAGGGTGTCTGCCAGGAAATTCCTCCCCCCTGGTGTTTGATTTTGAAGGTAAACCAGTGGAAGTATTGTGACCACCGGGCTTGTTTGGGGCTGAGTTTTCTGGGTGTTTTTAGTGTTTCCAACTTCTTATGGTCTGTCCAGACCTGGAATGGGATTTTGTTCCCTTCCAGGAAGTGCCGCCAGGTGAGGAGTGCCCATCTCACACATACACCTCTTTTTCCCACACCACCCAATGTTGCTCCGTGTCAGAGAGTTTTCTGGGCATGTAGGCACAGGGTTGCAGCTACCCCTTGTCATTTTCCTGCAGCAATACTGCTCCTACTGCTATGTCACTTGCATCGGCTTGGATTACGAATGGCTTATCTGGGTCGGGGTGCTTTAGGACTGGCTCAGCTGAAAAAATCTTTTTAGTCTTTTGAATGTGGCTTGACATTCCATCGTCCAGGTTAGGGGCTGACTAGGTCTTACTGAGCCTCCCCCTTTCGTCTTTAATACGTTCCTGATAGGCAGGGCTATCTGGGCGAAAGAAGGGATGAACTGCTGGTAGAAGTTAGTGAACCCCAGGAAGCTTTGTAGTTGCTTTCTCATGTGGGGTGGTGCCCACTCCAGCACCGCCCGGACCTTCTCGGGGTCCATCTCTATGCCTTCGGTTGATATGCGGTAGCCCAGATAGTCAATTCTCTGTTTGTGAAATTCACACTTGGACAGTTTTGCATAGAGGTTGGCTGCTTTCAGTTTTTTCAAGACTGCTCTGACTAATTTTATGTGCTCCTCTTTACTCTCTGTAAATATAAGGATGTCATCCAGGTAGACAAGCACCCCCTTGTATAGGTGCTTCCTCAGTACCTCATTGATCAGCTGCATGAAGACCACGGGGGCTTCCTGCAGCCCAAACAGCAAGACCTTAAATTGGTAGCATCCCATAGGGCAGTTGAATGCGGTCTTCCACTCGTCCCCTCCTTAAGTCTAACGCGATAATAGCCTTCCCTTAGGTCCACTTTTGTGAAGAATTTACCCTTCGATAGGTGGAATAGCATGTCTTTCATGAGGGGGAGAGGGTACAGGTTGCTTTTGCTTATGGCATTCAAGGCGCAGTAATCCACGCACATATGCAATGTGCCATCTTTCTTTTTCCTGAACAGGACTGGGGCCGCTACCTTCTTTGGGGAAGCTGGCTCAAGGAAGCCCCTCTCCAAACTCTTATCTACAAATTTCTTCATCTCTTGTAGCTCCTCGGGGCTCATGGAGTACAATCTAGGCTTCGGGAGCTTCGCTCCCAGCTTGATTTCTATCGTGCAGTCTGTGGGCCGGTGGGGGAGCAGCTCGTCCGCCCTCTCCTCGCTGAAGACTTCAGCGAGATCCTTGTACTCCTCGGGTATTTCAGGTAATGTGTTTTCCTCCCCCACTGCTGCTGTTTCCGAAGGGGAGCTCTCGGGGACCCCCAGGGTTGGCGATCCCATTCGGTCCCCTTTTGGGAACCTGAGTTCCGTTGTTCTCCAGTCCATTCTGAGGTTCCATTTCTTTAGCCACGCCAACCCCAGTATTATTGGGCACTCCATGCCTGGGGTCACCACGAATGTTATAGTCTCCTCGTGGTCCCCCAGGGTAAGGTGGATCGGCAGCATGGCTAGAGTGGCTGGCATTCCCCCTGCTATGGACCCATCTAATTGACCGAAGGATATCGGTTTCTTCAGCCTCCTCACCGGAATGCCCAGGGTTCCCACCAGCGTTCGGCTAATAAGGCAACGCGTGCAGCCAGAATCAAGTAGGGCTTTAACTTTTACAGCTTCTGGCATGGAGGGGGATAGGATAGTCACTGTCCGGATGAGAGGCGCGATGGGTCCACTTACCAGGGGTTCGTCTTTGGAGTGGCCATCTGACGAGTCGGATGCTCCCGCGGTGTAGGCTGGGGTTCCTTTCCCTCGTTGGGTGGAGGGGGGGAACTTGACAGTCTCAGTGCCCCTCATGGCTGGCTCTCACGGTGTGGTGGGCGACCTTCCTGACTTCCCGGCTGGTGCCTGGTCGGCCTTCTGCTAGGGGTTCCTCGAGTGGCATTCTGCGGCGCGATGTCCCTCTTTTCTGCACTTGAAGCAGCCGGCAGTCTTCTTAGCTGTGGGTTGAGATTTTGCATACTTGCGTGACGGCTCAGGGGGCGATTGGTTCCACGGTTTTCCCTGGCAATGTCTCTTGAGCAGGTCAATCTTGGCTTCCTCTGCTAGGATGTACCAATCGTGCAATCGGCGTGGGTCTCCCCGGGAAAGGCAGGCATCATAGAGGTCGTAATTCAGCCCATCCTTGAATTGGCTAAGCAGGATGTCTTCTGGCCAATTCAGCTTGCTAGCAATGGCTCGGAACTCCTGGGTGTACTCGGCCACTGGCCGCCTGCCTTGCTTCACCGTCTTAATCTTCTCATGGGCCTTCCAATCTGCCAACAGATCCTCAAACCATCATCTAAGGGAGAACATGAATTGGTTGAAGTTCTGGAGCTCGGAGGCATCGGAGTCGTGTAAGTCCACCACCCAGTCAGCTGCCATGCCATCCAGGGCCGCCTGTACGATGCGGATCTGAGCCCTGTCAGTTGGGATGTCGCGGCCGTATTCTTCCATGTAATTGAGGACTTGGGTTAAGAAGAACCCCAGGCTCTCCCCGAAACTTCATGTCCAGCGTCGGGAACTTCTGGATGGATCGATGCCCACGTCATCTGTGGTGTCGTCCATCCCAATCAGCAGCTACTGCATGGTGGGGAGTGGGGACTGCCCCTGCGATGGCTGCAGTCTCGGCTGCTCCCCCTGATGTTCCTGGGGCAGTGGTGGTGAACCTATGGCACGGGTGCCAGGGGCGGCACTCAGAGCCCTCTATGTGGGCACGTGTGCCATGCCCCAGAGATGGCAACTGTCCCTCTTCAACCAGCCACCCGGTAACTCGCCAAGGTCCCACATGGCCGGATGCATCCCAGCACCCATGCGCTCGCTGGCCTCTGTGCAGGGGCTGATGGTGTCAGGCAGCAGCCGCCCTGGCCCCTGCCTCACCTTGCCCTGTGACAATGGCACCCCCACCCTATCTCGCCTTGCCTCGCCTCATCCTGCAGGACGAACCTCCTGCCTACCGCCCCACCTGCCAGAGACCCCCTGGATCTCCCCCAACCCTGCCCAGCCCCCACAGGTGTCCCCACGAGCAACATTGAGGTGATCACGCCCACCTTGGCCACACCCACCTAGTCTGCCATGACCACCACAGCCACGCCCACCCAGTGGGCCATGCCCACCTGGCACCCAGTGATAAATAAGTGGGTTTTGGGTTGCAGTTTGGGCACTCGGTCTCTAAAAGGTTCGCCATCACTGTCCTGGGGCTTCGACGTGCCTCCTTTGCTGCAGTCCATGGTAATGGTGTGGCCGCGGAGTTCAAGCTTTTCATCCTTGAGGGAGGAGGGTTGATTTCATTAGGTCGATCACCTTCTCCCGGATCCAGTTCGACTGCTCCCCACGATCGTTCTCACCTTCGCTGAGGTGCAGTGATCTCTCCATCTCTTGTTTCCATCCCGGATGGTGGCTGCCTCGCCTCAGCGTCACCTTTCTTGATTTTTTCTCCCACTCGTCCTTCTTGCCTACGCCCATGGACCAGCGAGGTTTATGGCTGTGCATCTCCATCACCTCTTCCTCTGAGGTGTAGGATGTCTCAGAGCCAGACAGCTGGCAGGGTTCTGACCGGACGGAGGGCTCCCCTTTCGGGGTGGCTTCCTCTTTCTCTGCACCAGTGTCCAGCATGGTAGATTTTGCAAAGTCCCCCGGCAAGGTCTGTCCTTCCAGGTTGACCACTATTGCTGATCCTGTCTAATGTCAGGACCCACTTCAACACCTCATCCCAAGAAAGCAGAACTCATGGAAGCAAGCTCTTCCAAAAGGAACTTTTATTAGGAGAAGCTGATAGCAGGCATACTAGTCAGGATCTGAGGGACTCCTGTACAGATTGATAGGTTAAAGTATCCCCGAAGCAAACCTCACCCCATAGTTCATCCAGACGGTTCAAACCGGCCAATTCCCAGGTGTTAAGTCCATCACGGGAGCAGGGAGATAACATCGGTCCAGCTCTGATCATAGCAGCGATGTTTAACTGGCTCTTCGCACCTTCTCTTGAGAGCGGAGAGATAAGCCAGGCTCCGGAGGTTGTATTTCTTTCTTCCTCCCCCTTTGCTAGCTGACAGATTAGGGAGAAGAAAGTTCAGAGAGAGACAGAGTGCAGGAGAGTGAAGTGTTACATTGTAGCAATGGGGAAATAATGCAGGAAAGCAAAGTGTTACATTGTAGCAATAAAGGAAGCTAAAGTGAAGTGTTACATTGTAGCAATAGGTAAAGAAGGCAGGAAAGCAAAGTGCTACATTGTAGCAATAAAGGAAGCTAAGGCAATAAACCCACGCTCCGTCCCCCCTCCCCTCTAGGAGTATGGCAGAACCCAGGGAGAGGAGAGAATGGAATCGGGAAGCAAGAGAAGGAGAGGCAGGGAAGTATGAAATATGATACTGGGTTCTGACATCATTACATAACTCACAGTGACTACAGGCTTATTATAGTTGATTTTAAAAGTGGAGATCTGGAGTCTTTTGGTTTATACAGTTCAATTCCGTATTTCTCCACACATAGTCAAATGGATGAGTTTCATACTTACACCTTCAGCTAATTTTTAATATATAAATTCAAATATAATTACATATCTACATTAGAAATTCTATTCTCTCTCATGCAAAAGAGCCAATTTGGTCTAGTGATTAAGCTATAAACCAGGAATGTAGAATAGAATAGAGCTGGAAGGGACCTTGGAGGTCTTCTAGTCTACCCCCTGCTCAAACAGGAGAACATATACCATCTCAGATAAGTGACTGTCTAGTCTCTTGTTAAAAATCTCCAGTGATGGAGCACCCACTGGTTAATTGTCCTCACTGTCAGGAAGTTTCTCCTTAATTCCAGGTTGCTTCTCTCTTTGATCAGTTTCCAACCATTGTTTCTCATCCTTCGCTCTGGTGCTGTGGCAAAAAAAGAAAAATTTTGCGCTATCTACAAAGCAAGAATTATAAACTTTAGGGGGGAAAAGGACCTTTCTGGATTATAAATACCTACTCAGTTGTGACTCTAAATCTGTTTGCAGAGAAAGGAAAACCCTGATTTTTGGCTATCATGGAAAATCAGAGATCTGCAGAAAGAATATACCAAGAAAAAACAAACACTGTCCAGGAGGAGATGTATGCTATGTTACAACTAATTCAAACAACATTGATCTCAGACCACGAGGAAATTAAAAATAACTTTGAAAATATAAATGAATACATCTCCAATTTAACTTTATAACAAAAAACTCTCAAAAAATAAAAACAGAGAGTGAGCAGATAAAACAGACAATTGAATATAAACCAGAGGAAAGAGATTTAAAGATGGAACCTAACAATAGAAGGAAGTATGACTTAACCCAGATGGAAAAAACCTTGCAGGAAATATTGGACATGGAAAAGATAACTTATACTCTAAGATCACAAAATAAGTCTGAGGACAAGAAAAAAGATTTGACAAAATGGGCTTCCAGTTCCGGATCGTGGCGCTGGTGGACGTGTGGGGCGAGCGCTCCCTCCGCCGTCCGGTTTTCTCTCACCAGGGGACCCTGAAAGGGGTTGAAAGTCACCTTGGAGGGGCGACGAGTGGGGAAGAGGACCTTCCGATTGATTGCGGAAAGCGGCAGCCCTTCCATTTGATCCGGAGCAGCTCTTCGGACCAACGGAGAAAAGATCGGCCACCCACGTGGCCCATCATTAATGCTGTTTCCAGCTGAGGCCAAACTCACAACTAAGCACTTGAAAGCACCGTGGAGGAACTGGGTGAGATCCTACCTTCTTTCTACCCCAACTATTTCTTTTTCCTGCAAAAGCATTTTGAAATTGCTTTCCCCTGTGAAGAGAGAGGGAAGGGAACGTCTTTCTCTCACCCTCTAAAATGGTGGCGGCTGCCTACATAGGGGAGATAAAGCCCTGAAAAAATATAATTAAATAATTGGACTTATATGATTCTTAGATCTGGCGAGCCAAAAAGTTCCTATTTTCACAGAAACTGGCTATTTTAACTATCTGGAACCCCCCCCCCCCGAAAAGAACCTAAACTGGATAAAAGTCTAGCCTTTCCGAAAGGATTTCAAATGCCATCGGCGACATCTTGTGCTGAAGCCTGGTATAGCAAGTGAATATCCCTCCTAAAGATACCTGTTTACAACTTATCTGTCCTTGGTACTATCTAAAGATAAAAAGCTGCAGCTGGGAGCTGAAACTGGCTTTTAAGAACTGTGGAGGTGAACATTTACTGACTCTTGTTCAAAAATTAGCCTCCACTAAAGGACTATCTATAACTATCTCAGAAATGGAGGGGGATCAGCAACAAACTTCGCTTGACTATAAACTTATACTTGAAAAAATTCTTGAAGCCACTGAGATAATTAAATCCAGACTGAAAGATAAAGGCGCCAGCTTGAATCTACAAATTGAAACCCAGATTCCAACTAAAGAACTTATAACCCAGAAAATAACAGAAGCGGAAGAAATCAATACCAAGACACAGGACTTTAAGGAACAACAACAATATATTGAAAATTCTGACAACCAAATCCTGACTGCAATCAAAGAAACTACAACCCAAAAAACCACAGAAGTGGAACAAAGTAACATCAAAACAGAGGATGTTAAAGATCAACAAGGACAGCACATTGAAAACCTAGATAATCAATCAATAACCATAAAACTGGACATGACCTTTTACCTAAATGAGAAGAAACCTGAGGAAGAAGAAGACCAGACCGAATTAAAGATAAAGATACTAGAACAAACACTGAGACTTGAACTACCAGGACAGCAACTTAATGATTATAAATGGACCTTGTTTTTTTGAAGAATTGATGACTAGATGGTCTCCTTTGATTCAAGTAACATGTGCCAGAATGAAAGGAGACCTACTGGATAACTTAAAGACATTGGTATGGAAACTTGGTTGGCAGAAAAAGAAAGCTAGAGTTAGGTTTAAAAAATGGGGCCTTCTGACTTACTTGGAGAGATCCTAAAGTCTCAACCAATGGGCTAAAGGGAGACCTGGAGATGAAGGGAAAGATGATTATTAGACTCAAATGTAATATAGATGATGGATTTGAGACAATAAAGGTCACTCTATTAGTAAGTCGTGATGTACTAGGATGAGAATTAGAAAATGTTTATGAAATAAAATAAGAATATATTTAAGTTAGTAATATGTGTATTTTAGATAATATAATTTTTTTGTAGTGAAATAAAGGAGATTTGGGTTACCAGAAATTTGAATATTATGGATGTTAAAGGTTAAAATTGGAATACTGTAATCAGAAATTAAGAATCAGGTAAAACTCAAAAACAGGATGTGGATATGTATAAGCAAAAAATAGATTGACTAATGTTTTAATTGAGCTTGCTATGGTTAGAAATTTATTAGTTTAACTATATCAAATGTCAATGGGAAATAGAGAACGAATTTTTGACAATGTAACCTGAGATATGTACTAAAAATGCTGTTACCGAACTATTGATTACTTAGTCACCACGTTGCTTTCTAAATACTTGGAAAACTAATAAAACTTGTTATAAAAAAAAGATTTGACAAAATGGATTACAGAGCTGCCAGGAGAACTACGAGAACTTGACAGACAAAAAATGATAAGAGAAATTAAGAGAGAAAGAAAGGAAAAGATTTTCAATGAATATGAAGGGGCGAAACCTTCCCATAAAAACATCTTGATTTGCCTTTTGTACCTACAACAACATCTACAAGACTATGGGAAGACTCTTTGATTCAGCGGAGCATATTGATCAGGAAAGATGTTTGGCAAAAAAAAAAGGCTAAAGTGAGAATTAAGAAATTAGATGATAGGACTTATCAGAGGGAATATTTAAAAAGTAAACATCTGTTTGAATATGGTTAAAGAAATAGAAAGAATTTGGATATAAATGAATTTTAGTTTAAGAGGGATGAGCTCCTCAAGTAACAGTATTTTTTCTTTCTTTTTTCTTTTTTCTTTTGTTTTTTGACATGAGAAATATAAAAATGTTGGGATGGCTTATATAAAGGAAATGTTTTAGATACTTAAGTGTAATTGATCTTGAGAAAATTTCAATGGATAAAAATGTTTTGAATAGATCTAAAAGATTAGATAATTAGATTTATTAAATGGAACATTTAAAGATTAAACATATGTTTGAATATGGTTAAAAAGAAGAGAAAAATTCTGATATAAATGTACACTTGCCTAAGAGGGACATGTATTTTAAGCAGTATACTATCTTATTTCTTTTTCTTCTTTTTTTTAAAGACATGAGAAATGTAAAAGTGTTGGGATGGCCTGTATGAGGAAAAAGACTTAAATACTTAAGTGTAATTAACTTTGAGAAAATCTCAACTGGTAAAAATGTTTTGAACACTGCAGGGAAAACAAATTTAAATAAGAATTTTGTAAACAGGATCTATGACAAGGGATGATAAGTTAGAAAAGAAGCTTTATATTGATGTGGTTATTATTTGCAGAAATATTAGGAAAATGTCTATATTTAATTTTTATTTATCAAAATAATAAGAATTGTATTAATTCAAGGTTGGCAAAAGAGAATATTATTGGAAGAAGAGAAAATCAAGCAAAGCTACTATGAGGACTATAGAATTATAGAAACTAATTGTTATTGATTGTTTTTTAAATATAAACCCAGACAACATGCTGTTTACCAAATATTAAGGTGATTATGTTAAAAATCAATAAAATATATTTTAAAAAAAGAATAGAGCTGGAAGGGACCTTGGAGGTCTTCTAGTCCAACCCCCCGCTCAATCAGGAGAACCTATACCATCTCAGACAAGTGACGGTCCAGTCTCTTCTTAAAAACCTCCAGTGATGGAGCATCCATGATTTCTGAAGGCAATGTGTTCCATTAATTACTAATTAGTACTCATAATTACCCATTAGTTGACACTCTTTAATAAGGCACACAATATCTTTTAGGAAGCTTGTGTGCATGAGATTCCTCTCCATGGACAGTTAGGCATAAAAACTGTTTCCTATGAGTATTTAAAAGACACTCCTACAGAGAAAGTATTATTTAAGGTAAACATTTTCAAGACTAAGCTACACAACAGTAAGGTTCATTTTTACAGCAATAAAACTTTGTATTGTTTTTAATTATCAAGTGAATATTCTGGGAACCTTTTGATTCACATGTAGGCTGAAAATGGCCTTAATTAAGCAAAAATTATATTGTAGATATATATTGAAATAAGACTTAAATCAGAATTACACAGACATTCCTGACTGTATTGTAGTTTGCCAACAATAGCAAAATAAGCTACTGTATTTTATAAAAATTCCAGTTTTGTGTTTATCAATCTATTTTATGCATTAAAATAGTTTTAAATTTTATCTTTAAGAAGTTTTAGTACTTTCTTTAGATGCTTCTATGCTTTGGTGGACCTTTGAGATGAAATAGTATTAAAAGTGACGTAGAAATGAAATTGCTCAATCAGGAACTCTGATGAATAATTCATATCTCTTTGAAATGCATATTGAATAAGAATTGCTGGATTGTGTTTTAATTTATTTTCTAATATGAAGAATAGAGCTGGAAAGGACTTGGAGGTCTTCTAATCCAATCCCCTGCTCAAGCAAGAGACCCTATACCATTTCACGCAAGCTACTGTCCAGTCTCTTCTTAAAAACCTCTAGTTGCTAAACTGGATTTGTTAAAGTTCAATTTTTTGTATTATTTAATAGAACAAAGAGGAAAAAATGTAAGCAAATAGATGATAAATAGAGGAAAAAATGGAAAACAGTACAATTACAACATAAATTGTTTTATGAGATGAATATAAAATTGATTTTAAATTAATGTGATGTAATCACAGGTGAGAAAGATCTTGAGAGATGGGACAAACAAATGTTGTCTTAATAATAATATGGCAGTTGCACATATTTCAGTTTTGTTTCCTCTATTTTGTATTTGCATATCCCTTTGGCTAAAATCTGTGACTAAGAGATATAGGATTTATAACAAATACCAAATTGGCTGCTATTCAAAGTAACTCAGGCTATGCAAAACCAGCAAGAATTCTGATTAGAGCTAATTTATAGCCTTGCTTTGTCTGAATGCACTATAACATGATCCAGATTTCAACTTCATAAATGACTATACTCATTCTGATTAATTTATGTATTGCAATATATATTTCTCTTTTGTTGATTAGTGAAACAAGTTAAATTAAATCCTGGACTAATGTGTTCATATTCTAAAAATTAGGATATAAAATAATAAAAAAATGCTGTTTTATTAGTATAGTTCATTCACAGCATATTACAAAAAAGGTAGTTTATTTTGTTTATTTTAAATTCAAAATGTATTCATCAGAACATTCTTGTAGAATTGTCATAGTGTATACACATGTTCAAGGATTATATTGCAGTGGTCATAAACTAAGGAAGTTTAATTAGCATATGTGAAAAAATAAAGGCATAATATATGTATGTGGATAATATTTTTATTCTAAGTATTGTCGTTTTTTCTTTTGCCACTAGGTGTCCTCCTCACCTTATTTATCAATTTTTGATACTCTTTAAAGCGCTTTCCCCTTATTGTAATTAATCGTTGCTTTTAAATTGATTCTTCTAGGGGTCTTTACTTTTTCAGCTTTTCCCCATCAGGGATTCAACGTCTTATAGTCCACAGGAGAAGGAAAAGACTTTAGCTCACCCAGTCTCAGCTCGCTGTTGAACATCAGCTGTTTTGCAAAGCTTCCCTTCTGGCTGGAGACGACTTGGGCTGCCTCGGCTCTCCCGGCAGCCTTTCTTCTGCCCCTTTAGAGAGGTTCTTCAGTTCGCTCAGGTCAGTCGCCACCAGATCTGAGCTCCTGGAGTGTCCCTATTTCTTCGTTGCCCCTCCAGGGCAACTTTCCGATCCTTTAAGGGTCGCTAGACGATAAGAAACTGGACTGGGAAGCCGGAGCACTGGCTTCTTCCATCCATCCCATCAGCGGCCATACCGGGGGAAAAAGAAAAGTGCTTCTACAATAAATGACCTTGACAGACACCTGTGAATAACATAGTGCCTTGGCTTGAGATTACAAGTGAAAAGACTGTTTATAGTTATACTTGTTGACTCTGGCTAAAACCAAACAGACATTATCTGGAGAAAGAGAACGTTTTAAATTCAAGACGTGTCTGCAGGAGATGAATTTGCTTCACAATAGCTGGCTGCTTTTTAAACTTTGTATATTGGTCTAAGACTGTGAGCTGTAAAATGAGTACATCAAATATTACTAGACTTACAAAGAAAACCTCCTCTGTGCCCTCTGTGGGACAATCTAGTCCAACAACCCAGGGATCTGTTGGGACAATGCTGCAATGTGAAAAAGCAAGCACTGCTCAAGATGAATTGCAGGCCTCATTAAAACTGATTCAAGAGATGATGCAAAAAAATCATGAAGAGACATAAAAAAATCATGAAGAGACATAAAAGTAAACTGGAGAAAGTAAGTGAAGAAATCCTGGACATAAAGGCACAATTTGAGGCCCAAAATCAAAAGATTATTAAAAATGAACAGAAAATCCAGGAAATGGAAAATAAAACTGAGGACATCGATAAAAAGGTGGAAACATTATTAAAAAATGAAAAATTAGAACAAGCAAATCAAGAGCTAGAGGTAGCAATGGCAATGGTAGAAATGGGAAAAGTGGAACATTATTTGAGATTTCAAAACATCCCTGAGGATAGTGAAGAAAACATAGCAATTGTGATTATTGATCTGCTGGCAGAGGCTCTGAATGCAGATAGAGCAGAAATACAAATAGAGATAGATGAAATATTTCGCATGAATTCGAGCTATGCAAGAAAAAACAGATTACCAAGAGAAGTACATGTAAGATTCATAAAGAAAACAATAAGAGATGAAGTACTGAGAAAAGTGAGAGAGGAACCATTACAATACAAAAGTAAAGAAATTGTGGTCTTAAAGCAAATATCCAAGAGAATAAGAGATACTCGGGGACACTACCACTTCTTAACCACAAAGTTGATTGCCAAAGGCATAAACTTCAGATGGTTAATGCCGGAAGGCATTCTAATCAACTGGAACAACACAAGATATCGACTGGATTCAATTTGGAAAGCAGAGGATTTTGAAGTAAGGAATAGAGCAATTTTGGATGATGGACTGCAACAACAACAAGAGGAGAAGCAAACAGAAGAGACAGCCCAAGGAGCAACAGCACAAACAGAAGAACAGAAGGAGAAAGAGGAACAAGAGGGTGAAGGTAAAGGAATTCCTAGAGAACAGAGGATCACAAGATCAACTAGACCTAAATATAAATAATGGAAATGTAAATGGAGAAAGAAAACGGATTTTTTTCAGTAAATGTAAATGGACTAAATTCTCCAACCAAAAGAAATAGAATTTTTAAGAAACTAAAGAAATTGAATATGGACATAATTTGTCCATCACAAGCTATTGGAATACTCAAAGATTGGGAAGCTTTACTACGCATCAGCACAACAGAAAAAAAAGGGGTCGCTGTATATATTAAAGAGACAATAGACTCTAAATTAGTATACTCAGATAAAGAAGGAAGAATCGTAATGGTAGAGATATATTTACATCAAAAACAAGCATTGTTAGTGGCAATCTATGCACCAAACAACAATCAAGAAGAATTTTATCAAAGCCTACATAGAAAAATAATAGAAATGGACTACCAAAATATTTGTGCAATAGGAGACTTTAATGCGATAGTAGATGGAACAATGGACTTTGCAACAAAATAGGGAAAACCGGAAGAAGAAGGTTACCTAAAACATTTTTTGACGTGGCAGAGGAAATTGAAATATAAGACGCCTGGAGGGAAACCAGCCCACAAAAATTACAATATACTTTTTATTCAAACAGCCACAAATCCTGGTCAAGAACTGATATGATTTGGATGACATCTGAACTGAGGTTGGATATACAGGAAATTGAGATAGAAATAGGTACATGGGCAGACCACAGTCCTCTAAAAGTGATATGGAAAGGAATAAAAAAAAACCAAGATGGACGCTAAATCAATCCATATTAAAAGAAAAAGATTTCATAGAACTAGCGAAAAAAGAAATGAAATTTTTCTTTAACGAAAACAAAGAAGATACAACATTACAAAACTTATGGGACACAGCCAAAGCATACTTCAGAGGTATAGCTATAACATATATGGCAAAGAAAAATAAACAGAGAAGACAGCAATATGTACTATTAAGAGAAAAATATGAAAAATTAGAAACAGAATTACAAAAGAATCCACAGAAAAAGACTTTGAAAAGAGAAATGGAAATAATAAGACATAAATTAAACCTGTTAGATTCAGAAAAACTGGCAGAATAGATAAAGAGATTAAAACATTTTTTTTTGAAAATGCCAATAAACCAGGAAGATGGTTAACTTATAAACTCAAAAAACAAAGAGAGAAGAAAATGATACATAATTTGGTAGATGGGAAAGGCTACCTACAATTTAAAAATGAAGACATAAAAAAGATAATTAAGGAATATTATAAGGAATTGTATGATAAAGTGGAGATTTCAAGGGAAAGAATTGTTCAATATTTAGAAGAAAGTAAACTTCCAAGAATTTCAGAAACATTTAAAACTATGTTAGAAGAAAAGATTACAATGATGGAAACATTAGAGGCCATAAAAAGACAAAAAAATGGGAAAACACCGGACCCAGATGGTCTCCCGGCGGAGCTATATAAAAATCTACAAGATATATTAAGCGAACCACTGAAGGACGTTTTTAATGGACTCTTATTAGAGGCTAAACTCCCAGCTACATGGATGGAAGCGAACATTGCTCTAATACCAAAAGAAGATTCAGATTTGACGTATATTAAGAATTACAGACTGATTTCACTACTCAATGTGGATTATAAAATTTTTACTTCAATAATGGCAGAGAGATTGAAAAAATACTTAGCGGAATTTATCCAGATCAAAATGGCTTTTTACCAAAGAGACAAATTAAAAACAACTTAAGAGTGATAATGATGTATTAGAGTACTATGAACTTCATCCAGGGAAACAACTGGTACTAATATTTTTAGATGCCCAAAAGGCTTTTGACAATGTCTCCTGGCAATTTATGATCCAACAACTACAAATAATGGACTTTGGACAGAACTTTATAAATATGATAAAAACAATATATACCAAACAGACAGCAAAAGTGATTGTGAATGGAGACTACATTGAGAGCTTTGAGATAAGAAAAGGCACGAGGCAAGGATGTCCGCTATCCCCATTGTTATTTATTTTTACTTTGGAAGTCCTAAATCGAAGGATTAGACAAGATACAGAAATCAAAGGACTGAAGATAAAAAATGAAACATACAAACTACAAGCATTTGCTGATGATTTAGTATTTATTCTAGAAGAACCTTTGGAGATGATTCCTAAATTATAGGGAAAGATAGAACAGTACGGAGAAATGGCAGGATTAAAAATAAATAGAGAAAAAACTAAGGTAATAGTTAAGAATCTCACAGATAAACAGAAAAAGCAAATGTTAGAAAAGACAGAGGTACAGATAGTGAAAAAGGTTAAATATTTAGGCATATATCTTTCGGCCAAATGCTCAACAATAAAAGAAGATAACTATATAAAATTGTTGAAACAAATAAAGCTGGACTTGGAAAGATGGAAAAATCTGCAATTGACAATATTAGGAAGAATTGCGACAGTGAAAATGAATGTGTATTCTTATTTCAAACAATTCCAATAAAACTTGAGAAAAAATTCTTCCAAGATTTAAACTCACTAATTTTGAACTTTGTTTGGCAGGGAAAAAAAGCTAGAATTAAGATGAAAACATTACAAGATGCCAAAGAAAATGGAGGTTTTGGGTTGCCGGAGTGGGCTTTATATTATCAAGCATCTGTTTTAACATGGGTGAAAGAATGGATAACTCTTAGAAATAAAAGGTTGTTATATTTGGAGGGACATGATTTGCAATTGGGATGGCACGCTTTCTTGTGGTATGGAAAAAATAGAGCTCATAAGTATTTCCAAAATCACTATATAAGAAACGCTTTGTTAATACTATGGGAAAAAATTAAAGCTAAAATATATTTAAAGATTCCAAAGTGGCTATCAACGATGGAGGCATTTGTACATCCGAACTTGGTAGACTTTGAAAAAATATGGACATATAGAGATATTCTAAATATTGATGGGCATTTAAAATCTAAACAAGAACTGGAAAATCAGGGTATCAACCTGTCGTGGTGGACACATTTACAGATGCAAAATAGATATGAAAAAGACATGAAAATGTATGGATTTTATAAAGACTGTATTTGATAAGATTTTGTTAACCTCAGATGAGAAATTAATTAAGAAAATGTATAATTTTTTGTTAATTTTGGAAATGAAAAGTGAACAAGTTAAAGAAACAATGATTAGATGGGCGAAAAACTTTGGTTACAATATAGAATTAGAAAAATGGCAAAAATTATGGGAGAGAAACTATAAGTTAACAATGGCAACTTCATATAAAGAAAATTTATATAAAATGTTTTATAGATGGCACTTGCCACCAGCAAGATTAGCAAAAATGTTTTAAAATATGTCAGATAGATGTTGGAAATGTAACCATAATTCAGGCACGTACTATCACATTTGGTCGACATGTAGCAAAGCAAAGGCTTATTGGAAAAATATACATGCCTGGTTAGAAAAAATATTAGGTGAACATGTTGATTTCAAGCCTGAACCTTTCTTATTAGGTATAATGCCTGAAAAGATTAACAAACAAAGCCTATATTTGATTTTACACGTCATTACAGCAGGAAGAATAACTTTTGCACAATATTGGAAAAATGAAGCACTACCACCAGAAGAAAAAATTATCAGAAAAATATTGGAATGTGCGGAGATGGACAGATTAACTTTGAGATTGAAGGATAAAGAAGATACAGACTACTATCAAACTTGGGACTTATTCTACTATTGGCTAGAAGAAAGAATGAAGGATTAGGAATGGAATATGTATTAGTATTGTTGATTCCAGATGGCTCGTTGGTTGAAAAACTAACATATGTATTGTTGTGTCCTGGGCCTTGCTGAGTCATTCAGCAAGGCTCAGGAAGTCTGCAGAAAGGTTGCAGAGACCAGAATGGTTGCAGAGACCCGGGCAGACCACATGTCTGCCCGGGACCCAGACAGGCTGTCTCCAGCCTTGTGCACATGCGCAAGGCGGGAGAATAGCCTGCAATCATTGGCTGAGCATCCCCTTGCACGGGGAGTATAAAAGGGCTTGTTGCCATTGTTCACTTGCTTCTGTTCAGTGAATGTACCAAATAAAAAGACATCTTTTGTGTGAACTGCCCCGTCTCAAATGTCTGCTGTGCGAATAGAACATTGGCGACGAAGGTGGGATTCGCCGTTTGGAAGCCTGCAGAAGTAAGATAGACCTACTCACCTAAGGCCTGAATGAGAAGAGAAGCGCGGCATCCAGGAGGAGCAACCGCCTGCCAATACGCATACGCTGGAGGTGGGCTTGGCTTCGTAGGACCCCTTCTCCTTCCTTGTGGTGAGAGACGTTGACGAGGCCGTCGGTCAAGAAGATGTCCAAGCTGGGTCGTCTCGGCGAATTTGACACTTCACACCCGGAACGCTGGAGCTCATATGCAGCTCGCGTTGAAAACTATTTTCGGGTGAATAAAATCCAGGAAGACAGCCTGAAAGCGGCTACCTTGTTGTGTGTCTGTGGGCAAGAGACTTTTGAAATTGCCGAGAATCTTGTAGCCCCAGCACCATTGGAATCAATCGCGTATGCCGATCTCAAGAAAATGTTGCGTGAGCATTTCGAGCCCAAGCTATCAGTAATAGCTTGGAGGCACCAGTTCGAGCAGCGGGACCAGTGGCCCGGAGAATCAGCTGCGGATTTTGTCGTGGCCTTGAGGCAGGCTGCACGACCATGTGCATTTCAAGATTTGGAGGAAAGGCTCCGAGATAGACTTGTGTGCAGGTTGCGAAGCCGCGAGGTGCAGCAGAAGCTATTTGCGAAGGCTGATGTCACATTCCAAGATGCCTTAAGAGAAATTGCAGCAGAAGAAGCAGCTGGCGGCACGGTGAAGGCCTTGCGGTCTACGAAGATTCATCCAGCGGCCGTCCCTGTCCACCAAGAAGTCGCGTGTGAGGCCGCTGGAGAAGACTCCGAGGAAGAAGAGGTGGACAGACTTCAACCGTCGGCGGAGAGAAGACTGCCGGAACGCAGAGGGCCGCCGCCTGCATCCCTTCACTGTTTCAGCTGTGGGGGTCGTCACAGGAGGGCCGACTGCCGTTTTCGTTCTGCTGTCTGCTGAGCATGTGGCAGGCAAGGCCACATAGCATCAGCCTGCATGGGTCATCAAAAGAACAGGTCCCCTGAATTGCCTCTGAAAGGTACCAAGGTCCCCAGCCAAAACAGGGTGGGTTTTTGCACGTCCCGTAGGGGGGTGTTTAAGACAGGAATTCACAGGCCCCTTAAGAAAAAACTGTGCATAGACGTACAGTTGCAGGGAGTTCCCCTGGCTATGGAGCTGGACACAGGGTCCGCTCTTTCCATTATTTCTGTGGACACCTTTAACAAGGTTTGCTACAGGAGTGGCTCACGAGTCAAACTCAGGCCCTCCAATCTCATTCTCACGGATTTTCAGAACTCGCGAGTAAGTGTGAAGGGGGAGGCCATGCTCAGAGTGCAGCATAAGGGCTTCAACGGATTATTGGATGTGGTGGTTGTTGGGGGTGATCGAACGAGTCTTATAGGACTCGATTGGTTCGAGGCACTTGGGATCCAGGTGACTGGTCTGAATCATCTGCAAACAGCCAGCCTTACAGGAGTCTGTAAGGAGTTTGCTGATGTATTCAGCCCAGAACTTGGCTCATACAAGGGACCCCTATTTTGATGACGTTCTCATTGCAGGAGAGTCATCTGGAAACTTGGCTGAAAGGCTGAGAGCTGTCTTGCTGCATTTCCGCCAAGCTGGGCTGAAGCTACAGCAAGACAAATGCAAAATAGAAGTAACATCCACTGAATTTCTAGGGTTTCGTATTAATGCAGAAGGCATCCACCCCGCAGAGTCCAAATTCCAAGCCATCCAACTGGCCCCTAGTCCCCAGTCTAAGACGGAACTTCAGGCTTTTCTGGGCCTGCTTAATTTTTACCATTCATTTCTGCCCCACAAGACTGCTGTGGCTGAGCCACTACACCGGTTCTTAGACAAGCAGGCTCCATGGGCATGGACAAAGGTCCATGAGAAGGCTTTTAAAGAAGTCAAGGCTTTGCTATACTCCAATGCTGTACTGGCTCATTTCAATGAGCATTTGCCTGTGTGCATCGCATGTGATGCTTCCCCTTATGGGGTAGGAGCAGTGTTAAGTCATCTCAAGGAAGATGGAACTCAGGTCCCTGTGGCCTACTATTCTAGAACCCTCTCATCTGCAGAGTGGAATTATGCGCAGATTGACAGGGAAGCCTTGGCAATAATCTCAGGCATCAAGAAATTTCATGATTTCTTGTATGGACGCCATTTCACGGTCTATACTGACCACAAGCCTTTGCTGGGGTTGTTTACAACCAATAAACAAACTCCTCAGATTATATCTCCTAGAATGCTGAGATGGTCTATTTTCTTAGCAGCTTATGATTACACCCTAGTTCACAAACCAGGTACTGAGATGGGCCATGCTGATGGCCTAAGTAGGTTACCTCTTAAACAAATAGAGGCAGACCCTGCTCCTGCTGTACACATTCTGTCTATTCAGGACTTACCTGAATCTCCCCTCAATGCTAGGGATGTGGCTGCTGAAACTGCCACTGATCACACGCTTGCACGCGTGCTGACATGCGTGTTGTCAGGATGGCCTGACACGTGTCCTGGTACGGATTTCCAAAGCTTCTGGCATAGGAAGCATGAATTGTCCACATTCAAGGGGTGTATCCTGTGGGGCAACAGAGTAGTCATCCCGGCCTCATTGAGGACTAGAGTCTTGCTCTCTCTTCATGAGGGACATCCGGGAATAGTGAGAATGAAGGTGCTTGCGCGCAGCCATCTGTGGTGGCCTGGACTTGATAAGGACATCGAGGCCCAGGTTCATGGGTGCCAAGTGTGCCAGCAATCACGGCCAGAAATGCCCCAGGCCCCTGTACATAGGTGGGAGGAGACACTCACTCCATGGTCACGTGTCCATATAGATTATGCTGGGCCCTTTCAGGGGCAATTCTTTCTCCTCCTTATGGATAGCCATTCCAAGTGGCTAGAGGTCATTCCTGTGTCCTCCACTACTACTGCCAGGACCATCCAGGTGCTCAGAGGAATCTTCGCTTCCCATGGTCTTCCTGATGTTTTAGTATCAGACAATGGTCCCCAATTTACCTCTTCTGAGTTTCAGGCATTTCTCCAAGCCAACTTGATCCGGCATGCCACGTCTGCTCCTTTTCACCCTGCCACCAACGGGCAGGCTGAACGCATGGTGTGCACCACAAAGGACGCATTAAAGAGAATCACTCAAGGACCCGGCATCACAGGTTAGCTGATTTTCTCCTTACACACCGCACCACACCATGCACAGCTACTGGAAAGAGCCCAGCTGAACTCCGCTGGGGTCACAGACTTATTACGAAGCTGGACAGGCTTCACCCAGACCGGGTGGCTTCACAGGTGTCGCAACCGCAGGCACCTATGAGACTTCAAGTGGGTGAACCGGTTTGGACCAGGAACTATGGGCATGGGCATCTCTGGGTACCTGCTGTAATTTGTAAGGTCTCTGGGCCATTGTCATTCGAAGTGGCCTTAGAGGATGGTCATGTGCTGCGACGCCACATTGACCAACTGTGTTGGCGGCTTCCTGGCCGCGTTTCCTCCCCTGACTCTGCTCTCAGGGGGGAGGGTGACCCCAATTACGATTGTGGATCACAGTCTCTCCAAGTGGGGGGGGTGTCTCCAAATGCTCCAAATGAGGGTCTTGCCATGGAGGCAGATCCTGACTCTGGCATAGACGCAGGGGGTTTTGCCATGGAGGCGGCTCCTGACTCTGGCAGAGGTCTTTGGCTTAGGGCAAATGGCCGTAAATCGGCTACTCAGGGCACTCCTGCTGCTGGCCTTGGGCTCGAGGGACATTGCTCCCAAGGGGAGTTCCAAGGTTTTTTGGGGAACTCCACCCCACCAAGGGACTCGGGGAACTCGACCCCTCCAAGGAACTCTGGTTTGGGTCTAGTGGATCCAGCCAGTCAGCAGTCAGGGGGAACCCCTGAGTCTTCTGGGCGACAAAGTCCTGGTTTGTTTTGCGCAAACCAGGAGCAGGCACTCCAGGCACCTAATGCACTTCCCCCAAATATCATCACACCCGTCCCTCATCTTGCTCCATGAAGATCTGAGCGGGTTAAGGGTCTGCCTAAGTATTTACAAGAATATGTGAGGTCCTGCGAGGCCCATGTTTTCAAAGAGTGAAAGAACGTGGATTCCATGGAACCCTAAAGGAAAGAGGTTGCAAGAAGTAGGGGGTGACCACCTGGCTGTTGCCGGGCTGACTTTGGCCTAGTGCTGTCAAACAACAGGGACAGTATTGTCTAAGCCAAGGGGGGAGGGGTGTTGTGTCCTGGGCCTTGCTGAGTCATTCAGCAAGGCTCAGGAAGTCTGCAGAAAGGTTGCAGAGACCAGAATGGTTGCAGAGACCCGGGCAGACCACGTGTCTGCCCGGGACCCAGACAGGCTGTCTCCAGCCTTGTGCGCATGTGCAAGGCAGGAGAATAGCCTGCAATCATTGGCTGAGCATCCCCTTGCACGGGGAGTATAAAAGGGCTTGTTGCCATTGTTCACTTGCTTCTGTTCAGTGACTGTACCAAATAAAAAGACATCTTTTGTGTGAACTGCCTCGTCTCAAATGTCTGCTGTGCGAACAGAACATGTATGTAAGAGAAAATCAGTAAAATCTTTAATTGAAAAAAATATATTTTTATTCTAAGTAAAAGTCAGTGTGTGTGTGTGTGTGTGTGTGTGTGTGTATGCTTCCTATAGGTTAAAACCCCCACCAATAAATTTTTTGCCAATACTCTTGATACTTTTAGAAATTGGTCACTTTTTTTAAAAAAAAAACAAGTTTTATTGAATTTTTTTGTTTTACAACCAAGTGCTTAAGACTCATCGTGGAGATAGGGCACTCCATGAAACAAAGTAAAAAATATAATCATACATAAACAATTTAAATTACTTCTTTAAAGGTTCCCTCTCTATTTTATCAATCAAGAAAAGAAAAGAAAAAGAAAAAAACCACAAACTATCAATAATATTTCCACCCGTTTTCAGGCTTAACTAACTTACAATTAACATATTCCAATTTGGCCTTATATAAACATCTAGTATACAATTCGAGTATCCATATAATATAAATTGTTTCTAAGATATACATATTATTCCAATTATTCAATTTATACTTCTCTGTTAAATTCTATCTCTTATTCTATTCTATTTCACATACATATTTTATAGATAAACATGACTTTAAGTATTTTAAAACCATTTTACATTTTAGCCTAAAATAATAAAACAATAATTATTTCTAAAATAGACTTATAGTATAGCTAATATATATATATATATATATATATATATATATATATATATATATATATATATATATATATATATATATATATAGTTGAGAAATATTAATATATATATATATATATATATATATAGTTGAGAAATATTAATATATATATATATATATATATATATATATTAATATTTCTCAACTATATTCTATTTCCTGTACTCTATCAAATATTTTTATAAATCAATCCAAATCTCTAAAAATTCCTCACTTGTTTTAGTTTAGTCCACTTAATACATTTCTAGTTAAATGTTTCACCAATCTCAGTCCAACTCCTTTAATTTTAGATTTTCCAATTTTCCATATTGCCATTCCAGACCATAATCAAATCAATAATTTACATCAATATTAACTCAGACCAAAGTCTTAAACCTTAAAAATCTCAAAAATATTAGCTCAAAGTCTCTAAAAGCCATTTTTACCCGTCAGATAAAATTTTAACTCTCATTTTTAAACCTAATTCTAGCTTTCTTTTTGTGCCAAGCAGGTTTCCACAATAGGGCCTCTAGTTCCTCCCATCTTAGTGTTTGGCAATACACATTTTTCCACAATTGAATCCGATCATAGTCTTCTTCTCTTTTTTCCAATGTTGTCTGCACTATGTAATCAGTCTTAATCAGTATAGTGTTTATTCGTTGTTTGTTCATATTGTCAGCATGTCTCGTATTTGAAAGTCTATTCCTGTTGCTTTTAGGATTATAGATGTTTTAGCTGAATTCTGCCTTTGGTCATCCGAAGTCTCCATCATTTGCATATAAGATGTAGCATCTTCCTCTTCAATAGATTGTAAATATATTTCCTCCATATCGTTAAGTTGTAAATCTGGTTGTGTGTCATGTTCAGTCAAAAGTTGAAATTCAGTTTTTAACTCTGGAACATCCCTTTTCCTGAGCATTCTAAAATATTCTTTTAATTCCTCTTTTGTTTCCAAGATTGTTTCTAGTATAAGTCCATAGTTAAGCTGTGAGTGGGATTCCATTCTTCGTTTTTTTAGTGAAATTTCAGCTTAGAAGCTGAATTGCAATATTATAAAATATAAGATCCAAACAGAAATAGGAAAAAGCAAGTACAAAAATAAAAACAGCAAAAGTCCCAATCAGTATTGTGAATATCTAATTTATAATCCAAAGAAATAATAGAAGAGGATGTCTCAGTTATTATATTGTAATCCTAAAGCGAAAAAATCCATTTTTCAGGGAAGTATATTTTGTGTTATAAAGTCAAGAACAACAGGTAGAAAATTGAGCAAGTTCCAAAAGAGATACAAGTGTCTGGGCGTCACGCCAAGTGCAGGGAGTAGAAATTCAAAATGGTTACTTTGTAACAATAGGAATGTCTGGGCTTCATGCCAAAGATACATTGTAACCATACGATCCACATGAGTCCGCTCAGAAAGCCGAGGATTTGTTTTAAAGTAGACAGTAATGTTCAGGAGGGGGGGGGGAGGAAGAAAAACACTCCACCCCCCTCCCTAAAAGTTTCCACTTAAGCTGAAAACAAGCAAGTAGAAAAAGAAAGTCACAGTAAGGATTGTTTTTTTTCAGGATCCCCGAATTCCAACAGCTCAGATAGACAATAAAAATTTATTATTTTTTCTAAGCCCGTTTTCCCGAGTATCCGAACGCTGCCTTCTCAAGGTAGGGAAATAATTTCTAAAGGTTTTTCACAGGGAAGTAGATAGGTTATCAAGAGGGAAGGAAAGGTCTCACCCGGATCTTCCACGGTGGTTCTTTTTGCTTAGATGTCGCTGTGACTTTCGGCTGGAGCAGCTAAGTGATCGGCCATGTTACTGGCCGATCTTTTCCCCGTCGGCCCAAAGGTGATTTCTTGGATCGCAGAGTGAGCTGCCACTCCCTCCGCAATCAACGAGTGCCCTCCTCCATGGTGGTCGCCTCTCCGGGGCAACTTTCAACCCTGTCCAGACCTGAAACTGGCCTGCATACTCAGTGTGCAGTCCATCCAAACATTTATGGCCTAAATACTTGAAATACAGACTTTGTCTGATTTTAGGATCTTTTTTTACTGTAGTCATTTAGTGAATCCAGTTTTCAACATTGTCTGGGTGGGAAGGCCATAAATGGTGATCACGTGACTGGGACATTGCAACCATTATAAATACATGATTGCCAAGAACCCAAATCACGATAATGTGACCCTAGGGACATTATGATGGTCATAAGTGTGAGGTCTGGTCATAAATCAATGGTTTCAATGGTCTGGTAACTTCAAAAAGTTGCTAAAGTCAAAAGTCAAGGATTATCTGTATATCTCTATCCACCAGGTAGGATTTAGTTTTAAAAATTTGTCTTCAAAAGAGCTGATTTTAAAAAACTCAGAGAGAACCTAGGAAAGATTCCATGGATGAAAATCCTAAAGGGGAAAACAACTCAAGAAGCGTGGGAAATTCTGAAAAATGCTATCATAAAAGCCCAGCCAGCACAATACCACTGAAAAGAAAAACAAGAAATTCAAGAAGAAACCAGCATGGCTACACAAAGATCTCTCAGACAAACTGAAAGACAAAAAGGGCAAGTACAAAAAATGGAAAGAAGGACACATAACTAAGGCTGATTATCAGCAGACAGCCACAATCTGCAAAGATGAAGTCAGGAAAGCAAAGGCTCAGAATGAAAAAGACTAGGAACAGAAATCAAGGACAATAAAAAAAAGTTTCTTTCAAAATATTAATAATAAGAAAAAAGTCAAGGAAACTGTAAGTCCACTAAAGAGAGAAGATGGCAAGGAAGTAACAAGCAATAGGGAGAAGGCAGAGTTGCTTAACTCATTCTTTGCATCAGTCTTCACACAAAAAGAAACTATAGCCTGAGCAACCAAATACATAAGTGTAAAAGGCAGACTAGAAATAAAAATTAAAATAAGCAAGAAAATGGTAAGAGAACACCTATCTGGCCTTGACAAATATAAATCACCGGGACCCAACAGATTACATCCCAGAGTTCTGAAGGAGCTGGCAGATGTTATCTCGGAACCATTGCACCATATCTTTCATAAATCCTGGAACACTGGCGAAGTACCTGAGGATTGGAAAAGGGCTGATGTGGTTCCCATCTTCAAGAAAGAGGGGAAAAAACAGGCCCAGGAAACTACAGACCAGTCAGTCTAACATCAATATCTGGGAAGATCCTGGAAAAGATAATCAAAAAACAGATCTGCGAACAACTAGAAGCAAACAAAGTTATAACCAGTAGCCAGCATGGGTTTGTTAAAAACAGATTATGCCAAACCAATCTTATTTCATTCTTTGATAAAGTGACTAAATTAGAATAGAATAGAATAGAATAGAATAGAATAGAATAGAATAGAATAGAATAGAATAGAATAGAATAGAATAGAATAGAATAGAATAGAATAGAATAGAATAGAATAGAATAGAATAGAGCTGAAAGGGACCTTGGAGGTCTTCTAGTCCAGCCCCCTGCTCAAGCAGGAGAACCTATACCATGTCAGACAAGTGACTGTCCAGTCTCTTCCTAAAAACCTCCAGTGATGGAGTGTCCACGGTTTTTGAAGGCAAGCTGTTCCACTGGTTAATTGTCCTCACTGTTAGGAACTTTCTCCTTAATTCCAGGTTGCTTCTCTCTTTGATTAGTTTCCAACCATTGTTTCTTGTCCTGCCCTCTGGTGCTTTGGAGAATAATTTGACCCCCTCTTCTTTGTAGCAGCCTCTCAAATACTGGAATACTGCTATCATGTCACCCCTATTTCTTCTTTTCTTTAGACTAGCCAAACCCAAGTCCTGCAGCTGTTCTTCATATGTTTTAGTCTCCAGGCCTTGGATCATCTTAGTTGCTCTTCTCTGAACTTTTTCCAAGGTCTCAACATCTTTTTTGTAGTATGGTATTACTAGGGTTTTATAAAGTGGTACTAATACTTTGTGTGATCTTGATTCTATGCCTCTCTTAATACAACCCAGGTGTCAACGCTGCTAATATGGGATATTATTGCTTTAACAAGATATGCAGAACTGTCTGGTATTTTTAGAGTTAATTCAGATGACATAGAAAGGGAGGAGATTTATAAAGAAAGCGTGGGATAAGGAACGGAAGTGAATCTTTGCCCTCCAGGCTAATTGGAAGATGTGACTTATGACTGCAAAATAGGGGAGGGGTTTAGCAAGAAAAGTCAGACGCAAGCAAGAGAAATTCAGATTTTGGCATCCATTCAATATGTGTCGACACTGTGTACCTGATTAAAGACTTTTCAGAATAAACAAAGCCTGGAAGTTCTTTTGAAGTGTTCCATTAGTCGGAACCTTGACATCATGCCAAAATCTAAATCCTTTTCAAACAACTGGGGGTGCATTACCCCCACCTCTTCCTCCTAGGCTTGAGTGAGACTGACAGAGTTTCAGGAGGAGGAAAATCTATCATGATAAACGGGAGTTTGCTGAATACAACCCGGCAGCTGCTGATACCCCAGAGGGGGAAGTAACAGACAGCATGCTGTGGGAAGATGAATTTTGGCAGACAAATGCAAATGCAAAGACAACGGATCGCCTGCCACTCAAGCTTTTGGTGAGTCACTGGAAAGAGTTCAAAACCCAGAGGTGAGAAGCAAAAATCCACTCCTGCAGAGAAAGCCTACAGCCCCTCCATTGTAGATCAGAAAGCCTTCAAGACCCTGTCTTCCCCAGGGGGGCGGGGGGCGGGGCCAGAGGAACGGGTGTGTTGTCAAGAGGAACGGGTGTGTTGAACGACTCTCTGGAACATTTTTCTCCTGCTTCCGACCGTTTGATGGACTTTTCGGGGTCCAAGGTCCCTCGGAGGGGGACCGGAAAAAAGAGGTGTCCTAAGAAGCGATCTTTGGTGATAGTTGGGATCAGCGAACACAGGAGAAGCCTTGGAAAAGTCGAGCAGAGGAAGGAGATGGCCCATAATGGCGGCCACGAAGAAATGACAGCCGACAGCTGACTGAAAGATAGCGGTGAAATAGCGGGACAGAGACATGACAGATCCAGTGAAAAGTAATCCTGACAGTAATCCTGACGACTCAGTGGAAGTGATCTGGGGCGAAAGAACTTGCCGGAGGATTTCCAAAAAGGAAAGAAGAATAAAGGAGCTCAAAAGAGAGAGAGGAGAGAAAGTTTTTTCCCCCTTCTCTCTTGAAATAGCGGCGAGAGAAAAGTTTGGGCACAGAAGGGTTGCTTGCATTGCGGAATTGTATTGGCTGGAGAAACTTAAAGTGAAAAGACCTAGAGGAGCTTCTTCTTCTTTTTTTTTTAAAGAAAGTTTAAGCACGAGAGGCAAGTGCACTTCAAAGCCATAAAGTGAAAGTGCTGACGAAGCCGAGGAAATAGACATTTTGAATTAAGACTGTAGGCTGAATACCAGAGAGAAAGGCAAGAGAGACACCTCTTGGCTGAACAGAGAACAACTCTAGAACAACTTTAGAAAGAAAAATAAAGAGGAAATAACAAACCTGTGACTTTAAAATACACTTAGTTTTGTCTGCAAGTGCAAATTGATATTTGAGCAAAAACTCAAATATTTATTGAACTTTCTGAAATTATTGACATTTATATTAACTAAAAGAATGATTGTTAATTATATCTATTGATTTAATTGTGATAACCTTGGTATACTGGAGAGAAATATAAAAATTGTAAATAAGTGAGGAGGTTGGTTTGAAGAGTTGAGAAAGATGACAAGTATTCCCAATCTTATGAGAGTTGGAACAGGAAGGAAACAGACAACTCAAACCATAACAATGGAATCAAGCCCAGCTAGGCAAAGATCTTTGGAAGAGGTGACTCAAAGAGATAGAGCGAATTCATTTAAAGACCTACAATTAATGCTGCAATCAATGCAAGAGGTGATGTGTAAAAACCATGAAAATCTAAAAAAAAAAATAGGGGAAGTGAGAAATGACACAGGAGAACTTAAGGAAAAGATGAAGTCAATGGATGGGAAATTTGAGTGCTTTCAACAACAGATTATGAAAAATGAACAAAAGTTACAGGAAATGGAAGAAAGAATGGGAAAAGAAGAAAAGAGAGTAGACGAAATGAATGAAAGGTTAATCCAGGCTAACAGAGAATTGGAATTGACAGTCATCTCCCTGGAATTAGAAAAGGCTGCCCATTTTCTACGGTTCCAAAATGTTAGAGAGGAGAAAGGCAAAGATCTACCAGAGATGATGACAGACCTACTGGCGGGAGCTTTAGGGACTGGCAAAGAAGATATGGCAAATGAGATCGATGAAATCTATAGAATTCATACGAATTACGTGAGATGACATAATCTCCCTAAAGAAGTCCACATTAGATTTGTCAAGAAATCTATCAGAGATGAGATATTATTTAGGACTAGAGACGATCCACTGGAATATCGAGGCAATTAATTGTGCTTAAGCAAGTACCTAGAAGGGTGAGGGATTTGAGAAGACCTTACCAACGAATAACTTCCAAATCGACAAGAAAAAATATTAATTTCAGATGGCTGACACCGGAAGGGATCATGGTGGTGTGGCAGGAAAAAAGGTTTCAACTAGACACAGTAGATAAAGCAGAAGAATTCTATAGACAAAACTTTGGTAGTGAGGAAGAGTTAGTGGAAAGAGAGACAAGAGAAGAAGGTGAGATATTAGCACAGGCCATAGAAGAAAAGGAATCACAAATCAAAGACAAGGGAGCTGGGAGAGGGGAGGATATATATAATGGAAAACATGATGAGGATAGACTCAAAGAAGTCAAAGAGGCTAGACCGACAAGAACAACAAGATCCAAAAATAGAAAAGAGACAGGAGAGGAAGCTGAGATGCTATCCTTGAATGTTAATGGCCTCAACTCCCCACTAAAAAGGAAAAAAATTGTTAAACAAACTTAGCAAGATGAATTTGGATATAATAATTTTACAAGAAGTTCACATAAAAAAACAATATCAACATCTACTAAATTGCCCCAAATTGGGGAATATGTTTGCATCACTGTCACAACAGAAAAAAGGTGGAAATATATATATTTGTAGGTTACCAAATAGAGAAAATGTATTTAGTATTGTATGAAAAGTTTGTATATATTTATAGAGATAAAGAATTGAATTTAAGAGGAGAAATAATTTGATAGAAATGTTCAAACTGGAAAGTTACGTCATGTCCAATGTTTTTAATTGTATTATAAACTTTTTAAAATTTAAAAAAAAGAAAAGAAAAAAAAAGACTCTGTCTTCCCCTGTCAGGGACTCTAGCCCTGAAGAGAGAGGGAATTCCAGTCTGAGGCCTCTGCAACAATGGGGAGTGTGGCATTCCCAGCAGGCCAAGGGTAGCCAGCCTCTGAGCTTACCACAGTTAATAGAGGCCTTGCAACAGCTTGGGGTGATGCAGGAGCCAGGAGATCAGCAGCTGGTGGGAGAACGACCACAGCAAGGAGATTAGCCCCAGCCCCTGAACGTGCAACCCCTGGGCATAAATCAGCAGCCAGGTTGGGGCCAGCAGCAACAGCCACAGTGGGGGCCCCAATAGCTTATAAATCCTCTGAGCTTGCCACAGCTAATAGAGGCCTTGCAACAGCTTGGGGTGGTGCAGGAGCCAGGAGATCAGCAGCTGGTGGTAGAACAACCACAGCAAGGAGATTGGCCCCAGCCCCCAAACATACAACCCCTGGGCATAAACCAGGAGCCAGGCTGGGGCCAGCAGCAACAGCCACAGTGGGGGCCCCCAACAGCCTATAATTGCTCCACCTTTCAGAGCAACCTTCGATGGGCACCCAGAGAAGCTCATTTTTTTCCTCAACCATGTGCGCTCTCACCTGAATTGCTGGGCCTATCTCTACCCGGACCCAGGGGCCATGGTCGATGTGATTGCGTCCAGCCTAGAGGGAGAAGCATCAGAATGGCTGAACAATCTATATAATGAGCAAGCCCCAGAATTGGAGGACCCCCACCTCTTCCTCCTGGGCCTGAGAGAAAGATTTGAGGACCCATCCCTTGGCCTCAGAGCAAGAGAACAAATCCACAAAATAAAACAAGCTGGCAGGCCTGCCCTGGAGTACGTGTGAGAGTTTCGCAAGATAGCAGGTCGAATAGAGGGGTGGCCAGAGCAATCCCTAATCCATCACTTCATTGAGGGATTAGACGATCACCTCTCTCAGGCCTGTTTCTATCGAGCAGTACCTGATCAGCTGCAAGAGTGGTACCAGGCAGCGGTGAAGCTAGACGTTCACTCGCCCGATATAAGAAGCCTCCCCCACCTAAATCCAAACAGCAGCCAGAGCAACCCGAACAACAATCACCCCCACGAAACCCTCCAACTACTGCGATGACTGAGAGACCCAAGCCACCTGCAGGCCCGTCAATTAAGTGTTTCTGGTGCGGACAGGAGGGACATCGAGCAGCAAACTGTCCAGTCCCCTACCCCCGACTACAGAGCAGACCAGAACTAGCGGCGAGAAGGAAACCTGCCCAGCAGCTAACGAGAGAAAAATCCAACCGGGTCACACAAGAACCTGTTGCCCAGATCACACCTCCCATGCAGGAGGACGCCGGGACTCTGAGTGAACCCGCCCCTGCTCTACCCTCCTTTGACAGCGACGATGAAGGAGAGAACGACCCGATGGTGAGTCGACAAGTCCTGTCTTTTTCACTGCCCGCCAAGCTTATAATCCCTAAGTCGGGGGCACAAATAGACTTAAACGTGCTAATCGATTGTGGATGCACCCGATGCATTATTAGCCTGCCATTTGCCATGAAAATGGGCATATGGGCAAAACAGCTCTCCAAACCTGTGAGGTTCAAGCAAGCTGATGGCTCCCTGATGGGAGGGACTTTAGTCACACAATTAACTGAGCCCTTACGCCTAGAAATAGGTGCACACTGGGAGTTTATTCGCTTCCTGGTGGCCCCCAAAATGACTGAGGCTGTGATCCTAGGATTAGCCTGGTTGGACAAATGGAAGCCATTTATCTGGTGGGAGAAAGGAATGAGAACTGTGAGACTACCTATAGGGCCTGAGCCTCCCACTGATTCAACTGACGTTGCGGGACACTTTAGGCCACCCAATGAGCAAGTGCACATGGCTGCCTCACCACCACCAGATGAACCACTCATCCCCAACGAATACCGGGACCTAACGGAGGCATTTAGTGAAAAAGAATGCGATGCCCTGCCCCCTCACAGACCCAATGACTGCTCTATCGAACTGGTGCCAGGAGCCAAACTCCCACAACCAAGAATGTACGCTATGTCCCCCCTCGAAATGGAGGAGATGCAGCAATACATGAACAAAAACCTAGAGAGGGGGTTCATTGAATGGGCCAAATCTACCGTGGGAGCCCCTGTGTTGTTCAAAGAAAAAAAAGATGGGTCTCTTTGTCTCTGCGTAGACTATAAGGGTCTCAACGCTGTGAGTGTGGAAAACAAATACCCCTCCCCCTTCTCAAAGATTTATTAACCCATCTGGCTAAGGGGAGTGTCTTCACTAAATTAGACCTGAGAGAGGCATATTACCGGGTGAGAATAAAGGAGGGAGACGAGTGGAAAACTGCCTTCAACTATTCTATGGGGAGCTATCAGTTCAAAGTCATGCCATTTGGACTACAGGGGGCGCCAGCCGTATTCATGCAGGTTATTAATGAGGTCCTACATGATCACTTGTACAAAGGGGTTCTGGTGTATCTTGATGACATCCTGATATACAGCACGAATATGACTGATCACATAAAACTGGTGAGAGAACTGTTAAAGAAATTATTGAATGCCAAGCTTTATGCCAAATTGTCAAAATGTGAATTTCACCAGACCCGATTAGATTATCTTGGCTACAGAATTTCCAACAATGGCATTGAAATGGATCCCGCCAAAGTGAAAACTATAATTGAGTGGCAGCCCCCAAAGACTCGCAAACAGCTTCAGAGTTTTTTAGGTTTTGCCAACTTCTATCGTCAATTCATCCCCTCCTTTGCCAAAATTGCCCTACCCCTTACAGAACTACTCAAAACAGGCAAAGGAGGAGGAAAACCGTGACCGGGCCAGCCATTTACATGGACTATGAGCTGTCAAACAGCTTTTGAGAATTTAAAAAGACTATTTGCTGCTGAACCAGTCCTAAAGCACCCCTACCCAGGGGAACCCTTTGTAATCCAAGCTGACACCAGCGACGTGGCAGTCGGAGCTGTATTACTGCAGAAGAGTTCTACAACCCTGTGCCTACACCTCTAAAATATTTACTGAAAGCGAGAGGAGATGGGCAGTCTGGGAGAAGGAGGCCTTTGCTATTAGGTGGGGACTGTTAAACTGGTGACACTATCTAGAAGGGAGCAAGGTGCCATTTGAAGTATGGACAGATCATAAAAACCTAGAGGCACTGAAAACTCCCCGCAAATTGTCCCCAAAGCAAGTACGGTGGGCACAGTACTTTAATCATTTCAACTTCACTCTAAAGTACATACCAGGAAGGAAAAACTTCCTAGCTGATGCGCTATTGAGATTGCCCCAGTACAAAAGCGAACGCAAAGAGGTTAATGAAGCAATTATCTCCAATCCACAAACTGCCACTCAACTCACGCCTCGCAGGGTCCCAAATCCTGATGACCCTGGGGTAAAGAAAATGAAACGAGAGCTCCTCACTGATCAATGGTTTAAAGATAATCAAACCTCCCTGACGTGCAGGGATGGTTTGGCTTACAAGGGGGGGAAGCTGTATTTGCCTGAAGCTCTCCGTCTTAATGCTCTCAAACACAGCAACGATGTAAAACAGGCTGGACACTTTGGATATCTCAAAACTCTACATCTCCCCCGCCAGCAATTTTGGTGGCCGGGGCTGAAACGGGATGTGGAAAACTATGTAAAGAGTTGTACCATATGTGCCACAATGAAAAGAATCCCAGGGAAAACCCCTGGGTTACTGCAGCCGGTGGCAGACCCTTCTCAACCCTGGGAAGAAATAGCTATGGACTTTATCGTATACCTACCTGAAAGTAGAGGAGATACTGTCATCTGGACTGTGATAGACCTGTTTTCAAAGCAGGCTCATTTATCGCCTGCAAAGGATGCCCATCTGACCAACGACTGACTAAATTGTTCCTGAAACATATCTACTGGCTGCATGGCGCCCCTAAGCGAATAATTTCGGACAGGGGGGTGCAGTTCACAGCGAGGTTTTGGAGGAGTTTCCTTAAATTAATTGGATCATCTCAAGGCTTATCATCTGCTTTTCATCTGGCCACCAATGGAGCTGCAGAATCCGCTAACAAAATGGTGGAGCAATATCTCAGATGTTACGTTTCCTACCAACAGACAAACTGGACTGACCTCCTCCCTTTTGCAGAGGTGGTGTACAATAATTCTGTGCACAGCAGCACTGGCTACACACCTTTCAGAGTAGCCACAGGAAAAGAGTTTGGTCCAATACCTGAATACCCTCAGGTGCCAACCGCTTCCCAGACACTTGACCAATGGGTGAGGGAATGGGAAGGAGTTTGGAGAAACACGAAAACTGCTTTAAAAAAGTCTTTTGAAACCTATAAAAAACAGGCTGATAAAAAGAGGGCTCCCCAAAGAACATTCCAAGTTGGGGAAAAGGTTTATCTGTCAACTAAGTATTTATGCCTCAAATTACCCAGTAAAAAGTTAGGACCGAAATTCTTGGGGCCTTTTCCTATCGTAAAGATCATCAATCCGGTCATGTAAAACTGAAACTCCCTAGACTTTTAGGTAGAAGTCACCCTGTATTCCATTGCAGCTTGTTGAAACCTTATCGGGGCTCCACTTTAAGACCTCCCCCTAAGAAGGCACCTGGGCCCCTCGTAGTTGTGGGACAGACCCACTATGAAGTGAAAGGTATTCTTGACTCTAGAATTTTTAAAGGGAAATTGCAGTACCTAGTACAATGGAAGGGATACCCGTTGTCTGAAGCCACCTAGGTGAAATCCAGTGAGGTGAAAGCTGACAGGCTCGTCAAAAGGTTTCATGCAAAACACCCCAACAAACTGAAAACTAGTCATTAACATATGCTTTTGTTTACATTACAGGATCTATCCTTTTTGTAAGGGAGGCCGGATGTCAACGCTGCTAATATGGGATATTATTGCTTTGACAAGATATGCAGAACTTTCTGGTATTTTTACAGTTAATTCAGATGACATAGAAAGGGAGGAGATTTATAAAGAAAGCGCGGGATAAGGAACGGAAGTGAATCTTTGCCCTCCAGGCTAATTGGAAGATGTGACTTATGACTGCAAAATAGGGGAGGGGTTTAGCAAGAAAAGTCAGACGCAAGCAAGAGAAATTCAGATTTTGGCATAAGTGGCCTGATCACATGTACCATCTCCATAGAACTGAGCTTTCAAGTTTCAGGGCTAAATTTAAAGGCCCTGTTAGACTCAGGCTGCACCAGTTGCCTAGTTAACCCAGCACTGGTCAAAAAACCCGGAATCCAGCTGAGACAGCTAAAAGTCCCAATTGCGTTTTGCCAGCTAGATGGTTCAGTAGCAGGGGCATCCCAGCAGCCTTCATCACAGAGCCCATAGAAATGTGAATGGGAGCACATTTAGAGACTTTGAGCTTCATAGTGGCACCTGGGATGGAATGGCCCCTGGTACTAGGGTTGGTTTGGCTAAAGAAATGGAACCCCTACGTGAACTGGAGGAGGGAGCTGCTAAAAATCTGAATGGGCTGCCCTTCCGAAAAGCAAGGGAAAATCCAGAAGGCAGCACCCCCGTGGTGGAAATTGGGAGCCGTTCAGAGGAAAGAACTTCCCACCATACCCAAGGAGTATCAGGACCTGAGAGAGGTGTTTAGTAAAAGGGTCAGATGAACTCCCCACCGACTTACAGACTGTGTTATAGAAATTGTGCTGGGGGCTAAACTACTAAAACTGAAACTGTATTCTATGATCCCATGGGAGCTGGAGGAATTGCAGCTGTTTATTGACAAGAATCTTGCCTGAGGTTTCATCCAGCCAGCACGACCAAGGGGCCCTTTCCCTTCAAATGTATTATAAACCCTGTGACTTTAGAGTTGGAATTACCAAAGTCCCTTCATTGGGTCCATCCTGTGTTCCATTGTAGACTATTAAAACCTGAGGTTATTTTCCCCCTTAGGCCAAGCCTTCCATGCCTCCTGAGCCAATAATGATCGAGGGGAAGTAACATTTTGAAGTTAGGGATATTTTAGATTCCTGCAGATATATGGGAGAGCTCCAATATTTATTAGCATGGAAAGATTTCCCCAAAGCTCAAAATGTGTGGGTGAATCACCACCGTGTTTGAGCTCCCAGACTTGTAAAGTGTTTTCATAACCAATACCTGATAAACCCAAATAATGTTTCCCTTAATTTCATATTTTTCTTTCTCTTCCTGTTTATTATGTTTCCTTTTGATGTCCTTCAGCAACATCGTTTTTTTCGGGGGGCAGCATGTCAGGTCCACCATGTTGGTGTCCTGCCATTTGGTTGAAGTGGGCGAGGAAGGTTGCTGGCATTCTTTACATGCTTTTACTTTTTCTGTAACCACTTGGAAATTAGGGAGGGGGATTGTCTTTAAAGATGAAGCAGACTCCTTCCCAGCCAGTTCCAGCCTGGTTCCAAGGCCGCCGGGCCCTGAGGGTGATGTTATCTTCTCAAAATAACCCTGCGGCATCACATTGGTGGTGGTTAGACTGGTTTGGGAGGTTGGGTTTGGGGAAGTGAAAGAATTGCTTTGTGCTTCACTCAGGACTTTCAGATTCCACCTGACTTTTCTGCATCCACTTTCTCTCAGTAAAGGTTTTTTTTATTAACCTCAACAGAGTCAAGAGTTTTACTTTCCTGAGGGACCAGTTGGGGCAGGTCCTTACAACTGTGTAGAAAGTTCATTTTAGAAACAAATTATATTTTCCCATGAACAATAGGCTTGGTTAAATATAATATTAATCTCTGTCCAGCTATGTTTATACATACTGTGTGCCTTTGTGAACTTGGAACCCATTCATCCCTGGGGGAGGGGATCTATCTCATCTCTTTCCTAATTCATTTCTTTCTGATGGTTCTGCCATTCTCCTGAAGGGGAGGGGGGAAGGCTCTGTGGTATGTTATTCTGCTTTGCTACAGTGTATCCTTTCCACTGTTCTTACATGCTTACTCTTTGAACTGTCTCTCCCTTGATGTTACCTTGGGGTGAGAAAAGAATGTGCCTCCGGCCATCTGGCTTATCTCTTGCTGTGGAAGGGAAGATGCGAAAACCCAACAACAACTTCACAAGCATAGGCAAGGACCCCGTTATCAGCTCCTTTCCCACAGCGGACTTAACACCTGTCTGATATGATGCACTGGGGTGCCCCGTGCAGTCTGTAAATATGTTGAACGAACAGCTTTGCTAAGGTTTTGGTGGTTGGGATTTTCGGACAGGGAATGAAATGCACTTGCTTGGAAAACAGGTCTGTCACCACCCAAATAACTGTATTCCCACTGCTTTCTGGTAGTTCTACTATAAAATCCATGGAGATTTCCTTCCATAGTGCTGAGGGGCTTGCTACTGGCTGCAGCAGCCTGGGTGATTTTCCTTGTAGTCTTTTTGCTGCTGCACATGTTGGGCAGCTGGCTACATAACTTTCAATGTCCTTTTTGAGAGAGGGCCACCAGAATTGTCTTTTGATTAGATGTAGTGTTTTCACGAATCCAAAATGGCCCGCTGATTTTGTATCATGGCATAACTGCATAAATGTAAGTCTTTGGCTTTTGGGTATGTATAATTTCTCTCCCACCCAGGGTAGTCCATCTGTGCTTGTGCATAGGTTTTTGTGGCTTAGGAACCATTCGTCGGTTTCTAAGGCTTTCCTAAATTCGATCCCTTCTTGGCTGACTAATGGTTTTCTCAATTTTTCTTGTGCCCGGGTAGTTCGTGCCACTAATTGTGTTTCGGGCATAAGAGGCTTTGTAACACTAGGTTTGGTACTGTTGTATTGGGGCATGCAGGAGAGTGCATTGGCTAGGAAGTTCTTCTCCCCTGGTAGGTGTTTGATTGTGAAATTGAACTGGTGAAAATGTTGCGAAGACCAGGCTTATTTTGGGGTGAGTTTCCTGGGTGCTTTTAACGCTTCCAAGTTCTTATGGTCAGTCCAGACCTGGAAGGGGATTTTATTCCCTTTGAGGAAATGTCGCCAGTTGAGGAGCCCCCACCTCACTGCATACGCCTCTTTTTCCCATACTGCCCATTGCTGCTCTGCCTCAGTGAGCTTTCGAGAGGTGTATGTGCAGGGTTGCAATGCCTCTTGTTCATTTTCTTGCAATAGCACAGCTCCTACAGCTACATCACTGGCATCTACTTGTATTACAAAAGGCTTATCTGGGTCAGGGTGCCGCAGGACGGGTTCAGCCGAAAAAAGTCTCTTTAGTCTTTCAAAAGCGGCTTGACATTCCACCATCCATTTTAGTGGCTGGCTAGGTTTTGGTTTATCTACCCCTTTGGTTTTTAGTAAATTTGTGATTGGTAGAGCTATCTGGGCAAATGAGGGGATGAATTGGCAGTAGAAATTAGCAAACCCCAGGAAGCTTTGTAATTGCTTTCTTGTGCGGGGTGGCGCCCATTCCAGCACTGCCCGAACCTTTTCAGGGTCCATTTGTATGCCCTCGGGAGATATCCGGTATCCTAAGTAGTCTATCTTTTCCTTGTGAAATTCACATTTTGATAGTTTGGTGTAAAGGTGAGTGGCCCACAGCTTCTTTAGGATGGCTCTAACTAGGTTCACATGTTCTTCCATGATCTCTGTGAATATAAGGATGTCATCCAGGTAAACCTTGTATAGGTGCTTCTGCAGTATGTCGTTTATCAACTGCATGAAGACTGCTGGGGCTTCTTGCAATCCAAAGGGTAGGACCCTGAATTGGTAGCATCCCATGGGGCAATTAAAGACAGTTTTCCATTCATCTCCTTCTTTGATTCTAATCTGGTAGTAAGCCTCTCTCAAGTCTAATTTAGTGAAGATTTTCCCTTTTGAGAGGTGGGACAACATGTCCTTCATTAGTGGCAGGGGGTACAGGTTACTTTCACTTATAGCGTTCAGGGCCCTATAATCCACACACAGATGAAGAGATCCATCCTTCTTTTTCCTAAACAAAACTGGGGTGGCCACCTTGGGTGAGGCAGGCTGGATGAAACTTCTCTCTAGATTTTTATCTATCAATTTCTGCATCTCTTGCAGTTCGGCAGGGCTCATGGAGTACAGACTGGGTTTTGGGAGCTTTGTTCTGGGTTTAATCTCTATTGCACAGTCTGTGGGCCAATGGGGGGGGTAATTTGTCTGATCTCTCCTCACTGAACACTTCAGCGAGGTCCCTGTATTCTTCGGGTATCTCGGGCAATTCCTTTTCCTCTCCCATAGATGCTTGCTTGGCCGAGGGGTCATGCTGGGCTCTCTGGTCAGTGGGCTTTGCCGTTCTCCCTTTGGGAACCTGAGCTCTGCCATTCGCCAGTCCACCCTGGGATTCCATTTCGCTAGCCATGCCATGCCCAGAATTATGGGACATTCCATGCCTGGGGTTACCATGAAGGTTATAGTCTCTATGTGGTCTCCCAGCGTGAGTTGAACTGGCAACGTGGCTAGGGTAGCTGGCATCTCCCCTGCTATGGACCCATCTAATTGACCGAAAGAGATCGGTTTTTTCAGCCTCCTCACCGGAATGCCCAGGTTTCCTACTAGCGTGGAGCTGATGAGGCAACGTGTGCACCCAGAGTTAATCAGTGCCCTTACTTCTACAGCTTCATGCATGGAGGGGGCTAGTATAATCACTGTCTGGGTGAGGGGCGTGATGAGTCCACTTACCAGGGGTTCATCTTCGGAGTTGTCGTCTGATAAGTTGGACGCTCCTGCAGTGTAAGCCGGAGTTCCCTTCCCTCTTTCAGCGGTCGGGGGGAACTCGACGGCCTCGGTGCCCTTCATGGCAGGCTCTCGGGGCTTGGCTGGTGATCTTCTGGACTTTCCAGCTGAGCTCCGGTCTGGTTTCTCGAGTGGAGTGCATGAGTGGCATTCTGCAGCGCGGTGTCCTTCTTTTCCACATCTGAAATAGCCAGTGGGTTTCTTTGTGGTGGGTTGCTGCTTCACGGTCTCATGGGTTGTTTCGGGTGGTGGCTTTCCCCAGGGCTTCCCTCTGCGGTGTCTCTTTGCCAAGTCGATCTCAGCTTCTTCGGCCAGGATATACCAGTCATGCAGTCGGTGCAGGTCTCCTCGGGGAAGGCAGGCATCATAGAGATCGTAGTTCAGGCCATCTTTGAAATGGATGAGCAAGATGTCTTCTGGCCAGTTCAGCTTGTTGGTGATGGTCCGAAACTCCTGGGTATACTCGGCCACAGGACATCTGCCTTGCTTCATGGTCTTTATTCTCTCCCGGGCTTTCTGGTCTGCCAGCAGGTCCTCGAACCTGCATCTGAGGGAGAACATGAACTGGTTGAAGTTTAGCAGCTCCAGTGCATCTGAATTGTACAGGTCCACTACCCAGTCGGCTGCGATGCCGTCTAGTGCCGCCTGCACGGTGCGGATTCTGGCGTGGTCAGTGGGGATGTCTAGGCCGTATTCCTCCATGTAGTTGTGGACCTGGGTCAGGAAGAATCCCAGGCATCGTGGCTCCCCATGAAACTTCACATCCAGAGGTGGGAGCTTCTGGATGGACCACTGCCTTTTCTTCCTCCTGTGGCATCTTCCCTCTTGGTCACCAGCTGTGGTGCGGCGGGGAGTAGGGACTACCATAATGACCGTGGTGGGTTTGGTTGCCTCGCCGGACGTGCCTGCAACCTCAGCTTCGGATTCACCCTCGGTATCTTTTTTGCTGCAACCCAACCATATGGTTCCGGCGCACGGGTCGGGCCTCTCCTCCTTGAGAGAGTTGAAAGCCATCTTCATCATATCAATTGCCTGCTCCAGAATCCAGTTCGGATGTCTGGGCCGATCTCCCTCATCTTCGCTGAGGTGAAGGGACTTCTCCATCTCCATTGTAGCAAAAGAGGAAGTCAAGGCAATAACCCTCAATCACTCCCCCCTCCCCCCTAGGAGTATGGCAGAACCCAGGATGAGAAGAGAGTGAGATTCGGGTCAGCATGAAAGAAGAGAAAATAGCAAAAGTGGAAAGGGGGGAGGAAAGGATTGGGGAACCTATTGATATGGGTTCTGACAATAACCAACACTTCAAAGAGAAGCCACATTAGTCAAGAGTTTTAGAAAGCTGTCATGGCCTATTCCAGTTCACATTCTCTACATGGATGTACCTGTGTTGAATTACCTGGCTCAAAAACAGTAACTGTGAGAGGGATCTTGGAGTCCTACTGGATGATCACTTGAATATGAGCCAGCAGTATGCAGCAGCAGCCAAAAAAGCTAATACAATCCTTGGTTGTATAAACAGAGACATAGAACCAAGAGCACACGAAGTATTAGTACCGCTGTCAGAATCCAATTATATTTTATTTCTAGCTACCTACTCTGAGAAAAACCAATTCTTACTCTCTTCTGGATTCTGTTGAGGTGGATCCTTACATTAGACAGGATCTGCAAAATTGGTCAACCTGGAAGGAAGAACCTTGCCGGGGGACTTTGCAAAAAATACCATGTCAGACGACGAAGCGGGGAAGGGGGAAAGCCCCCCAGAGAGAGAGCCATTGCCCCGACTGGAAACCTGCCAAATATCTGGATCTGAAGGGTCAGATTCCTCAGGAGAAGAGGTGGTGGAGACGCATGTAAGGACCCACCTCAATTTACATCTTAAGAAGACAGAACTCTTGGAACGTTTCTTCCAACAGGAATCTTTATTAAGAAAAACTGACTGAAGGCATGCTAGACAGGATCTGAGGGACACCACTGACCATTCAATGTTTTAAAGTGTTCCCAGGCAGCCCCACTCTGCATTCCTTCCGGTCAATTCAAATTGGCAGATGGTTGGGTGTTAAATCCATCGGATCCCAAACGTTGCAATCTTCCACCCCTTTTTCCTTGCTGCTGGTAAAAGGAGGCTTCATAGGGAGTGAGATCAAAGGCTGATGGCCGCATTGTTATGGTTAGTACTCTGGAAGGGAATCCACAGAGGATGTTACTTTGTAGTTGAAAGGGGGAATGCCAGTCATAAACACCCGTGTTTACTCCCCCCCCCTTTGTAGTATGACAGAATCCAGAAGAGAGTAAGAATTGGTTTTTCTCAGAGTAGGTATTTGTACCTTTGATTTTTCCTGCCTAAATGTAAGACTTTGCTTTTCTCCACATTGAAACTCATTTTGTTGGATAGGGCCCATTGTTCAAGTTTGTCAAGATCTTTTTGGATCCTGAGTTTGTCTTCTGGGATGTTGGCTATTCCTGCCAGTTTAGTATCATCTGCAAATTTGATGAGTTCTCCTTCAATTCCCTCATCTAAGTCATTAATGAAGATATTGAAGAGTACTGGGCCTAAGACGGAACCTTGTGGTATCCCACTGCTTACTTCTCTCCATGTGGATGTAATGCCATTAAGGACTACTCAGTGAGTACGGTTTGTTAGCCAGCTACAGATCCATCTGGTGGTGATGTTGTCTATTCCATCTTTTCCTAGCTTACCAAGGAGTAGGTTGCGGTCTACCTTGTCAAATGCCTTACTGAAATCTACGTCCACTGCGTTTCACTGTTCTACTAGTTTAGTCACTTTATCGAAGAATGAGATGAGATTGGTTTGGCATGATCTGTTTCTAACAAACCTGTGCTGGCTACTAATTATAACTTGTTTGCTTCTAGTTGTTCACAGATCTGTTTTTTTGATTATCTTTTCTAGGATCTTCCCAGGTATTGATGTTAAACTGTAGTCTGTAGTTTCCTGGGTCTGTTTTTTCCCCTTTCTTAAAGATGGGACCACATCAGCCCTTTTCCAATCCTCAGGTATTTCCTCCGTGGTTTCTGTGTAAATGAGGATGTCGTCAAGGTAGACTAACACCCCCTTGTAAAGATGATCATGCAGCACCTGATTGATCAGCTTCATAAATACAATGGAGGCCCCTTGAAGGCCAAAAGGCATCACTTTAAATTGGAAACTTCTTAGGGGGCAATTGAAAGCAGTCTTCCACTCATGTCCCTCCCTGATTCTTACTCAATAATAAGCATCCCTTAAGTCCAGCTTAGTAAAGATTTTCCCTCTTGCAAGGTGGGCTAACTTGTCCTTCATCAGGGGGAGAGGGTACATATTTTCCATGCTAATAGCATTCAATCCTTTAAAATCCATGCACAATCTTAGACCCATCTTTCTTCTCCTTAAATAGCACTGGAGCAGCTACTCGTGATTTGGCTGGTTTGATGAAACCCATGGCTAGGTTCTTGTCTATGTACTCCCTTAATTCATTCATCTCTCTGGGGATCATGGAGTACATCTTAGGCTTTGGAAGTTTAGCCCCTGGCAGTATTTCAATAGCACAATCGGTAGTTTGGTGAGGGGGAAGTATGTCACAGTCCTCTTCACTGAAAGCTCTCGCTTGGTCCCAGTGTTCAATTGGAATGAGTTGGACCCCTGGCGTTCAGTCTGTGGTGGCTCTTAGCGGCTCAATCAATTCCCCCCTCAGCATCTGCTATTCTCTTGATCTGGCTGGTCTTGGAAGGTGGGAAGGGTCCTGTCATGAACCTGAAGGTTCTCACCCCATTCTCCCACCAAATAGTAGGGCACCATTTGTCAAGCCACGCTAATCCCAGAATCAAAGTCTCAGTCATTTTGGGGATGATCTCCCAATGTTGTCCCATCTCCAAATGAATTAGTTCAGTTAAATGCATTTGCAGGGGAATGCCCCATCAAAGATCCATCTGCCTGCTCAAATTTCATGGCTATGGGTAATAGCTTATCATGGATTACTAATTTTAGTACAGTCAGGAGACTGATCAGGCACCTTGTGCAGCCCAAGTCTATTAGGACATTTAAGTCCATCTGCTCCCCAGTCTTTTGTCAACACTGCAACGATCTTGGCTGAAGCCATTTTTGCTTTGTTTTTGGTTGTCACAGTAATGGGAGGGGGGATGAGTGGTTTTAAGGTTAGACTAAACAATAAATTATCCTGTGGGAACCAAAGTCATTGCTGCCTGATTTTTGGTGGGCTGAGGCTTCCGTTAGAAAGTCCGCCAAAGTATTCTATTGGGGAACATGGATAATGATATAGTGCTGGGGTGGGAAGTTCAGCTTTGTAACATTGTAACACTTGGGAGGAATCTCCAGACTTGGTTTCACTTTTGACTGTGCCGATATTTTGTAGCCAATAAATATGTTCTTTAAGGAAACCTCTTGCCTTGGAGTTCTGCTTTTACTGGTCTCATCTATCGGAACCATGACATTAAACCAAGTCTGTTTAAAATTTTAAAACTTGGGGTCCTGAGCCCCGGTTGCTTACCTAACTCTTATAGGAGGACGACAAAGACTCAGGGAAGATATTGAGATGGAGAAGAAGGGGGAGTCAGCCACTGGCCTTGGCGTGACATCGGCTGATGGAATGCAGGCTACAGCCCAGGCTGTAAGGACCCGCTTCAAAACCTCTTCCCAAGAAAGCAGAACTCTTGGAACAGTTTCATCTGAAAAGGAACTTTTATTAGGAGAAGTTGACAGCAGGCATAGAAGGCAGGATCTGAGGGGTTCCCATGCGAATCAATAGGTTAAAAGAGCAAGAAGCAAACCCCACCCCAATAGTCCATCCGGTCAGTTCAAATGGGCCAATCCCCAGGTGATGAATCCACTGTGGGAATGGGGCTGATAAGATGCTGTTCCCAAGGCTATGAAGCTGTTGTTAGGTCTTCGCACCTAGTTTTCTGCAGTGAGAGATAAGCCAGATGGCTGGAGGCACATTCCTTTCTCACCCCCAGGTTGGCATCAAGGGGAAACAGTTCAAAGGGCAAGCAGATAGAGGAAGCAGACAGGATACATTGTAGCAGCTGAAGCAAAGTGAAAAAAAATACATTGTAGTTCCCATAGTTTCCCCTTCGCCCCAGGAGCATGGCAGAACCTGCAGGAAAGAAGAAGAAAAGACCTAATAGAGAAGAGAACCCCCCTCCCAATATGTGGGTTCTGACATGCCGTACCCCTTTAGAAAATGAGAGATCCACCTGTAGAGGAAACAAAAAGGGAAGATAGACATATGAATTAGTCGGGTTTGTCAGGATATTTGGCATGGAATTTACTAAGTAGTTTTGGGGCTCTAACATGACATTTATGGACCCATTCATTTTGGGTGGGTGGTAGGTGTTTCCAGGCTACTAGATACTGTGTGGAACCATGATATTTCCTACAGTCTAGGATGTCCCTGATTTCAAAATTCTGCTTTCCTTCTACCATAATTGGAGGAGGAGGGGGAGCTGCAGCTGGCCATAAGGGCGAGTTTAGTTGTCATTTTAGTAGACTGCAATGAAACACCAGATGAACCTGTCTAAGCATTTTAGGGAGTTTCAATTTTACTGTTACTGGATTGATTATTCGTTTAATGGGGAAAGGCCCCACAAATTTTGGTCCCATTTTTTTTCGATGGCTGCAATGATTTTAGGTATTTAGTGGACAGTTTCTCACCTATTTGGAACGGCTTGTTCGTTTCTTATCTGCCTGGATTTTATATGCCTCCCTAGCTTCATCTAAAGCCTTTCTCACAACTGGCCAGGTGTTTTGGAGTTGCATGATCCATTCCTTCAAGGAGGGGATGGTCGGCTCATTAGAAGGCAGCTAAGGCATTGGGTTGAAACTCTGTCCCATCGCGACATGGAATGGAGTGTAGCCAGTGCTGGAGTGCACAGCATTATTATAAGTGACTTCTGTGAATGGAAGCAGGTCGGTCCAGTTGTCTTGTTGGTAATTTATAAAGCACCTCAAATATTGCTCCAGTACTGAGTTCGACCGTTCTGTCCCACCATTCATTTGCGGATGATGATTAGATGACAGTCCTTGTGTGGTCCCCAAAAGTTCCAAAAAAGCTTTCCAAAACTCTGAAGTAAATTGCACTCCCCTATCGGATATGATCCATTGTGGGACCCCATATAGTCTGTACATGTGTTAGTGTTTTGGCTGTGGGGATTTTCTGGCATGGAATAAAATGTACCTGTTTTGAAAATAAATCTGTTATGACCCAAATTACTGTATTTCCGTCACTTTCTGGCAACTCCACAATAAAGTCCATAGAGATTTCCCTCCAGGGTGCTATGGGGTGGCCACCATCTGTAATAATCCTGGGGTCTTCCCTTGTCTCTCTTTGGTTGCTGCGCAGATGGGGCAGCTAGCCACATAGCTTTCAATGTCCTTTTTTATTGAAGGCCACCAAAACTGTTGCTTCACTAGGTGGAGGGTTTTCATGAACCCAAAGTGCCCAGCCGATTTGGAGTCATGGCATAGTCGCATGAATGTTAATCTCTGGCTTTTGGGGATGTAGAGTTTTCCCCCCACCCATGGTAGTCCATCATTCATTGTGCACAAGTCCTTGTGGCTTGAGAACCATTCATCTTTTTCTAATGCTTGTCTAAACTTCACTCCTGCCTGGGTTGCTAACAGTTTTGGGGGTTTTGCTTGCGTTCGAGTAGTGACTGGTGCTGCTAATTGCTTTGATGGCATGAGTGGGTCTGTTATCTCGTTTTTTGTGCTATTGTATTGCGGTAATTGTGACAGTGCATCTGCTAGGAAATTCTCCCCCCCCATGGTGCCTTCTTCCTTCTCTGTGCCTAAATCTGACATAATTTGCATGGTCCCCATGGTAAGAGTCTTCCTTCTGGGCTGACCGACTACTGCAGATCCTGCCTAATGCAAGGACCCGCTTCAAAACCTCTTCCCAAGAAAGCAGAACTCCTGGAATGGTTTCATCCCAAAAGGAACTTTTATTAGAAGTTGACAGCAGGCATAGAAGGCAGGATCTGAGGGGTTCCCACACAAATCAATAGGTTAAAAGAGCAAGAAGCAAACCTGACCCCAATAGTCCATCCGGTCAGTTCAAACAGGCCAATCCCCAGGTGATGAATCTGCTGTGGGAACGGGGCTGATAAGATGCCATTCCCGATGCCCCCCACCTGCCACAGCCTCTGGCTTTTCTAGAGCACCTACTGGACCCCTGATCAAGTGTTTTAGATGTGGGCAGCTTGGACACCGAGCAGCTGATTGTCCAGTCCCATTTCCTCCAACTAAGAACATGCCTACTGCCTCCACATAACCTAAGAGAAAACCTCGGGCAGTATGAGAGAAGTCAAATTGCCAGGAGCAAGCTGCGCAAGTTACTTCTCCTCCCCAGGGAAAACATGAGAACCCGGCAGAATGCTTACCTATGCCTGCCCCTTATGACAGCGATGATGAGGGAGAAGACAACCCAATGGTGAGTCAGCCCATCCCACCTTTTGCCATCTCTGCGAAGCTCTTAGTCCCTAAGACAGGAGCCCAGATGGACTTGCATGTTTTAATTGAATCAGGCTGCACCAGATGCCTAATCAACCTCCGCACGGTGCTTAAGCTAGGCTTTCATGCCAAATTATTGCCCATAACTATGAGGTTTGAACAAGCAGATGGATCTCTTATAGGAGGGTTCCTGCCACTCACCTAAATGAACTAGTATGCCTGGAGATGGGGGAACATTGGGAACTCATCCATTTCGTAGTGGTCCCAAAAGTGACTGAGGCTGTAATTTTGGGATCAGCCTGGCTTGATAAGTAGTCCTTAATAGCATTACATCCACATGGAGAGAAGTAAACAATGGGATACCACAAGGTTCCATCTTAGGCCCAGTACTCTTCAATATCTTCATTAATGAGTTAGATGAAGGAATTGAAGGGGAACTCATAAAATTTGCAGATGACACCAAACTGTCAGGAGTAGCCAACACCCCAGAAAACAAAATCAGGATCCAAAAAGATCTTGACAAACTTGAACAATGGGCCCTATCCAACAAAATGAGTTTCAACGTGGAGAAAAGCAAAATCTTACACTTAGGCAGGAAAAACCAAAGGCACAAATACAGATTGGGTGAGACCTGGCTTAAAAACAGTAACTGTGAGAGGGACCTTGGAGTCCTAGTGGACGATCACTTGACTATGAGCCAGCAGTATGCAGCAGCAACCAAAAAAGCTAATACAATCCTGGGTTGTATAAACAGAGGCATAGAATCAAGATCACGTGAAGTATTAGTACTCCTTTATAAAACCCTAGTAAGACCACACCTGGTTTTCTTCCCCGTTTCCTTCTAGCTGCAGTTTAAATATGTAAAGACCACAAAAGAAAAAACTTGGCTTTCTCTCATTTTAATTCAGAAGGCAGGACCGGGAGGATTGGGGGGGGGGGAGTTGTTTGTTTCAAAGGAAGGGAGGATGCTGGCTGAGGAATTCTGGGAGTTGAAGTCCACAAGTCATAAAAGGGCCAAGTTTGAAGAGCCCTGTTGTAAGCCAATGTTTGGAAACACCTCCATGAGAGCCTGGTTTTGCACACACATGTATGTTTGGGACTACATCACCCCGTTCCAGTCTGATCCCTCCTGAACATGGGTGTCCACTTAAAATTAGGGAGCTCCTAATTTTTCAACCCTTCCAATGCGCAGCTCCTCTCCTTCATCAGACCGACACCCAACAGGACAGGAATTGCCTGCAGGCAGAAACTGATGAAAGTCGAATCAGTTTTCAAGGTGGCCCACTCACCGCCAGAGCTTGCCCAGCATCTTGCTGAGCTCGGCATTGTGCAGGTGCGGGTACTGGTCAGCCAGCTTCCTGCATGCTGCCTGTGCCCCATGGCCCCACACCGGCATGGGCACCAGGCTCCAGTCGTAGCCCTTCAGCACCTGCGAGACAGCATCACGGATGCAGGCGGGGAAGCACTCGTCTCTGCTTGGCACTCATCCCGGCTTAATCAGAGCCTGCTCGGGCCGCCTCCGCCGCCTCTGCCGCGCACATGGCTGAGCAGGCAACTTCTCCCCAGCCCCTGGACGAGGTAAAAGGGGTCAGATCCCGATCCCCCCACCGAACCCTGCTCTTGCTCACGCACGTGGCTGAGCAGGTAACTTCTCCCTGGCCCCTGGATGAAAAGGGGCCAGATCCCGATCCCCCCACCGAACCCTGCTCTCACTTGCTTGGCCCTGCTCGGCCCTGCCTGGCTTAATCAGAGCCTGCCTGGGCCGCCGCCACCTCTGCTGCCTCCGCTGTGCATGTGGCTGAGCAGGCAACTTTTCCCCAGCCCCTGGATGAAGTAAAAGGCGCCAGATCCCAATCTCCCCACCAAACCCTGCTCTTGCTTGCTCGTCCCTGCTCATCCCTGCCTGGCTTACCAGTGCCTGCCTGGGCCGCCGCTGCCTCCGCCGTGCATGTGGCTAGCAGGCAACTTCTCCCCGGCCCCTGGACGAGGTAAAAGGGGCCAGATCCCAATCCCCCCACCCAACCCTGCTCTCACTGGCTGGCTGGCTGGCTGGCTGCTGGCCGTTCTCCCGCTGCCCCAACCCAACCCTCGCAGAGCCCCAACCCATTCCTTACCTCCGCCCGGCTTGTTCCATGGCCTCATGGCTGGATGGTGGAGGCAGCTGCCAGCACGAGTCCAGGTAAGCCTCTGGAGTGATTTCGTGCCCCCCCACAGCTGATCCAGGTGGCTGAGGCCTTTTCAAAGCCTCTGGAGCTTGCATCCATGGTCACTGGGTGATTTTATGGTGCCTCAGTGGCCCGGATCGGAAGTGGGAGGGTGAAATTGCTGTGCAGCCCTAGATTTGTGGGGCAGAGGCCTTTTGCAGGCCTCCGGAGCCTGGATCAGGCCACTGGTGCACCGCAAAATCACCCCGCGGCCAGGGATGCAAGCTCCAAAGGCCTCAGTGGCCCGGATCGGCCGTGGGGGGGGGGGCGCGAAATCGCTCCAGAGGCTTACCTGGACTCGTGCTGGCAGCTGCCTCCACCATCCAGCCCAGATCCGCCCAGCTCTTGCAGCTGCTCTCTGACTGCCAGTACAGAGAGAAAGAAAGCTACAGCACAGGCGCACATGGAGAGGGGGTGGGGAGCAGCCTGGCCCCACCTCCCTCTGGGGCGATGGCACGCATGCCCACAGGGACGGCTCCACATGCCGCCTCTGGCACGCATGCCATAGGTTCACCACCACGGCCCTAGTAAGACCACACCTGGAATACTGCAGCCAATTTTGGTCACCATATCACAAAAAAGATGTTAAGAGTTTGGAAAAAGTTCAGAGAAGAGCAACTAAGATGATCAAAGGCCTGGAGGCTAAAACATATGAAGAACGGCTGCGGGACTTGGGTTTGGCTAGTCTAAAGAAAAGAAGAAATAGGGGAGACATTAGTATTCCAGTATCTGAGGGGTTGCCACAAAGCAGAAGGGGCCAAGTTGGTCACCAGAGCACCAGACGGAAGGATGAGAAACAATGGTTGGAAACTGATCAAAGAGAGAAGCAACCTGGAATTAAGGACAAACTTCCTGACAGTGAGGACAATCTACCAGTGGAATAGCTTACATCCAGAAATCGTGGGCGCTTCATCACTGGAGATTTTTAAGGAAAGACTAGACAATCACCTGTCCGAGAAAGTGTAGGACAGGTTCTCCTGCTTGAGCAGGGGGCTGGACTAGAAGACCTCCATGGTCCCTTTCAGCTCTATTCTATTCTATTCTATTCTATTCTATTCTATTCTATTCTATTCTATTCTATTCTATTCTATTCTATTCTATTCTGATGGTTGCAGTGTCCCAGAGTCATGTGATTCCCTCTTGTGAACTTCTGACAAGCAAAATCAATGGGAAAGCCAGATTAACTTAACAACCATGTTACTAATTTAACAACTGCAGTGATTTACTTAATAATTGTGGCAAGAAAGGTCATAAAATGGGGCAAAATTCACTTAACAAATGTTTCATTTAGCAACAGAAATTTTAGGCTCAATTGTGGTTGTAAGTCGAGGATTACTTGTATTACATAGATTTGACTGAGAGAGGATGGAGGTGTTAACCTCTCTCAGCATTTTGTGATAACTCTGGCTGAAAGTCAGATATAATCTGGCAATTTCTGCAAGGGTAGAGAACCAGTTAAAATGGTTTGATTTAGGCATCTGATAGAACCAGATGGTGTCTTGAAAGTATTTGGATAAACAGTATCGGGAATAATGTTAAATCATGGGCCAATCTGCTATTAAGATCCACCTTCCTCTAGCATAACTATATTGGCACCCGGATTTACCAGAAAATCCAGAATGAGCAGTGTTTCTCAACCTCGGCTACTTGAAGCTATATGGATTTCAATTTCCAGAATTCTTGGAGTTTCTGGCTGGGGAATTCTGGGAGTTGAAATCCACACATCTTCAAGTGGCTGAGGTTGAGAAACATTGATATAGAGCAGAGGTCCCCAACCTTTTGGGCACCAGGGACTGGTTATGTGGAGAGAGGTTTTTCCGCGGACCGGAGGGGGTGTGTTTTTGTGTGCTGCCTGCATCCTGTGGATGGGGCTTTCCTTGTTTGTGCGGACCGGTTGCTGGCATGCCACGGCCCAGTACTGGTCCATGGACTGGGGGTTGGGGATCCCTGATATAGAGGAGGACTAGGTTATCTGAGAGGACCACATATCTCCTTTGAGTTCTGCCTGTCCCGTAAAATTGGATATAGTTGACACGCTTCAGTCCCTCCAATCATACAACACCATCTATCAGTATCTAGATATTATTCCTGCCCTCTGGAATAATGTTCCCCAGCGATTCATTTAATTCTCACCCTGATGTTGTTCTTCAGATACCAGTAGTCCTTGACTTACAATCATTCATTTAGTGACTGTTCAAAGTTAAAATAGCACTGAAAAAAGTGACTTATGACTGTTTTTCAACTTACAATTATTGCATCCCCATAATCACATGATCAAAATCTGGATGCTTGGCAACTGACTCATATCTATGACCTTTGCAGTGTTCTGGGGTCATGTGATCACCTTTTGCAAACTTCTGATACGCAGAGTCAATGGGGAAGCCAGATTCACTTAATAACTAAGTTACTAAGTTAACAATTGCAGCAATTCACTTAACAGCTGTGGCAAGAAAAGTCGTAAAATGGGGTAAAACTCACTTAACAACTGTCTCACTTAGCAACAGAAATTTTGGGTCAATTGTGGTCGTAGGTCAAGGACTACTTATATTTAAAACCTGGCTGTTGTCTTAAGATAGGATGTTTGTGAAACATTTATGGTTATGGCTTTTGTTGCAGTGTATTTTTCCACATGTGAAATGGGACAACTTGCCACAGCCAACTTGCTGTGGCCAACTCACCATGGCCAACTCACCACAGGACAACTCACTGCAAGACAATTTAACAATTGTATTTAATTATTTAAAATAAATAAATAAATATTTTAATTTTTGCTATTCACATTTCATTCTGTCCCTCCTTTTGCATCCTTTCTTTAATAGTTGTATTCCACCATTTCTTTGATATTAGTGTAACTCTTGTCCTGTGGTGAGTTGGCCATGGCGAGTTGTCCTGCAGTGAGTTGGCTGTGGCAAGTTGGCCATGGCGAGTTGGCCGCAGCGAATTGTCATAGACCCACATGCAAAGGATTTCCATATTGTTTCTTTTCTCCTCCCCTTCTTTTTAAATTCTGATTCTGATGTAAATCACCCAGAGACATTTTGGAGTGGTTTACAAAATTGAAAAGAAGGAACACTCTGGACAGATGGGATTAAGCATGGGGTGAGGTCTTTTTTAAGACCCATGTAAGATTCTGCTCCATAGTAATGGATGCACCAAAGGGCATCACTTTCTGCACTGCATTTCACAGAATGGATTGTGGCTTTTTGAATGATAGTTCAAAAATTTGGGGGATGAGAATCCCCCAACAATCAGACTTGCTTAAAGCAATTTTTAAATAGAGGCATTCATATTTGTTCAGTCTTCAGTTGGATTCCAGTATTGAGGCAGGGCATAGAAAGCAGTAAAGACCATGTTGCTTGGAAATTCTGGGATTTCTAATCCTAGCACTTCTGGAGGACACCAGGCTGGGACACCTGGTAAACGTTCTTCCCAGATACACAGTAGTAAATCAGCTCCATGCATACTTTGAAATAGTCTATCAAATAGTTTGCAAAAAATCCAAATAAAACCTTCATGCACATAACTGTTAGAATATGTTTTTTTCTAATTTTAGTATTTCAACAGATTTGATAGCACCAAATGAATTAAGAAAGAGTACAACCATCTGGATTTGTTTTCTTTTTCTCCCTTGTTTACTTCAACTGTTAAGAAAAATAATCTTTTTTCTTTTTTAAAAAACAGAGCCTATTTTCAAAAGGTACCATCCGGCATTGCCCAAGTTGGAAACCTCTCCTGGTACAAGTGTGTCATCCCACAATTTCTGTTTGTAAAATTGCCTTTCATTCCTCAGATTAAATGAGACACGCTTTTTTAAAAAAGGTATTCCTATCTGTATTCTCATCCTAATTAACAACGATGTTAGTGATACATGTATTTTAAGTATACTACATTTGCTTCGTAATTAGTGAATATTTATCTGTTATCAATGGTGGCTAAGACACCCTTCCTTGCTAACACGTTGTGTCATAAATAATCAATGAGAGCCTATTAATATTCATGAGCTGGAATCTGTGTAGTCATGTGCACTGATGCAGAGAGAGGGGGAGTGTTGCTGCAAACTGAGATGAAACTCTGTGTATGTCTGTGGCTATACATGAATGTAAGACACTTAGGCAAGAAGAAGAAGAAGAGCCTGCTGCTTACACAAGCTGCCCTAGCTTGTGCTTTTAACTAACAGTGGCGTGCCTGTGTTTCTGCACTGGAGTGACTGATGAAAAACAGTAGACAACTCCAGAGGGTCCTTCCCTGTCACTGCATTTGGCTCTCAGCTCTTGGGAAATTAGAAGCCTTGCTTCTTCACTATTGCTTAATAGAATGGGTTGTAATCTGTGCAGTTTTCAGAAAAGGGAGGAACACTACAAATTGCTTTATGAAGTTTCTCAGGTGAGTGCAGAAGATGCTTCCAGCAGCTCCACAAAAAGAATGCTGTGATTTGAAAAGCACTTAATAAAAATGAGGGATGTTTATGTTGGTCTGTTTGCATTTGCATGTTGGGGTGGTGGTGATAGTAGTTCATTTCCAGTTTTAATTGACTTCCTGCCGGTTTCTTTAAAAAAATCTCTTCATATGGCTTTGTCAATTCTTAGAGTCGTTCATTACCATCTCCATAACCTGCATAGAAAATCTTTCGTTTTGGTACGAGAATGTTCTGTCAATTGCACTTGATAAAGGTTTTGTAGCTGTGAGGATTTAAGAAGTCTGTGGTATATGCTGTTTTCAAATTATTTATGATATGTTTTATTTGAGGACGAGCTTCTACTGTTTGTGAAATCTCTGCTTTTAATGAAGTACTGTCATTTTAAAAATAAATAAGATGCACTGGTTGTTCTTTGCACCATTTTGAATAGGTCTTAAGTTACTTTCTCTCTGTGTGTGATGCTTTTATCAGTAATTATGCCATTCCTTTGTACAGTTTATCATTATGAAGAGAGTTTGATTTATCCTGGACTTATTTAAGTGTCTCCGCCAGCAACAGCAGTGTTTCTATAATTTGCTAACATGTGCTAGCTGTGCCATCAAAATAAGGAGGCAGAGAAACAGATGTGATTTTGGACAAGTGCTATTGCGTCCATATTTAATTTGGGTGGATTTTGTATTGATCAGGCTTTTGCTATGAAAATTTAATAGATGAAAGTTTAGTGCTTTTCAGCATTTGTTCCCTTCCTCTTTGTCATTTGTCCTTGCTCTGACACATCTGTTAACAGAAGCTGAATATTTCCAGTTTTGAACTGCACCATTGATGACGGGCTCAAGACTAAGGACAAAACAGCTTAGAATATTGGTGGTCTGTTGCCCCCCCTTTCAAATTTTTCCCATTATTCACTTCACAGTGGACTAATTAGAAAGTGGATTCTCTAAATATGAAAGTTGCAATGTTAATGCCCATTTCCACTGTAATGTGATCAAAGTCTCTTTAGCCAGTACCCCAAATGATCATCTGAATTAAATATAAAAATAACTCTTTATTGCTCTGAAGGGAGAAAAGAAGATTAACATTGTCAATTATAGCTGAGGACAGGATCTCTGATTTTCAGAGGTGAGGGGGGGGGGGGAAACCCTATGAAGTAGCAAGCACTTTTGTAATTTCACAAATAGCGTATCAAAATATATACTTCTCCCTTCCACTGCTTTCTTCTCCAGAAAATGCACTCTAGGTGGAACACTTTCCTCCACTTTATTAGATTTCTCCTAACAGTTGTAATACAAAGAATGGAAAAGTAGCACAGCTTTTCTCTTACCCCACTCTTTTAACACTTAAAAATGCAAAATATAAATATCCTAGACTACAGTGTTGAAGATCAAAGAAGCTATAAGAAAACAGATAAAACCTTTCTCTGGATTTCATCAAAGGACATTGAACCGAGAGAATATATACTAACATATTTTTTAAAATTTGCTTAAAATGACATTCAATGCAAATGCCTTTTAAGCATGCAAAAGTCACTCTTTTGTTGAGGGTTTCCAAGTGTTAAGCCTTACTTTTTTGTCTCCCCCTCTGCCAGAGTTGTGGCTTTCATGATTTATTTATTTATCTTTAAACTCAGAATGAATTACGGCTTTCACTTTAATCCTGCTATTTACCTGATAAGCTTTAATCCTTAGAAGAATTTGAGCTTTCTAGGAAGGTAAGGAAAAGTCAAACCCCAGCTTTTGCCTTTTGGGTGTTTTTTTTTTGGGGGGGGAGGGGGAATGGGAAATTTCACTGATAAAGTTATTTACAGAGATAACTTTCCATATTGTATTGGCACTGTTTCCATCTTTCAGCTACTTTCTGGTTTTGATCCAGTATTATTCATCTTCATGATCACATGTGAGAATATTTTAGGCATTAGGTATTCTTGGCTAGAAACTAATATCATCAAAGAATACTCCACAATATAACTAAAGTGAGATATCTGGCAATTAAAGGAGTATTTTTCAGGCAAGCATTTCTATCCTCCCAAAACTTATGTTTTATACTTTAGCTTGCATAGATAATATACGTGTTTGAAAATAACGTTATATTTATGTGAACCATTTGAGTAGATACATTTTTCCTACTGTTTATGTCAAATTCTCCTTGTTGGAATTACAATATTCTAATCCTGCGGAAAATGAAGATATATTTGGATATTTTTAAAATCTTGGCTTTCCCCCCCTTTCCCTCTACATCTTTTTCAATGGAACTACAAATGTCGTCTTCTGGTACTGAAATTATGTTTGTTTTTTCTTTTTCTTTTATTATTTATTTATTATATTTATATTTTCTTTTATATTTATATTTATTTACATACTCTGTAGCTGTTGTCATTAATAAATATGAAGTGTGATGTACTTAATAGTGCATAGAATCAGACTCAATGTGTAGCTTCAGGGATAATAGAATAATTAGGACTGTGGGCTGCAAAAAGATTGCAGGAAAGTTATATTTTATATATTTCTTTGCTGCCATCTTGAGATCATCTGATGCTTTTTAGCCAAGATAGATAAACTGTAAGGAAAATAAGTTAACTGAGATCTTTATTGCAAAGGAAATGTGAGATCTGAACACTATAATGAATAATTGCTCGTTTTAATCAAGTTTGCTGTTTCAAATTTCAAGATAATGTATTATAAAATTTATATTCCCTACTGGTATAACTTTAAAGACTACAATCTTCTGATCTATTTTCATTGGCCTGGTTCCTCCTAACTTATAAGTACTTCTACTGTTTGCTGGAAGGGCCGTGGTTTTGCTAAGGACTTATGATTACTGGGCATTGGTAAGAACTTTTTTTTGGGCTGTGGTTTATTCTCTAAGCTTGTTTTAATATAATTTCTGAACGTTTCGTTACCAAACTAGGTTACATCATCAGCAGGATTTTCTTGTCCTATTCTCCTTAGCTCATAAATGTCTTGTGTGCCAGTGTGGTCAGTTGGTCGTGCCGTTATTTATTTGTTTGAATTCTGAGCAGCTGATTGGTTCTCTTGTTGATTGGCATTTCGAATAATCTGGTTTCTTACATATTGATATGTTGGATCTAGATCAATATGCTTGTTTATTGCTCCTTCTCAATATGTAAGAAACCAGACCATTCGAAGTACCAATCATTTTAGCCATTGTCTATTCACTGCAGAAAGAAGGCCTCTTCCACATGTTTTCAACCTTTAAGCTAATGAGCTTTCTTTTGCCAATTGGCTAGCAATACTTGCTGATGTCGTCGATCCATTTTGTTTTACGTCTCTTTTGTGGATGCTTTTTATCAAGTGGGATCCATTCCGTAATGTTCATCTCTTCCAGTAGATAGCTTCTCTTCAAGTCTTTAAAGTTTCTAGAAAAACCTATTTTATTTAATAGTACATTTATCATTTATCTCCACAAGGTACCTTTGTTCCTGGTTTTATTCACTTCCTTGGATGAAAAATTGTTACTTGATCATGTTCAATAGAAAAATGTCTTCGAACATCTAATATGTGGAATTATGATGAATAGTGGCAGAAATGGATTATTCTCCATGTGAACACCAAATAATGCAATATAGTTCCACCTATTGTCAAGTTGCAACATTGAATCTAGCGCTGCTAGAGTCATTTCTTCAGGATGTTTTCTGTCCAGTGACTAGAAGCTTCAAATGTACTCATCCATCTTCTTGTCTCACTACATTAAATGTGACTGATGTTCTGCACCCATTAAATTGATGGGAAAGAACAAAAGGAAGAAAAATGTGCCCTCTACTTGATCCTATATCTTAAAGGAGCAAATTTCTAGTGGAATTACTAGAGGAGCAGCAGTTCCAACTTATTTAAATAGTCATCCATACTGATCAATTATAGCTAATTATAATATACTTGTATATTACTGAATTTGTACCTTATGGTGTGTTTTATTCTATAATATCAGCTTTTTCTCGTGATACAATAGGAGTCCTCAAAACTTATCTACAGTTCTCACATATCTCAAAGTGTCTTTATTTAGATGCACAATACAGAATGATATATGAGATATGAGATACAAAGTCTGTACCTTATATTTTTCTTTTACTTAAGATATATTCAGGTATGTATTCTCGGAAAATTTTGGAAAAGTCCAAAAGAGAGACAGTTGCATTTAGGTTGCATCTGGAACGTATTATTTAGACATGGAAATGCTTTGGAAAAAAAGAATTGTTCATGGAGAGACTACAGTAGAATTTCGAATGTCAGAAATTGTTATCTCTCTAACTTTCTGATTGACTGGTATTCTCACTGCCAAAGTGGCTGCTTTGGCAAAGTTACCTCTTTCCACACATATACTTTTCTCTTATATTGTATTCATGACCCTGGAACAACAAAATAAGGATCTCTGTCTCTCCTTTTCTGTCAACATCCAGCTCGAGAATCCAAATAAAACTCCAGGTTCATTCTGTTTCGGAAAATCTTACTGTTTATTGAATACATTACATGGCATGATAATGTCGAAGCAAAACTACTCTGAGGTTCCTAGACACCAGTCATAGAATTAAACAATAATTTCTCAGACTTCTGGTTTTGCGTCCCGGTGAGACAGATGCAGGAAGGCAGGGCTCTGCCTTTCGCACCTGATTTTGCCCTGCTGGGGGCCCTAAAAAGGGCCTAAAGTCGCCCCGAAGAGGCGATGAAAAAGGAGGGGTGTCTCATTGATCACGGAGAGACAGTGGTCTTTCTGTTCGATCTGAGGAAAGCCCTCCAAACCAGCAGAGGAAAGACTGGCTACATTTCTTTCTTTTTTAAAAAAACAGTATTTTATTAGGTTTTATAGGAATAGGGGGAAAAAAGGATCAATATAGGTAATCAAATTCAGGGTGTGATTGAAGGATAGGGTTGGGGTGGGGATAGGTAAAAAGAGGATCGATATAGGTAATAGGGTATAGGGAAAGGGTTGGGATGGGGGTACATACAACAAAGGGGTTACCCCCAATAACAATTCACGCTTTAGCAAACAAACTATCGTCTGGTTGTTAATATTGAATGGGAATAATTAATCTATAAAGATAGCTAAGATCTAGACAAATAGTTATAATTATAAAGCAAATCAATTAATTAATAAACATCAATCCTCTTAATAAGTTTCACCATCATTTCTCGCTATCGTTTTTCCAACCATTGATAAAAGTTTTCCCATGTTTTAAAATAAACTGAATCTTCTTTCTCTTTAATCTGTAAAGTTAGTCTATCCATTTCTGCACAGTCTAAAATTTTTCTAATTATAATTTCATCTGATGGTACATTTTCATTTTTCCAATATTGGGCAAATGCTATTCTCGCAGCTGTCAATATATGTAATATTAAATATTCATTTTCTTTCCCGTAGTTAGATCCTAAAATTCCTAGCAAAAACAGTTCTGGCTTAAATTCTACCTATATTTTAGTCATCTTTTCCAGCCATCTATGAATCTTGAACCAAAATTTATTTGTACTAGGACATACCCACCAGATATGATAATAGGTACCTGGATTTTGTTTACATTTCCAACAGTTATTCAAAGTATTTTTAAACATTTTCGCTGATCTTACTGGTGTCATATACCATCTATAAAACATTCTGTACAAATTTTCTTTATATGAAGCTGCTTTAGTAAGTTTAATATTTCTGTCCCATAGTTTTTGCCAAGCTTCTAATTCTATAGAATATCCAAAGTTTTTTGCCCAAACTATCATTGTCTCTTTTACTTGTTCTTCTTCCATCTTCCAAGTTAGCAAAAATCGATAAAGTTTCTTAATCAAATTTTCATCTGTTTTCAAAAGTGTTTGATCAAATTCTGTCTGTTCTTTATAAAATCCCATTGTCTTTAAGTCTTTTTCATAACTTGTTTGAATTTGTAAGTACGGCCACCATGATAATCAATGCCTTATTGTTGTAAGTCCTGTCTGTCTTTAAGTTTTCCGTCTTTATCCAAGATGTCTTTATATATGACAAGTTTGTCGTAATTAATTAAATTTGGGTAAGCAAAGGCTTCCATTGTTGAAAGCCATTCCGGTGTTTTAGTGTACATTTTTTGTTTTATTCTCTCCCATTCTGAAAGAAGTGCATTCCTGATAGTATGGTTTTGGAAATATCTGTGTATTTTATTTTTTCCATACCACAGAAAGGCATGCCAACCTAACTGTAAGTCATGCCCGTCTAGGTAAAGGAGTCTTTTATTTCTCAACATTATCCATTCTTTAATCCATGACAGAATAGCTGCTTGATAATAAAGTCTCCAATCCGGTAATCCAAATCCTCCACTTTCTTTGGTTTCTTGTAGCATTTTAACTTTAATATGTGCTTTTTCCCCTTGCCATATAAATCTTAGTATTGTTGTATTTAAGTTATCAAAGAAAGTTTTTCCCAGTTTAACAGGAATTGTTTGAAACAAGAAAAGTAGTTTTGGTAAGATATTCATCTTCATAGTCGCTATTCTTCCTAGCAGTGATAGTTGTAAGTTTTTCCACTTTTCCAGATCAGATTTTATTTGTTTCAACAGTCTTTCATAATTATCTTCTTTTAATGTTGTAGATTTTGATGTTAAGTAGATACCTAAGTATTTTACTTTTTTGACTATTTGCAAATCTGTCCTTTTTGTAAAGTAGGTTTTCTGTTTATCTGTTAATTTTTTTGTTAAAACCTTAGTCTTTTCTCTATTTATTTTCAGACCCACCACTTCTCCAAATTTTTCAATTCTGTGCATAGCTTAGTAGTTGTTTCTAGTGGTTCCTCCATGATAAAAACCAAATCATCTGCAAAAGCTTGTAATTTATATTTCTGCTCTTTTATCTCCAATCCTTTTATTTCCGTATCTTGCCTGATATTCTTAGCGAGCATTTCCAATGTTAAGATAAATAGCAATGGGGATAATGGACATCCCTGTGTTGTGCCTTTTTTTATATCAAAACTTTCTGTAAAGTCTCCATTAAAAAATATCCTGGCTGTTTGTTGATTATAGATTGCTTGAATTGCGTTTATAAACTTATTGCCAAAGTCCATTTCAATCAACTGCTGAAACATAAATTGCCAACTTAAATTATCAAACGCTTTTTGCGCGTCGAGAAATATCAATGCCATCTGTTTCCCTGGGTGGTTTTCATAATATTCCAAAACGTTTAATATAATCCTTAAATTATTTTTTATTTGTCTTTTAGGTAAAAAACCGTTTTGGTCTACATGAATAAATTCAGTCAGAAATTTTTTCATTCTTTCTGCCATCATTGATGCAAAGATTTTATAGTCCACATTTAATAATGATATTGGCCTAAAATTTTTATTTGTGTAAGATCAGTATCTTCTTTAGGTATCAGAGTAATATTAGCTTCCATCCATGAATTTGGAATTTTCGTCTCTGAAAAGGTTTCATTGCACAATTCCTTCATAATCGGGCTTAATAAGTCCTGAAATGCCATATAAAATTCTACAGGAAGGCCATCTGGACCCGGGATCTTATCTTTTTTTTTGTCTTTTTATAGCTTCTGTGATCTCCATCATCGATATTTTCTGGTATAATATATTTTGAATGTTCTCCAGAATTTTTGGCAAAGCATTTTCTTTGATATAAGCTTGTATTCCCTCTTTCGAGACCACCTCAGCTTTATATAGTGTCTCATAATAGTCCTTAATAATCTTTTTCATTGCATCATTATGGAAATGTAGTTCTCCTTTTGGGTCTTGTAGCTTATTAATCATTCTTTTTTCCTTTTCTTTCTTTAGCCTATATGCTAACCATCTTCCCGGCTTATTAGCATTTTCAAAGAAGTTCTGTTTTGAGCGTTTAATCTGTTGAGCGATTATTTCCATCTCGGCCAAATGTAGTTTATGTTTTATTATCTCAATTTGTTTCTTAAGCGCTTTCTCTTGAGGATCCATTTGTAACTCAAATTCCAACTTTTTAAGTTCTTCTTTCAGCTTTAACTGTAGTTGTTTCTTTTCTTTGTTCTTTTTAGCAGTATAAGTTATAGCCACGCCTCTAAAGCCATATCCCACACATTTTGGAGAGAAGTTTCTTCTTTCTTATTAATTAAAAAAAAAAACCATTTCCCTTGTCGCTAATTGTAAGAATTCTTTCTCTTTAAGTATAGATTTATTCAGGGATCATCTTAATTTTTTCTTAGTGCCTTTCCAGATCATTTTTATTGGATTATGGTCTGCCCAAATATTGGTTTCTATCTCAATCTCTTGTATCATCATTTTTAAGTCATAAGAAGTCCATATCATGTCAATTCTAGACCATGATTTGTGCCTATTTGAGTAAAAAGTATATTGTGATTTTTCTGGATTCATCTCTCTCCATATATCTTGAACAGACAGTTCTTCTTTCATTTTTAAAAAGGCCTTAGGTAAAGCATTTTCCCCTTTTTTCCCTTGTTTATGGCTTTTATAGTCCCAAGTTGGATCTGCTATCGCATTAAAGTCACCCAATAGACAAAGATTTTGATAATCTAAGTCCGATATTTTGTTGTGTAGTTGTTCATAAAACTGTTCCTGTTTGTCATTGGGTGCATATATTGTGACCATCAATATCTGTTTTTGATCAATCATTGTTTCCACCATTAGTATTCTCCCCTCTTCATCTGCAAAAACTTCTTTAGAATTCAGCTTTTCTTTTATGTAAAGGGCTATACCTCTTTTCTTTTGAAGTGCAAGTGAACAATAAAGCTTGCTCATTTTCGGTTGATCTAAAATTTTAGAATGTTGTCTCTTGATATGTGTCTCTTGGAGGCAAATTATATCCAAATTTAATTTTTGTAATCTGGTAAAAAAAAATCTCCTCTTTGAGGGGGAGTTCAGTCCATTTATATTTATTGATAAAATTCTGATCTCCTCCATGGCTTCAGTTATATCTAGGTCTCAGTTTTCTAGGAGATCTTAATTGTCTCTGGTCTCTGGGTATTGCTCCTTCCTCTGGAGCAGTCTTTTTGACTTCTTCCTCCTCCACTTGTTTGGTGGCTCCTACAGGGCCCATCTCCTCTTGTTTCTTAGATTCAGGATCCCCTTTTTCAAAGAAGGATCTGTAATTATCAAAGAATTCCGCTGCTTTAAGGGGGGTATCCAATCTGTATCTTTTGGAGTCCCAGAAAATTAATATCCCTTCTGGGACCAGCCATCTAAAGTTCACTCCTTTATAAATCAATTTTTTAGTTAAGAATTGATATTCTCTTCAGGCCTCTCTAATCCTTCTAGGGATTTGCTTAAGTACTAGTAGTTCTTTCTCTTTATATTTTAGTGGTTGATCTCTTACGATTCTCAAAATCTCATCCCAGGTTGGTCTTTTGAGAAATCTGACATGGACTTCCCTGGGGACTCTATTTTTTCTGGCATAGCTTGAATTGAATCTAAAAACCTGGTCTATTTTTCCTTCCATTTGAGCCTTGCCCATTCCTAAGAGGTCTGCTAATAACTCGACTATCAGGCCTACTAAGTTTGTTTGGGCCAATCTTTGGTTCTCCTCTTGTATAGATTCTAGTCTCTGATCAACCTCCATGGATTTATCTTCTATCTTTTGGATCCTTTGTTGATTATCTGTGATAGCCTGTTGAAAGCTTTCAATTTTTTGATTCATTGTAGCAAAATCCTTTTTTAAATCTTTGTAGTTTCTATCAAGATCTTTTTTCATATCTTCAAGCTTATTATTTGAGGCTGCAATTGCCTGAAGTATTACTTGGGTGTCTTTCTGTTGTGTTTCCATTTTTTCTTGTTGCAACGCTATAGTAAGTGATTTTTGATAGACTGGACTGCCGGAGGTCGAAGCAGGAGCAGAAGATCCTTTTCTCCCAGTTTTAGTCAGGTTTGAAGTACTCATTGTTGAGTTATTTTGTTATATTGTAATCCACCAGGAGGCCCAATGGCCAATTGTAATCCAATAGGCTCCTATTGCTAAGAGAAGGAGTAAAAAAGAATTAAAAAGGAGAGAATAATTCCAAGAAGAAAACAGGACAAAAAAATTTCCAAAGGGAAAAAAAGAAAGAAAAGAAAAACAAAGACAAAAAAAGAAAGGCCAAAAAGGAAAGAGAGAAAAAAAAAGCCAAAAAACCAAAATCAATAATAAAGAAAAATATCCAATTTGTAATCCAATTTGATGTCTTCACAAAACAGGAAGAAGCCAATTGTCTGGGCATAGAGCCAAGTTCGTAGTCTGAATAAACACCAGACAAGGGAAAATGAAAGTTCTCACAGTGGCCGCTAGATACAATGTTGCCAAAGCTTAAAAAAAAAGCAAAGGTGGCCCAGAGTGAGGGGAAAAAAAGTTTTAAAATGAACAATACAAGTAGAATGGCTTTTCCGTACATGAAAAACAATATCTTTAAAGAAATAAAGCTCCCAAATTCCTGTTAAAGCTTAGACAGCCATTTTAAAAGTTGATTTTCAGGATGTAAAGTAGCTTAAACTGCCGCTTATATGCAGGAGAGGGAGAGAAATAAAACTCCACCCCCTCCCTAAAGGCTTCCGCTTAAGCTAAAGGCAGGCAGGTATTTTAAAGAAAGTTCATCTTCACAGGAAAGAAGATCGTACGCTCACCCAGCTCAGTTGTTTGCTATTCCTCCACGCTTCATTTTTGTTCCCGACAAACAGCTGTTAATGGCGGCTTGCATAAATGCGGTCCACCTTTCTCCCGAGGGTTCCAGGGGCTGCTTTGGTCCCAACAGGCCGGCTACTGCCAGCCCATGATCCACAAAGATTTGCCCTTCAGTGGCTGCCTCTTCGGGGCAGCATTTGGCCCGAACGGGCCCACCTTCAGAAGAAATTCGGACCCAGGGAATGGAGCAGTTTCCCCCCGGGTCTAGCCTCAGTGACGTCGCTGGAAGCACTCCAAGACTGGCATTTCTGTGGCCAGCCATTAGCTGCTGACAACCGAAGAAGAAAATTAGCATCGCAAACAGCATGTTTGGAACTGGGTGAGAACATTGATCCTTTCTTTACAATTTTACAACTGAATTTCCTGGGAAAGGCTCCCAAGAAGGTAAAAACCTCTGAATGTGATGGAAATGGCGTTTTAATTTCTTTTATGGGGGACAGAAGTGGAAGTAATATAAAGCTACAGTTTTGATAAATTTGAGAACTGAGATAATTGTTAAGATTTTCTCTTTGGGAAAAAAACACTGAGATGAAATATAAGAAATCAATCCTTTGTCTTAAGAGTGGAAAATGCACTTTGAATGACATCTAGTGGTGGATTTGAGTACAGCACTATAACTTGCTTCCTGGCTGCTTGGTGACTCCTAGCTTAATGGAGAATAGCTGGCAATAAAGGAAAATATTTTGGCATACTTATCACCCTGACCTTCTTGGATTATAAACACCTACTGAGCTTGGACTTTTAATCTCAAGAACTACTGGGAGAGAAAGAAAAAATTGATTTTTGACTACATCTGACTTGGAGAGACTTTTGAGCTGTTTTCAGAGTGGTTGAACATTTTGAACACTTTGAACATTGTCGATTATAACCTTGCCTGACTGACAATTCTTGGACATCTGAGACAAAGGATTACTACAAAATATTGCTTTTAGGACTGGACCCATATTCTGGAACCTATTGGATTATAAAGGCTACACATAAAGACCAGAAAACTAGATGAAACTTTGTTTTACTCTTATTAAGATTGGTGATACTAGAGGATCTCCAGGAATGATGCCTCAAGAAAAAATAAACACCTTTCAGAAGGAAATATACTCTATGCTACAACTAATTCACCAAACAATTGTTGCATACAAAGAGGACACAAAAAGAAACCATAATGAGACTAAAAATAATTTAGATAACATAAATGAGCAAATCTCCAAACTAAATCTACAACTAGAAAATTCCCAGACAATGACTACAAAGTATGAACAAAGATGAAGTAGAAGAAATGGACCTAGAGACAGAAGAGATAAAAGAAGGGAAATATAAACTACCATATACATATAAAATACTGCAAGACTTAGCCATAACAATGAAAATGGAAAAGATGCTTTACCCCTTAGGTTTGCAAAAAGAAGATTTTAAAAAAATGGAATATAGAGTTGTCAGGGGAAATGTCACAACTTGTGAGACAAAAAAATAAAAAGAGAAATTGAGGGAGAAGGAAAGTGGGAGTTGCTTAAGGAATATAAATGGGTGGAATTCTCCCCCCCCCAAAAAAAATACCCTACCTAAATTGTCTTCCTCATCCAAAGCAACTTTTACGAAAATAGAAAGAAAATTCCTGGGCGATTTAATAGCTTTGGCTTGGAAAGCTACTTGGCAAAGAAAGAAAGTGAGAGTTAGATTTAAAAAAACAGAAGATTTGACCTATTAGAGGGGGCATTACATGTTTAAATATTTGTTTGAATATGGTTAAAAGAACGGATGACCGTTAGATATAATTAGACTTTTATAATGAAAGATATGATTTAGAATTAAAATAGCATTCTTTTTTCTTTTTTTTCATATGGGAAATATGAAAATAAGAGGATGGCTGATATGAATAAAACATTTACCTATATAAATGTAATTAATATTGAGAAAGTCATAACTGACAAACATATTTCAAATATTGATGGGAAATCAAACCTTAATAAAACATGAAAACAGGATATTGTTTTATGAATTGATATTATTTGTATATTAGTAAAATATGATGAGCATGTTTATATCTAACTTTGTATACATCAATAGTAACAAGAATTGTAATTGTGTAATGAGGGGGAAATGGAAAAAATGTGGGGAAGAAAGGAGGGTCAGGGAAAAAATACTGGATTGTGCAGTTCTGAACAGATTTATATTGAAGAATGTTAAATATGTGAACCCAGACAACATGTTGTTTATTAAGCACTAAAGACTGTAATTTTAAAAAATCAATAAACATTAAAAAAATAAACAATAATTTCTCCGGCCAAACCCCCACTCTCTCCTGTAGTTCATGTAAACAATTTCACTTTTTTATGGGAACTGTCTGCTTCCTCTCCACACCTGCTGCAGTGTCCTTGGAAAGGTTTCAGGTTCTCACGGTCTTCAGTGGAATTGTAGAGGTTTTGTTTCTCCATCTAACCCATTCTAAAACAACATTTCCCCCCTTTACTTTAATGGCAAGTTGAAACAAAGAGGCATGTAGCTGCCAAAGTTTCATTCTTGACATTTAATTATTGTTCCAGAGACACTAAATATGAGAATGTTAGATTAAGAGTCCTCTTTCCTTGCTATCATCTAAGCATCAGCAGGAAGGCGAGTCAGAAGCTGTCCTGAAGAAGTTGTTCTTTAGCTCTGGTAGAAAGGGGCTCAGACATGCTTCCATACACACACACACACCCTGACTGACTGCTCCATAGAGATCCTGCTGGGGGCTAAGTTATCCAAACCTAAGCTGCATGCGATGATCCCTAGAGAATTAGAGGAACTGTGGACGTTTATAGACAAAAACCTGAAGCGCAGCTTCATACAGCCTGCCAGACTGAGAGTAGCTGAGCAGTGCTGTTCAGAGAAAAAAAGGATGGGTCCCTTTGTCTATGCATGGACTATCACAGGCTGAATGCTGTTTATGTGGAAAATGTTTATCCACTACTCTTAACGAAAGACATGCTAGCTTATTTGGCCAAGGGGAAGATTTTTATCAAACTGGATTTATGAGAGGCATACTACCAGATTAGGATCAAGAAAGGCAGCAAATAGCAAATGGCTTTTAATTGCCACTTAGGGTATTTCCAATTCTGGGTCTTCCCCTTCAGACTGCAAGGGGCCCTTGCTGTATTCATGCAGCTAATAAACAAGGTGCTTCATATACAAAGGAGTTTTGGCCTATCTGGATTTATAATTTATACCGAGACTATGGCAGAGCATATAAAATTGGTCAGGGCAGTGCTCAGGAAACTCCGAGCAGCCCATCTGTACGCCAAATGTAAAACTTTGCTTTTCTCCATATTAAAACTCATTTTGTTGGATAGGACCCATCGTTCCAGTTTGTAAGATCTTTTTGAATCCTGAGCTTGTCTTCTGGGGTGTTGGCTATTCCTGCCAGTTTAGTGTCATCTGCAAATTTGATGAATTCCCCTTCTATTCCCTCATCTAAGTCATTAATGAAGATATTAAAGAGTACTGGGCCTAAGACGGAGCCTTGTGGTACCCCACTGCATGCTTCTCTCCCTGTGAATGTAGTACTATTGAGGACTGCTCATTGAGTATGGTTTGTCAGTCAGCTACAAATCCATTTGGTGGTCATATTGTCTATTCCACCTTTTTCTAGCTTACAAATTAGTAGGTTGTGGTCTACTTTGTCAAATGCCTTACTGAAATCTAAGTATACTATGTCCATAGCATTTCGCTGGTCTACTAATTTGGTGACTTTATCAAAGAATGAAATAAGATTGGTTTGGCATGATCTGTTTTTGACAAACTGATGCTGGCTACCAGTTATAACTTTGTTTGCTTCTAGTTGTTTGCAGATCTGTTTTTTTATTATCTTTTCCAGGATCTTCCCAGATATTAATGTTAGACTGATTGATCTGTAGTTTCCTGGGTCTGTTTTTTTTTCATTCTTGAAGATGGGAACCACATCAGCCTTTTTCCAATCCTCAGGTACTTCCCTGGTGCTGCAGGATTTTGAAAGATATGGTGCAATGGTTCTGAAATAATATCTGCCAGCTCCTTCAGAACACTGGGATGTAATCTGTCGGGTCCTGGTGATTTATATTTGTCCAGGTCGGATAGGTGTTCTCTTACCATTTTCTTGCTTATTTTAATTTCTAGTTTGTCTTTTTTTGGTATGTTGTGCTATAATTTCTTTTTGTGTGAAGACTGATGCAAAGAATGAGTTAAGCAGCTCTGCTTTCTCCCTATTGCTTGTTACTTCTTTGCCATCTTCTGTCGTTAGTGGACCTACAGTTTCCTTGACTTTTTTCTTGTTATTAATATGTTGAAAAAAACTTTTTTTATTATCCTTGATTTCTGTTGCAAGTCTTTGTTCGTTCTGAGCCTTTATTTTCCTGACTTTGTCTTTGCATGTTCTGGCTGTCTGCTGATAATCAGCCTTAGTTATGTGTCCTTTTTTCCATTTTTGTACTTGTCCTTTTTGGCTTTCAGTTTATCATTGAGATCTTTGTGCAGCCATGCTGGTTTCTTCTTGACTTTCTTGTTTTTCTTTTTCAGTGGTATTGTGCTGATATGGGCTTTTATGATAGCATTTTTCAGAGTTTCCCATGCTTCTTGAATTGTTTTCCCTTTTAGGATTTTCATCCATGGAATCTTTCTTAGGTTCTCTCTTTGTTAAAATCAGCTCTTTTGAAGTTTAAGATATTGGTTGAATTATTTTCTATTGCTATTGTTTGCATTATATTGAATTCCAGTATGACATGGTCACTTTCCCCCAAGGTTCCAGCCACTTCAACTCCCTCTATCACTTCTTCTCTATTAGTAAGAATTAGGTCCAGTATAGCTTTACTTCTAGTTCCCTCCTCTACCTTTTGGATGACAAAGTTGTCAGCTGTGTTGGTTAGGAATCTGTTTGCTCTCCCGCTCACTGCAGAGTTTGTCTCCCAGCTGATATCTGGGTAGTTGAAGTCTCCCATTTTACTGTTGTATGCTTCCTACATACATTTGTTAACTGGTTGGCAAAGAGTCCATCTATTTCTTCTGATTGGTTGGGTGGCCTGTAATATATACCCCTATGGCAATGTCACTTTTTCCCCTTTTATATTGACCCATATAGATTCTGGAGGGCTTTTATCTTTGATCATGTGCATTTCTGTAGATATGTAGTATTCTCTTACATATAGTGCAACTCTCCCTCCTCTTTTTGTCGTTCTGTTTCTTTTGAACAATTTGTATCCATCCATCAGTCCATTCCAGTCATAGGTTTCATCCCACCAGGTTTCTGTAATGCCAACTATGTTATACCCACCCTCATGTACTATTGCTTCTAGTTCATCCTATTCCCTAAGCTTAGAATCCAGAGGTTTATTTAAATTTACATTTCAGCAACTTATTGCAATAAGGACCAAATGGACAGCAGACATTAAGTGTGATGGCTGGGCTAGGTAGCAACACCCAGATCTTTGAGGCAGGCTTTATACTTTAGCACTGTGCCCACCCTTTGATGTTCTGGTACCACCCAATAGCCATCCCATTTCCCTTTTCTTGTTAAAACCATCATCATATGATTTTCTGGAATGCTTCCTTTGCTACTTCCCTTTTCTCAGAACCGATCTCCAGGTCACCTCCCTATTCCTGGAACTGACCAGTGGGTTAGTTCCTTATTCTTCTTCTGTTGTCCTGGTTACTGAACCACTTCCTGTTCTACCCTGTCCTTGTTCTAACCACTACTTTTCTCACTACCATTTTTACACATGTCATTGAAGAAGTTGTACCCAGTAGCAAAGGCCCATTCCTCTTTTCTCATACATTCTTGTCCTATGTTCCGTTTTTGTTAAGAAATGTGTATCACCATTTCCTATTGAAGGTCAACAGCAAGCAAAAGCAAAGTGCTTGTTAGCAAGTTCAAATCTAAGCTATAATTGATTAAACCACTCAGAAAATAGTTATCGATATATTTTCCTTTCACAGTCCCCACTTCTGGTCCATAAGGACAACACTTCTGTTTACTATTCTGAGAATAGGGATAGGAACAAAGGGTTGCAAGCATCACCATTTAGACTAAATGGGGCTATCTAATCTGGATTCTTGTAGATTTATGACCTACAAGTGAAATCTACTTCAATGCTGTTATAACAATATAAATGTTATCCTAAGAAGAAGAGTATGTATCTGGGCTATCCAATCATCTCATTGTAGCATATGTTGGAACCCCAATAGATAGGCTAATGCTTAAGCATTGCATAAGCGAAGCAACAGAAGGATGCTCCGAGGGGGGCCGTTCAGATGATGTGACAGAATATGTTCGGTCTCCTGTTGGAAGGGAAATATTCAAGGGGGACAAAGTAATATTGTGCTCTACAGCCTGAGTGCTCATTGTCATTAGAGGCGTTGTTGCAGGTTTATGACAGAGAGAGAACACACACTTCCTTATCAGTATAATGACAAGGTAAGGAGCACTATAATACAAAATATAGTAAGAAGTAACATCAAGATCTTTCCACCAAACCCTGAGAATATGCTAAAAAGTATACTCCAAAAGCCTCCAGTGCCAAAGGATCCAAAGGGTGTTACAAAATCCTTCTTATATTCAGTGACGGCTTTTCATATTTTAGAGATATTGTTAAATAGACTTTGATTACCGTCCAGGATAAAAACACAGCAAGATTAATTAATTAACTATTAATTTGCAGATTCCACCTTCTTTAGCCAGCACATAATTGAGGGCAACCCGATTTTATAAAACCGTTGTCCTTATGGCTAATTCTGTACCACTCACTTCCAACCTATCAGTAGTGGTGTTAGCCAAACGCTCCAAAAAAAAAAATAGAAAACTTCTTACACTGTTCCCACAACATATTAATACCTACTTGAGGGAACAGAGTTCCCCAAAAAATGGTACCAACCATTGTGCAATATTTCTCTATTATGCAATCCTGCCAAAGTTGAAGGCCGGAGATCTATAGGCTCTTTCAGAGGCAACAAACCTGGAAAAACTACACCCAGGTAGCATAGACCTGCCCATCCCATGGGGAGCATGCTGTATGGATGTGTCCCACAAACAAAATACATATCCTGGAGGGCTTTGACACCATGGAGCCATCTAGCGGGATCAAAAACAAACAACTCAGCAACTGTGGCCTGAGCCTCCTCAACATTAAGGGGCCTAAGATATGGGGGAGACATTCATTTGAACCAATGCAGTACAGTGAGAAAACGTGTATTCTCTGGAACCAGCTAGCTGGCAACACACTATAATTTGGGGCACCAAAGAATGCAACTGAATTCTAGTTGATGTGTGTAGTGGCACAGTGAGTATATGCAAGCTATCATGAAATGCATGATCCAAACACGGATATTTAACCCAAGGATCAAACAGGCAATCTTGAGAAGGGGTCACAAAACTGAGCATCATTATCTATAGTATAGGAGCAAGGCCTAATATGGGGGCTCCTAGGATGCTCCACCATGAGGTGGTAATCAAAATACTAATGTTACAGGAACTATAGCCTAGTGGTATTGTCCCGCGAGATGTTAAATTGAAGCCATTAGCCCAAGGGTCGGCAACCTTAAACACTCAAAGAGCCACTTGGACCCATTTCCCAGAGAAAAAAAAACACTGGGAGCCGCAAAACTTGCACACACGCATGAGGGGGGGAGCTTGATTGAAGAGTTTAATTAAAAAGAAATAGAGGCTGCTGTGCATGAGTTCTCTCTCTCTCTCTCTCTCCCTCTCTCTCTCTCTCCCCCCCTCTCTCCGATCTTCTGCTCACCTGGCAAGCTGGCTTCACGCTGTTCTCTGACAAGCTGACACACATTCTTATTGGGCTGGCTCTCTCCTGCCCTTGGTCTGCCAGTCCTCTTCCCCCACTCAGTGTGAGTATGTGTGTGTGTGTGTGTGTGTGTGAGAGAGAGAGAGAGAGAGAGAGAGAGAGAGCTGCTGCTTTCTGCTGCTTCCTGCTTCCTGCAGAGATGCAGCAAAGGCAGGAGCCCCACCCAATAAGCTTGTCAGCTTGTCCAAGAACAGTGTGAGGCCACTCTCTTTTTTACACACAAACACACACAGAGAGAGAGAGAGAGAGAGAGAGAGAGAGAGAGAGAGAGAAGGGAAGCACAAGTGCCTCTCTCTGTCTCTGTCTCTCTCTGCAAATGGGGGAGGAGGCTGGGAGCCACAGGAGAAGGCTCAAAGAGCCACATGCGGCTCCGGAGCCGCGGGTTGCCAACCCATACATTAGCCCAATGAACACCTTACCATCTTCAATGTCATGATGACGGCAGTGTCTCACTATGCGTTGGAAAGACCGCTCTTTACTTCTGTGTGGCGTGTCTAGTGTCAAGTCACCCCACCTACCATGGTGCCATTGAAATGGCATGGTCCTGGCAAACAAGGAAACCATGTCCCCTCCTGCTCCTGTGCCATAGTTGCATATCCAGCATTCAACTCAGGTCAGCTGTACTATGAGCGGCTAGATAAGCCTCAACCATATTCAAATACATATTAGTAGAATAGTCACGGGCCCCTTCGTAGGAGGTTCAAGGGTCACCAAGCGAATGCATCTATGGCGGATTGGTTCTGCTCTATGGAGAAAGGCATCCTGAAACCCATATTGGGTGTCATCAGGCATACGCGTAGTCTGGGTGATGGTAGGGCTAAGAACAGGGGGATATAAGGTATTATATAAATTGAGACAAGTTCCAATAAACAGCAGCACGAGCATAGTCCATACAGCAGACATGAGACATTTTCTAACACAGACTGTTTCTTTTATACACCTCTGGGCATCCATTATGGAGAACCCTTCAAGATGTCAGCAGGTGACGAATCTGGTTTTGTGTCACAACACTTTAGTCTAGGCCGAAGATTATATGGGGATGGGGAGCAGAGATTACCAGCACATGCTCCCCTGTTGGGCAAAACTTCAATCTTTGCCTTTCTAATCACCAAAGGATCAGGCCATACAGCAACATCATCTGGAGATATCTCATTATCTGGGGGTACCAACGCTTCCTCATCTGGGGGCACCACCTTCTTGCAGTGTGTTGCATGCATCCAGGAGGTCAGTCCTTCACACTTCACAGCAGTGTTGGTGGTTAGTAAGATCTGGAATGGTCCCTTCCAACAAGGAGCAAGGCAATTCTTTCACTGAAACACTTTTGTCAAAATCCAGTTGCCTACTTTCAAAGAGTGGCAAGGATGCAGTGGTTCTTTGAGCAGGGCTGCCACAACCAAAAGAAATCTTCACAACTTAAAATGGAGTTGTTAGCAGCGAGGGGAAGAACCGCTGCCAAGGACGAGGCCACATTAACAACAGGGTATGACTTTCAATCGAGGCACTATCTCGAAGACTACAGGGGGATGATCAGTCCCCAGGAACATCAGCTCCCTTTCGGATCCTGACCATGGTAGTTTCTGCTGTCATGGACTTGCCTGACCATTTTGCCTAAGGGCACGACAATTTTTCCACATATACCTCCTAAGCACATCCAGTTGTGACCCTTCCCATGCTGCCAAAACTGGAGATGGCACAAAAAGAGGGTCCCAAGAAGGGGTACCTCCTTACCTCTGATCCAAAGTGTAGTGTGGGTACATGGAGAGGGAGCACAAGCTGATTGCCTATGGTCCAAACCTGGAGTTGGTCAGAAGCTCCTGTGGAACGCAAGGCCTCTTTCAGCTTCATCCCTTCCCGGACAATGCACCAAAACTGTCAGGGGAAAACTTGTCAAAGAGAAACAAGAGACAACACACAACAAAATTCTCACTTTAGGATCCAGAGGTTTATTTAAATTTAACACACAAATTCAGTACTTACATTTCAGCAACTTATTGCAATAAGGACCAAATGGACAGCAGTCATTAAGTGTGACGGCTGAGCCAGGTGGCAACACCCAGATCTTTGAGGCAGGCTTTATACCTTAGCACTGTGCCCACTCCCTGACATTCTGGTGCCACCCAATAGCCATCCCATTTCCCTTTTCTTGTTAAAACCATCATCATATGATTTTCTGCAATGCTTCCTTTGCTACTTCCCTTTTCTCGGAACTGACCTCCGGATCACCTCCCTATTCCTGGAACTAACTGGGTTAGTTCCTTATTCTTCTTATGTTGTCCTGGTTACCGAGCCACTTCTACCCTGTCCTTGTTCTAACCACTACTTTCCTCACTACCATTTTTACACATGTCATTGAAGAAGTTGTACCCAGTAGCAAAGGTCAGTTCCTCTTTTCTCATACATTCTTATCCTATGTTCCGTTTTTGTTAAGAAATGTGTGCCAACCACAAACTGTCACTATTTCCTATTGAAGGTCAACAGCAAGTGCTTGTTAGCAAGTTCAAATCTAAGCTATAATTGATTAAACCACTCATAAAATAGTTATCAATATATTTTCCTTTCACATATATCTCTCGGGGGGACGGGGAGGACTTCCTAGCAGATGCCTTATCCAGGCTGTCACAATATAACAGTTCAAAAACCAGTTATTGCATACAGGCAATTGGCGGCTCTAGTCACCACCAGAGCACAAGCTAAACTGAGAACCCAAATAACCAATGATTTGACAGGCACCCTGAAAGTGGCACTGGAACAAGTGGTTCCAAGCCCATAAGGGTGAATGTACAATACAAGATGTTTTAGCTTGGGTGAGAGTTAAATTGTACATCCTGGAAAGCCAACAACTGATGGTTTTTCAAAAAAGCCATGATTCAAAAGTAGCAGGACACTTCAAAACCTTGCACTTCGTAAAGCACCAGTTTTGGTGGCTGGAAGACATAGAGAGCTATGTAGCTAGCTGCCCTATCTGTGCCTCTGCCAAAAGGAGACAAAGGAAAACCCCAGGACTCCTCCAGCCAGTAGCAAAGCCTAAAGCCCCATGGAAAGAGATTTCAATGGACTTCATAGTAGAACTACCTGAAAGCTCGAGAAACATGGTGATTTGTATGATAACTGACTTATTTTCCAAACAAGTACACTTTGTGCCCTGTCAAAATATTCCCTCCGTTTATACTTTGGCCAAATTGTTTGTGCAGCATGTTTACAGGCTGCATGGAGCCCCAGAAAGAATAATCTCAGATCACAGAATCCAATTCACTTCGCAGTTTTGGCAAGAATTTTTAAAAATTTTAGGGACCATTCAGGCTTACCTCCTTGCATCATCCGGAAATGAATGGAGGCTATAAACATACGAATGGGGACTTGGAGCAGTACCTCAACTTTCTTCCTTTTGCGGAGGTTGCTTACAACAACTCAGTGCATAGTAGCACTGGTTTCACCCCTTTTAAAGTGGCCGTGGGACAGGACTTTGCATCTATTCCCAAATTGTCCCAGGCCACCCTATTGACTGCCTCTTTAGGCAGTTTGTACCAAACTACAAAATACCTGGCCAGTAGTAAGGAAAACTTTGGAGGAGGCGAGGGAATAATATAAAAAACAAGCCAACAAAAGGAGCACAAAACAGAAAGTTGGAGATAAGATCTATTTATCTACCAAGTACTTCCAGTCTAGACAACCTTCCAAAAAACTGGGCCCAAGATTTGTTGGCCCTTTTCCCATAAAAAGAGTTATTAACCCAGGACTGTTGAACTCTAATTACCAAAGATTCTTAGGCGCATGCATCTGGTGTTTCATTGCAGCCTCCTAAAACTAGAAGCCATGTTTTCCCTATGCCAGAATCACAACCACTTCTTGATCCCATCATGATTGAAGGGGAGCAGCATTTTGAATTTAAAGACATATTGGCCTCTCATACACATCGAGGAAAAACTAAGTATTTAGTAGCTTGGAAAGATTTCCCTCCCTCAGAAACAGAATGGGTTGATTCCAAACATATTAAAGCAGGGGTCTTCAAACTTGGCCCTTTTATGACTTGTGGACTTCAACTCCCAGAATTCCTCAGCCAGCATTCCTGGCTGAGGAATTCTGGGAGTTGAAGTCTACAAGTCATAAAAGGGCCAAGTTTGAAGACCCCTGTATTAAAGCATCCAGTTTGTGCCAGCACTCAAGGCCATGCACCCTAAGAAAGGAATGTGGATTGCCCCAAACATCACAGTGTTCTCAAAACATTTAGATGAATCTTCGTTGTCCGAAAACAGACTGGTCATGGGCAGAGGGCTGGGATGAGGGGAAACATTTTATATCTTTTTCGCACAAGACACTTAGCTCTAGCCTGACTTTGCTGCAACCAGTATTCTTTAGTAAAAGAACCTATCATTCAACCAAATGGAGTCGAGGGTCTTTCTTAAGGGTTAGGGTTAGGGTTAGGGTCTGATAATAGCATTTTAAAAATTAAAACCAATATTTCAGGTCTAGTGTGGAACTATGTTGAGAGTCAGTGCAGCTAACAAGACAGTGATATAATCAAAATTTCTGTTCCTAGTTAATTATTTTGAGACACTATCTGAGGGGTCCTTGGTGCTTTCTGAGCTTGGTTGTTTTCTTGCAGACATTTCATTACCCAAACTAGGTAACATCATCAGTACTAGTAAGGAGTGCAGTTTGCTGTCAGTTTATAATCTGGTGGCTTGCCCTGTCAGTGTTAGTGGGGGTGATCTTAGAGCAGGGGTAGGCAACCTTGGCTCTTTTATGACTCATGGACTTCAACTCCCAGAATTCCTGAGCCAGCCATGCTGAGGGGAAAGGGAGAGGTTTCCATGCTGAGCCATGCTGGCTCAGGAATTCTGGGAGTTGAAGTCCACGAGTCATAAAAGAGCCAAGGTTGCCTACCCCTGTCTTAGAGATTCTTTGATTGGGCTATTTACTGTTGGCTCTTTGGCAGTTTCTTGATTGGGGTATTGATTACTTCGTCTGATGTTAACCTTGGAGTTAATCTATGCTGATCTGGATGCTGATTGCTGATGGATAGGAGCTTGGGGTTTTTTTTGTTCCCTTTTGGGCTGATTGATTGTCTCTTTTGCATAGTATATAGATGCTGCTAATGTCTATGTGTCTATTGATAGCTAATTTGCCAGGCTTCTAGAAATTCCATGGCATTTTTAGACTTGGCCTGATCTAGGATTGTCACATTTTTCCAATTGAAACTATAGTTAAATATGTCTATATGTTGTGAAATTAAAGAATTTTCATCATGTCTTCTGACTGCTAGTTGGTATTCTGCCTGTTTTTCTTACATAGGGATTGGTGCAGTTCTTACATTGTATGTTGTATATTACACTGATTCCATATGGTTGTAGGTGTCTGTTGGTGGTTTCTGAGATATTCTTGATGTATGGTAGTGTAATTCTTTTTAGGGTTTCCGTTGGTTGTGCTGTATTGGGTTGATTTGTCAGGGACTTTTTGATAAAGTTGCATGGATATATATATATATATATATATTAAATATATTTTATTAGATTTTATAGGGGTACAGGGGTTACATTAAGGTGCTTAGGAACCACCATGGAGGTGGGTATATTAAACATCCAAAAAAAAGAAAGACAATCATAAATATATAACTCAAATCAAATCATTTAAACTTCCCTCTCTAATTCCCTCATTTAATCTTACATATTCAAATTAATAAATTCTATATAAGCTTCAAACAATCCTATCAAATATCAGTTACATTTCAATTCTAAAAGTCCAGATCCTGTTTTTAAGCTTTACTAACTTACAATTACTATATTTCAATTAGCCTTAAATAGACATATTATTAACACTTCGGGTGCCCCCTTTTTTTTTTTTTTACATAATTATATCTGGTATATTGTTCTCGCAACAACATTCCCATAACTTCTTCATTGATACCATTTTTTCTCTTATCACCCATCCCTCTTATTCTCCTTTTATTTCCAAATAATTCTCTTAAAATAAAAATATCAGGCCAACAAATAAATTTCTATCTAATTTAAATATATATTCTATCAATGCCTCTATATCTATAAAAATCTTTTTAAACCAGTAGATAAAGTTTACTTCTCCAATACTTATCATATCTAAAACAAAGTAATATTACAAAGGGTATCCTCTTAAAAATTTCACGTGCTCCATTAGTTGTTAAGTCAGTCAAAAAATCAAAGCCTTTTTAATCCCATTAAATAAAACTTTAAAATACATTTTTAAATCTAACTCTGGGCTTCTTTCTATGCCATAGTGGTTTCCATAGTAAGGTTCCTACATGATCAAACCACAATATTAAAAGGTCCATATTCTTTAACGCTTCAAATTGGTCAAAGTTCTCTTTCCTTTCTTCTAATAGCCTTTGGATGGTAAAAGCTGTTTTATTCCATGTTATATTTGCCAGTTGTTTATCCACCTTTTCACGATTTTCAATAAGTTGTATCTGAGTGTCAGTCTCTGTTGGTGTTGATGCTTCAGACATCTCTGTTAAAGTTATTGTATAATCATCAGGCTTCTCGATAGATTGTGTTTGAAGTTGAATAAAGTTAGTTTGTTTTGTGGTTTCCACGGTTTCTCTCTGTGTAGGGAAAAGGGATTGAAAGTAGGATTTCATATCCTCTGTAGCTTCCAATTTTTTTTCCAATATAAGTTCATAGTCCAGCTGTATATTAAGTTCCATATCGATAGTAATAAGGCTTTTTAATCTTTAAAGAAGGCTCTACTTCATAAAAATCAAGCAAGTATTCACCTCCAATTTTCAATAGGCCAGCTGCTTCCGTTATCTTGTGCTTATCACCCTTTGAAGGTCATAGCCATTCCCAGCCATAAAGAAATATAATTGCAGTACCACTTTTCGACACAAGATGTCCTCAGCAAACCATAAAATCTTTTCTTTTCTTTTTTTTTTTTCCTTTCCAAATAATAGATTTTTTATTTTTCGTGTTGAAAAAGATGAAGAAAGGGCTCAAAATAATAAATGCGTAGTTGTAACAATAATAGTCAAGAATAAAATGTTTTCAGGTCCCCTCAGTATTCCAAAATTTAAATAGTCCATCAAAATTGACTGGTTTTTATTTATTTATTTATTTTTTTCCAAAGCTGTTTTTCCCAAATGCCCAAACGCTGCTTCCTCACGACAGGGAAATAGTTCAAAGAAAGCTTTTGACAGGAAAGTAGTTAGGGAAAAAAGGGGTAGGAAAGGTCTCACCCGGATTCTCCACGGGGGTTCTTTCGCTTAGATGTTCTTCTGGCTTTCAGCTGGTGCGACGAAGTGATCGTCCATTTTATTGGACGATCTTTTCCTCCGGCGGCCCTAAGGAGATAGCTCGAACTGGGGAGAGCCGCCGCTCTTCCCCAGTTGAGCAGGAGCCTCCTCTAACGGTGGTCGCCTCTACAGGGCGACTTTCGACCCGATTAAGGGTCTACCGGCGGAGGGAAAGCAGCCGGTGGGAGAGACAAATCTCTCCGTACGACTGCTGGTGCCGCGATCCGGAACCGGAAGCCCGCATGGATATATATTTTGTTGGAAGATGTTTTATAGATGCTGCATTTCCTTTTTCTGCTGTTCCAGGTTTGCTGCAGTGCATTTGGGTTCATCTAAACAAAGTCCTTACGCAGCTTCTCTTGTGGGAGATTGGGTTGTTGCTTTGGTAGTGGAGCACCTGGTTAGTATGGGTAGTTTATCTCTACAGCACTATCTATAGCCCTTTTCTACCATATGGACTGGCACACCACATAGCTAATAGATGAAGATCTCAATGAACTGGAAACTGAATGCTCAGACAGTAATTACATAAAAAGGTTTATGTAAGTAAATTCCTGATTTTTAGAAAACTAAAGGAGGAGGACAAAATAACTTATGTTGTATTGTTTTAAAGCTAATTGGCTCTATAGGGAGGTCACGTTATGTATACTTCCTAGAAACATTAGATTCAGGAACTATATAAATTCATCTTTTATATATTTCACTCAAAGTGATTATTCTCTATTATACACATCCCAAGTCAATTTGCAAACTTGTATGCACTGCTATTAACTCATTTTTAAACATAATTTTATCAATTACATTTTATACTTTATATCCTTGATAACTCTATAACAGGAATTCAATGGTCATCCTATAAATCAAGTCTCATTAATTGTCAATATTTTGTTTTCCTCTTAATGAGAGAAAAGGGTTGAGCTTTGGACTCAAGAAATGAATTGATTTTAGGTAGTTCTTGACTTACAACCACAATTGAGCCCAGAATTTATGTTGCTGTGAGAAATCTGTTAAGTGAGTTTTGCCCCATTTTACAACTTTTCTTGCTACATTTGTTAAGTGAATCACTGCAGTTGTTAAATTAGTAACACAGTTGTTAAGTGAATCTGGATTCCCCATTGACTTTGCTTGTCAGTAGGTCGCAAAAGATGATCCCATGACCCAGGAACACTGCAACTGTCATAAATATGAACCAATTGTCGAGTATCCAAATGTAAATCATGTGACCATGCTGATTCTGCAATGATCATAAATGTGAAAAATGGTCATAAGTCACTTTTTCCAGAGCTGTTGTAACTTTGAATGGTCACTAAATGAACTGCTGTAAGTCGAGGACTACCTGCACTGGGCTGTTGGGTTGAGAACATCCAAGCATGTGCCAACATTCATACATTCTCTCTTACTACCCAAGTTCTTCCAGTAATCTTGAGTAGAGTTCCTAAAAGGGAGAGTAATATATCTCTATAATGAATTGATGCAGCTTTATGCTGCAGGACAACTCATCCTTCTTCATCCTGCAGTGTGTTGTGTCACAATTATGGCTGAGGTATTGATGGCTTTGTTGATATTTCTACCATTCAATTTTGTCTTTAGAAATTTTCTCACTCTTTGGATGTATTCTTTACTAATAACATTTTAAACTTGTCCATGCTTGATGTTATCCAACTGTAAAATGCCCAGATACTTGTAGGCTTCATCATGATGGTTCCTGATGCTAGAATACACTACCACTATATAGCTCTCAACCTCATCAGAGCAACACAAGACTATCCCCCACTACAAGGGGGTATCCATGGAGGGGATCATTATCTGCCAGATGTTTAGAGTGGATTTGGCCTTTTTGCCCACCAATTGAGTCCTTCCCAAGGACTTCAGATAGGCAGATGTTTGATGGTGTTAAAGGTATTGTCACAGGATGTAAGCTGTTCCAAGAAAGGGTTTTTTGCAATTGACAGATAGTGATTTTGTCAATGCCAGTGGTGTACTCCAGATGTTTGGTATTCTCACCCAAGGTGCCTATTACTATTGGAACTATCTTTGCTTTTGCTGCAGTTCTTCTATTTGCAGGTCTTTGTATTTTGTGATTTTCTCCAGTTCCTTTTCTTCTCCTGTCTCCAGGTACTGCCACGTCCACTATCCAGACCTTTTTGTTGATAATCATTAAGTCTGAGGTGGCAGTTGTTTGTCTGTTTGAATTCTAAGATCCCAAAGTATTTTAGTTTCTTTATTTTCTATTACTTTGTGGTCCCATCAGTTCTTGCTTGTAGGCAAATGGTATTTCTTTCAGATATTCCAATGCATCATTACTGCTACTTTGTCATGCCATTGTTTGTTGTCAGTTTGTGGTCCACTGTTAAAGCTACAGCAGCTAACTAGGTGGCCCACTGTTTCTTCAAGATCTTTGCAGAGATGGCAGTGGTTGACTGTTGCTGTCTTTTTAATTCTGGCTTTATATAAGGCCTGGTCTTGCACAGCCAGAATTAGACCGGATGTCTCTTTCTTCAATTTCCCTGCTTTTAGCCATTGCCAGGTCTTATTATTACCTGCTTTACCTGTTTTTGTTTTTTTTATGTACTGGCCAAGCAATACTTTGCCTTGCCATGTTTCTTTTTTTATTCTTCATTGGATCTTGTAGACCAGCTTGGTCTCTGTAGTACTCATAAGGCCTTCATGGTTTAGTAGCTTCACTGCATTTTCTTCACTGTCTTCAGATATTCTTTCAATGCTCTTTTTTTCTTCTTCAACTGTCTGGTGTATTTGGAACATTCCATGGCCACCTATTTTCCTTGGTTGAGTCTGTCAATATTAATGCATGGATAAAGGGCATGATTCATTGTCATTATTTTTCTGCTCTTCCTGTCCCAGAACTGTTAATACTGTTTGAGACTAGTCCACTATTCCAACTGTGTATCTAATGACTGGAATTGCCCAGTGTTTATTGCGTTGATGGTATTTCCTCAACTGAGTTTGGATTTTACAATCTTCTTCAATTTTACAATGTATTCACTTCTAGTCAGCCTGAAAGATGTTCAGGTATTTGTAGCAAGTGTCTTCATCCAGACTCTTCATGTTATTTCCATAGGACATCTTTATTGTTATTATTATTTAAAGTAGTATTTATTATATTATTATTTATATTAGTTATATATAATAAATGTTTTGGAGTCATTGAACAATCTGTAACTTGAAGAAGGGGTCAATGTGCTGAAGAGTTTGGGAATCTTTTTTTCAATTGAATTGGAATTCCAACTGATGAGGTCTACAACATTTGTGGTGAGAACAGACACAGACCTGCTTCATTTCAGTTCTGAAACAGAATCCTTGGATGATAGAACACTTGGTCATCTGGAAGTATCCTTAATTAGTTTTTCTGTCCCTCTCTTCTGCCCACTCTCTCTGAGAAAAGATGTATGCATAACAATTGCAGTATTCTATAAAAATCTCCACATATTGTATTTGTATAGATCTATGAAACTTGTGAATGCCATGCAGTGTCAAAAACCAGATGGCATCATGTGGACAGAGTGAGGCTTTGCCCGAAAGGATTAGAAAGAAAAGAGCAGATTTTGTGGCTTGGCACATCATTCCCGTTGCACCCTGCTGTTTCTGATAAGAATTCTTTTGACAGTGGCTGAGATGCTGTTTACACACCTCTGTGCTTGCTGCAGACTTATTGAGCTTTTGCAAAAGAATGATAAGGAATATAAAGAAAAACTAACAAAGCTCTTATGATGAATGCAATCATTTGCATTGCAGCACAAAATAGCTTTGCTCCCCATGGCAGTAGGTTGTGCTAACTACAAATATTCAAAAATGTAACTTTAATGATATCTAGCTGCAATGGTACAAATAAAATTTCTATTCTGCTATTTCAAATACATCTAACACAAGGAGTTAAACATTTTTTAGTTTGGTTTTTTTTTATTTGATAAAGTAGTATCACTTATTCTGTGAAATTATACCTTGTATACCACTCAGTCACAAAGGGTATTTATAAATAAATCAACAGTGTTAACTGTATTAAGAAAACTAGTTGAAACATGCAATACTGCACTATAATAACTACTGAGTAACTTTGATGTATTTGTGGGTCTATTGTTTGGACCAAGTGGGAAACAAAGTAGTTTTTATTCATAAGCTATTTTGAAGTCAAGAAATATGGAAGTTCACAAAGCTACGCAAGCACAATAAGCAAACTACTATAAATTAGTTACATTATTCATATCAAAATATATAACACATCTGTTTAATTTATTTCATTTTAGTCTGTAGATGTGAATGGTTGTGCTGTAAAATATAGCCTAAGTAAGTAGATAGAAAACTAATGATTATGATTCTGGTTTGTTTGATGGGACCATCACTAGCTAGCATCTGGCACTGCATAGTAGTTCTTATACATTTTGCAGAAGAATTGTCTGCAGTGTTCTTCTTCTCAGGAAGATTTTAAGAAGAGACTGAATATGTTCCCCTCAGAAATAATTCAATTAGTTTCTCTCGCACATTGCAGAGGGTTGGACTAAGCAATCTGTGTGGTCTTTCAAACTCCACAATTACATATTCATATAGTCACTCAAAGATGAAATCAGTCCAAGACAATCTTTACCTTTAATTTTTTATTAAAGCTTGGTTGCCAAAAAATTCTTGTGATAACATATTCTGGAATTAAGTAGCATAAAAATAAGCTTATTAGTGTTTTACAAATGTAGCATTAAAGGATGCTATTTGTAAGTGATATAATTGCCTCTATATGAACTATACTGTATATAATCATATAAGAACAGTTTTAACTTGCCATTACAGTATCTCCACCATATCTGCTGGTCACCAAAATCAGCACTAATTCAGTAATCCTACTGTCTCCAACCTGCTAAATACTTGGATAAACCATCTGAAATAAAGAAGCCAAATAGTTTATTTAATGCATTGTATATGGTTGTTACTGTTATTTGTTGCATGTGCACAATTCAGTGTACTTGTAATCATTTATAACAATTCTTCACTAATGGTTAAGAGTGAAAAGTTGGCATACCCTATTTCTAAAGTAAACATATTATTATATGGAGTGTTTTAAAAAATGGTAATATTTTCATAAAAGTTCAGTGTCTTTCTACTCCTTAGATTTCCATTCTGAATGTAAACATATATTTAAACTATTTCTATTATTGCTATGTTCTTCAGCATTCCTGTAATAATGCAGAAGAATAGACATCTATAAAAGTTAATATTTTCTTAAAAATCAAATATTAAAAAATCAAAATATTACTATTAGTTTCATTAATATACTTTATGTTATTCCAACGTTCATCTACTGAAGGACAAATTAAATATACTAAGGTTAATTACAATTAAAATTAACTTTGCTTAATCATTTGTCATGTTAATTAACAATGATGAAGAATCACAGAAACAGCTTCAAGAAGTAACTGGACCTACTTAATCCAGGTATATTTAGGAAATTGGGTAGCCACCAATTAAAGACCCCTTTCTGTGAAAGTTTAAAAACTATTTCAAATCATGAAAATTACTCATTATTGCTTCAGCCTTCTTAAAACTTCGTGTTAACTGGAAATGTTCCCAAGTACATTATTTACTACTTGGTTTCTTCTTTTTAATGATTTTTTTTATTATTTATAGAAAACTATTTTTTAAAAAAAACACAAAAGCTAATCTAATCAAAGCACACAATGTAAACACTGGTTTAATGGTTGTCTTATTATCATTACTTGCTGACATTAGAACATAAAGAAATTAATATTTACAGTCTTCGATCCTTCTTTAAAATGTTAGGTGCTTTAAAATGTCTATATTGAATCTTTCAATATAAGAAATGGGAGGACTGAGAAAATAATAGAATTAGACTTCATTGTGGGAAGAAAAGTCTTCATCCTGGTTCATCCAAGCCGGGGATAAATAAAACAACATGGCGACTGATTTGGGAAGAAGGTTACAGTTTATTGAAGAGCCAGAAAGGTGGTTCTTGCAGGAAGGAGAGAAATCAAGGAAGAAGGACTGAGCACATGTGGAGTAGGTTTTTATATCCTCTGAAAGCCTTTTGTTTGGAAGTTTCCTGTTCCTGTGGCATGAACTTGGAGGCTATTTCCTGTGTCACGTATTCTGACCTCCTGAGTTTAGGTGTGCCTCTCTGGTATTCTTGATGATCCTATTATGTCCTGTCACAGGTGGGGTATGCAGATTTTAGGTCTTTTGTCTTCTTGATTTCCTAGCTGGCTCCAGCTTTCTGATGGTTACATCTGCATTTGTATAGGACTGGCTCCTGCTTTGGGCAGAGAGACTTGGGCAGGGTTGGCTTTTGCTTTTAAAAATCCTTTTGGGGAAATATATTTTTCTGCCCTTTTAATATTTCCTTCTCTGAGGGGCTGACTTCCCACAATCCCTGCTTTGTGCCTTAAGTGTGACACACTTATTGGCACAAGATTAAAATTGATCTGGTCAGGGAGACTTGGTAGACAAGCTTTTAAACTGTTAAGCCAAAAAAAATAAGACACTAATGGAGGCAGCAGGAAAAAAAATCCCTGCTCCCAAAAGGGGAGCTTCCAACCCATAAAGTTCTAAAAGTCAGGGCAAAAATTTTGTTACGTGGAAAAGAAATTTATAGTGTCCAATATTCTGTGCCAATCATTTTCAAATGTTGGATGTCACCTTTAGCTTCCAGTCAGGTTTGCACATTCCTCCCAAAATTCTTCACAGCCATGGTTTTCTTTAGTACATAACCACTGGCTGTCCATTTTCAGGGTTTGGTTCCTGCCTTAGCTCTTAGTTCAGTGCATCCAGGTTTGTAATGTCCAATTGAGGCTAGCCATGCAAGCCAGGCTATTAATTGTTTTTCTTAAATTGCACATAGTGAGCTCTAGGACTCCCAATCTGAGTCCACCAGTGCAAGATATTCAGGGCTGAGGTTTGGAGATCTCTTTCCTGCTACTTCCTTAGGGCATATGAATTGCAAATCACCTGAGGGGGCCTGGTTCCCTCCCCCTTGGAATTTGTTGGAAGTTGTTCCTATAAAGTTTTAATGACAGAGGGCAAGAATCAGGCTGGAGCTTCACGGAAGGTAGGTGAAAGAGTCTTTCTAAAAAAAATTTTCTGAGGCTTCACATGGGGACCAATGGTTCCAGGATTCCTTCTTTCTGCAGCTCTTACAGGCATCTGGGGGAATGGTAGGACTTGGGAAGATGTTCCACTCAGGTTGCATGGTGGCTTTTAAGTGGATGGCTGGATTCAAAACTCAATTCCATGGCTCAAATGGATGGAGGCAGCATCTGGGTCAGTGTGCTCTGCTTCCAAAGGTTGGGGGGGTATCTATGCAAGGCTGAAAGACATGAGAACAGGATCCTGCCCCCCTTTCTGGGTGGACTCTCCCAGGAGAGGCAGACAAAAGGTATGGAGAACAAAGGACAAGAAAAGAATTGGGGGTGGGTTAGCTTGCAGGCAGTTTGAAAAGGCATTAATATTGCAGTGGTCAAAGAAACAGATAGGCAGACAAATGAGGACAATCACAGATGAGGACAAGAAAAACCTGGATTCTGGTAAGAACATACATGAAATGTTTCACTTTTGAACTTGAACATTTGCAACATGTTAAAGACAAGAACTTCAACTTGAAAAAAAAAAGAATGCTAGGCAGCTTGAGAATGCTGAAAGAATATTTTAAGGTGTGCAATTTTCCAGGGGCAGGAGAATCTACCTTTAACATTTATTCCAAAATAAACCACATTGTTTTAGAGATTGAAAAATGCTTATATGTTTCAGGATTAGCTTCATAGTAGTTTCACCAATTAGTGATAGGATAAAAAAAGTAACTTAAGAAAATTATTTCCCCACACAAGCAGACTTGAGCTTCAAAAGGCTCTTGTAGCTAGACACACATTTTTCTTTCAGGAAAAGGATAGATAGATAAAACCCATTTAGAACACAAACCCATTTACAACACATTGCAGAATGATTTCCAGAGCTTTGGGGCAGGAACCCAGCAGGCAGGACACCCCCTCCTGACCCCAAAGAGAAAATACCTTGGCAAATACAGGAAGAACCCAATACAAACTAGTCTGACCCAACAGCAGCCTGAGGCTAAATAAACAAACACTTAACATACACTGGCTGTAAGGAATGCAGAACTGGCTAACAGCAATTAGAATTGACAGAATTAGAATAGAAACACCAAAAGGTACACAATACAATAATTTAACACTGGATCCCCCCTGGAATAAAAATTAACACCTTTTAGACAGAATTGAGAAGGAAATTAACCCAACAACAGACACTGACCAAAAAAATCAGAAATGACAATTTTGGAAACCATGACCTCATGTTTGAGGACCATTCTGTTTAGCTAGCCGGGGATTCATGCTGAATGGTCATAATGTCTGTAGCTGGTCCAATGAAACAATGTACAAAAGAAACGGTTTGCATCCATCAAAGAAAGGGACTGAGTTACTTGGCAATAAACTCACAGATTTTCTGGAGGAATATTTAAACTAAACAAGGGACAGCGAGTTAATTGATACAGAACATCCCTGTCCCCAGCAATCAAAAATTACAGGGTTTGCAGTGCATGTAACATACATGTGTGTGTGGACAAGAATATCAACCTTGCTATCAAGCAAAATGAAGCTTTTAATAGCGAGTGTCACACAAAGTACACTAACCAAACAGGTGGTAAGAAAATAGGGGAACTCTGGGCACCACATACAGTAGGTGTCAGTCATAAAGGACTCAAATGTCTATACACCAATGCACAGAGTATGAACAGTAAACAAGATGAACTAGAAATTCAGGTAAATGAGGGCAGATATGATACAGTTGCCATTATGGAAACATGGTGGGATAAAACCCACAAATGGAACACTCAGCTGGAGGGATTTCAATTGTTTAAAAGAAACAGACCAAATAAAAGAGGAGGCGGAGTTTCTCTCTCTATAAGAAATAACCACATCTCTACAGAAATAGAGCACAATAATGATAATGGGGGACTTTAATTACCCTGACATCAACTGGGAGACAAACTCTGCACCAAATGGAAGATCAAACAGATTCCTGACAAACCTAGCAGACACCTTTGTCTCCCAAAAGTAGAGAAGGGAACTAGGGGATTAGCCATATTGGATTTAATTCTCACTAACAAAGGCAAAATGATAGAAGGTGTGGAAGCCACAGGAACCTTGGGGGGGGGTGATCATGCAATATTGGAATTCAACATTATGGAAGCACAAGCAATAGAATGTTGCAGAAAACCACAGGACTCAGACCACAGAATCAAAAGAAGTTGGTTTATTTGCGCAAAGGTTCAGAGCAAAAATCATAACAACCTCTGAACACCTTCTCATGGAATTACAAGTACATATATACTCTTTTAGAAGCAGCAAAACACGGAAATGTAACTTGTTAGCATTGATTGGTTACTCGAATTACAGCCCCCTTTCAGCCCCCCGTTGCTATGCTAAAGTAGCTAAATAACTTGTCCCCCTCTCATCGAGGTCACAGGTGTCTTGCCAAAGCATCTAAGTTTCCGGCAGCACATTTGTGGTTAGCTACCAGCGAGAGCGAGACATAGAAACGAGACATATGTGGTTAACTGTAACAGAGCTTCAAGCTTGACACCTTTGTGCGATCGACAGATGAACTTGTGGTTTGACATTTTCCACTTCCTTTTTGCTTCTTCTAACTAATACATGCATTTAAGACTCATGTCCTGTTTTATGACCTATGTCTTGTTTTATGTCCTGCCTTATTCCCCCCTTTGAGACTCCATTTTAGGTAACAATTGAGTCTCACTTTTATAGTTTCTAATAACACAAACAGCATCTGTTTGACCCAGACAGCGCCTGGTAGCCACGAGAACCATGAGTCAGTTCCTTGCATTCCTTGTTTAATTCTGGATGCTCTATCTTGCAAGTCCTTTGCCACTTCTCTGACTACTCCTGATTTATTCATGTAAAAGCAACACTCTTCTCCCAAGAACAGACACAAACCTCCTTTCTCAGCTATCAAGAGGTCTAGGGCACGCCGGTTTTGTAAGACTACTGCTGCCAAAGAGTCTATCTGATCTTGGACTTCTACCAGAGTCCCAGCAATCTGGCTTAGGCTTTGTTGAAATTCTTCAGAAAGTTGCTGAAACTGTATTACAGAATGGGCTAAACTACCTACACCTGTTCCAACTGCAGTGCCTATCCCTAGGATGGCTAATAATGGTATTACTAGGGGAACTCTTTTCTGTATATGACCCATAAGAGGAACAGGGAGGGCTTGTTCCCCATTAACAACACCCATCTTTGAAAGGGGGAAAATGTAAATAACAGAAGATTACAGTTACGAAATTGCTGTTTAAAAAAAAAAAAAGGAATATACATTGTATGTTTATGTGTGTTATGTTTTGTTGTCTTAAAAAAATAAATATATATATATATATAAAAAAAACAACAACACCCATCTTTGGGATGAGGTGAACCAGAGTACACGTTCCAGTCTAGTTGGTAGGTAAACATACATACGCCTTTTCCTCACATAAGAAAAATACCCCATTCTCTTCTAAGCACACTGCCATGTTCATGGAAAAGGCATGAAATCGATGACCGTTCTCATTACTCCAGACCCCCAAGGTGCCAGCCATAAACATGCCAGTTAACGGCTATAGTGGAGGTTTTTGACAAGGGTTTCTTTTTTCATCCCTGAGATAGGGGCCTTCAAGGAGATAACGGGAGTTGTCGTTTCCAAAGGGAAATGGAATACAGAATTTCTGCATGGGCTTACTGTAGAGCCAAAGTGGGAATCGGGGTGGTTCAAATTGGCTTGGGCACTTTATCAAAGTAGTATTTCCTTCCCATTTTGTAAAACTCAGTTGTGGCGGAGTCGAGAAGGTGACCTTCTTTTGGAATAGGTGATGTGCAGAAGGAGAAATGCTGCGAGTTAATTTCACATCCATAAGTCTACGCCGAGGGCTCATGGTTCATTCTATTTGACAGTTTTGCCAGCAATTTCCTGTCTCTGATCCCACTGAAGTGCCCTTCCAAGGTTCCTGATTCCTTTTAACACATATGGAGGGTGGCCCTAGGAGGTCCACACCAACAGCCACAGGGCCAATGATGGGAAGATGGCTAACTCCCAGCTTTTCTAACGTATTATAGAAATCACCTGTAATTTTGCCTCTACAGTGATGGTTCCCCATATGCCACCCCTGTCAAAAGCTAAGGTGGCATTGGTCTTTGGCCAAAGATCTGGTGAAACTGGGACTGCATGATAGGCTGATGGAGATGCAGACAAACACAGCCTGCATTTTTTTGGCCTAAAGTAGGGTCAGATTGATTAATCAAAGCCTGACCTAGTTCCAGTATTTTCAGTATGTATTTCCCTTCTCTCAATTGTCGCAGAGGCCCTCCTTCTACCTTGATGATGTCCTGTCTTTGAGATCCTCAACGTCCCAGGAGCCTTCTTCAAGTGTGAGAGGAATTAGTTGGTCATTCTCACAGCATTGGCCTTATCACCCAACAGGCCACTTGCAAATAGTAACCAAAGCCATAGACGATTCATGTTTGACAATCTAAAATGAGTCAATGTCAACTTCCTTTCTTTTTCTATCCTATGATTCCAACGTCCCACTCAGTTTCACACTCACAGCCACAACAAAGGGAGCAATTGCAATTATGAAATTACCACATCAGGAAGATGGATGGGGTTAGGTGTGATTTGGGAAAGGACAAGGTCAGTCTTGGGTGAGCCACACAGCCGAGTCTTATTTGCTAAATATAATGTCCACACTCCCAAGACTCCTACTATACTACAGAGGACCCACTCCCAAGGTACTTCAAACATAAGTGTCCCCAGGAAATACACACTGTCCTTGGTCACAGTTAGTGCTTTTTAGGCACAACACCTGTTTCTTTAGGATTGGGACGTTTCCAGAAGAAAAGGTGTCCAATACAACAGGTCACAACCAGGGTGATCAGACCCACTAAGGCCAGACTCACTGCACCTATGGCTATGTATGGTTGGACTACCATTCCTCGAAATAAATCTAACCTACACCACACATTCCTAACACTTTAACAGCTGTTTTCCTCATTCTTGTCTTCAGCCGTACGTAGAGGGTCAGCTTCCCGAGTGACACCAGTAAGGCCTCTTCTGCCCTGTATGTTGCCTGCCCGTTGCCGGTAGGGCAGTTATAGGGGGCGCTTCTTTCAAGCGTACCACTAAAGGGCGGGCCTCGTCCTGTTCTGCCTCCCAATATTCATCAGCTGCGGGCTTAACTCGAGTCCAGTGAATCCAAGACTTGGATTCTAACACCTTTACTGCAAGTGGAGAACACATGACCACAGTATACGGGCCCTTCCATTTAGGTTTCAAGTTTTCCCCTTTCCAGTGTTTTACCCATACTTTGTCTCCCACTTGAATATTATGACTGGGGGTACTCAAAAATGGTGGACTGAGGGACACACAATATTGTTGGATTTCTTGTATTTGCTTGTTTAATTCTCCCACCATTTGACTCACCCATGTAGTCCCTAATTGACTTAAGTCCCCTATATGATTTTTCAAGTTATTACTTATGATAGGGGGTCTTCCAAACATCATTTCAAAAGGAGATAGCCTAATTCCTTTTCGAGGGGTGCACCTCACAGACCAAAGTGCTAGTGGCAAAGCATCCACCCACTTAAGGTGAGTTTCAAGGCACACCTTTGTCACCTTTCCTTTATAGTCTGGTTCATCCTCACTGCCCTTCCCCCGGATTGAGGATGAAAAGAACAATGAAACCTCCAGTGCGTCCCTAAGGATTTAGCCAGCATCTGATTTACTTGATGTACAAACTCAGGTCCATTATCTGATGATATGAATGAGGGTACTCCATATCTGGGAATAATCTCCTTGAGCAAGATTCTGGCCACTTCTCGTGCCTGCTTGGTCTTGGTTGGGAAACATTCAGGCCATCCTGAATAATTGCACACTAGGACTAACATTGCTTTATATAGTCCACATTTTGGCATTTCTGTAAAATCAACAACCAATGAATCCATAGGGTAATATCCCTTAGGCTGACTTCCTGGCGGAAGAATAGGTCCTTGTCTTGGATTAACCTGGGCACAAATGTTACATCTCTCAGTTGCATGGGCACATAGCGAGTGAAGACGATTAATATACACAATACGGTGGAGGGCTTCAGCTAATGCACTCTTTCCCATGTGAGTAGTTGAATGAGTTTCCTTTATCACTGGCCAGGCTAAATTCTCAGGTACAAAAATCCTTCCCTCTGGGAGTACATACCACTCTCCCTGCTTGTGTCCTTGCAAATCTACACTTGCCTGTAGTTCCTCTGCTTTAGAATATCTAGGGCTCAGTCCTTTTGGTATTTCCAATGCTACATAAGCTGTCATGTCAGGGTAAGCTTGGCTGTTTCGGGTTGCTGGTAACCTTGCTTCTCTATCAGCTGCTCTATTTCCTTGGGCTACTTCATCTTGTCCCTTTTGATGTCCTTTACAGTGCATGACAGCTACCCTCTTTGGTCCCAGGACTGCTGTTATAAGTCTTTCAATCAAAAAAAAGGATGTTTAATTTCTTTTCCTGCAGCTGTTAAGAATCCTCTTTCTCTATAGACCGCAGCATGTACATGTAATGTGAGGAATGCATATTTAGAATCAGTCCAAATGTTTATACTTTCATCTTGTGCTCTTTCCAGTGCCCTTATTAGAGCCCACAGTTCTGCTGCTTGAGCACTTGTGCCTTTTGGGAGTGGCCCACTTTCTATGACTTTATCAAGTGAGACAACTGCATAGCCTGCATATCATTCTCCTGTTGAGATGAAACTTGACCCATCAGTAAACCAATTATAGTCCACTGTTTTCAGTGGCACATCAGTTAAATCAGGCCTACATGAGAATTGACTTTCTATCATTTGCATACAGTTATGTTCAACTTTAGGACCTGGTATAGGCAATAGGGTGGCTGGGTTTAGGCCATTTGTCTGCTTTAATGTCACTTGAGGGTTTTGAATGAGGAGAGCTTGATACTTATAAATTCTGGAGTTAGTTATCCATAAATGTCCCTTTGTTTCCAATACTCCACGAATTGCATGACTGGTATAGATTGTAGTTGGTTGTCCAAAAGTCAATTTATTAGCTTCCTCTATCAGGAGAGCTGTGGCTGCCAGAATTTTAAGGCAATGTGGCCATCCCTTTGATACTCCATCAAGTTGTTTTGACAAGTAAGCTATGGGTTGTTGCCAACTTCCCTTTTCTTGAGTCAGGACTCCAAGAGCCATATTATTCTTTGAGTTCACATACAAATTGAAAGGTTTTTCAAGGTTGGGAAGTCCCATAACAGGAGCCTGAGATAATGCCACTTTTAAAGTCTCAAAAGCCTGTTTTTGTTCACGCGTCCAAATAAAGGGCTCTCTTTCTCCCCCCTTTGTGGAGTCATAGAGTGGTTTGGCTAGCAGGGCAAAATTCGGTATCCATATTCTACAATATCCTGCTGCTCCTAAACCCCCCCGTAATTCTCTCATATTAGTTGGCTCTGCAATTCGGCACACAGCTTCCTTTCTCTCATGTCCTATTGCTCTCTGGCCTTGACTTATAGTATAACCTAAATATTTAACCTGGGGTTTCACCAATTGGGCTTTCTCCCTTGAGGCATGGTATCCTTTGTCCATCAACAGATGAAGTAGTTGGTTGGTGTTGTCCCAACAAGTTTCTTTTGTCTGTCCAGTTATTAACACACCATCAACATATTGGAGTAGTACATCTCCTTCCTCACAGGGCTGGAAGTCTTCTAAGTCTGAGGCCAAGGCGTTGCCAAAAAGAGTAGGTGAATTTTTAAATCCCTGAGGAAGTCTGGTCCAAGCATATTGTTTTCTCTGGCCTGTTACTGGGTCTTCCCACTCAAAAGCAAACAGCTTCTGACTGTCCTTATGTATTGGGATCATAAAGAAAGCGTCTTTCAAATCTACCACAGAGAACCAGACAGCTGATGCTGGAATCAAGCTCAGGAGGGTATATGGGTTAGGCACTACAGCATGTACAGTAACTGTAGCATTATTGATAATACGCAAATCTTGGACTGGTCGAAATGAGCCATCAGCCTTTGGGATGGGTAAGATTGGGGTGTTCCAAGGAGATTGAATAGTTGTTAAAATGCCTGCCTTTAAGTATTTGGTAATATGGTCTTGAATTGCTTGTGCAATGGGGCGAGGGTAATTTCTCTGCCGGAGACGAATAGGCACTGCCAGAGGCTTCACTTGAATGACTAGTGGTGTATGGTGGACTGCATGTCCTGGCGGATTATCTTCTGCCCATAACTGGTGCACATCAAACTCCTGCCAAGTATCGAGGACTTGAACCTCTTGGGCCACCATTATTCATCACATCTCATCTGGAGGATGCTTCATTACTAGTGCCATTTCGTCTTCTTCAAACGACAAAATTGCCCCCATTTTGCATAATATGTCTCGACCCAATAAGGAAATGGGACACTCAGGCATATATAGGAATTGGTGTTCAATGTCCCTTCCATTTAGGGAACATATCAGGGGCTTTAGAAAAGGGTGACAATTTACTGAGCCATCAACTCCCTGTACATTTATGACATCAGCAGAGAAGGGAGCCAATAACTTAGTAACTACAGATCTAGATGCCCCCGTATCTACTAAAAAGGTCACATTATTGCCCCCTATCTTCATTCGGACCAAGGGTTCAGGGGGGGCTTGACTTAAACCCCGGTCCCCTTCAGTCCTCAGGCCATTGTTCAACTGCGGCCAAACCTATGGCCTCCACTTGTTCTTGAAATTGGCCTCGACCTCTTCCTTGGAATCCATATGGACGAAACATTTTTCCTCTTCCTTCTCCCTGGAAATCATATATTTTGACTTCTCGAGTTAGATGTCCACGTCCCTGTTCTATTCTTCCAAGTTCAAACCTTTTAGGACATTCACGTTGCCAATGTCCCTCTTCCTTACACAAAACACACTGATTCCTTCCTAGGGTTCTGGAATTGCCTGACAATGCAGCTGCCAGCAATTCAGCCTTACATTGCATCCTAAAATCTTTCTTAAAATTCCTCAACATACACTGAAGAGGTGTCCGAGGGACACTTCCTTCACCACCCATTTTCTAAGACACTGCCACTGACCTGTGATGCCGGACGTTCCAACGGTCACCAACAGGAACTGCAATGGCTTAACCACCCACACAACAACTCTTGGGCCTCTTTAGGATGCGCCGATCCTGGACCCAGGGGGGTGATCAGGCCCCCTCTTCCACTCTCAAAACGAGTGGGCCTACAATTCCACAATACTTGCCTGCAGGCGTCTTGTTTTCCAGCCGGCTTTGTTTCATGACTTGTTTTGATTCCGTTCAGGTTCTTGGATCGGTCAGTTGTCCACCAAATACCCCTCCGGTGCCGTCCGCCTCCTTCCGGAGAAATCATCCGTGCCGGCTGAAGGTTTAGCGTGACGGCCCCGATTGGGCACCGGTCGGTCCGTGCCGTCCTCAGCGAAATATCGCTCCAAGTCCCGAGCGGAGTCACCATAAAAATGTTGCAGAAAACCACAGGACTCAGACCACGGAATCAAAAGAAGTTGGTTTATTTGCGCAAAGGTTCAGAGCAAAAATCATAACAACCTCTGAACACCTTCTCATGGAATAACAAGTACATATATACTCTTTTAGAAGCAGCAAATCACGGAAATGTAACTTGTTAGCATTGACTGGTTACTCGAATTACAGCCCCCTTTCAGCCCCCCTGTTGCTATGCTAAAGTAGCTAAATAACTTGTCCCCCTCTCATTGAGGTCACAGGTGTCTTGCCAAAGCATCTAAGTTTCCGGCAGCACATTTGTGGTTAGCTACCAGCAAGAGCGAGACATATGTGGTTAACTGTAACAGAGCTTCAAGCTTGACACCTTTGTGCGACCGACAGATGAACTTGTGGTTTGACATTTTCCACTTCCTTTTTGCTTCTTCTAACTAATACACGCATTTAAGACTCATGTCCTGTTTTATGACCTATGTCTTGCTTTATGTCCTGCCTTAAGAACACAGTCAAACTAGAGTCTTGGACTTTAAGAGAGCTAATTTCAATAAACTTAGAGAGGGCTTGGGAAGGATTCCATGGATGAGAATCCTCAAGGGGAAAACAACTCAAGAAGCTTGGGAAATTTTGAAAAGTGAGATAATAAAAATCCAGTCTAGCACAATACCAACAAAGAAGAAAAATAATAGCTCTCAAAAGAAACCAGCATGGCTGCATAAAGAACTCTTTGATAAATTGAAAGATAAAAAGGACAAGTATAAAAAGTGGAAAGAGGGGCACATAACTAAAGCAGAATATTAGCAAATAGTCCGAGCCTGCAAAGATGAGGTGAGGAAAGCTAAGGCTCAAAATGAACTAAGGCTTATTACCAAAGTCAAAAATAATAAAAAAAACTTCTTTCAACATGGAAAAAACAAGAAAAAAGTTAAGGAAATGATTGGTCCATTAGTGGGGGAAAGTGGCAAGAAGGTAACAGGCAACAGGGAGAAAGCAGAACTATTTAATTCATTTTTTTTACATCTGTCTTTACACAAAGGGGGGGGGAACAGTCCAACTTATCAAAAACAGTACCATAAAAAATAGATTAGAAACACAAGTTAAGATAGGCAAGAAAATGGTAAGTGAGCATCTGTCTAGCCTAGAAGAGTTCAAATCACCAGGACCAGATGGATAACACCTCAAGGTTCTCAAGGAACTGGCAGATGTGATCTCAGAACCACTGAACTATATTTTTCAAAGATCCTGGAGCACAGGGGAACTACCAGAGGACTGGAAAAGAGCTGATGTAGTTTCCCTCTTCAAAAAAAAAAGAAAAAATAGATCCAGGAAACTACAAACCCATCAGCCTGACCTCAATATCTGGGAAGATTCTGGAAAAGATAATCAAACAAGAATCAGCTAACACCTAGAGGCAAACAAAGTCATTACCAAAAGCCAACATGGGTTTGTCAAAACAGATCATGCTAGACACATCTTACTGCATTCTTTGATCAAGTGACAAAATTAGTGGACCAGAGGAATGCTGTGGATATAATTTTCTTGGACTTCAGTAAGGCATTTGATAAAGTTCATATAGGGTTTTCTGCCTGAGTAGGGGGTTGGACTACATGACCTCCAGGGTCCCTTCCAACTTTATTATATATTGTTAAATGCAAGAGTGAAAGCTTTCTAGCAGATGAACTTAAAACATTCCCTCCTGCTAACTTTGGGCTGTTCTTAAGAGTACACAGAGAGAAAGGGGAAAAGAAAAAAAAAAAAACAAACACATTTTTCTTCACTCTGTTTGTTGGCCAGACAAACAGAGTGAGGTATTTCCTTTTTGTGGCTTATTTTAAGCAGAATTTCTAGCAGAATTTTAAATTCTTTTCTCTTTGGATTTGAAACAGTTAACAGTCACATTTACCTCACACACAAAGACTTTGACACACATATATACACAAAGATAAGAGAACAGAAAACGAAACAGAAGTCTTAGTTTTACACATCCTAGTCATTCCCACCATAAATTTCAACTCAAGTTAGGAAAGGCTCAAATTTTAAACATACCACGTGGTTGCATAGAGAGAGAGAGAGAGAGAAAGAAAAAAAAGAGAATCACTATTTCTTATACTTTAATTTTCTTTTAAGTACCTTTATTTAGCCAAATTGGTTTCCCTGCAAAGCCCTACCAAAGCCCATTCTTCACAAATTTGTCTTGCTCGCTTCTTTTTCATTCCATCCAAGACAGGCACTCGCCTCTTGTCCCACACCTCGAGCAAATCTCCAATAAGTGTCCTAATTCCAACCCTCGAACTGCAGCTACCCATGTTCCCCTTCCGATGTGGGGTTCAATCTGGCTCAGTAGGGTTCTCTCCTGGCAGCACTTCCCAGCTGCTCTTAGCGACAACAACCCTGCCGCTCCGTCTCAGTTTTTGGGCACTAAAAAATTGCCCAGGAAGACTCCGGTTCCCTAACTAATAACTAATCACGGAGTAAGGGCCTTCCAGGAGTTAGGGAACTCTCTGCCGTCACTTTGCGGACCTAAAAAATAAATTGTCTGAGGAGGACCTGCCACACAGGTACCCGGCCTCCGTTTCCACCCCGCCAGCAGTTTTCAGACTTAGGAGAAGTCTGGGAAGACCTGTGCTTTGTGCACTAGTACCGGCACTTCCTACAGGTGAGCTTTGCTTACAGGGCCTTACCAGCTAGTTGCCCAAATCCAATTCTCTCATTCACTCATTCCATTCCATTTTCACACAGCCTCTCCCTTTTCCCTAACAAAAGGTCCTGCACTCTGGCCAAACCCCCATGCTTTCTAGGGTCTGCCACTTAAACAGAAGTGATTGGGGAAAAAAGGGTCTTCTCACTCACAGATACAGACATACACACATTTCCTTTGTTCCCCTGGGCTTTAAAGTTAAAATTTAGAGATACTCACCTTCACCTTCTTTCCAAAGCAGTCCTTGAGCTCAAACCCAAAACTCCCTTTACTACCCTGGCTCCACATGGGCAAGGCCTGGGAAACCCATCCACAGACACAAGGGGTCTGCTGCCAGCAAAATGGGGCTTACCAGTCTCAGTCCATTGGAGAGGTTAGCTTGGAGTCCCATCTGGGGTGCCAAATTGTGGGAAGAAATGTCTTCATCCTGGTTCATCCAAGCTGGGGATAAATAAAACAACATGGCGACTGCTTTGGGAAGAAGGTTACAGTTTATTGAAGAGCCAGAAAGATGGTTCTTGCAGGAAGGAGAGAAATCAAGGAAGAAGGACTGAGCACATGTGGAGTAGGTTTTTATACCCTCTGAAAGCCTTTTGTTTGGAAGTTTCCTGTTCCTGTGGCATGAACTTGGAGGCTATTTCCTGTGTCACGTATTCTGACCTCCTGAGTTTAGGTGTGCCTCTCTGGTATTCTTGATGATCCTATTATGTCCTGTCACAGGTGGGGTATGCAGATTTTAGGTCTTTTGTCTTCTTGATTTCCTAGCTGGCTCCAGCTTTCTGATGGTTACATCTGCATTTGTATAGGGCTGGCTCCTGCTTTGGGCAGAGAGACTTGGGCAGGGTTGGCTTCTGCTTTTAAAAATCCTTTTGGGGAAATATATTTTTCTGCCCTTTTAATATTTCCTTCTCTGAGGGGCTGACTTCCCACACATAGTTCATTAAAATCCTCTGCTGTTGACTATAACTTGCGAAAGAATTAGAGGTTCATCTTGATTTCAGATTAATCAAAAGAATTAAAGCACTTAAAATAGGAAAATTGTGCTACAGCTAACTTCATTTAAAAGCAAAGAAATCTAAGAGTAACGTGCTTGATTTTTCCCCCTGTAAGATTGTAGGAAGATAATTTGGAATGGATTTCAATGAGATGTTTGTGAAATAGAAACCCTTTTCAATCAATTTCAAGAAGGTTATCAATAACTGACCACAAAAATAATCCATAGCTGCCAAGGTACCATGTTAAAATTATGCAGTATTAATTAGGAGCTTTCTAATAGGGATGTGCATGAAACAAAAATGCAGTTTACTTCTAAACTAAAATGAATACATTGGACTTATTATAAAGTTTAGCCAAGTCACTCAGTTGAAAATAAGGTACATATTAAGACTCTTCCTTATCACTCCCCCACCTCTACATATCCTGTTACCAATCTGCCAATAGTCTTCTCAGTGCCTTCTTTTCCCTACCACCCCAAAACTGCCAAATATCACTCCCATCCCTGCCAACTCGGGAGAGGCTAATGTTCAGCCTTGGGTATCTTCCTTCTGTTAATCTAACTATTCCATGCCAGGAGGACAGCCCAGACAAGGCCAACTGATGAAGGATGGGCCATTTAGATATGAATTCAAGATAGAGGCTGCTCATCCTGCCTCACACAATCTTCTCCAGTCTTCTTAGTACTTTTCTCTCCTCTCCTATTTTTTTTTCACATTTCCTTCTCCCAAAGCACTTCTGCATAGAATGTATTTGTCAGATCCTCCTGGCTCGGCTAGAGGAGCCTCACAGGCATCCTGCCATAAAAAGAAAAAGGGAGAAGGATGAAAGAGGAAAAGATGAAAGGGCAATAAACTTTGTGGGTACGTAATAGGAAATCGGGAGGGGAGGAAATGACAGGTGAGAAGGACCAGAGCAGCTGGATCCTGTTTGTACCAGTATTCCATAGCCAGGCACCTTGAGAAATATGAGGATTACCCTCAAATGTCTAGAGTTCTCAAAACATCTTGGCGAGCTCTGGTTGGCTCGTCACAGGGCGAGGGATGGGCTGGGGAGCAAACCTACACTTTATTTTCGTATCCAGCAAGTATGGACCAGAGCTGGCTTGACTTTATTGCAATCATCACTCTTAGTAAAAGAACCCTTTGCTTTAACCAAATGGAATCGAAAGCTTTTCTTTCCTAAGGGATTGGATTGGGGCAGGTCTAACATTAAGCCAGCTCTGCAGTTTTGGTCAACCCAGAGAGGAAACCTTCTCCACTGTGAGGACCATGCAAATGCTGTTGGCTCAAGGGAGTGACCAGGAAGAGATCAAGGTCTGGGGGTAAGCATCCTCGAACCCCCCCTCCTGGAGGGCTGGATCTATCCAGATGGCTGGGAGAGGACAATCCACCAAAACCCTGATGGTCCTTTGGGGTTGGGAAAAAGGAAGAATGGGAAGAGAAACCCATGGGAGTGACATTCACCTGTGGGGGCTGAGGCAGCTGCCAGCAAGAGACCCAAGTGCAGCTGGAGGAACTGGAGGAAGAATTGAGCACAGGTAAGCCAGAGCAAGAAGACTGGATGCTGGAGCAAGCCATAAAGGTCCCAAGAGGGGCTTTTGGTAGTCTTAAAGCTCAAGAAGCCCTAGCCCAAGTGGCACATCTCACTGACCAGCCAATTCCAGCCATGGCAAACAAGGGGGCAACTACCTCTGCCACCTCAATGGTAGCAACTGCGAGCCCCTCGGCAATGCAAAGCACCTGGCTCCAGAGCCCAGCCTGCACCAGCTGCAGGAGCAGCATCAGCCCTGGAGTAAAGTTCAATGGAGACCCCAAACAATTGGGGTTCTTCCTGGCACAAGTTTGGACATAGATGCAAGAGTATGGTCCAGAAATAGCCTCCGAAGGTGCTAAGGTGCAGTGCGTGACTATGGCTTTAGAAGGACCACAGCTGAATGGATGGTCACCCTCCACAAAGATGATGGCTTGGAGCTGAGAAACATTGATTGCTTCATGGCTGCACTTCAGAAGCACTTTGAAGACCCTCTAGCCAATCACAAAGCCAGAGATTGCATAAAAACCATCAGTCAAGGGCACAGGTGGGTGGCTGTGTATACCCAGGAGTTTTGCAACCTGGCCTGCCAATTGACCAACTGGCCAGAAGACCTTTTGATCAGATAGTTTTGAGATGAGCAAAGTGATGAGGTGTACAACACTTGATTTCCAGAGGAGCCACCCCAACCTCCATGGCTGGTATGTCATAGCAGAGGAGGTGGAAATTGACTTGGCTCAATCCAGATATTGCCCAATGGCGATAGATTCCCCTCTGAAAAGAAAGAGGCCCCAAAAATGGCACCAAGTGAGCAGGGCCCACGCTACCGATCCGCTGGCTACTTCAGGTCTGGGAAGGAGGGGCACCGAGCTGCTGACTGCCAAACTGCATGCCCAGCCCAGAAGTCAATTCAGCATCCTACCCAAAAACCAGTGAAACTGCATCATTGATTCCATGAAACTGCCTTGAAGGAAGTGGAAATCGTAGAGTTCACCCCACCCCCCAAAGAGAGCAGGAGAACTCTGACTGACCCAGTGGGCAGCCCAGTGAAAAGCGAGTTGGATTATGATGATGATACCTTGGTAAGTTGCCCGGTCAACCCAGTGACCATCCCCATAGAACTGGTGCTCAATCTGTTGTGATTCCTCGCCTGCCAGCAGATCTAGCTGCCGAATCCAAGGAATTGGATGATGAGGAGGTGGTCCCTGGGTTCACATTGGAGTCAGTGGAAGGCCCTGAGGAGCAAGAAGACTCAGAATCAGACACAGAGCCCAGCCCATGTACTCATGCTCAGGCAGAGACACAGCTGTTTTGGGCGCCGGAATTAAGCAACGAGGAGAAACAGTTGGGGCCAGTCCCGGATGCATGGATGTACAGAGAGGAGAGGTGAGCAAGATAACGGAGGGTGGTGGGGCGGCTCCATAGACAAAGCAAGAGTCACTAAGAAGCCACGCCCTGGCTGGATTATAAGGAGGAGAGGTGTGAGAGGTGCTGGTTGCCGAAGGCAACCGTTCAGGCTATGGCTTCATGCTTCTGTTGATGGATTTCTTGCATCAGGATTCTTGGACATTTAACCAGGTTTGTTGGATTTCTGTGTGTTTGAGTGACTTGAACGTTGACCATTCCAGCTGAGAACTCAGAGACTGATCTTGTTTGTTTCAACAACTAAAGGACTCGTTGGAGTTTGTTCCATAAAAGCTGTGTCAAAATAAAAGGAGTTTTTTCTTACAAAGTCCTGCCTTGTTCAATGAAAAGGGGTTTTCCTTGAGAGTAAGCGGTTGAGCAGTACTCGCGTAGGCTGGGACAGAACACAATCCTCAGGGCAAAGTGGGAGCCTAGTAGCCCTACTGGACTCAGGTACATCAGATGCCTGGTTAACCCTGCCTTGGTCAAGAAACTGGGCATGAGATTCAAACAGCTTAAAGTGCCCATAGATTTTTGTCAGCTGGATGGCTCAGTGGTGGTGGGGGGGGTGCACCAGCGATATTTGTTATCAAACCAAAAGAGATGAGGATGGGCGCACACACACAGAGACTCTGAGCTTCATCGTAGCCCCTGGAATGGAAAGGCCCCTTATGTTAAGACTGTCTTGGCTCTAGAAATGGAGGAGGGGGCTACTAAAAACATGACTTGCCGGCTGTGAAGGGGGAGGGGGAAAGGGCCATCAAAAACCTATCCCAAAGCTGCAGCAGGCCAAACTGAAAAGGGAAATGGGTGTAGCTGCCAAAGAGGTTCAAACAGATCCCAAGGAATACTGGGATTTACGGGACACTTCTAATAAACTAAATGAGATGGAACAGAGATGGGCAGTCTGGGAGAAGGAAGCCTATGTGCTGCGCTGGATGCTCCTAACTACGAGGCATTTTCTAGAAGGAGGGAAAACCCTATTTGAAGTATGGACTGACCATAAAAAATTTAGAAGCATTAACACACACACACATACACCAGAGACTATCACCCAAACAGGCTCACTGTACCCAGTACTTTAACCGATTCAACTTCATGTTAAGGTACCTCCAAGGGGGGAGCAACTTAAATCAATCAATCAGAATAGAGCTAGAAGAGACCTCCAGTGATGAAGCACCCACATTGTCTGAAGGCAAGCTGTTCTACTGGTTGTCTTCACTGTTAGGAAGTTTTTCCTTAATTCCAGGTTGCTTCTCTCTTTGATTAGTTTCCATCTATTGTTTCTTGTCTTGCCCTCTGGTGCTTTGGAAAATAAGTTGACCCCCTCTTCTTTGTGGCAGCCCCTCAAATACTGGAATACTGCTATCATGTCACCCCAGTCCTTCTTTTCTCTAGACTGGCCATATCCTGAAACTATTCTTCATATGTTTTTGTCTCCAGGCTCTTAATCCTCTTAGTTGCTCTTCTTTGCACTTCTTTGCACTTTTTCCAAAGTCTCAACCTCTTTTTTGTAATGTGGTGACCAAAACTGGATGCAGTATTTCAGGTGTGGTCTTACTAAGGATTTATAAAGATGTACAAAATGTAGACATGATTTACCAAGAATATAATACTTTACTGAAAATTTACATTGGCACAGAAGAAGTGAAACCAGCTCTGGTTTTCCTGCTCGAAAGATTACTTAATTAAACAATGACCTGGTTCAAGAAGTAGGCCAAATAGTTGGGCCATCCATCAAATCGAACTGCTAAGGGAGGCTGCACTCCTCTCGCACTAAGAAGTATCTCGCCGGTAGCTCCACTGCTTCCTAGGGTGCCTGAATGGAGAGGCCATCTGACACTAGATTGCATGTGCCGGCCCCCAAAGTATCCTGGTTTGGCTTTGGCTGCCATCGTGGTCTTTGGAGTGGAGGCTCCCTCTGGTCTCAGCCCTCCATCCATTCCTCTGTCAACTGCTGACATCTCGAAGCTGCCAACCTCCTGGTGGGATCCTACAATGGAGAGTTGGTTTAATGTCAACTGTCCAGTTGGCATTTCCAGAAAATGGTACATGATTTACCAAGAGTATAATACTTTACTGAAAATTTACATTGGAACAGAAGAAGCAAAACCAGCTTTGGTTTTCTCACTCGAAAGATTACTTAATTAAACATTACATTCCCTCACCTCCAGCCATTGGGTTTTCACATTGTCCAATAGTAATACTCCTTCTTAATATGGGAAAAGTCCACTTCTGACCTTGGCATTCTTGCAGGCTCTCAAAGAAACATCAATTGCCTAGACAGCAACCCTCCCACCTTCGCATTCCATTCCACAATCATGTCAAGCTATGAGCAAGGGAGAAAATGTAGGTGAAAGTCTTGAAATCTGAGTCTGTTTTTTTTCCTTTTTTGAAGAAGGGAACCACAACAGCTCTTTTCCAATCCTCAGGTAGTTCCCCGTGTTCCAGGATTTTTTAAAGATATGTTACAATGGTTCTGAGATAACATCTGCCTTCAGAAGTCTGGGAGGTAATCCATCAGGTTATTTATATTCATCGAGGTCAGACAAGGTTTTTTTTTTTACCATTTTCTTTCTTATTTTAATTTTTATTTCTAATCTGTCTTTTACAGTTATGATTTTGGTAGGTTGGGCTATCATTTCTTTTTGTGTAAAGACTGATGCAAAGAATGAATTAAACAACTCTGCTTTCATTTCTGTTATTTCCATGCCATCTTCTTTCTTTAGTGGACTGACTGTTTCCTTGACATTTTCTTGTTATTTTTATGTTGAAAGAAACTTTTTTAATTATCTTTGACTTTGCTCATTCTGAACCTTTGTTTTCCTGACTTCATCTTTGCAGATTCAGGCTATCTGTTGATATTCTGCCTTAGTTATGTGTCCCTCTTTCCATTTTTGTACTTATCCTTTTTGTCTTTCAGTTTATCATTGAGATCTTTGTGCAACCATGCTGGTTCTTCTTGGATTTCTTGTTTTTCTTTTTTAATGGTATTGTGTTGGACTGGGCTTTTATGATTATATTTTTCAGTGTTTCCCATGCTTCTTGGGTTGTTTTCCCCTTTAGGATTTTTATCCATGAAATTTTGTTTAGGGTCTCTCTGAGTTTGTTAAAATCAGCTCTTTTAAAGTTTAAGACAATGGTTGTTGTTCTGTTTCAGCCGAAAAGACGAGGCAGGAGTAACAAACACAAGTCTTTATTGAGATCACGAACAGAACAGAAGACAAAATGGCGCCAAGGCCTTTTATAGCCCCTTGCAAGGGACAGCATCAACCAATCAATGCAAGGCTAGTCTCCCGCCTTGCGCATGCGTGCAAGGCGGGAGACAGCCTGTCTGGTCCCAGGCAACCACATGGATTGCCCGGGCCTTCTGCAGCCTCCTGAGCCTGCTGAGTCATTCAGCAGTTCCAGGACATAACACCCCTCCCCCCGTGGATAAAACAATAAGTTATAGTTTTAAAGCAACCTACATATACATGTTTTTTGTTCAATTATCATGTTATTAATTCTAACACAATTATGCCTGCACACAGGCAGACCCTTATACCTCATATTGTTTCAGGTTATCAATAGAACACCCTTCTATGAGTGTCCAGAGTTCTAGAGAACTAGTAAGCCTCCCTAATACTTGACAGGAACCTCACATAGTCCTTTAGATGCTTGGGTGGACCTTTGGCCCTCCAAACTGCTGACTGGCTGGATCCGCTAAACCCAAACCAGAGTTCCTTGGTGGGGTGGAATTCCCCAAGTCCAGTGGTGGGGTGGAATTCCCCAAATCCACAATGGACCCCTCTTGAGAACACTGCCCTTCGAGCCCAAGACCAGCAGCTGGAGTGGCCTGAGGAACTGATTGACTGCCATGTCTCAACGACCTGGTGCCTGTGCCAGAGTCAGGAGCTGCCTCCATGGCAAAAACCCCTTCAGGAACATGTGCAGGAACATTTGAAGGTCCACCTTGGTGGAGAGACTGTGGTCCACAATCATAATTGTGGTCCTCCCCCCCCTAGAGCAGAGCCGGGGCGGAAGAGTGGCTGGACAGCCTCCAGTGCAGTTGGTCAATGTGACATCTGATCACACAACCATCATCCAAGGCCACTTCATATGATAGTGGCCCAGAGACCTTGCATACCACTGTTGTCACCCAGAGATGTCCAGGTCCATAGTTCCTTGCCCAGACCGGATCGCCCACCTGTAGTCTCCTAGGTGCCTGCGGTTGTGACACCTGTGAAGCCACCTGGTCAGGGTGCAACCTGTCCAGCTTAGTGATGAGTCTGCGACCCCAGCGGAGTTCAGCTGGGCTTTTCCCAGTGGCAGTGCAAGGTGTGGTGCGGTGACAAAGAAGAAAGTCAGCTAACCTGTGATGCCAGTTTCCATGAGTGATTCTCTTTAAAGCATCTTTGGTAGTACGCACCATACGCTCAGCTTGACCGTTGGAAGCTGGATGAAATGGTGCAGATGTGGCATGCCAGATCATGTTGGCTTGAAGGAAACCCTGAAACTCAGAAGATGTGAATTGGGGTCCGTTGTCTGAGACAAGGACATCTGGAAGACCATGTGAGGCGAAGATGCCTCTCAGCACCTGGATGGTCCTGGCAGTAGTAGTGGAGGAAACAGGAACAACCTCTAGCCACTTGGAATGGCTATCCATGAAGAGAAGGAAGAATTGCCCCTGAAAGGGCCCAGCGTAGTCGATGTGTACCCTCGACCATGGTGTATGTGTCTCCTCCCACCTATGTACAGGGGCCTGGGGCATTTCTGGCCTTGACTGTTGGCAGACTTGGCACCCACGCACCTGGGTCTCAATCTCTTTATTGAGCCCAGGCCACCAGAGGTGGCTATGTGCTAGCACCTTCATCTGGACTATTTCCGGATGTCCCTCATGCAGAGAGAGCAAGACTCTAGTCCTCAATGAGGCCGGGATGACTACCTGGCTACCCCACAGGAGACACCCCTTGAAAGTAGAAAGCTCGTGCTTCCTTTGCCAGAACCCTTGGAATTCTGCACCCGGGCACGTGTCAGGCCATCCTGACAACACCCATGTCAGCACGCATGTAAGCGTGTGATCAGTGGCAGTTTCTGCAGCCACGTCCCTAGCATTGAGGGGAGATTCAGGCAATTCCTGAATGGAAAGAATGTGAAGAGCAGGAGCAGGATCTGCCTCTATCTGCTGTAGAGGTAATCTGCTGAGACCATCTGCATGGCCCATTTCTTTACCTGGTTTGTGAACCAGGGTGTAGTCATATGCTGACAAGAAAATTGACCATCTCAGCATTCTAGGAGATATAATGTATGGGGTTTGTTTTGTTGTTGTAAACAAGCCCAGCAAAGGTTTATGGTCTGTGTAAACCGTGAAATGGCCATACAAGAAATCGTGGAATTTCTTTATTCCAGCCAGTATTGCCAAAGCTTCTCTATCAATCTGTGCATAATTACGCTCTGCAGATGAGAGAGTCCTAAAGTAGTAGGCCACAGGGACTTGTGTCCCATCAGCCTTGAGATGGCTCAGTACAGCCCCAAACCCATAAGGGGATGCATCACAGGCTATGCACATAGGCAATTGCTCATTAAAATGGGCTAATACCGCATTTGAAGAGAGCAAGGCCTTGACCTCTGTGAAACTCCTTTCATGGACCTCCATCCATTTCCATGGAGCCTGTTTGTCCAAGAGCCGGTGTAACGGCTTAGCCACTGCAGCCTTGTAGGGAAGGAATGAATGGTAAAAATTTAATAGCCCCAGGAAGGCTTGAAGCTCACTCTTCGACTGGGGGCTTGGGGCCTGCTGAATCGCTTGAAGCTTGGATTCCGAAGGATGGATGCCTTCAGCATCGATAAGGAATTCCAAGAACTCAGTGGAGGTGACTCCAATTTTACACTTGTTTTGTTTCAGCTTTAGCCCTGCTTGGCGGAAAACAGCTCTCAGCCTTTCAGCTAAGTTCACAGATGACTCCCCAGCGATGAGGACATCATCAAAATAGGGACAGAGCCCCGGAATACTATGGAGCATTCGCTCCATCACACTTTGGAATATGCCAGGGGCTACATTAGCCCCAAACTGCAGCCTTTTTACCTTAAAGGCCCCCCGGTGCATCACAATTGTTTGGGCCTCAGCCGTTGCCTCATCAACAGGTAACTGTTGATAGGCCTGAGCCAAATCCAGCTTTGCAAAGATCCGCCCCCCCTTGAGGGAGGCCAAAATGTGGCTCACCATGGCACCGGATAGGCATGCTGCTGCAATGCTCTATTAAGTGTACATTTATAGTCCGCACAAATCCAGACCTCTCCATTGGCTTTCAGTGGCGTGACTATAGGGGTTTCCCATGGACTAGAGTCCACAGGCTCTAAAATGCCTTGCTGGATCAGCTTGTCCAGCTCTGTATCTATTTTGCCTTTCAAGGCAAAAGGTACCCTTCTGGGCTTGATTCTAATGGGTGTGATGGCTGGGTCCAAACGTAAGGCAATGGGAGGCCCCTTGTACAAACCAAGCTCTGCACTGAACACATCTGCAAACTCCTTGCAAACATCTGCAAGGCCTGACGTTTGCAGATTGTGCAGCCCAGTCACTTGGATCCCAAGGGTCTCGAACCAATTGAGTCCTATAAGACTCGTGCGATCACCCCCAACTACCACCACATCTAGCAGTCCTTGAAAACTCTTTCGCTGCACTCTGACTGTGGCCTCCCCCTTCACGCTGACCCTTGAATTTTGAAAGTCAGTGAGGATTAAATTTGAAGGCCTGAGTTTGACTCGAAGGCCACTTCTGTGGCAAACCTTATTAAAGGTGTCTAAGGAGATGATTGATAGAGCGGACCCGGTGTCCAGCTCCATCGACAAGGGAACCCCTTGCAACTTCACATCAAGGCGAAGTTTCTTTTTTAGAGGCCTGTGAACCCCAGTTTTGAAAATGCCCCTATGGGACGCGCAGAAGCCCACCCTATTTTGGCTGGGGACCTTGGCACCTTTCAGAGGCAATTCTACTGTAGACCGTTCCTTCTGGTGACCCAAACAGATGGATGCAATGTGGCCTTGCCTGCCACATGCCGGGCAGGTAGCAGAGCGAAACCGGCAATCAGCTCGCTTGTGGCGTCCTCCACAGCTGAAACACCGAAGGGATGCTGCCGCTCTTTCTCTGTGCCCTTGAGGCTTCTTCACTTCGGCCTGTTGAAGCCTGTCCACCTCTTCCTCCGGATCTGATTAGGATGCCTCTCGAGCAACATCTTGATGGATTGAGACCGCCACTGGGGGGTTCCAGGCAAGCCGCAGGGCCTTCACAGCACCGCCTGCTGCTTCTTCAGCTGCAATCTCTCTCAGTGCATCTTGGAACGATACATCTTCATTTGCAAAAAGTTTCTGTTGTAGCTCACGACTTCGCAGTCCGCAAACCAACCGATCCCGGAGTCTCTCTTCCAGATCCGTGAAAGCACACTGCCTAGCTGCTTGTCTTAAGGCAGCAACAAAGTCTGCGGCAGACTCACCAGGCCTTTGATCTCTCTGCTCAAATGCATGCCTCCAAGCAATTACTGATAGCTTGGGTTCAAAGTGCCCACACAGCATCCTCTTCAAATCGGTGTATGCATTTGATTCCAATGGTGCTGGGGCTACAAGATTTTCTGCAATGTCAAAAGTCTCTTGCCCACAGACACACAGCAATGTATCAGCTTTGAGGCCATCTTCCTGGATCTTATTAACTCTAAAGTAATTCTCCACCCGAGCCACGTAAGAACTCCAGTGCTCAGGGTGAGACGTGTCAAAATCTGACAAACGGCCCAGCTTTGACATCTTTACAGCCTGTAACCTCTTCGATGCCTCTTGCTGCAAGGAATGAGAAGGGGTCCCTTGAAGCTGAGCTCACCTCCAGCGTCTTCGTACTGGCAGGCAATCGCTTCCACCGGACGCCAAACTTCTCAGCGCTTCAGGCCTCCTTTGGTAAGTCAGCCTAGCTTCTCCTGTTTCTTCTTGCAGCGGATCCCACATTCGTCGCCAATGTTCTGTTTCAGCCGAAAAGACATCGAGGTGAGGCAGGAATAACAAACACAAGTCTTTATTGAGATCACGAACAGAACAGAAGACAAAATGGCGCCAAGGCCTTTTATAGCCCCTTGCAAGGGACAGCATCAACCAATCAATGCAAGGCTAGTCTCCTGCCTTGCGCATGCGCACAAGGCTGGAGACAGCCTGTCTGGTCCCGGGCAACCACGTGGATTGCCCGGGCCTTCTGCAGCCTCCTGAGCCTGCTGAGTCATTCAGCAGTCCCAGGACATAACAGTTGTATTATATTCTGTTGTTTGTGTTTACATTATATTGAATTCTAATATGACGTGGTCACTCTTGCCCAAGGTTCTGGCAACTTCAACTCCCTCTATCACTTCTTGTCTATTAGTAAGAATTAGGTCCAGTATGGCTTTTCCTCTAGTTTCCTCGTCTACATTTTGGATGACAAAGTTGTCAGCTAAGATGGTTAAGAATCTGTTTGATCTCCCACTTGGTGCAGAGTTTGTCTCCCAGTTGATGTCAGGGTAGTTAAAGTCTCCCATTACTACTGTGGTAGACTTCCTACCTACATTTGTTAATTGATTAGCAAAGAGTTCATCCATGCCTTGTGCGTGGTTGGGTGGTCTGCAGTATACTCCTATAGCAATATAATTTTTTTCCCCTTTCCTTTTGATTCTACAAGGTTTTCATCTTTGGTTTTGTATCTTTCTTTTTACTCCCTACCTCCTTATATGATTGGTTATCTAGTGGTTTCTAGCAGATTCTTTATCCAGACTGTCACAATACAATAGTTCAAAGCCAGAGGTGATTAAACAGGTCATTCCCTCCAGGGAACTGGCAGCCCCATTCACCATCTAGGCACAAACCAAAATGAAGACCCAAATAGCTGATGATTTAAAGGGTACCATAAAGGCAGCTTTGGAGAAGGATGAGTGGTTCCAAATGCACAAGGGAGAATGTACAATGCAAGATGGTTTAGTTTTGGTGGGAGCTAAACTTTATGTCCCACAAAGCCAATGATTAATGGTCTTACAAAAAAGCCATGATACAAAAGTGACAGGGCACTTGGGCTTCATAAAAACCCTGTACCTAATCAAGCAGCAATTTTGGTGGCCATCACTGAAAAAGGACATAGAGAGCTATGTGACTAGCTGTACCATTTGTGTCTCTGCCAAGAGGCAACAAGGGAAAACACCCGGGCTTCTTCAGTCAGTAGCAGAGTCCAAAGCCCCACGGACTTTATTGTAGAACTGCCTGAAAGCTTGGGGAATACAGTGATCTGGGTGGTAACTGATCTGTTCTCCAAGCAAGTGCAGTTTGTACCCTGTCAAAAAATCCCCTCAGCAGGTGCTTTGTCTAAACTATTAGTGTAGCATATCTATTGGCTGCATGGTGCTCCAGAAAGAATAATCTCAGATTGCAGAGTCCAATTCACTTTGCTGCTCTGGCAGGAGTTTCTAAAACTTTTGGGGACCACTCAGGGGCTCAGCTCCTTACATCATCTGGTTACTAACGGGATGTCAAGGTTCCAACTAATTAAAACATTCAAAGAACTTCCAGGCATTGTTTATCCTAAAAAGTCTTTATTCGTGTAACAAAGTGTCGGCATGGCATGGATGGATGCCAAGATCTGAATTCCCCTCCCCTGCACATAACATTCCAGCCTATTCCCCTCCTCTATTTTGCAGTCATAAATCACGTTCTCCAATCAGCCTGGGGGGGCAAAGGTTAATTTCCATTCTGTAGGCCGCGTAATTACTCTCCACACACATTCTTTCTCCTCCCCTCCCAGCATCATCTAAGTTAACTCTAAAAATACCAGACAGTTCTGCATATTTTGTCAAAGCAAGAATATTCAATATTAGCAGCGTTGACATCCAGCCCCCCTTACAAAAAGGATAGATCCTGTATGTAAACAAAAGCATATGTCAGGGATTATCTCTTGGTTTGTTGGGGTTTTTCTCATGAAACTTTTTGATGAGTCGGTCAGCCTTCACATCGCTAGATTTCACCCAAGTAGCTGCGGACAGCGAGTACCCCTTCCATTGTACTAGGTACTGCAATTTCCCTTTAAAAATTCTAGAGTCAAGAATACGTTTCGCTTCATAGTGAGCCTGACCCGCTACTACGAGGGACCCAGATGCCTTTTTAGGGGGTGGTCTTAAAGTGGTGATCCTTATGATGGGGAAAGGCCCCAAGAATTTTGGTCCCAATTTCTTGCTGGGCAATTTGAGGCGTAAATATTTAGTTGACAGATAAACCTTTTTCCCAGCTTGGAATGTTCTTTGGGGAGCCCTCTTTTTATCAGCCTGCTTTTTATAGGTCTCGGAAGACTTTTTTAACACAGTTTTCGTCTTTCTCCAAACTTCTTCCCACCCCCTCACCCATTGATCAAGTGTCTGGGAGGTGGAGGGCACCTGACGGTATTCAGGTATTGGGCTGAACTCTTTTCCTGTGGCTACTCTGAAAGATGTGTAGCCGGTACTGCTGTGAACAGAATTATTGTAAGCCACCTCGGCGAAAGGGAGGAGGTCAGTCCAGTTTGTCTGTTGGTAGGAAACGTAGCATCTGAGATATTGCTCCACCATTTTGTTAGCGGATTCTGCAGCCCCATTGGTAGCTGGATGAAAAGTAGATGATAAGCCTTGGGATGATCCAATTAATTTAAGAAAACTCCTCCAAAATTTCGCTGTGAACTGCACCCCCCTCTCCGACATTATTTGCTTAGGGGCACCATGCAGCCGGTAGATATGTTTCAGGAACAATTTGGTCAGTCGTTGGGCAGATGGGAGTGCTTTGCAGGCAATAAAATGAGCCTGCTTCGAGAACAGGTCTATCACAGTCCAGATGACAGTATTTCCCCTACTTTCAGGTAGGTCTACTATAAAGTCCATAGCTATTTCTTCCCATGGTTGAAAGGGGTCAGCCACTGGTTGCAGTAGCCCAGGGGGTTTCCCTGGAATTCTTTTCATTGTGGCACATACAGTACAACTCCTGACATAGTTTTCCACATCTCGCTTTAGCCCCGGCCACCAGAATTGCCAGCGGATGAGGTGTAGAGTTTTTAAATATCCAAAGTGCCCAGCCTGTTTTACATCATGGCTGTGTTTGAGAGCATTAAGATGGAGGGCTTCAGGTAGATACAGTTTTCCCCCCTTGTAAGCCAAACCATCCCTGCATGTTAGGGACGTTTGATTATCTTTGAACCATTGATCGGTGAGGAACTCTTGTTTTATCTTCTTTACCCCAGGGTCATCAGGATTAGGGACCCTGTGAGGCGTACGTTGAGCGGCAGTTTGTGGATTGGAGATAATTGCCTCGTTAACCTCCTCACTTTCGCTTTTGTACTCGGGTAATCGGGATAGCGCATCAGCTAGGAAGTTTTTTCCTCCTGGTATGTACTTTAGAGTGAAGTTGAAGCAGTTAAAGTACTGTGCCCACCGCACTTGTTTTAGGGACAATTTGCGGGGACTTTTCAGTGCTTCTAGATTTTTGTGATCTGTCCATACTTCAAATGGCACCTTGCTCCCTTCTAGATAGTGTCGCCAGTTTAACAGCCCCCACCTAATAGGGAAGGACTCCTTCTCCCAGATTGCCCATCTTCTCTCGCTTTCAGTAAAATTTTTAGAGGTGTAGGCACAGGGTTGTAGAACTCCACTTTTGTTCTTTTGCAGTAATACAGCTCCGACTGCCACATTGCTGGCGTCAGCTTGGATTACAAAGGGTTCCCCTGGGCAGGGGTGCTTTAGGACCGGTTCAGCAGCAAATAGTCTTTTTAAATTCTCAAAAGCTGTTTGACAGCTCATAGTCCATGTAAGTGGTTGGGCCGGTCACAGTTTTCCTTCTCCTTTGCCTATTTTGAGTAGTTCTGTAAGGGGTAGGGCAATCTCGGCAAAGGAGGGGATGAATTGATGATAGAAGTTGGCAAAACCCACTTCCGGTTCCGGTTTGCAGTGCCTGCGGTCGTACGAAGAATCTTCTCTCTTCGCCGACTGGTTTCCCCCTGCCAGTAGACCCTGGACAGGGTCAAAAGTCACCCTGGAGGGGCGACCATTGCTGAGGAGGACACTCGTTGACTGTGGAGGGAGCAGCAGCACCCTCTGTGGTCCAAGACAGCTCCTTTGGGCCGATGGGGAAAAGATCGGCCATTAACATGGCCGATCATCTAGCTTCTCCAGCCGAAAGTCACAAGAACATCTAAGCTAAAAGAACCACCATGGAAGATCCAGGTGAGACCTTTCCTTCCCTCTCCATACCCTAACTACCTTCGTGTGAAAAGCTCTTGGAATTATTTCCCTACTTTAAGAGAGCGGCGTTTGGCTACTTGGGAAAATGAGCTCTGTGAAAAATAATTAATTTTTATTGACTACTTTTGCTGTTGGATTTCCGGGATCCTGAAAAAATCGTTTCTGTGAAGATGGATCTTTTTTCTCTGCCAGCCTGTCTTTAGCTTAAGTGGAAGCCTTTAGGGAGGGGGTGGAGTGTTTTCCCTCCCCCCCTCCTGTATACAAGCAGCAGTTTAAGCTATTTTATATTTTGAAAATGAACTTTTTAAAAGAATGACAAAACTGTTTAAACTTTAACAGAAATCTGGGAAGCTTATTTCTTCAAAGATATTCTTCTAGGTTTAAAAGCTATTTTAACTGTACTGTCTATTTTAAAACTTCATTTGGGGCCAACTTTTTTTTTCTTTCCTTTTTTTTCTAAGCTGCAACATTGTAGCTAGTAGACTATGAGAACTTTCTCCTTCCTTTGTCGGGTGTTTATTCAAATAACTACTTGGCTCTACGCCCAGACACTTGGCTGTACACCCAGACATTCCTTATCTGACTTTGAAAACAGCTGAAAGAAGGTTTTTTCATTGCTCTTTTTCCCTCTCCCATTATTTTAACTTGGCTTTAAAGTACAGATTTATATCTAAGATATATGACAGTTGGATTCTTTCTTTTTTTTTGGATTACAAATATTTTTTATGAAGAATTGATTTTCAAGGCACTTTTTATTATTATTATCCTTTTTTTGCAAAGTTACTATAAATTGGATTATAATTGGACATCTTTTTTTTGTATCGATGGGTTCTCTTTTTGCTGTTCCTTTTCTTTCTTGATCTTTTTGCTCCCCCCCCCTTTGTTTGGATATTATTTTATTGCTGTATCTATCTTTTAAGCTATTTATATAAGAAAAAAATTGGGAATTTAAAGAACAAAGGATTTTTAGAATGAACATTAAAGACAACGCTCCAGAACTAAAAACTGAACCTCAAATTTTGTCTGATCAACTGATAGACCAAGGAACTACAGAAGAAGAACAGATCAACTTCAAAGAGGCTTGTATGCAACGATATATACAACTTAACGAGATGGAGGAATTTCATCTGCAATCTATTTCTAAGCTGATGCTTGGAAGAATTTACGAATTTAATGAGCAAGTGAATGCTAGAATAAATGCTTTTATTACAAAACTCCAAACTGACTTCCAGATTCCAACGGTAACTGATAACCCAAACAATAATAGAGGAGGAACAAATCAACAGAGAGGAAGATATCATACAATCCCACATACAAGCTATGGAGAACCTCGACGACCAAAGACAGATTTCAATTAAAACATCTACAATATTAAAAGCAATAGGAACTGATTTGCAAATACGAGACATTGAGAATTATGACAACACGGATAAACAACGAGTAATCACTACATTGAACAAAATTGATTATACAGCGCAGATAATATTGGAAAAAAGAGAAGAGAAATATGATCAGACTGAATTGTTTAGAAATATGTATAATCAAATATTGAGATTTGAGGATTTACAGGCTCTCTTATGGAAACCTATTTGGCACAAAAAGAAAGCTAGAATTAGATTTAAAAATTAAAGTTAAATCTTTATCTGATGGGTTAAAAAGGCTTTTAGAGACTTGGACTGAGTTAATATTATTGAGAGGAAAATTATTGATTTGATTATGATTTGGAATTGTAATATGGAAAAGGTTGTAACAAGAAGTTAATAGAAGAAGAAATAGAATATAGATGTGAAATGTGAATGAAATAACAAGGTATTTTCTGGAATAATATGTTTTTTCTTTAGTTAAAATTATTTTGATGGGACTTAATTTTTATGAAATGAGTTAAAAAGGCTTTTTAGAGATATGGATTGATTTATAAAATATATATTTGAAATAGAGTAGAATAAGAAATAGAATACAGTTGGGAAGTATAAAAAAAATATTGGTTGGAATAATATGTACATTCTAGAAATAATTATTATTTTATGAAATAAGGGAAATTGGGATACCCAAAGTGTAAATTATGTTTTTACTTAAGGCTAAATTGGAATATGATAATTGTTTAGTTAAGCTTAAAAACAGGATTTGGCCAGATATAGGTGAACTATTATTGATATATTTTTTTGAATTGACTAGTCTATTTAGAAATGTATTAATCTGACTATGTTATATTAATTGAGGGAAATAGAGAGGGAACTTTTAAAGAATTAATCTGAATTATATATGTATGATTATGCTTTTTTTTTTGCTTTTATGGTTGATTGATTGCCCTATCTCCATGATGATTCCTAAGCACTTTGATGTAAAAAAAAAAAAAAAAACCAATAAAACTTGTTTATATAAAAAAAAGAAGTTGGCAAAACCCAAAAAACTCTGAAGCTGTTTGCGAGTCTTTGGGGGTTGCCACTCAATTATAGTTCTCACTTTGGCTGGATCCATTTCAATGCCCTCGTTGGAAATTCTGTAGCCAAGATAATCTAATCGGGTCTGGTGAAATTCACATTTTGACAATTTGGCATAAAGCTTGGCATTCAATAGTTTCTTTAATACTTCTCTCACCAGCTTTATGTGATCAGTCATATTCGTGCTGTATATCAGGATATCATCAAGATACACCAGAACCCCTTTGTACAAGTGATCATGTAGGACCTCATTAATCAATTGCATGAATACGGCTGGGCCCCCCTTTAGTCCAAATGGCATGACTTTGAATTGATAGCTCCCCATGGGGCAATTGAAGGCAGTTTTCCACTCGTCTCCCTCCTTTATTCTCACCCGGTAATATGCCTCTCTCAGGTCTAATTTAGTGAAGATGCTCCCCTTAGCCAGGTGGGTTAGTAAGTCCTTCAGGAGGGGGAGGGGGTATTTATTTTCCAAACTCACCGCATTCAGACCTTTGTAATCCATGCAAAGATGAAGAGAACCATCTTTTTTTTCTTTGAATAACACAGGGGCTCCCATGGTAGATTTGGTCCATTCAATGAACCCCCTCGCTAGGTTTTTGTTCACATATCACTGCATCTCCTCCATTTCGAGGAGGGACAAAGCGTACATTCTCGGTCATGGGAGTTTGGCTCCTGGCACCAGTTCGATAGAGCAGTCATTGGATCTGTGAGGGGGCAGGGCATTGCATTCTTTTTCACTAAATGCCTCCGCTAGGTCCCGGTATTCGCTGGGGATGAGTGGTTTGCCTGGTGGCAGTGAGGCAGCCATGTGTGCTCGCTCATTAGGTGGCCTAAAGTGTCCTGCAATGTCGGTTGAATCAGTGAGGGGTTTAGGCCCTATAGGTAGTCTCACAGTTCTCATTCCTTTCTCCCACCAGATAAATGGTTTCCATTTATCCAACCCTAGGATCACAGCCTCAGTCATTTTTGGAGCCACCAGGAAGCGAATAAACTCCCAGTGCTCACCTATTTCTAGGCATAGGGGCTCAGTTAATTGCGTGACAAGAGTCCTTCCCATCAGGGAGCCATCGGCTTGCTCAAACCTCACGGGCTTGGAGAGCAGTTTTGCTCATATGCCCAATTTCATGGCAAATGGCAAGTTAATGATGCAATGGGAGCATCCAGAATCAATTAGCAAGTTTAAGTCTATTTGTGCCCCCAACTTAGGGATTATAAGTTTGGCGGGCAGTGAAAAAGGTGGGGCATGTCGACTCACCACCGGGTCGTTCTCTCCTTCATCGTTGCTGTCAAAGGAGGGTAGAGCAGGGGCGGGTCCACCCGGAGTCCCAGCATCCTCCTGTGTGTGGGGTGTAATCTGGGCAACAGGTTTTTGCGTGACCCGGTTGGATTTTTCTCTTGTTAGCCACTGGGCAGGTTTCCTTCTTGCCGCTGGGACTTGAAAAATATGGACCGAGAAATGAACCTTATGATATCCTAAATGCTTTACTCCAGTTTGATGAGGAATTGGTAACACTAAAACTGTATGTTGGTTACATTAGTACTAGAATTGTTTTGTTCCATTATTATTAGTTTTTAACATGAAAATTTCCTCTAAGATTTGACAATGAAAAGGAAAATATGTTATGACATTTTGGGGGTCAGAAATTGCAAAAAGACTCTATACCTCAGTGATAAATGGGAGTTGCTTGTCTTAACCAGTTTTGGTTGATTAGAAAACCTTTTTCATTTGTGCCCTTGCTGAGTGAAGTGGCTTTTCAGGTGCATGAAATATAATTGTTCTACAAATGACCACCTATTGATTTCTCATTGACAGATTTTAGAAATACAGTGAGCTGTAAATTACAGTTGGAATACAGCATATATCTAATTTATTAATTTGTTATTTTATATGCCTCTCCTGTTCAAAGTGACTCCTGGTAATTCATACATGTACAGTTTATGTACCTTTATATTACATAAAGCATAAAACAGCCCAATCCAAATCCAGCTTGGCATCCTCAATGAATTACAATAGCTTTTTACATAATAAGGCTCTGCAGAATAGTTGAATATCGACAATTTTCCAAAATGCAGCAGTAAGTGCCATCCAAATTTTAGGAGTGGGGGCTGCTCCATAGGAGACAGATGGCAATAGAAAAATTGCCTCCTTCTTACCCTCTAACGTCTAACCTCACATATGGAGGGGACCTTAAGTGTTCTGTTCGCAAGGCAGACATGAAGACGAGGCAGTTGGTACAAAAGATGTTCTTTATTGAAGACATTTACTGAACAGAAGCACGGAGATAGATTGAACAGAACAGGAACATAAGCAGGAATCAAGCTACTAACTACAGACTGGCCACACTGGCCACTCCTTCTTATATTCCCTTACAAGGGAATGCTCAGCCAATCGATGCAGGCTATTCTCCCGCCTCGCGCATGCGCGCGAGGCTGGAGACAGCCTGTCTGGGTCCCGGGCAGACACGTGGTCTGTCTGGGTCTCCGCAATGGTCCCGGGCAGACATGTGGTCTGTCCGGGTCTCTGCAACCCGTTTCCAGTCTTCCTGGGCCTTGCTGAATGACTCAGCAAGGCCCGGCCTCTCTGCAACTTTCTGACCCTTGCTGAATGACTTCAGCAAGGCCCAGTACATAACACCCCTCCCCTCTTGGATTAAACAATACTAAACAATTGTTTAACACAATATACACAACAATATCATATCAAGCCATATGGCCCGTCTTACAACAGCCTTTCCTTTGCAACCCTTCCCCAGTTCCTGGGTAAATCCACGTTCTTTCACCTTTTTGACAACAATTGCCCCGCAGGGACCGCACATTCAAATATTTAGGAGGACCCTTGGCCCTCTCCGATCTCCGTGGAGCCGGATTAGGTACAGGTGTGATGGTATTTGGGGGAAGTGTATTGGGTGCCTGGAGTGCTTGCTCCCAGTTTGCACACAACAAACCAGGACTTTGTCGCCCAGAAGACTCAGGGGTTCCCCCTGACAGCTGACTGGCTGGATCCGCTAGACCCCAAACCAGAGTTCCTTGGAGGGGTTGAGTTCCCCCAGTCCCTTGGCAGGGTGGATTTCCCCGGAATTCCCTGGGACTCCTCTTGGGAGCATTGTCCCTCGAGCCCAAGACCAGCAGCAGGATTACCCTGAATGGCCCATGTACGGCCATTCGTCCCTAGCCAGGGACCTCTGCCCAAGTCAGGAGCCGTCCATGGCAAGACCCCCCCCCCATCTGGAGCTGTCCCTAACCAGGGACCTCTGCCAGAGTCAGGAGCCGCCTCCATGGCAAGACCCCCATCGGAGCAGTAGAGATGCGCCCTCGTGGGGAGACTGTGATCCCCCCAATCATAATTGGGGTCCCCCTCCCCCCCGAGAGCGGAGCCAGGGGAGGAACTGTGCCCTGGAAGCCTCCAGTGCAACTGGTCGATGTGGCGTCAAAATGAGCCACAAGATGGAAAACGACTCGGATTCCTCCCATTGAATGAACGCCCTATGAATAGAATGTGTCACAATTGCTTACACATCCTGAACATAGGAGCAAGAGGAGAGTGTACAAAATTTGCAGAAGTTCTTACATGAGGATACCATGCAGGGTTTAGCATCTGTAGCCTTAGCAATGGTTGGTACACAATACTACAGTCTAAGTTGGCATCATACATTTTGCAATATTGAACCCCTTGTTTTCCTCATGACTTCAATGATGTGACTCTTTACAGTGACTAACACATGTACAGAATAGACATCCTCTTTGGACAATAAGGAGATGGTTTGCCTTCACAGTAATATGATACATACAACCAAGTGTTAAGGTAACCCCTTTATTGATGAAAACACTTGGAGTCCCCGAGGTGCCTGCAGCCATGATGCCTGTGCAGCCACCCGGTCTGGGTGCAGCCTGTCCAGCTTCGTAATGCATCTGCGACCCCAGCAGAATTCAGCTGGGCTCTTCCTGTAGCTGTGCAAGGTGTGATGTGGTGTGCAATTAGAAAATCAGCTAACCTGTGATGCCAGGATCCTTGAGTGAGTCCCTTGCATGTATCTTTTGTGGTGCACACCATGCATTCAGCCTGACCGTTGGTGGCAGGGTGAAAAGGAGCAGATGTGGCATGCCGGATCATGTTGGCTTGTAGGAATGCCTGAAACTCAGAAGAGGTAAATTGTGGACCATTGTCTGCTACTAAAACATCAGGAAGGCCATGGGACGCGAAGATTCCTCTGAGCACCTGGATGGTCCTGGCAGTAGTAGTGGAGGGCACAGGAACAACCTCTGGCCACTTGGAATGGCTATCCACAAGGAGGAGGAAGAATTGCCCCTGAAAGGGCCCAGCATAATCTATATGGACATGTGACCATGGAGTGAGTGTCTCTTCCCACCTATGTACAGGGGCCTGGGGCATTTCTGGCCGTGATTGCTGGCACACTTGACATCCCTGAACCTGGGCCTCGATGTCCTTGGCTGCGCGCAAGCGCCTTCATCCTTACTATTCCCGGATGTCCTCATGAAGAGAGAGCAAGACTCTAGTCCTCAATGAGGCTGGGATGACTACTCGATTGCCCCACAGGATGCACCCCTTGAATGTGGACAATTCGTGCTTCCTGCGCCAGAAGCTCTGGAAATCAATACCAGGACACGTGTCAGGCCATCCTGACAACACACATGTCAGCATGCGTGCAAGCGTGTGATCAGTGGCAGTTTCTGCAGCCACATCCCTAGCATTGAGGGGAGATTCTGGTAAGTCCTGAATAGACAGAATATGCACAGCAGGAGCAGGGTCTGCCTCTATTTGTTTAAGAGGTTTGTTTAAGAGGTAACCTATTCAGGCCAGCAGCGTGGCCCCTCTCAGTGCCTTGTGAACCAGGGTGTAATCATAAGCTGCTACCAAAAAACTTGACCATCTCAGCATCCTGGGTGAGATGATGTGTGGGTTTTTTTTGTTGGTTGCAAACAACCTCAGCAAAGAATTGTGGCCAGTATAGACCGTGGAATGGCGGCCATCGCATTCCTTACGCTGAACTCTTAGCGTGGCCTTCCCCTGCACACTGACTCGTGAAACCTGACAGTCAGGGAGGAAAAGCTTGGAGGGCCTGAGCTGGACTCGTGAGCCACTCCTGGAACAACCTGTATTAAGGGTGTCAACAGCAATAATAGGACAAGCGGACCTTGCATCCAGCTCCATGGCCAGGGGAACTCCCTGCAACTTAACAACCATGCGCAGTTGTGTCTTAAGGGGCCGGTGAGTCCCTGTTTTAAACACCCCCCTACGGGACACGCAGAAACCCACCCTGTGTTGGCTGGGGACCTTGGTACCTTTCAGAGGCAACTCATTAGGGGGCCTGTGTATCTGGCGACCCAAACAGGCTGATGCGATGTGGCCTTGCCTGCCACATGCCCGGCAACAGCAGAAAGAGAATGGCAGTCGGCTCTCCTGTGGCGACCCCCACAGCCGAAACACCGACAGGATGCAGGCGTCTGTCCTCTGTGCTCTTGCAGTCTTCTTGCCGCCAATGGTTGAAGTCTGTCCTCGGATTCGTCTCCGGAGGCTTCTCGCACGACTTCTTGATGGATGGGGACTGCTGCTGGAGGGTTCTGGGTCACGAAGTGTTGGACTGTATATAGCTTGCCTCAAGAGAGCTATAAGAGAGAAGCTATGAGATAGCACATTTTATTAAACCTCTTAACTTGTTTTGTCTTAAAACATTGATACCCCTATGGTATTTTTTCATAGCTATCTAGACAAAATTCAGATTAAAAATGGCCTTAAAACATGTTATTCTGTGGTGTTTTCCTGAAGGAAAGATTGCAACTTTGGAACCTCAAAATCCAAAGAATTATGCCTTTCCATCCTTCTAATATGGAATTCCATACTAGGTCTCATGGCTCATCAGTGGAGAATAGCCACTACAACAGGTTAATGGCTATATGACTGAGTGTTTATCACAAATATCAGAAAAGGTGAATGCAGGGTCTGAATGGCATTCAGGGTTTGTTGGTTCTGCAGTCTAGCTATTTTCTATCTCCCCATGAACTGTGCAAGAGGAATATCAGCTTTGGTCCAGAACCTTTTAAAAATATTATTATATAGAACACTACTTCATCCAGTGAAAAGAGCATTGCTGGGCTATTATTAATCATTTGAGAAAAGATGTCATGACCATGGCCACTGCAAAGTTTATAAAAAACTTTTTCTTATGTCAAGCACTTCAAGACATAACTTCAGCAAATCTAATTTCAGTAAAAGCGAAGGGCTGAACCGTGACCTACTCCAAGTGTGCATCTAATGGGGGATTCCAAACCAACTCTGAGAATGATACAGCATGGCCACCCTAGACATTGAGTTGGATTGGCCCAAGAAGCTGGCAATTGCAGAATCGAAGCCGAAGCAGGGACCAGAGAAGCTTATTTGGTCGATGCCTCCAGCCTGCCCCTGTAACAGTGCTCGCTGAGCACCCGCCAGAGCTCCCATCAAGTGCTTTAGATGTGGTCAGCAAGGTCACCGTGCCACAGAATGTCTGGCTCCTGCCCCCCAAATCAAAAGTGCACTCACACTGACTGCCAAGTCGAGGAAGCCACCAAAAGCAGCACGTCAAAATCTCCTTTCCATCCCCGGGAGAAGCAAGGTCTCTGCCTGAGCACCTGCCCCTACTGGCGCCTTACGTAGCAATGAGGATGGTGAAGATGATCTGATGTAAGTCAACCCATCCCACCTTTCGCTATCCCCACAAAAATTATAGTGCCCAAAACAGAGGGCCAAACAGATTTAGATGTTTTAATAGACTCAGGTTGCACCAGATGCCTACCCACAGTACTTAAACTGGAGATTTGCACCAAACTGTTGCCTCTAGCCATGAAGTTTGAGCAGGCAGATGGGTCTCTTATTGGAGGTTCCCGTGTGATGCACTTAACCAAGCTGTTGCATTTGGAAATGGGACAGCTTTTGGAAATCATCCGCTTTGTGGTGGTAAGATGAAAGAGACTGTGATTTTAAGCTTGACGTGGCTTGGTAAGTGGCGACCAAATATTTGGTGGGTGAACGGTGTGAGAACTCTGAGATTGGTGACAGGACCCTTCCCGCCCACCAAACTCAGTGAAATAAAGGGGGCTGCTGCAGTCAGAACCCAGGGGGAACCCCTACAGATGTTAAAGACTGCCATAGAACAAATACCAGGGATTCAACTTGTTCCCAGCGAATATCATGATTTGGTGGGGGTCTTTAGTGAAAAGGAATGTGACACACTTCCTCCTCACCAAACTACCGATTGTGCAATTGAAATTCTACCAGGTGCCAAACTCCCGAATCCGAAGATGTTATCTATGATGCCTAGGGAGATGGAGGAACTGAGAGAATACATTGACAAGAACCTGGCCAGAGCGAGTATCCAGCCCGCTAAATCATGTGTGGCTGCCCCAGTGCTATTCAAAGAAAAGAAAATGGGTCTTTGAGACTCTGTGTAGGGTTAAATGCTATCAGTGTAGAAAATATGTACCCCCCTCCCTCTGATGAAAGACATGCTAGCCCACCTGGCTAAAGGAAAGATCTTCACAAAGCTGGATTTAAGGGAGGCTTATTACCGGATGCGAATTAGAGAGGGGATGAATGGAAGGCAGCCTTCAATTGCCCTTTGGGTAGTTTTCAGTTCAAAGTAATGCCTTTCAGACTCCAAGGAGCATTTGCCATGTTTATGCAGCTGATAAACCAGGTGTTACATGATCACCTATATAAGGGAATTTTGATTTACCTTGATGATATCCTCATCTACACTGAGACCATGGAGGAACACATCAAGTTAGTTCGGGAGGTGATTAAGAACCTTTTGTAGCCTGTATGTTAAGCACTCTAAGTGCAAGACGTGCCTCAATTACCTAGGTTACCGAATCTCTACTGAGGTAGTGGAAATGGACCCTGCCAAGGTCAGAGCAGTGCTGGAGTGACAGCCTCCGTGAACCCGTAAGCAGCTTCAAAGTTTTTTAGGGTTCGTGAATTTCAATTGACAGTTCATCCCCTCTTTTGTGAAAATCGCTATGTCAATTACTGAACTATTAAACACCGAAAAGGGAGGGAACCCTGACCCTGTCAGCCTTTACAATGGACTATAGAACATCAGGCTGCTTTTGAGCAATTAAAGAGACTGTTCGCAGCAAAACCTGTTCTTAAACACCCTGACCCAGAAAACCCTTCATCATCCAAGCCAATGCAAGTGATGTTGCTGTGGGTACTATCCTCCTGCAAAAAAATAATACTGGAGACTTACAACCTTGTGCCTATACCTCAAGAAAGCTTTCGGACACAGAGAGATGATGGGCTGTTTGGGAGAAGAAGGCTTTTGCAGTGACATGGGCTTTGCTAACTTGGCGCCATTTCCTGGAAGGGAGTAAAGTGCTTTTCAAGGTATAGACTGATCATAAAAACTTAGAGGCACTAAAAACCCCTTGAAAGTTGTCCCCTAAGCAAGTTAGGTGGGCTCAGTACTTTAACCATTTTAATTTCACTCTCAGATACCTCCCTGGGGAGAAAAACATCTTGGCAGATGCTTTGTCTAGAATGCCCCAATATAAAAGCCGCCGGGAGGAAGTTATTAATTCCATCATTTCTCTACCACAGTCAACCTCTCAAGTAACCATGAGAGGTCAAACACAGAGGAAATCTGATGAGCCCGATAGTCAATTAATGCAAAGACTCAAAGAGGAACACTAAACAGACCTCTGGTCCAGAGACAATAGATTGCTCCTGACCTATCAAGATGGACTAGCCTGGAAGGGTTCAAAACTAAACCTTCCGGTATCCCTCAGAATTCAAGCCCTTCAGCATAGTGATGATACAAAACAAGCCAGTCATTTTGGTTTTCTAAAACCTTTGCATTTGGTGCTGTGACAGTTTTGGTGGCCAGGCATGAAAAAAGAAATTGAAAGCTATGTACAAATCTGTGCCATCTGTGCAGCTATGAAACAGCACCCTGGAAAACCTCCTGGTCTATTGCAACAAATGGCTGATCCTTCCCAGCCTTGGGAGGAGATAGCCATGGACCTTATTGTGAAATTACCCGAAAGCAGGGGGAGCACAGTGATTTGGACTGTCATTGATCTTTTTTTCAAAGCAAGCTCATTTCATCACTTGTTCAGGATTCCCATCTGCCCAAAAGCTAGCCAGATTATTTTTAAGACACATCTATCGGCTCTATGGAACACTGAAAAGGATTATATCGGATAGGGGGGTTCAGTTTATGGCAAAATTCTGGAGGGAGTTTGTAAAACTGATTGGATCTACTCAGGGGCTTTCATCTGCTTTTCATCCAAGTACAAATGGATCAGCTGAACGTAAGAACACAATGGTGGAACAATATCTCAGATGCTATGTTAACTACCAACAGACTATTTGGGTGGATCTTCTGCCTTTCGCCAAAGTGGTGTACAACAAAACTATACACAATAGCACTAGACTTACTTGATTCAAAGTAGCTACTGATTGGGAGTTTGTCCCTATGCCCGAATACCCCCAAGAACCTCCTACTTCACAAATACTAGATCAAATACTAGATCTTTGCAAGCTGATTGGGTAAATGTAAAAAGAGCTTTAATCCAAGCAGTTGAGACCTAAAAGGAACAAGCCAATAAAAAGCAGTCCCCCCCCCCCCAGAGGCCGTTTCATGTGGGAGAAGGCTTACCTCTCCACTAAATATCTAAGGTTGAAATTACCTAGCAAAACGTTGGAACCTAAGTTTCTCAGTCCTTTTCCTATAATCAGAATTATAAATCCTGTCACAGTTCAGTTGAAACTCCCACAGCTATTAGGGAAAGTTCACCCCATCTTCCATTGCAGTTTGTTAAAATTGGTCACAGAATCATCTTTACGGCCGATTCCAAAAAAGGCACCTGGTCCCATTCTAGTAGAGGGGGAAACACATTATGAGATAAAATGTATTCTTGATTCTAGATTGTATAAGGGAAAAATACAATATTTAGTTCAGTGGAAAGGTTACCCCATGTAGGAAGCCACGTGGGTAAAATGTACGGATGTGAAAGCAGACAGATTAATATGGAGGTTTTATGACAAACACCCTAAGAAATCCAGGGGGGATTCCTAACTTGTATTTTTGTTCCCTCTACAGGACTTGCTCTCTTCTTAGGGGGTCCAACTGTCAGCTCTACAATGAACCTGGCTGGAGCCATCTTGCTTGTTCTAGGTTGCCACAAAGATGGGAGGGGGTGTGGAGGATTTCTGCTAGTCTAAACAAGTCACTGTCCCATGGGAACAAAAGGTCATTTCTGCCAGTTAGGTTGGGAAGGGGAGCATTTGGGTGGAAAGCCCGCCAAACCATTCTATTGGGAAACATAGCTGATTGCATAACCCTGGGGTGGGAAGTTTAACTTTGTAATAGTGTAACTCTTTGGAGGGAATTTCAGACTTGGTTTCACTTTTGACCATGCCAATACTATGTAACCAATAAACATGTTCTTTGAGGAAACTTCTAACCATGGATTTCTGATTTATTTTGTCTCATCTATCGGAATCTTGACACCTACTTTACTAAAGATTTGCAAGACTGATTTTTTTAATATAATACAAAAGACAGAAGGGTTACTAGAAAGCATCTTAGCCTATGTGAACTTTCTGTTAAGATTACTCATTAGAAATTCACCAGCCTTGTCTAAAAGGTTTTATCTTTCTTGTTATTTGACTATTGAGGCATTTGGGCAGCTTTACTTTAAAGTGTGAATTGTTTTGCTTAAAGCAGGCTTAAATAACTTAAATTAGTATTGAGTATCATGACTAAACATGTATCGTCCAGTAACAAAAGCATTTCTAGTAGTTTCAAATTCTACCAGCTTCTGTCAGTTTTGAAATAATTTCATTAATTTGAGATGCTTTGGTATAATAGTGTCTGTTTTTTCTACATTGTTCAAATTTTAGTTTTAAGATTTTAATCATTTTCTACAGTGTTTATTGCAGAAAATGTTACCCTTCTTTAGACAATAGTTCATTTTAATATCTCTGTAATCACCAATTGTCTTCAGTCTAGAATGAATTGGTATTTTTCCAGAATATTTTATTTGCATCCTAACCTTTTTCTTTTTAACCCTAGGTGGATTTTTTTTTAAAAGAACAAATGAGTCTTGGATTCATATTTTATTTTCATCAGAAATGCTAGGCATGATGGGGAAATAAAGAAGCTTGACTAAAAAAAAATAGATGAAATCAATAGATTCCAAGTCATGCCACTAGAAGTGAAACATGGAAATGAAATAAGCATTAAATTGAAGACTAAAGAAAAGATAATCCTAATAACAAGTAATTGTGTGCTACAACAAGAAATTAAAATTAACAACTTTATTTATGTAATAAAAGCAATTTCCAGAGGTTGAGTACTTGTAATCAATATTGTAAGGACCCACCTCAATTTACATCTTAAGAAGACAGAACTCTTGGAACGTTTCTTCCAACAGGAATCTTTATTAAGAAAAACTGACTGAAGGCATGATAGACAGGATCTGGGGGACCCCCCTGATCATTCAATGTTTTAAAGTGTTCCCAAGCAGTCCCACCCCACATTCCTTCCAGTCAATCCAAATTGGCAGATGGCTGGGTGTTAAATCCATCGGATCCCAAACGTTGCAATCTTCCCCCCCTTTTTCCTTGCTGCCGGTAAAAGGAGGCTTCATGGGAGTGAGATCAAAGGCTGATTGCCGTATTGTTATTGTTAGTACTCCAAGAGGGAATCCACAGAGGATGTTTCTTTGTAGTTGATAGGAGGAATGTCAGTCATAAACACCCGTGTTTACTCCCCCCCCCCTTTGTAGTATGACAGAATCCAAAAGAGAGTAAGAATTGGGTTTTCCCAGAGTAGATTAGCTAGAAATAAAATATAATTGGATTCTGACATCCGGCTCCCCTTAAAAATAAGAGAGGTCCACCTGTAGAGAAAACAAAACAGGTATAAAAGTTAGTCTGGCTTGTTAGGATACTCTGTATGAAACTTCTTTAAAAGCTTCAGGGCTTTGACATGACGTTTATGGACCCACTTGTTTTGAGAGGCAGGGAGTTGCTTCCAGGCTACTAGGTATTGAGTTTCCCCATGATATTTTCTAGAGTCCAGGATTTCCCTTATTTCTAAGTGTTGTTCGCCTTCTATCATGATTGGTGTTGGTGGGGGGGGGAGTTTTGGCCGTAAGGGTGACTGTTGTTCTCTTTTCAGCAAACTGCAGTGGAAAATTGGGTGTATTTGCCTAAGATTCTTGGGTAATTCTAATTCTACTGTTACTGGGTTTATGATTCTTTTAATTGGAAAAGGCCCTATATATTTTGGTCCAAGTTTTTTACAGGGTTGTATGGATTTTAAGTATTTTGTAGACAGATACACCATTTCTCCTATAATGAATGGTGTGGGCTCCACCCTTTTCTTATCTGCTTGTGCTTTGTATGCTTGCCTAGCTTCCTCTAGAGCTTTTCTAACTATTGGCCAGGTGTTTTGTAATTGTTCCATCCATTCTTTCAGTGATGGGATTGCCGGTTCGTTTGGGGTTAGTTCTGGCATGGGGTTGAAACTTTGACCGGTAGCTATTTGAAAAGGAGTGTAACCTGTGCTGGAGTGGACTGCATTATTGTAGGCAACCTCTGCAAAAGGCAACAGGTCTGTCCAATCTGACTACTGGAAATTTAGAAAACATCTTAAATATTGCTCAAGTACTCCGTTACATTTTTCTGATTGACCATTTCCCTGAGGATGATGGCTAGACATCAGTCCCTGGGTGGTCCCTAAAAGGGATAGAAATTCCTTCCAAAATGCAGATGTAAATTGCACTCCCCTATCAGATATGATGCATTGGGGTGCCCCATGCAATCTGTAAATATGTTGCACGAAAAGTTTCGCTAAAGCTTTTGTGGTGGGGATCTTTTGGCAAGGAATAAAGTGAACCTGTTTGGAAAATAGGTCCGTGGCCGTCCAAATGACACTATTCCCAATGCTTTCTGGTAATTCCACTATAAAATCCATGGCTATTTCCCTCCAGGGGGCTGAGGGATTTGCCACTGTTTGTAACAGTCCTGGCGATTTCCCTTGCAACCTTTTTGCCATTGCACACTTTGGGCAGCTGGCCACGTAACTTTCTATGTCTTTTTTCATGGATGGCCACCAAAATTGCCGTTTAATTAAGTGTAATGTTTTTACAAATCCAAAATGCCCTGCTGATTTTGTGTCGTGGCAAAGTTGCATGAATGTGATCCTTTGGGTGGTCGGTATATATAACTTCTCCCCCACCCAAGGCAGTTTGTCTTTCATTGTGCACACGTGTTTATTTTTCTGGAACCAATCATCTCTTTCCAAACTTTTCCGGAATTCAATTCCGGTCTGGCTATCCAGCTGTGGTTTTAATTTAACTTGGGCTCTGGTAGTCACTGGCGCTGCCAGTTGTGATTCTCCCATGATCGGTTTAGAGTCAGTGGCTCGCGTGCTGTTATATTGGGGCATGCGAGATAATGCATCTACCAGAAAGTTCTTTCCCCCCGGCAAATGCTTGAGCTTAAAATTGAATTGGTGAAAATGCTGAGATCAGCAGGCTTGCTTGGGGTTAGGTTGAGTTTTCTGGGTGTTTTCAAGGCTTCCAAATTTTTGTGGTCTGTCCACACCTGGAAAGGGATTTTATTGCTTTCAAGGAATTGGCGCCATGTAAGTAATGACCAACGTATCCCATATGCCTCTTTCTCCCACACGGGCCAGCGCTGTTCCATTTCAGTGAGTTTCCTGGACGTATACGCGCAGGGTTGCAACATTCCTTCATCATTTTCTTGTAATAGTACAGCCCCCACTGCCACATCACTTGCATCCGTCTGTATTACGAAGGGTTTGTCCATGTCTGGGTGCCTCAGTACTGGTTCGGCAGAAAAAAGCCTCTTTAATCTCTCAAATGCCGCTTGGCATTCCATTGTCCATTTTAGTGCCGGGCTAGGTTTCACTGAGGATTTTCCCTTCATTTTTAGTAAGCTCGTGAGGGGCAGGGCTATCTGGGCAAATGAGGGGATGAATTGGCGGTAAAAGTTTGCGAAACCCAGGAAACTTTGTAGTTGCTTTCTTGTGCGAGGTGGTGCCCATTCTAATACTGCCCTGACCTTTTCTGGGTCCATTTCAATGCCTTGTGGGGATATGCAGTAACCTAGGTAGTCTATTCTTTCCTGGTGAAATTTGCATTTTGATAATTTGGCATATAGGTGGGCGGCTCGCAGTTTCTTTAAAACCGCTCTGACTAGGTTGACATGTTCCTCTTTTGATTCGGTGAAGATAAGGATGTCGTCTAGATAAACCAGGACCCCCTTAAATAGGTGCTCCCTTAGTACCTCATTGATTAATTGCATAAATACTGCAGGGCCCCGTTGTAATCCAAAAGGCAAAACTTTGAATTTGTAGCACCCCATTGGGCAATTAAATGCGGTTTTCCATTCATCTCCTTCCCTGATTCTCACGCGGTAATACACTTCCCTTAGATCTAGTTTAGTAAAAATCTTTCCTTTCGAGAGGTGTGATAACGTCCTTCATGAGGGGTAGGGGGTATAGGTTGCTTTCACTGATTGCATTAAGAAGCCGGTAGTCTACGCATAAGCGTAGAGAGCCGTCCTTCTTCTCTATAAAGAGGACTGGAGCGGCCACCTTAGGTTTGGCTGGTTCAATGAACCCCCTTTCTAGGTTTTTCTTTATAAATCTCTCCATTTCCTCCTTCTCCTTTGGGCTCATGGAGTATAATCTGGGCTTTGGGAGTTTTGCCCCGGGCTTGAATTCTATGGCACAGTCCGTGGGTCGGTGGGGCAGAAGCTCATCCGCCCTCTCCTCGCTGAAAACGTCAGCCAGGTCTCTGTATTCCTCTGGTATTTCTGGTAGCCCCTTTTCTTCACCCATGGACGCTATTTCCATTTTTAATTTTGATAGATCCCCTTGGGGTTTTAAGTCTGTAGGGTCCTCTTTCAGGAAATTGATTTCTTTCATCCTCCAATTTACCCAGGGGTTCCATTTTGTTAACCATTCCAGCCCTAGGATCATCGGGCATTCCATGCCCGGGGTCACTACAAACGTTATGTCTTCCTCATGATTTCCCAGGGATAGGTGGATTGGTAACGTGGCTAGGGTAGCTGGCACACCCCCTGCTATGGACCCATTTAACTGGCCAAATGAGATTGGTTGTTCCAGCCTCCTCACTGGGATGCCCAGATTTCCCACTAGGGTCGGGCTAATTAGGCAGCGGGTGCAGCCAGTCTATTAAGGCTTTCACTTTGATAGCTTCGGGCATGGAGGGGGCTAATATAGTCACTGTCTTGAGGATAGGTGGGATGGATCCACTTACCAGTGGTTCGCCCTCCGAGCTGTCATCTGGGGTGTCCACCGGCCCTGCGGTGTAGGCTGGGGCTCTTTCCCCACGATGGGCGGAGGTAGGGGATTCCACAGCCTCTATCCCTCTCATGGCAGATTCTTTTGACTTAGCTGGGGACTTCCCAGATTTGCTGGCCGGTGGTCTGTCTGGGTTGTGCTGGGGGGCTTTCGAGCGGCATTCTACAGCCCGATGCTCCTCTCTCCCACATTTGAAACAGCCCATTGGTTTCTTGGCCATAGCCGATGGCTTCGCTGGTTCGCACGTCGGTTCAGGCGGTGAGCACCTCCATTGTTTTCCTCGGCGGTGCCTCTTCAGTAGGTTGATCTCTGCTTCCTCTGCCAGGATGTACCATTCGTCGAGTTGGTGTGGGTCCCCCCGGGGCAGGCAAGCGTCATATAGGTCGTAATTCAGACCGTCTTTGAAATGGCTAAGGAGGATGTCTTCCGGCCAGTTCAGCTTGCTGGCAATGGTTCGAAATTCTTGCGTATATTCGGCTACTGTCCGTCTGCCTTGCCTCATCGTTTTGATTCTTTCGCATGCTTTGTGATCAGCCAGGTGGTCTTCAAATCGCCTTCTCAGAGAGGACATGAAATGGTTGAAGTCGTTGAGCTCTGGGGCATTGGAATCATGCAAATTCACCACCCAATCGGCGGCCGGTCCATCCAGAGCAGATTGCACGATCCGGATACGGGCTTTGTCGCTAGGGATGTGTCGCCCGTGTTCCTCCATGTAGCCAAGGACTTGGGTTAGGAAAAACCCCAAGCATGTCGGCTCCCCCTTAAATTTCGCATCCAACGGCAGAAGTCTTTGAATGGATTGGTGCCTTCTTCGTCGGTATTGTCTTCCATCCGGATTGCCATCTGCAGGTCTGCAGGGGGTGGGGACTACTGGATCAGCGGATGTCCCCGGGGCTGCAGGTTCCAATTCCCCCTCAGTGTCTCTCCAGTTGCGGCTCCAGGAGTTGGTGCGGCCGTGGGGCTCAGGATTCTCTTCTCCTGGGGAGCTGAGGGTCCTCTTCATCAAGTCGATAGCTTTCTCTAGGATCCAGTTCAAGTGCTGTGCCCAGCTTCCTTCATCTTCGCTTGTGTGCAGGGATCTCTCCATCTCCTACTTCCATCCTGGTTGGTTGGCCCCCCATCTCAGGGTCACCTTTCTTGATTTCTTTTCCCACTCGCCTTTCTTTCCAACGCCCATTGACCACCGAGGCTTGTGGTTACGCGTCTCCACCACCTCTTCTCCTGAGGAATCTGACCCTTCACATTCGGGTATTTGGTAGGTTTCCAGTTGGGGCAACGGCTCCCTCTTCGGGGGGCTTTCCCCCTTCCCTGCTTCGTCGTCTGACATGGTAATTTTTGCAAAGTTCCCCAGCAAGGTTCTTCCTTCCAGGTTGACTAATTTTGCATTCCTTCCGGTCAATCCAAATTGGCAGATGGCTGGGTGTTAAATCCATCAGATCCCAAATGTTGCAATCTTCCCCCCCTTTTTCCTTGCTGCCGGTAAAAGGAGGCTTCATAGGGAGTGAGATCAAAGGCTGATTGCCGTATTGTTATTGTTAGTACTCCAGAGAGAGAATCCACAGAGGATGTTTCTTTGTAGTTGATAGGAGGAATGTCAGTCATAAACACCCGTGTTTACTCCCCCCCCTTTGTAGTATGACAGAATCCAAAAGAAAATAAGAATTGGGTTTTCCCAGAGTAGATTAGCTAGAAATAAAATATAATTGGATTCTGACAAATATACTTTTTATGACCATGTCCTTAATTAGTGTATGTTTATCTAGATTTATAAACAGTAAATAAAGCATGTCAATCAATTTTTTCCAGTATTCAATGACAAATTGTGACACATAAGAAAACAAAATATATGGTTTACTATCCAATGTACTTAATTTTTGAAAGACTTGCAAAAACACAGAAAATATTAGAAAATAGGAATTGTGGCATCTGTACACACAAACATATAAAGAGTTATTGTGTTGCATGTTACTTCTAATTCAGTTCTTAACATTTTTTAAAAAAATAAAGATTAGACAATATATCAAAAAATACACAAAGTGAAAAGCTGTTATACTAAGGGAAATGTAACATATGAATAACATATGAACTCAAATGTAATACCTTTCTTTTAATACAATTAGAATCAGTCGGTCTATTTTCTGTATATATTATAGTTATTGTTGTTAGTTTGTAGAATGGAATGGAATGGAATGGAATGGAATGGAATGGATAGAATAGAATAGAATAGAATAGAATAGAATAGAATAGAATAGAATAGAATAGAATAGAATAGAATAGAATAGAATAGAATAGAATAGAATAGAATAGAATAGAATAGAATAGAATAGAATAGAATAGAATAGAGCTGGAAGGGACCTTGGAGGTCTTCTAATCTAGCCCCCTGCTCGAGCAGGAGAACTTATACCATTTCAGACAAGTGACTGTCTAGTCTCTTCTTAAAAATTGTACCTGTTGGTATACTGTTTAAGTTCCCATTTTACAGTATGAATACATGGCAAATGTGTTCTCAGATCATTTTGTTCGGCTGGGGCCTCACAGGCATCCTGCCATCAAAAGAAGAAAGGGAGGAAGGATGAAAGGGTAAAGAAGGGGTAAAGGATGAAAGGGGAAAAGATTTGTTTGTACATGATAGAAAATTGGGAGGAGAGAATGACAGTGAGAAGGACCCAAGCAGCTGGATCCTGTTTGTACCAGCATCCCATAGCCAGGCACCCTGAGAAATATGTGTATTATCCCCAAACATCTCAGAGTTCTCAAAACATCTTGGCCAGCTCCAGTTGGCTGGAAAAGGACAGGTTATGGGGGGAGTGATGGTCTGGGGGCAAACCTACACCTTATTTTGTATCCAGCGAATGCAGAGATTTCAGAAGTGGCTTGAATTTACTGCAACCAACACTCTTAGTAAAATAACCCTTTGCTTTAATCAAATGGCTTTTCTTTTCTTTTATATAACAAGTTTTATTGAATTTTTTTAATTTTAGAGCCAAGTGCTTAGGACATCGTGGAGATAGGGCACTCCATAAAACAAAATAAAACATATAGTCATACACAAACAATTTAGGTTACTTTTTAAAATTTCCCTCTCTATTTTATCAATCAAAAAAAAAAGAAAAAAAAAGAAAAACCTATCAATAGTATTTCCACCCGTTTCGAGCTTAATTAACTATTAACATATTCCAATTGGCATTACATAGACATATAGTATACAGTTCGAGTATCCATATAATACAGACCATATTACTCCAAATATTCATTTTATATTTCTCAATTAACTTCTATCTCTTATTCTATTTCACATACATATTTTATAAACGAATATAACTTTACGTTTTTAAACCATTTTACATTAACTTAAGTTATTTCTAATTATTTCTAAGCTAAACATATAGCTATTATATATATGTATATTTTAAAATTTCTCCACTATATTCTATTTCCTATACTCTGTCAAACATTTTTATAAATCAATCCATTCTTCAATCATTGCAAGTAAGAATATCATTAATATTTCACCAATCTCAATACAACTCCTTTAGTTTTAACGTTTCCAGTTTTCCATAGTTGCCATTCCAAGCCCTAATCAAATCCATAATTCAGATCAATATTAATCAGACTAAAATCTTAAACCTTAAAAATCTCAAAAATATTAGCTCACTTAAAGTCTCTAAAAACCATTTTACCCATCAAATAAAGTTTTAACACTCATTTTTAAACCTAATTCTAGCTTTCTTTTTATGCCAAGCAGGTTTCCACAATAGGGCCTTTAGCTCCTCCCATCTTAATATTTGACTATACACATTTTCCCACAGTTGCGTCTGATCATAGTCTTCTTCTCTTTTTCCCAATATTGTCTGCACTATGTAATCAGTCTTAGTCAGTATGGTGATTATTCGTTGTTTGTATGTATTGTCAGCATTTTTAATGTCTCGTATTAGAGAGTCCATTTCTGTTGTTTTTAAATCTATAGATGTTTCAATTAAATTCTGCCTTTGGTCCTCAGAAATCTCCATCCTTTGTATATAAGGTGTAACATCTTCCTCTTCAGTAAATTGTAGATATAAATCCTCCACCTCATTAAGTTGTAAATCCAATTGTGTATCATGATCAGTTGGAGTTTGAAATTCAATTTTTAACTCTGAACCATTCTCATTCCTAAGTGTCCTGAAATGTTCACTTAATTCTTCTCTCGTTTCCAAGATTTTTGCTAGTATGAGTCCATAATTAAGCTGTGGATAGACTTCCATTCTTTTTCTCTCTCTTTTTTTTTTTTCTATAAGAAAAGTACAGGAATGTCTGGCGTAGCGCCAAGTTCAGCAGTGCCTTTACCATGGTTACAATGTTACGATAAGGCTTTCTGGGCTTCATGCCAATTTCCTGGATACATTGTAACCCTCCAATCCACATAACTCCACCCAGTAGCCAGGATAGTTTTTTTTCCTTTTTAAAGTGGATAAAAATGTTCAGAAGGGGGGGGAGGAAAGAAAAACACTCCACCCCCTCCCTAAGAATTTCCACTTAAGTTGAAAACAAGCAAACAGCGAGAAAGAGTCACAGTAAGGCTTTTTTTCTTTTTCTTTTTTTTTTCAGGATCCCCCAAATTCCAGCAGTTCAAATACACAATAAAGAGTAGTTACTTTTTTCCCAAGTATTCAAACACTGCTTTTTCAAGGGAGGGAATAGTTTCTAGAGGCTTTTCATAGGGAAGTAAAGAAAATAACAAGAGGGAAGGAAAGGTCTCACCCGGATCTTCCACGGTGGTTCTTTTTGCTTAGATGTTGCTGTGACTTTCGGCTGGAGCAGCTAAGTGATCGGCCATGTTACTGGCCGATCTTTTCCCCGTCAGCCCAAAGGTGATTTCTCGGACCGCAGAGGGAGCTGCCGCTCCCTCCGCGATCAACGAGTGCCCTCCTCTATGGTGGTCGCCCCTCCAGGGTGACTTTCGACCCTGTCCAGGGTCTACCGGCAGGGGGAAACTGGACGGCAAAGAGAGCAAGTTCTTTGCACGTCCGCTGGCGCTGGAACCGGATCCGGAAGTCGGCTTTTCTTTTCTAAGGGATTGGATTGGGGCAGGTCTCACATTAAGCCAGCTCTGCAGTTGTGGTCAACCTGGAGAGGGAACCACCTCTACTGTGGGGACCGTGCAAATGATGTTGGCTCAAGGGAGCAACCAGGAAGAGATCCAGGCCTGGGGGGAAAGCATTTTCGAACCCCCCTCCTGGAGGGCTGGATCTATCCAGATGGCTGGGAGAGGACAACCCACCAAGACCCTGATGGTCCCTTGGGGTTGGGGAAAAGGAAGAATGGGAAGAGAAACCCATGGGAGTGACATTCACCTGTGGTGGCTGAGGCAGCCACCAGAGAGAGACCTAAGTGGAGCTGGAGGAACTGGAGGAAGAATCATTATTTTATATTTATTTAATATATAAAATACAAAGAAAAATAGAAATAAGAAATTAGGGGTAGGAAAAAGAGAGGGGGAGAGAAAAGTAAGTGAGATACAAAGGAAAAATAAAGAAAAGGTATTGACTTCCAAATCTTAGCACAGTACAGAATAAAAACACTCCATTCTCAACTTTTTGCTTTTACACATTAGTATATAACTAGCCATTTCTAAAATGCCAAATGTATCTAATCGATAAAACCAGTGAAATTTCATTTTTTTTCCATCACAAGCACAAAATCCAGAAGTGATATTCAAGTGAAAAAAGTACTTAAATATATTCTCCTCTTTGAATAAAATAATCAATTTAATCATTCCTGCTTTATCTTCCTTGCTGTGGAAATAGTATGTATTTCTATTCGCACGTTATAATCTTCATGAACTATCACCATTTTTGTTAACAAGGTTCACTGTATTCTTTCAGATTCTTTGATCTTACAGGGAAAAATACTATTTCTTTTTTTTCACCCTTTTTAAAGTGCTAAACTTTTCTTTAAACATTTCTAAAATCAAAACTTTCTAATACATCTTTTTCTTTAACTTCTTAATGTACAGATTTGAACTTCAGTGTTAAATTTAAATCCCTCCCTCCAAACTACTCTTATAGAATAATATTTTTTTTCTTTTATAAATATCCTTTTTGAAAAGTCAAAACAATTCTTTAAACTATTACATTTTCTTTATTTTCAAATTTTGGATTAAGACTTTCTTTCAATTACAAATATCAAACAAATAAAAATCCATCCTCAATCCAATTAACTCATTAAATTTAAGTCACTCTTTCCAGCTTGTCTTCATGGAGCAAGATCTTTTTCTTTGGAAAGTTTATCAAGTAATTATAAGCCTACCTTTTTATCAAGGATTTCTCAACCTTGTTAATGTCCTTAAAGAAAACGTCCCAGACTTGTCTTTTTAAGATTTGCAATTTTCCTTGAAACTCTTCTTTCAGTTGTGTTGAGAGATTTATGTTTAAACCATCATAATAAAAGTTGGTGTCAGGTTTATATTCCAAAATTGCAGTTAACTCCTCTGCATTTTCAGCTAGTTGTAAAGTTGCCTCAGTAGTTTGGTAACTTTCTACACATTTTTGCATCTCTAAAGTAGTTTGAGAAGTTTTTTTTAATCATCAACAACAAACTGGTGGATTTTATTTAGAGAATTTTCAAATAAATTTCTAATAATTTGCTCCTCCATCTCGACTCCATCTTTGGTCAAAGAATAGCTATTTTGTTTTGTAAGTCACTTAGGAATTGCTATCAGTTCAGAAATCATAAAAATCAGGACATTTTAGCCACCCACAGCAAAGCAGACCAAGCTACAAGTTACTACAATAATAAACTAAAATCACAGCTTTCAGTCTTTATGTTTTGCCATCAGCTTTTTCTTTTTTTTGCTCCACACGTCTTTGTTTTGGCTTGTCTTAGCAGCCTTCTTCCTTGTTGTTTAACACTAAAGAAATCTCCAAAATGATACACGTCTTCAAAAAGGTGTAGCAGGCTGTGACCAAAGAAAGCCTCTTTTAACTTAACTTAATAAAGATTAATAGCCCTTAAAGGTGATTAAGAAATGAAAGGCACAACTTACTGACAAAGTAGATCACAACCTGCTCCTTAGTAAGCTAGAAAAGGGTGGGATAGACAACACCACCACCAGATGGATCTGTAGCTGGCTGATAAACTGTACTCAGTAAGTAGTCCTCAATGGTACTACATCCATATGGAGAGAAGTAAGCAGTGGGGTACCACAAGGCTCCGTCTTAGGCCCAGTACTCTTCAATATCTTCATTAACGACTTAGATGAGGGAATAGAAGAGGAACTCATCAAATTTGCAGATGACACCAAACTGGCAGGAATAACCAACACCCCACAAGACAAGCTCAGGATTCAAAAAGATCTTGACAAACTTGAGCAATGGTCCCTATCCAACAAAATGAATTTTAATGTGGAGAAAAGCAAAGTTTTACATTTAGGCAGGAAAAATCAAAGATATAAGTACAGATTAGGTGAGACCTGGCTCAAAAACAGTAACTGTGAGAGGGACCTTTGAGTCCTAGTGGACGATCATGTCAATGCTGCAAACATCAGCTGTTTTTGCCTGACAATATATAAGAAGTCAGATAACTGCTATTTAACCTGTGTATTACTAGAGAGCCAGTACTAGATGGCAAGGAGGTGGAAAGGGAAGAATGTGCTGGGAACGAGTTAGCCATAACAATATCTCAGTGAAGTTTCCCAAGCTTGAATGTAATGTGTAATATGAGCAGATAAGAAATTGGCGCTTCTGGGGAAGAGGGAACTTCACACTTCAAAATAATTGGACAATGTGATTAATGACTGTTTAATGTGGGAGGGAAAAATGCTCAGGAAAAGGGGAACGAAAGTAGGAGATTTCAGATCTTGGCTTCGCTTATGTCTGTACCGAAGTATGTTGCAGAGTAAAGTGATTTGCAAGGAATATTTGCCTCAAGTCTTCTTTTAGATGCTTCTATTTTCGGAACCATTACATCAAGCCAAGATCTCACAAACTCTTCAACCTTTTGGGGTTCCAAACCCCAGTCATTATTCCTAAAAACAAAAGGGATAAATTGACGGAGATTTGGAGAAGATCTCATTATGGAAGAAAAGAAATTGCCTAGGGTCGACACCCCTGCAGCAGCAGTTTCCACTGAGGGGGGAGCGACAGCAAACGAGCCGGCAGATAAGGAACTATTGCAATCCTCCCTGCTGGGAGCAAGGCCAAAACAATTAAAGGAGCTAATTTGGCCAACCGATTGGGGAAAGCCGAGTGTGATTTCGGAGGAGTGTTTCTTTACAGCCTCCCCACCTTCAAAGGCTCTCAAAACGGATGAGTTGAAACCACCACCCCTCCATTGGAGAGTGGCCAAGCCATCTGCCATCGAAGATTCGGGTGAGTGGCATTTCCCTACTGCCAGACATAGTCAATCAGTAGAGAGTTTGGCAGAAAAGTTTGAGGATTTAGAAGTAAGAGGCACAAGACAGACCAGGATGAGAGAGGCCCCCAGCCCTTTCCTCACAGAACAAACATCCTTCCGGACCCTGAAGCCCCCTGCCTGGGCCTCCAGCCCTACGGAAAGAGGGAATCCCAGCCTGGGCCCCCTGCCTCAATGGGGAGTATGGCAGCCCTCGCAGACGGAAGATCAAAGGCCTTTGAGCAAGCGTCTGCTCATAGAGACCTTACAGCAGCTTGGGGTGGTGCCAGGGCCAGAAGAACAACAGCAAGTGGGTCCTCAGAGTAGAGAGATCCAGCACCCATGGAGGGGCCTGCCGCAACCTCTAGAACAGGGCTTTTCAACCTGTGGTACGCGTACCACTTGTGGTACAGTAATGAGTGGCAGGTGGTACGCAGCCCTGCCTAGCCAAGTGTAGTGGGGAAGGGAAAGAGCCAGTGCAGGCAAAGACTTACAGTGAGAGAGTCCTCTGGAGCTGCAGATTTTACTTATGAATGGAGCCATTTGGGGAGGCTGCCTTAGCCGGCAGCCAGTACTTACATTTTCTTTTCTTCCTTAAGTGCCGGCTGGGCTCCTTACTTTCCTTTCTAGCCAGTAGCTAATTCTTAAAGGGGAAGTGCCTTTTTAAGCTAGTTCACTCAGCAGCTTGTCTTTTCTGTCTCTGGAGGCCTTTCCTTGTTTGATCAATATATGGAAGAGGGAAAATATGGGGGGGTTCAAATTCTTCCTTCAGAAGGAGATGGGAATGAGAAAAAGGGAGGCAGGGAAGGGAGGGAGGGAAGGAAGTCTCGCCTTAGCACTTGGCCACCAGCAGCTCTGCCATTGACTTTGCTTGTCAAAAGGTTGCAGAAGGGGATCACATGACCCTGGGACACTGTGACCATCATAAATATGAATCAGTTGCCAAGCATCCAAATATAAATCACATGACCCTGTTGCTGCAATGGACGTAAGTGTGAAAAATAGTCATAAGTCATTTCAGTGCAATTGCAACTTTGAACAGGTTTTTTTTTGTCACCAAGTTTTTGAAACCTTGCTAGGTGGTACTCGAATATTGCCATATCCTAAAAATGGTACAATCGGTAAAAAGGTTGAAAAGCCCTGCTCTAGAAGACCTCCTCCCATTTGAGAGACCAATATTGCCGGTAGTACGGCAACGGCAAGGTGGAGGGCCGCAGCCCCCAAACGTGCAACCATTGGGCATACGGCAGCAGTCAGGGTGGGACCGGCTACAACTGGGAGCACCACCCTTGCAAGGGAGGACTCATCAGCCGTTGAATCAGCAACGAAAATGGGGACAGCAACAACTGGAGGGCCCACGAGTGCAGGGGGGAGCCCAGCAACCATTTTTTCAACACCCAGGGTAGCCATAGGCAAAGAGTTCGGTCCAATGCCTGAATATCCCCAACTGCCAACCGCTTCCTAGACGCTTGACCAATGGTGAGGGGATGGGAGGAAGTTTGGAGAAACACAAAATCTGCTTTTAAAAAGACTTTTGAAACCTATAAAAAGCAAGCTGACAAAAAGAAGGTTCCCCAAAGAACGTTCCAAGTTGGGGAAAAGGTTTATCTGTCGACCAAATATTTACGCCTCAAATTGCCCAGCAGGAAGTTAGGACCAAAATTCCTAGGTCCTTTTCCTATCATAAAAGTCATCGATCCGGTCACCGTAAAATAGAAACTCCCTAGGCTTTTGGGTAAAATCCACCCTGTTTTCCACAGTAGCTTGTTAAAACCTTATCGGGGCTCCACTTTAAGACCTCCCCCGAAGAAAGCACCTGGAACCCTCGTAGTTGCAGGGCAGACCCATTATGAAGTGAAACGTATTCTTGATTCTAGAATCTTTAAAGGCAAATTGCAGTACTTAGTACAATGGAAGGGGTACCCATTATCTGAAGCCAGCTGGATGAAGTCAAGTGAGGTGAAAGCAGACAGACTCATCAAGAGATTTCATGCGAAACACCCCAACAAACCGAAACCTGATCATTAACATATGCTTTTGTTTACGTTACAGGGTCTGTCTTTTCTGTGAGGGGGGGGCGGATGTCAATGCTGCAAACATCAGCTGTTTTTGCCTGACAATATATAAGAAGTCAGACAACTGCTATTTAACCTGAGTATTACTAGAGAGCCAGTACTAGATGGCAAGGAGGTGGAAAGGGAAGAATGTGCTGGGAACGAGTTAGCCATAACAATATCTCAGTCAAGTTTCCCAAGCTTGAATGTAATGTGTAATATGAGCAGATAAGAAATTGGCGCGTTCTGGGGAAGAGGGAACTTCACACTTCAAAATAATTGGACAATGTGATTAATGACTGTTTAATATGGGAGGGAAAAGTGCTCAGGAAAAGGGGAACGAAAGTAGGAGATTTCAGATCTTGGTTTCGCTTATGTCTGTACCAAAGTATGTTGCAGAGTAAAGTGATTTGCAAGGAATATTTGCCTCAAGTCTTCTTTTAGATGCTTCTATATTCGGAACCATTACAGATCACTTGACTATGAGCCAGTAATGTGCAGCAGCAGCCAAAAAAGCTAATATAATCCTGGGTTGTAAAAAGAGAGGCATAGAATCAAGATCATGCAAAGTATTAGTACCGCTTTATAAAACCCTAGTAAGACCACACCTGGAATACTGCAACTAATTTTGGTCACCATACTACAAAAAAGATGTTGAGACTTTGGAAAAAATTCAGAGAAGAGCAACTAAAATGATCAAAGGCCTGGAGACTAATACATATGAAGAAGGGCTGCAGGACTTGGGTTTGGCTAGTCTAAAGAAAAAAAGAAACAGGAGCAACATGATAGCAGTATTCCAGTATTTGAGGGGCTTCCACAAAGAAGAGGGGGTCAAACTATTCTCCAAAGCACCAGAGGGCAAGACAAGAAACAATGGTTGGAAACTGATCAAAGAGAGAAGCAACCTGGAATTAAGGAGAAACTTCCTAACAGTGAGGACAATTAACCAGTGGAACAGCTTGCCTTCAGAAATCTGGGCGTTCCATCACTGGAGGTTTTTAAGAAGAGACTAGACAGTTACTTGTCTGAAATAGTGTAGGTTCTCCTGCTTGAACAGGGGGCTGCACTAAAAGACCTCCAAGGTCCCTTTCTATTCTATTCTATTCTATTCTATTCTATTCTATTCTATTCTATTCTATTCTATTCTATTCTATTCTATTCTATTCTATTCTATTCTATTCTATTCTATTCTATTCTATTCTATTCTATTCTATTCTATTCTGTTCATTTGAAAGATAAATTTCAAAATGGCGGCTTCTTCAATGATGAACAGATTGCAGCCATTTCCCCCCAGCATTTGGCATGCAGCCGCTTCGAAGCTCTGCTCCTGAGGTTGCTTGCAGAGCACAGCTGTATCAGTGGCTTTTGAAGGGTAATTCTTAGACTCTCCCTGATCCAGGTGGGTCATAAAAACTGAAGGAATGCCAGTCACTTCAGTTAGTAGTTGAAGAGCTACATTCCAGGGAAAAATCCTTCAGGGATCCCTCCCTGAGCATGTATTCAGTTGGCCATCTTCATTGGAAGTGGAACTGGAGGAAGAATCGAGCACAAGAGAGCCAGAGTGAAAGCAGTGGATACTGAAGCAAGCCATAAAGTTCCTGAAGGGGGCTTTTGGTAGTCTCAAAGCTGAAGAAGCCCTAGCCTGGGTGTCACATCACTGACTAGCCCCCTCCAGCCATGGCAAGCAAGGGGGCAACTACATCTGTCACCACAATGGTAGGAGCAATGAGCCCCTTGGCAACTGCAACTGCCCCAGTACCTGGCCCTGCAGCCTGAACTGGCTGCAGGAGCAGCTGCAACAAGGTGGAGAGCAAGAAAGAGACCAGCCCTGGGAGTAAAGTTCAATGAGATCACAACCAATTGGGGTTCTTCCTGGCACAACTTTGGACATACATGCAAGAGTATGGTCCAGAAATAGCCTCCAAAGGTGCTAAGGTGCGGTGCATGACCATAGTGTTAGAAGGACCACAGCTGAATGGACAGTCACCCTCCACAATGATGATGCCCTGCAGCTGAGAAATGTCGACTGCTCCATGGCTGCACTTCAGAAGCACTTTGGAGACCCTCTAGCCAATTGCAAAGCCATAGACTGCATAAAAACCATCAGTCAAGGGCGCAGGTGGGTGGTCGAGTATACCCAGGAGTTTTGCAACCTGGCCTGCTGACTGACCAACTGGCCAGAAGACATCTTGATCAGATGCTTCCAAGACAGGCTAAGTGACGAGGTCTAAAATACCTGCATTTCCAGAGGTGCCCCCCCAACCTCATATGGCTGGTATGTCCTAGAAAAGGAAGTGGAAATCGACCTGGCTCAATCCAGATATTGGCCAATGGCAATAGATTCCCCCCTGAAAAGAAAGAGGCCCCCAAACTAGCACCACGTGAGCAAATCCCGTGCTGCCAATCCGCTGGCTACTTCAGCGGAGGGGCACTGAGCTGCTGACTGCCGAACTGCATGCCCAGCCCGGAAGTCAACTCAGCGTCCTGCCCAAAAACCAGCGAAACTGCATCATCGATTCCATGAAATTGCCTTGAAGGAAGTGGAAATAGTAGAGTTCACCCCCTCCCAAGGAGGGCAGGAAAACTCCAACTGACCTAGTGGGCAGCCTGGTGGAAAGCGAGTTTGACTACAATGATAATCTCTTGATAAGTTGCCTGGTCAACCCAGTGACCATCCCCATAAAACTGGTGGCTCAATCTTCGGGGCAAAAAAGGAGCCTAGTAGCCCTACTGTACTTGAGGTACACCAGATGCCTGGTCAACCCTGCCCTGGTCAAGAAACTGGGCATGAGACTCAAACACCTTTAAAGTGCCCATAGCTTTTTGCCAGTTGGATGGCTCAGTGGCGGGGGGGCACCAGTGATATTTGTTATCGAACCAAAAGAGATGAAGATGGGCGCACACACAGAGAGACTCTGAGCTTCATCGTAGCCCCTGGAATGGAAAGGCCCCTTATGTTAAGACTGTCTTGGGAATTCCTGTGTGAACTGGAGGAGGGGACTGCTAAAAATATGGCTTGCTGGCTGTGAAGGAGGAGGGGAAAAGGGCCATCAAAAACCTACCCCAAAGCTGCAGCAGGTGAAACTGAAAAGGGAGGTGGGCATAGCAGCCAAATATTAGCCCCAGGGTGACCCTTGGATCCCAAGGAGTACTGGGACTTATGGGACATCTTCAGTGAGAAGGGGTTAGATGTGCTCCCACCCCACTGGCAAACTGACTGTGCCATAGAAATTCTACAGGGGGGTAAGCTACCAAAACCTAAACTGTATTACATGACCCTAGGGAATTGGAGGAATTGTGGACTTTTATAGACAAAAATCTGAAGCATGGATTCATCCAGCCCACTAGACTGAGGGTGGCTGTCCTGGTACTGTTTACAGAGAAGAAGGATAGGTCCCTTCCTCTATGCATTGACTATCATGGGCTTAATGCTATGTTTGTGTAAAATGTTACCCCCTCCCCCTCATGAAGGACATGCTGGCCCATTTGGCAAAAGGAAAGGTCTTCACCAAGTTGGATTTGTGGGAAGTGTACTACCGAGTGAGGATCAAAATAAGGGATGAGTGAAAAATGGCCCCTTAGGATGTTTCCAGTTCCAAATCCTCCCTTTTGGACTGAAAGGGGCCCCTGCTGTGTTCATGCAGCTAATTAATGAAGTGCTGCATGAAAACCTGTATAAGGGAGTGTTAGTTTACCTGGATGACATTTTCATCTATACCATGGCAGAACACATAAAACTAGTCAGAGCTATGTTCAAGAAGCTTCAAGCGGCTGAACTATATGCCAAGCTGTCCAAATGTGAATTCCACCAGAGTAAAATTGACTATCTGGGCTACCGCATCTCCCATGAGGGGATAGAGATTGATCCCGAAAAGGTGCAGGCAGTGCTAAAATGGGCTCCTCCCTGCACCCGGAAGCAATTACAAAGCTTCCTGGGATTTGCAAACTTTTACCGCCATTCATCCCCTCATTTGCCTCATCCCTCCACATCACCAACCTGCTAAAGACAAAAGGGGAGGGGAAACTCAAACCCAGCCAGCCACTTAAATGGATTATGGAATGTCAGGCTGCTCTCGAAAAGCCTAAGCTCTTGTTCGCAGCAGAGCTGGTGCTGAAATACCCAGACCCCAATGTCCCCTTCATCATTCAGGCTAGTGATGTCACAGTGGGCACAGTGCTTTTACAGGAAAACAAGCAAGAGGTCCTGCAGGCATGTGCCTACACTTCTAAAAAGCAAAATGAGATGGAGCAGAGATGGGCAGTCTGGGAGAAGGAAACCTATGCAGTGCGCTGAGGGTTCCTAACTTGGAGGCATTTTCTAGAAGGAGGGAAAACCCCATTTGAAGTTGACCATAAAAATTTAGAAGCATTAAAAACTCCTCAGAGACTATCGCTCAAACAGGCTCACTGTGCCCAGTACTTTAACCGATTGAACTTCATGTTAAGGTACCTCCCAGGGGGGAGGAACTTTCTAGCAGATGCTTTATCCAGACTGCTGAAATACAATAGTTCAAAGCCAAAGGTGATTAAACCGGTCATCCCCTCCAGGCAACTGGCGGCCCCAGTCACCACCTGGGCACAAGCCAAAATGAAAACCAAACTAGCTGATAATTTAAAGCAGACATGTCAAATTCGCGACGTCACGTGATGTCGCGCAACATATCGGGACGGTTTTGCTATTGCCGGTAATGGGGTGGGTGTGGCTTCCGGATGACATGTCCGGCTCACAGGTCGGCAGTTTGACACCCCTGATTTAAAGGGTACCCTAAAGGCAGCTTTGGAGGAGGAAGAATGGTTCCAAATGCGCAAGGGAGAATGTACAATGCAAGATGGTCTAGCTTCAGTGGGAACTAAGCTATATGTCCCATAAAGCCAATGATTAATGGTCTCCTTTTGCAGAGGTTGCCTACAATAACTCAGTGCACAGTAGCACTGGGTTCACTCCATTTAAAATGGCCCCAGGACAACACTTTGTATCTATCCCTGAATTGCCTCAGGGCACCCCATTGACTGCATTGCTGAAGATTGGATACAGAACACCAGGCCAGTGGTGAGAAAAGCTTTGGATGAAGCTATGGAAGCATACAAAAAACAGGCTGATAAAAAGTGCATCAAGCCAAGGTGGGAGACAAGGTCTATCTCTCTACTAAATTCCTACAATGTAGACAACCGTCAAAAGAATTGGGCCTAAAATAGGTTGGACCTTTCCCCATAAATCTCCTAATCCAGTAACTGTAGAACTGTAGAACTTGAGCTGCCAAAAACACTCAGATGTGTACAACCAGTATTACATTGTAGCCTACTGAAATCTGAAATCACATCTTCCATGCATCCCGAATCGCAACCACTTCCTGACCCCATTATGATCAAGGGACAGCAGCACTTTGAAGTTAAAGATATTTTGGACTCTCACATATATTGGGGGGAAACTCAGTATTTGGTAATCTGGAAAGAATCCCCCTCCCCTCAGAAACTGAATGGGTCAACTCCCAACATATTGAAGCCCTCAAACTGCTTAAAAAAATCCATGACTGATACCCAGTTAAGCTGCATTGAACTGTTTGCTAATTGAGAAATTTTGTGTATTTCTCCCTCTCTTTTTTTTCTTCTGCAGGACTAATGTTCTGTCAAGGGGATCAGAATGTCAGCTCTGCCTGGCTCAGTTGTGGCCTCACAGGCATCCTGCCATCAAAAGAAGAAAGGGAGAAGGATGAAAGGGGGAAGAAGGGGTAAAGGATGAAAAGGGGAAAGATTTTTATGTACGTTATAGGAACGTTATAGGGGGAATGACAGGTGATAAGGACCAGAGCAGCTGGACTCTGTTTGTACCAGCATCCCATGGCCAGGCACCCTGAGAAATATGTGGATTACCCCCAAACATCTCAGAGTTCTCAAAACAACTTGGTGAGCTTCAGTTGACTGGAAACAGACTGGTTGGGGGGGGGGGAAATGGGCTTGGGGCAAACCTACTGTAAGGACTTACCTCAGCTAAGCCACCCAAGAAAGCAGAACTCTTGAAACAGGCATTGTCTCAAAAGGAGCTTTTATTAGGGGCCAATGATAGCAGGGAAAACAAGATGAGGTCTGAGGAAAGCAGTATATTAAAAGCAATATTCAATACTCCTTGCTTTAATCAAATGGATTTGAAGGCTTTTCTTTCCTAAGTGTGAGATTTAAAAACCCCAAATTTGATACTCACAATTCGAAGACAAGTCTGGTTAACAAAAACAAAGATTTATTGGAGAAAAACATGAAAATAAAAAAAGAAAAGCGGTTGCAAGCGCGGCCTCTTAGACCCTTCCCAAATGGATTGAGTTCAAAGAGCGCAAAAAGCAGTTTTCAAGCTATACATTTTATACCCTTTCACAATGCACGCCACGCCTAAGAAGCCCTCCCAACTCCCCCTTATTCTCTTGAGTCATTCTTTATGTTGTTTCACACTTTTAAAAGGGTCATCCTGACAATTTTCGTCCATCCGCTATTATCTTATCTTGTTTACTTGTAATTTTCACCTTGGGCCGATGTTCCTCTCTTACTGATAGTGATTTTTGCCCAAGGCATAAGTTCCTGTCTCCTGGGGAGCTTTTAGCAAGTCATATTTCATTGTCTTTACTGATTACCATTTGTGGTCACTTTATATAGGCAGGAAACAGCAGACAGATAGTCTCACACCTTGGTATTACATTTGATACAATTTATAAAAGAATAACCTTTATTTATTTCCTTTAATAGGGATCGGATTGGGGCAGATCTGACAATATGTCAGATACAGTATATATCCTATGTAACTCTACTGGAAGTTGCAATGTCATTGCTGGTACAGAGACTGAGAATTACTATTAATATGAAGATAAGAATCTCACAGCATCACTAGATCTCTAGGCAGCTAAAAGCTTCTTTCACAATAAATCTTTTTGACATCTTTACATGCAGTTTTCAAATTTCTTTCTTGTACTTGACATATAAAAGGACCAATCTGATCATTGAACCCAGCTATTTTTGAATATAGCTTTCATGTTATTTTAAGAAATTGGGAAGTATTAATAAACAAAGCAGCAACAGAAAGTCTCTATATCATTTGTGAGTTAGTACCAGTGCTTAACTTCTGTCAAAGGAAAATAAACTGTTCACATATTATATGATAGGTATGGAAAATAGGAATCCAACCTAGATGTTTGTTTATAATTTAAACTTTTGTATTAGAATTTTAATATAATTGCACAAAATGATCCCAGGATTGGTTTAATAAAACTATGTGACAAAAGAGTGTGAAACATGTCTGGGTGCTTTTGCTGTTACCAAATTGTAATCATGAAATTCTTACCTGATCTCATTAGCAGAGGCCATTCTGGTTGCTTTCTTTTGCAGCCTTTCATCAAGCAGAAGGATCTATTTATGTGTGTATCATACCTTCAAATAGAACCTAATCTAATAACCTCTGAAATCATGGAAGTGAGGCTGACCTTTTAACTGCATGTAGCCTCTCCTAGCAATTCAGACAGGATCCAGTAAGAAAGTGGTTTATGACAATGGTATGAAAAGGAAATTGAAAAGCCCAAGCACTTTAATCATTGTAGTGCTGGTGCCTGCCTGGTAGCTTCCGCTACCAATTAAGCATATGATGGAACTAGGAACTTGGCTCTTAATTGGAAAGAAGCAAATTCAAAGCAGATTGTTATTATTATTTTGGAGACCCAGAAGCTTTGCTGTCATCTACTATATTGTCTTCCCCCATATGTCTATCTAGCATGGAAATTAAGACTGATAAACCAGGAAGCACAGAATGAATAGCATTAAAAAACCTTTTGCTGACCTCAAGACCAATTAAAATCACTTTATCAACTATCTTGTGCTTTTAATCTCCATCTTTGCTAGCATGCATTCATATTAAGGTATACATCTAGCTCACAAAACTAGATAAATTTTATTTTACCTAGAATTAATTGTTTAATCACAGATCAAAGATGAATGGCAGTATAAATATTCCATGAGGGTACTTCAGACAAAAGGACCCTGCATCAGGTAACCAGCATCCATTTTTCAATTTGTCCATAAATTTGACTTGGAATTTAATAGTAAGGCACTGTTATTGCAACACTGATCTCTGAAGGCACTCACAGGAATGAAAACAAATGAACAGGCTCTCAGGTAAAGCATACTTCATTATGGTTATTACTGGGTTGGTCCTCAGCAAAATGGAAAATAAATTGTCTACAAAAACATTGGCACATGTCTGCAGGGGGAAAGATATAGAAAGTGATAGAAGTAAATGGAAGGTCTTCAAAATTTAAAATTGATAGAGGAAGTAACTTCAAGAGGAAACAGCTAGCTGAAAGATAAAACTGAATTGGACAACAGGAAAACTAGCTGAATGGGATAACAGGAAAGGCAAAGCTAAAACTGAAAAACAGGAATCTATTGTTCTAAAAATCCATAAATTAACCCAGAACTCAAAACAGACAACTGAGCATGCCTAATTTGCTGATTAATATTATTTGACACACATTGCATATATTATCCACTAATTATACTGCACAGGTGATGTATTATTTAGTATGTTTAAGAAGGGTAGCAGGAAATATATAGAAAGTGGTCAGAAAAATCATAACCTCACAGTACTTCAGCCAATGGGGGATATGGAGGCTGGGACAACGTTGTATAAAGAAGGGAATATTTTGGGTTGGAACTTTGGAGAGAACCAAGCTTTGACAGCTTCTCTCCACATTTATTGCAATAAATAAAACAAAAGGCCTTCACTGTGTCTTGGCTGGTTATTGGTCAGGCGAGCTTGCCTCTGGTCATGAAGGAAAGTAGCCAGGAGCACATAACAAAAGAAACTAGGAAGTTTTTATGAAACAGCCTCCGCAGATGACAAAATTATTATTTTTTAAAGTAATTGTCTGGTTATCCATGACACAAATACATGTTTCTGTAGATAAAATTATTTCAAAATCACTAATTATCTAAAATAGTTAATATGTGCAGACTTTGCAATAAAAAAATCATCTATCATAATATCAATCAAAACAGTAAGTCTTTGGTGGTGTAGTAGCACAATACATTTTTATGACAGAAAGATATGAAATATCAAAACTTTGATTTGTATTTTTATGTATGATTTTGGGTAGTTGGTTGATTTATTATTATTTTTTCTGGCTTTCAGTTAAGTTTTTTTATATATTAATTTTCTTCCTGGCTGTTGAAAAAACTCAGATAACAGAATTTGTTGCTAGTATGAAATGTTTTTTCCATATGTGGAGAAGTGTATTTCAGATTATTTGTTGTTAATGGTGCTTTGATTTGTTTTTCGAATGGAGATGTTCAACCAGGGAGTTTAAAAGTCTATGGGCAAACAAATAATTGGCATAAAAAATTTAAATTCTACAATAAATTATAAGTGAGCAATTTAGATAATCAGGCAGTTCTGTGATTTATAGTGTTGTGTGTATATCTCCTAAATCCATCTGTTGTATCATCTATGTAACTATATAACAGCTTCAGCTAACCTTACACTAGTCCAGAGGTCACCAATCTTTCTCGGTTGGCAGACCAGAGAGAAAGGGAGGGGACAGCATGTTATGCATGAGCATGTGTGTGCGAACGGGGCCATGAGCATGTGCGTGATGCAAACGGTCGATGCTAGTGCCCATGTGATGCTCGCTAGCCCTGCCCCATTTTTGCATGGTGCTGTGCCCCATATTTGTGCCCTGCAGGGTGGCAGCAGCCCGTTTTCATGTCCTGTGGGGCATCATTGTCCCATTTTTGCGCCCTGCAGTGCAGCGGCATCCCGTTTTCACACCCTGAGGTGCGGCAGTGTCCTGTTTTCATGGCCTGAGGCACTGTGGTGGCCTGTTTTCATGCCCTGAGATGCGGTGGCATCCTGTTTTCGTGCCCTGTGGCGTGGCATCCTGTTTTTGTGCCCTGCGGCGCAGCATTCCATTTTCATGCTCCGCAGCATGGTGGCATCCCGTTTTCATGGCCTGAGGTGCAGCGGCATCCCGTTTTTGCACCCCACAGCACGGCGTCCCATTTTCTTTCTCTTGAAGGACTTAATTTTAATATAATGTAGTCATCTGTATCAATAATCTCTTGCCCAAAATAACAGGATGTGACTTAACATATTTGCTGTACTGCATTTCAGTTAATACAATGATACAAGTTGCAAAAAATCAATTTGTAAAAAGCAGCTTTCTTTCCATATTCCTATTCCATTCATATCCCCAGATCAAAAATTAAAATCTATTCAGTTTATTTCTAGAAAATATTTTTCCTTGTGACATTTTAAAGACCAACCCATTTATTATGACATACTTCTTACAGATTTAAGGCTGTCTCAGCTGATGCAAAGTTCTGTTATTCATTTACTGATTACATTAATCTTTATTGGTGAAAACAGAAATTATTTGTAGCTTAGCAGAAAGTAAAAATAGTTAATCAGATGAGTACAGGTAATTCCTGAGTTACATCAGTTCACTTACCGAATGTTCGAATTGCAACGTAACCACCACCACCTCAAGTACTTACAACACAGTCCCGAGGTTATGAATGTTGCAGCACCACAGCACTCATTCACCCTTACAAATGACCACAGAGGTACTGCCACATTCGCCTTGCCTATCCCCCCCCCCCGGCTGGGTCTCCATAAGCACTAGGCCTGTGGCTACTCACCTTGCAAAGAACTAGAGAGCCTTCGGTTTCTTGGACTGTTTCGCTGCTTCAGGCCTTTGGTGCATTCGCAGAGAATGGAGGTCTGAAGTACTGCAAGATCACGCGAGGTCAGTAGCACAAGATCTCATGCTACTGATCTCGTGTGATCTCATGGTACTTTAGGCCTCTGTTCTCTGCAAATGGAGGCCTGGATGAGATCTGTGCAAAAGGCTTTGCAAATGGAGGGAAGGCCTAAAACATTGATACCTTCTCTCCATTTGCAAAGCCCAGAGGGATGTGTGTGTCCCTCTGAGCCTCCGTTTACAGCGGCAAAGGCCTTTCTTCAAGGCCTTTGCTGCTGAGAACAGAGGCTGATGTGCATCTCTCTGGGCCTCCGTTCTCATCGGCAAACACCTCCTCAAGCACTTAGACAATGAAAACGGAGCCCCGGAGGGGAGCACGCGTCCCTCCAGGGCTCTGTTCTCGTCAGCAAAGACCTCCTCAAGCCCTATGGGGCTCTTTGAAGTGGCGCCCCCTAGGTGCATGAACACTTTTCAGTTGGAGACCGAAAGCTTCTGGGTGCCATGATCTCATGCAACTTCAGGCACCCATCTGCTTTTGCAGAGAATGGGTGCCTGAAGTCCTGCAAGATCAGGGCACCCAGAAGTTTCCAGTCTGTGTACAAAAAGTATTTGCACACCAATGGGAGGCTTGAAGCAATGTGATTTTGCTGCCCCAAACCTGCCTTTGGCATGCAAATGCTTTTCCGTGCCGAGCCTGGAAGCCTTTGGAGGAGACTCACAGTGGCAGGCAGCCTCAGTGAGTCAGAGAAGCCAAGCAGGGTATGCTAATCCTGCTCTCCCTCTGCTCTCACCGCTTACCAGGAGCAGGCAAAGAAACAGAGAGGCTGGAGAGGAGACAGATCTTCACAAGGTAAGTGACCCGGCACAGCAGGATGGGGGGGGAGCAATTCTGGTGACCCCAGGGGAGAGAGAATGAGATATCTCAGTGGCTTGGGGGAGGCCTTGGGTGGTCTGAAGCAGGTGGACTGTTCCATCACTAGGCCACCATGGCCCTCCCCACCCTGAGATACCTCATGTGCACTTAACGACCAGCACATTTGATTAGTGAATGCATGGAGGGAGTGATCATGGTCAAGTTACGCAATTTACTCCTACAAATCCTCGGGTTAAAAATGTAACTGGCAGACTCCATTACATTTGTAACTCGAGAACTACTTGTAATCAGTTTAAGGAATTGGTATAGTGTCCTGTTTTAGGTAACTTAAAACCAGAATGGGACAACGTGCCACAGCCAACTCATCATGGTCAACTTGTTGCAGCCAACTCACCATGGTCAACTCACTGCTGGACAACTTGCCATGGCCAACTCACCATGGGACAACTTGCTGCGGGACAATTTAACAATTCTATTTAATTATTTAAAATAAATATTTTTTTTTAATTTTTGCCATTCACATTTCATTCTGTCTCTCCTTTTGCATCCTTTCTTTAATGATTCTATTCCACCATTTCTTTGATATTAGTGTAACTCTTGTCCTACAGTGAGTTGTCCTGTAGCGAGTTGGCCGTGACGAGTTGTCCTGCAGCGAGTTGGCAGTGACAAGTTGGCCATGGCAAGTTGACTGTGATGAGTTGGCCGTGGTGAGTTGGCCATGGTGAGTTGGCTGAGGTGAATTGTCATAGACCCACTTAAAACATCTTTAGTTTGAATTCATAAGCTTGAAGTCCTTTTGGCAAATTGTAAAGTGTATATTACTGGATTTACCAATTATTTCTGTCAGTGCCTTTTATGATGTTTTGGTACTACATGCTATAGTATATTATAAGCATCTAGAGAAATATGTGGCAAAAAAGCAGGACATTGCCTATTTTCTTATATCTGGTCAAATTATACATCGAGACATCAATTTTCCTCCAAATATCATAAGGCCTCATAATTTCACTCTCTGGACATTGTTTCATCCTGTTTCTAACACTTCTATTATAACCTCTCAACATTAAGACCATCTCTGTGTCCAAAAATGCTGGTATCAGTGAAACCTATCCAGCACAAATGATCAAACATTGATCAGAACACTTCTAGTATTAGGTTTGCATAACTTTTGCAATAAAATGAAAACATATGCAAGCAGTTTTATATCCAATGTAGTTCACAGTTTTATCATAATAGAGACAGATCCTAGCCATCTAAGATGGAAAAGAACCCACCATTGCTGATCCCAATATTTCTCCTTACTACATGATCTTTCTACACATTTGCCATCCAGTGAGTTTCTAGATAATTATTTTATGGTCATTGCTTAAGTGTATCTTTAGAAGGACACAGTATTTAATATCCATATGATTTTGCTGATAATATATCACTTTGAAGTTGTCTTAAAATCATAATAGAGTGGGTGGCAAACTTCTCTGTAGGGCCATTCATCATATGCAATGAAGCAACTGCTTTGGGCAGTGGGTATGGAAATTAGCAGGTAGGTATCATCTACTCTTGGTATCTGAGTTTAGCAATACATTATAATAAACAGATCATCCTGTTATAATCATCTTATCTGTGTTTGGTCAGATGCGGGAAGTTTGCATCCTGAAATTTACCAACAGCCTTTGTTAATGTGCTTTATTGTCCATTAAGCGAACTGCCTATACATTTCTGTATCAATAGAATTTCTGTATCTCTATATTCCAACTATATCAATCGAAAAATTCTCTAGAACTGCCTGGGATTCATCAGCATCAGTACATCACCAAGCCAGGAGCAAGGTGGCTCACGTGGTTAGGACATTGGCTGGCTATCAGCAGGCTCACATTCAAGACCTGGTTGCTGCCTTGGGACAGGGTGAACTCCCATCACTCACTCCAGTTCCTGCTGACCCAACAATTTGAAAGCAGGTGACCATGAGTAGATAGATGGGTATCACCAGGGCTTTTTTTGTCATAGAACGCCCAGAACGGAGTTCTGGCACCTTTTTTGGATGGAACCTTGTAGGGTAGGCAAAGCGGGTTGTATGACGTGTGTGAGTTCTGGCACTTTTTTTTTTTTTTTTACAAAAAAAGCACTGGGTATCACTTTGTTGGGCAGTTTAATGGGGACATGAAAGGAGCCTCTAACTGGGCATCCCCTGGGCAATGGTGATGTAACTGGCTAATCCTTTCAACCGAGAAGTGCTTCCGTTCCTGTCATGACTGTAGTAGTAGAAGTACATCCTCAACACCTGTCAGAGGGCTATCTGGACAGTGAAAAAAAACTCAGATAAATTTTGACCACTGTTCGTATAGCACTTACAAGATCATTTAAAAAGTGTGTCATAACCATACACATCAGATCCAAAGTGTACTGCTTTTTCTAATTTTCATTGCAATATAAAATCTTGAGCTGATCTACATCTGACAATTTTAGCTATGTATTTTAAAGTTTCAGAAGAATAATTTCCCTGGTATAAATGTTCTTTTTAATAAGTAAATAATAAATTAAAGGTCTCAAAACTTAAAGATGTCCCATCTCCATTGGTAATTTTGATTATCCTTTTAATATGTCTTAAAATTTTAATTAAAAAACTCAGTAAGATTTGGATAGATGGAAACCAATGTGCAAAATGCACCATTATACTAATGCATTTTGATAACCTTCTGTTCAGTTGTTCTCTAAAGACTGACCTTATATTTGAATCACTCTATGCAAGACAGAGTCTGTAATTAAAGATAGAATCTACTGTAGAACAGAGAGCAAATATTTGACTTGCATTGAATATGATGCATTTCAGCACAAGTTGGTTAGACTAGTGTTGAAGGAAAAGTCTTCATCATGGTTCAATCCAAGCTGGGAATAAACAACATGGTGACTGCTTTAGAAAGCAGGTTGCAGTTTATTGGAGAGGAGAGCCAGACAGAAAGATGGCTCTGGAAGGAAAGAGAGAGAGCACATGTAGGGACTGGGTTTTTATACCCTCTGGGGCTTTTGTTTGGAGTTGTTTCCTGTTCCTGTTTGAGGCTTTGTATTTCCTGTGTCATGTATTCTGACCTGAGTCTGGGTGTGCCCTTTGGCATCTGTGGGTTAATCCTATTATGTCCTGTCTTAGAGTTTGGGTGGGGTATGTAGATTTTAGGTGTCTTTGTCTTCTTAATCTTCTAGCTTCAATCTTCCTGAATGGTTTACATCTGCATTTCTACAGAGTTGGTTTCTGCTTGGGGGAGGGAGACTTGGGGCTATTAAGAAAACTGGGCATGCTTTTCTGCCTCTTTAAGATCCTTTGAGGAAATATATTTTTCTGCCCTTTTAATATTTCTTTCTCTGGGGGGCTGACTTCCCACACTAGCTTAAACAGAAACATCCTCATGAACAAGATTAGATAAGTCTTTATTTAATGTGAGGAGATAGCATTTCGTAAGAAGTATTACATTGATTATTGAAAGTGTATGTTTGATGATTAAATTTAAATTAATGTGAAGAATACAGTCTGTGGAGTGCTCTTGAAAAGAATTACACAAATAAATGCACAAATCCTAAGGCAGATTGTTCCCAAGCAACAAGGATCATAATATTGCAGTAACTGTATAAAACCTGTGAACCTGGCAGCCTTTTAGACAAAGCTAGTGTTTGCAAACTGAAAATGATATCTAATTGGTACTGTAAAGAGGGTAGTCTGTTGAATGAGGGGGAAAAAACTTATCAGCTAGATAATTCAGAGAGAAAATGGAGACTTGTAGATATCACATTCAAAGATGTCTGAAATAAAGCTTCATATATTCCCACTCTACTAAGTATAAAGCATTGGCTCCATTTGTTGTCTTAAAGGGGTTGGAAAAGAAGTGTGTGCAGAGAAAATCTAACCTGTTTAACCTGGGCATTTCCTGGTGTAGGTAATTGGGGTAACATATCTGCTCAGTGGCAGTTTTTCAAATTCAGGGAGCAGAGCTAGATAATATTGAAAACAAAAATGTCCCAAACAAGAAGAAAACATTGATGAGTTTCTTTTACTAATCAATTGCTTAAAAACCTATATATCTCTTTTTTTTAAAAAAGAAACTGGAATTAAGACAGCTACATAAAATGAATAAAATAAGAGTAAAAGACTAATATACAAGTACAGCTATAAATCTAATTTAATTTATATAGCACCTAGCTGAATAAAAGCAATTCAGTAAAAAGCACAGACTCATGTCAAAGTCTGCTTTAAGGAAAGTTTTTAAGAACCCTTGTGAGGGTCAGAAATTGGATATTGGGTGTGGGGCTGTTCCACTGCTAAAATAGACCTTCTTTCAGTTTTCTCTCTGGATATTTTCAACACATAGAAAGTAATTTGTATGGTTTCCAGCACACAAAATGTATTCATTTATTTCTTTATATGCCAAGATTTTTATATCACCATGATATCACCAAGTTCCAGATTATAAATACATTCCACAACATTAAAAAGAAATAAAAGATTGTCATTAAAACCAAAGATCAATCATGAGTTGCCAAATGCCCATTGAAAGAACTGTTTTGACTGCTTTGGGACACACCAAGAAGGAGAATGTAATAAACTTAGTATTAGTCTATTGTATGTATTAACTATTTGATAGCATGAAAGGTAACTGGTAACCTGGAAAATATCATGCACAGGAGAAAATTTATGGATGAATGAGGCATAATGTTAGCTATTAGTGTCCCTCTATCAATGTTATCAGGGACTATAAGTTCTGCCAATATTACTGATCAGTATTACTCCAAACCATTGACGTATAATAAGTTCTTGTTATTAGTAGAACTTAGTATTCCAACTTAAATTGTGGTCTTTTGTGGGAATTCGATCCCGGGGTCCAGCGCCTGCTGGACGGACCAGTGGTGTACGTTAGCCTAGGCCAACGGACCTCGCGCTTGGTGGATAGGAAACACACGGACAACATGTTTCTTCAGGTTGAGTCAGCATGCGAGAGCCCAGAAGGATCTGCGTGCCTCTCTTTTATTGGTCTATTTACATCATAGCAGGAGGGTCGTAAAGGGCGGGCTTTGCCAGGAAATGAAACTTAACTCAAGAAATGGAAACTTAAAGGCATAAATGAAACCTTAAGCTATTGAAATGGTTGCAACAGTCTTTGATTTTTTTTAAAACTCGTGTACTCCAGACTACAACTGTATTTTCCATCTGTGTTAAATTAACTTTACAATTTTTATATGTTTAAACACAGGAAAAGATGTGGAAGTGACTCTTGCATGTTGGAAGCAGCTACAGTAGAATAGGAAGCATGTTTGAAGTGTCTCTGATGAATGATATTCAAGCAGAGAAAACTGTAGCAACAATATTACCTAAATTTCTTAATTAAACTGAAGAAGGTAATGAGGCATAGATTCCTGGATTAGTTGATTTAGAAATGCTGTCTGCATAAACTAGGTGAGTAGGAAATCTATATCATTAAGGCAAATGGGCACTGACAGTTACCTGCTCATCTTTTATCTTGGAAGACAAAGCTTTTGTTGTCTAAGTGAATATTTTAATTCTAATAATTTAAAGTGAAAAAAAGAATAGAAACAGAAATCCATTGATTACATGTCTGTCCTAAAAAATGAATGGCTAGGGAAATAAGCTAATACATGCATTCACTTCACTTAAGGGCATGTCTTTGTTTTACCAGTACTTCAGCTTCATATATTCTCTGTGGATAGGAGCTGAACCGAAGCTGGCTTCAGAAATATTGAAATTATAAGCACAAAGAATGCTGTGACCTATCTTCTACATCCATGGCTTAGTTTAGTTAGAAGATCTGAAGTGAAAATGTACCTGGAAAGCAGCAATAGAAGTTCACATGATCAGAATCTATAAACAGATTATTGATAACCTGGAATTGTATATATATGGTTACTTTGCTAGTTGAAGCTTTGGATATTGAGGTCACAACAATATGCTCTTTATGCTGCGTGAATACAGCTGTTGAATATCAGCATAATGTTCAAAGTTCAAAGTTATATCTGTCAACTCTACAACAAACCTGGCTGCAGCTATCTTGCTCATTCTAGGTTGCCACAAAGATGAGAGGGGGGTGCAGAGGATTTCTGCTAGTCTAAACAAGTCACTGTCCCATGGGAACAAAAGGTCATTTCTGCCGGTTAGGTTGGGAGAGGGAGCATTTGGGTGGAAAGCCCGCCAAACCATTCTATTGGGAAACATAGCTGATTGCATAACCCTGGGGTGGGAAGTTTAACTTTGTAATAGTGTAACTCTTTGGAGGGAATTTCAGACTTGGTTTCACTTTTGACCATGCCAATGCTATGTAACCAATAAACATGTTCTTCGAGGAAACCTCTAACCTCGGAGTTCTGATTTATTTGGTCTTGTCTATCGGAACCTTGATATTATCACTGAAAAAGTGACTTATGATCATTTTTCACACTTATGACCATTGTAGCATCCCCATGGTCACATGATTTACATTCGGATGCCTGACAACTGACTCACATTTATGATGGTTGCAGTATCCTGGAGTCATGTGATCACGTTTTGTGACGTTTTGATGAGTAAAGTCAATGGGGAAACCAGATTCACTTAACAACTACGTTAGTAATTTAATAACTGCAGTGATTCACTTAAAGAAATGTGGCAAGAAAAGTCGTAAAATGGGGCAAAATTCACTTAACAAATTTCTTACTTAACAACAACAGCAGGAGATGGAGAAATCCTTGCACGCAAGCGAAGAGGAAGGAAGTTGGGCACAGCACTCGAACTGGATCCTAGAGAAAGCTATTGACCTGATGAAAAGAACCCTCGGCTCTCTAGGGGAGGAGAATTTTGAGCCCCGCGGCCGCACCAGCACCTGGAGCTGCAGCTGGAGAGACACTGAGGGGGAATTGGAACTTGTAATCCCGCGGATGTCAGCTGATCCAGTAGTGACCACTTCAGCAGCCCCCACTCCCCGCCGACCCGCAGATGGTGATCAGGATGGAAGACCATACCACCAACGGCGAAGGCACCGATCCATTCAAAGACTCCCACCGCTGGACGCGAAATTCAAGGGGGAGCCGCCATGCTTGGGGTTTTTCCTAACCCAAGTCCTCAGCTACATGGAAGAATACAGGCGGCACATCCCCAGCGACAAAGCCCGTATCCAGATCGTGCAATCCGCTCTGGACGGACCGGCCACAGATTGGGTGGTGAACTTGCACAATTCCAATGCCCCAGAGCTCAACGACTTCAACCGTTTCATGTCCTCTCTGAGAAGACGATTTGAGGACCCCCTGGCTGATGACAAAGCCTGTGAAAGAATCAAAACGGTGAGGCAGGGCAGATGGCCAGTAGCTGAATATACACAAGAATTCTGGACCATTGCCAGCAAGCTGAACTGGCCAGAAGACATCCTCCTTAGCCATTTCAAAGACGGCCTAAATTATGACCTATATGATGCTTGCCTGCCCCGGGGGAACCCACACCAACTCGATGAATGATATGTCCTGGCAGAGGAAGCAGAGATCGACCTACTGAAGAGGCATTGCCAAGGAAAACCACGGGGGCCGCTCGGCGCCCGAGCCAACGCGCAAACCAGCAAAACCACCAGCTATGACCAAGAAGCCAATGGGTGGTTTCAAATGCAGGAGAGAGGGACATCGGGCCATAGAATGCCGCTCTAAAGCCCGTCAACACAACCCAGACCGATCACCGGCCAGGAAGTCGGGGAAGTCCCCAGCCAAGCCAAAAGAACCTGCCATGAGAGCGCTAGAGGTTCTGGAGTCCCCAACTTCTGCCCAACGTGGGGAGGGAACTCCAGCCTACACCGCTGGGCCAGTGGACACCTCATGTGACAGTTCGGATGGCGAACCCCTGGTAAGTGGATCCATCCCACCCATCCTCAAGACAGTGACTATATTAGCCCCCTTCCATGCCTGAAGCCATCATAGTGAAAGCCTTAATAGACTCTGGCTGCACCCGCTGCCTCATTAGCCCAATGCTAGTGGGGAATTTGGGCATTCCAGGGAGGAGGCTGGAACAACCAATCTCATTTGGCCAGTTAGATGGGTCCATAGCAGGGGGGGGTGCCAGCTACCTTAGCCACTTTACCGGTCCACCTATCCCTGGGAAATCATGAGGAAGACATAATGTTTGTAGTGACCCCAGGCATGGAATGCCCGATGATCCTAGGACTGGAATGGTTAAGGAAATGGAACCCCTGGGTAAATTGGAGGACGAAAGAAATCAATTTCCCGAAAGAGGACCCTACGGACTTAAGCCCCCAAGGAGTCCTACCAAAATTAAGAACGGAAAAAGTGTCAATAGGGGAAGAAAAGGGACTACCCGAAATACCAGAGGAATACCGAGACCGTGCTGAAGTTTTCAGTGAGGAGAGGGTGGATGAGCTCCCCCCTCACCGACCCATGGACTGTGCCATAGAATTCAAGCCCAGGGAAAAACTTCCCAAGCCCAGACTTCCCAAGCCCTAAGGAGAAGGAGGAAATGGACAGGTTCATAAATAAAAACCCAGTCCTCTTTAGAGAGAAGGACGGCACTTTACACTTGTGCATGGACTACCGCTCTTTGAATGCAATCAGTGAAAGCAACCTATACCCCCTACCCCTCATGAAGGACATGTTATCACACCCCTCGAAAGGAAAAATTTTCACTAAACTAGATCTAAGAGAAGCGGATTACTGCATTAGAATTAAGGAAGGGGATGAATGGAAAACCACATTTAATTGCCCAATGGGGTGCTACCAATTCAAAGTTTTGCCATTTGGACTACAAGGGCCCCCCACAGTATTTATGCAATTAATCAATGAGGTACTAAGAGAGCACCTATTTAAGGTGGTTTATTTAGACGACATCCTTATATTCACCGAATCTAAAAAGGAACATGTCAACCTAGTCAGAGCGGTTTTAAAGAAACTGCGAGCTGCCCACCTATATTCCAAATTATCGAAGTGCAAATTCCACAAGGAAAGAATAGACTACCTGGGCTATCACATATCCCCACAGGGCATTGAAATGGACCCAGAGAAAGTCAGAGCAGTATTAGAATCGGCACCACCTTGCACAAGGAAGCAGCTGCAAGGTTTCCTGGGTTTCGCAAACTTTTACCGCCAATTCATTCCCTCATTTGCCCAGATAGCCCTGCCCCTCACGAACTTACTAAAAACGAAGGGAGAAGCCTTAGTGAAACTTAGCCAACCATTAAAATGGACAATGAAATGCCAAGCGGCATTTGAGAAATTAAAGAGACTTTTTTCTGTCGAAGCAGTACTGAGGCAACCAGACATGGATAAGCCTTTCATCATACAGGCGGATGCAAGTGATGTGGCAGTGGGGGCTGTACTATTACAAGAAAACAATGAAGGGGTATTGCAACCCTGCGCATGTACATCCAAGAAACTCACTGAAATGGAACAGCACTGGCCCGTGTGGGAGAAAGAGGCATACGGGATACGTTGGTCATTACTTACGTGGCGCCAGTTCCTTGAAGGGAATCCCTTTTCAGGTGTGCACAGACCACAAAAAACTGGAAGCCTTAAAAACACCCAGGAAGCTCAACCCCAAGCAAGCCCGCTGGTCCCAACATTTTCACCAATTCCACTTTACGCTCAAGCTCTTGCCGGGGTGGAAGAACTCACATGCCCCAATATAACAGCACGCGAGCCACTGATTCTAAACTGCTTATGACAGAACCACAACTGGCAACACCAGTAATCACCAGAGCCCAAGCTGAATTGAAACCGCAGCTGGGTAGCCAAACCGGAATCGAATTCTGGAAAACTTTGGAAACAGATGAATGGTTTCAGAAAAATAGACATGTGTGCACAATCAAGGATGGACTGCCTTGGGTGGGGGAAAAATTATATATACCAACCACCCAGAGGGGCACATTCATACAGCTGTGCCATGACACAAAATCAGCAGGGCATTTTGGATTTGTAAAAACATTACACTTAATTAAAAGGCAATTTTGGTGGCCATCCATGAAAAAGGACATAGAAAATTACGTGGCCAGCTGCCCAACATGTGCGACAGCTAAGAATTTGCAAGGGAAATTGCCCGGACTGTTACAACCAGTGGCGACTCCCTCAGCCCCCTGGAGGGAAATAGCCATAGATCTTATAGTGGAATTACTAGAAAGCAATGGGAATACGGTCATCTGGATGTTCATGGACTTATTTTCCAAACAGGTGCACTTTATCCCGTGCCAAAAGATTCCCACCGCAAAAGCCTTAGCAAAACTTTTCATGCAGCATATTTACAGATTACATGGGGCACCCCAACGCATCATATCTGATAGGGGAGTGCAATTTATGTCTGCATTTTGGAAGGAATTTTTATCCCTTTTATCGACCACTCAGGGACTGACATCTAGTCATCATCCTCAAGGGAACGGCCAAGCAGAGAAATCGAACTCAGTACTTGAGCAATATTTAAGATCCTTTATTAATTTCCCTTTCGCAGAAGTCACTTACAATAATGCAGTCCACTCCAGCACAGGCTACGCTCCTTTTCAAATAGCCAACGGTCAAAGTTTCAACCCCATGCCAGAATTAATCCCAAACGAACCAGCAATCCCATCACTGAAAGAGTGGATAGAACAATTACAAAACACCTGGCCAATAGTTAGAAAACCCTTAGACGAAGCTAGGCAAGGATACAAAGCACAAGCAGATAAAAAAAGAGTTGAACCCATACCATTCATTGTAGGAGAAATGGTATATTTGTCTACAAAATACCTAAAATCCCTACAACCTTGTAAAAAACGTGGACCAAAGTATATAGGACCTTTTCCAATTAAAAGAATCATAAACCCAGTAACAGTAGAATTAGAATTACCCAAAAATATCAGGCAAATACACCCAATCGTTCACTGCAGTTTATTGAAAAGAGAACACCGTTACGGCCAAAAATCCCCCCCACCTCCAATCATGGTGGAAGGAGAACAACACTTCGAAATGAAGGAAATCCTGGACTCTAGGAGATATAATGGGACAACTCAATACCTAGTAGCATGGAAACACCTCCCCTCCTCACAAAACAAGTGGGTTCATAAACATCATGTCAGAGCCCCGAAACTGTTAAAGAAGTTTCATACAGAGTATCCTAACAAGCCAGACTAACTTTTATACCTGTTTTGTTTTCTCTACAGGTGGATTTCTCTTATTTTTAAGGGGGGCAGGATGTCAGGATCCAGTTATATTTCCTTTCTATCTATCTCCTCTAATCTAAAACCAATTATTACTATTTCCTGGATCCTGCCATACTCCCAAGGGGGAGGGGGGACATGCAGAGGGGTTTTATTACTTTCACTTCCTCCATTCACTACAAAGTAACCTTTTGTTTATTCGCCTCTACTAACCATTACAATGGAACCATTTGACTCTTATCCTATGTCCCTCTGAACTCTCTTCCTTACCGGGCAACTAGAAAAGGGGGGGGGGGTTGAAAAGACACAGACCTCCGGAATCTGATTTATTTCTCCATCGTCAAAATAAACTCTGAAGAGCTGGTGAATTATCGTGGAGCCGGATTGATGTTATCTTTCATGGGTTTAACACCTAGAGAATTGCCAGCCTGAGTCAGTCGGAAGGAATGTGGGGAGGAGTTTGCTTAGGGACACTTTAAAACATCGATGTATAAGGGAATCCCTCAGATCCTGTGTATTATGCCTACTATCAATTTCTTTTAATAAAAGTTCCTGTTGGAAGAGACTGTTTCCAAGAGTTCTGCTTTCTTAAGATGTGGATTGAAGTGGTTCCTTACATATAGTACATTTTCCTTCTGGAGAGAATGACTGCAAAATATATAGAATTGTTGAATGAAATATGTATGCAATAATGTTTTAATATCCCATTTGAATTCTTTTATTTTTTTCTCTCAAGTTTCTTAATTTTTGCAAGATGGAAGGAAGTAATTTGAATAAATAGGAGTTTAGAAACCAATTATGTTATTACTGTTAATAGTACTTGTCCACTGTGTCCATAGCTCACTCCTGTCAAAATATCTTAAAGGTGTCCCCAATCCATTACTTTTTCTCTAATCCCTGCAATAAAGTGGATATATTACTCTGTACATATAATGTGTAGATGCTTCCAGGGCATACGTGCTAATTTCATCCTTTTTGAAGTTGAAATCTTGTATACTTAATGAAGTCATAGTTCTATTTCTTCAGTAGAGATTTACAGAATTGCAATATGAATCAATATGAACCTTAAATCTTTTTTTAATAAAAGGGTTTAAATAATAAATTAGAAAAATTGTTGAACTAAACATTTAAATATTTGACCAAAATATAAGCAATGCAAACACACATGTGATTTCATTACTTTTTAAAGATGAAACTTTCCAGATTTGCTTTAATAACTTATCACAGACAAACAATTTGTTGCTTTCTCTGCCTACCTTTTGATAACAGTCAATGGATTGACAAGAATCTCTTTTATAAGCTGCTATTCTAAGAGCATATTTAAAAGTAATTTCTGAAAATAGTGTTAATTATCTTGACTCCAAAGCTTGGGTGAGATAGTTCTTTTCAAAACCATCTGGTATTCTACAAATTACATATTCTATTTCTCAGAACTATATATTTATTACCAGAGGAAAATAGATTATTAATTACAACCAAAGACTGTTTGTATATTGATTAAATATACAATTAATTAGCTATGCTAAGCCAGTCCCAAAGCTCTTAATGTATTCAGCTGGGTGATTTTTCCAGCAGTTTTAATTAAAATTGTTCTTTTTAAAAAATCAGAAGTTAGCTCTTCAATATTTTGCTGCTTCCTGTATGCTACCCATTTAATCTTTAGTGATTAAATGTACATAAAAATCATCTGAATGGAAGGCAGTTTATGTAGAATTTATATTCAGACTTAGTGTGATTGTTTTATTTGCTGAAAATAATTTCCTGAAGCCCCAGATGCAGTGGTGGTGTAAGGAACCACTTCAATACCCATCTTAAGAAAGCAAAACTCTTGGAAACAATCTCTTCCAAAAGGAACTTTTATTAAGAGAAATTGATAGTAGGCATAATAGACAAGATCTGAGGGATTCCCTTACAAATCGATGTTTTAAAGTGTCCCTAAGCAAACTCCACCCCACAGTCCTTCTGGGCGATTCAGACCGGCAATTCTCTAGGTGTTAAATCAAGGAAAGATAACATCAATCCGGCTCCGTTGTGCACGATCATTCACCAGCTCTCCACACCTTATTTTGATGATGGAGAAATAAACCAGATTCTGGAGGTCTGTGTCTTTTCACCCCCCCCCCTTCCCTAGCTGCATGGTAAGGAGGAGAAGTTCAGAGGGGCATAGGATAAGAGGCAATTTGGTACATTGTAATGGATAGCAGACACGAAAATGAATAAACAAAAGGTGACTTTGTAGTAAATAGAGGAAGTGAAAGTCATAAACCCGCATGCATATTCCCCCCTCCCCCTTGGGAGTATGGCAGGATCAAGGGGAGGGTAAGGATTGATTTTTAGATCAGAGAAGATAGATAGAAAAGAAATATAACTGGATTCTGACATCCCACCCCCCTTAAAAATAAGAGAGATCTACCTGTAGAGAAAACAAAACAGATATAAAAATTAGTCTGACTTGGTGGGATACTCTGTATGAAACTTCTAAAATAGTTTCGGGGCTCTGACATGATGTTTATGGACCCATTTGGTTTGTGAGGAGGGGAGGTGTTTCCATGCTACTAGGTATTGAGTTGTCCCATGATATCTCCTAGAGTCTAGGATTTCCTTTATTTCGAAGTGTTGTTCTCCTTCCACCATGATTGGAGGTGGTGTTTGGGAGGGGAATTTTTGGTCATAAGATTGACTGTTGTTCTCTTTTCAGCAAACTGCAGTGAAAAATTGGGTGTATTTGCCTGATATTTTTGGGTAATTCTAATTCTACTGTTACTGGGTTTATGATTCTTTTAATTGGAAAAGGTCCTATATATTTTGGTCCAGGTGTTTTACGGGGTTGTAGGGATTTTAAGTATTTTGTAGACAAATATACCATTGCACCTACAATGAATGGTGTGGATTCAACTCTTTTTTTATCCGCTTGTGTTTTGTATGCTTGCCTAGCTTCATCTAAGGCTTTTCTAACTATTGGCCAGGTGTTTTGTAATTGTTCTATCCATTCTTTCAGTGATGGGATTTCTGGTTCCTTTGGGATTAGTTCCGGCATAGGGTTGAAACTTTGACCGGTTGCTATGTGAAAAAGAGTGTAGCCTGTGCTGGAATGGATTGCGTTAGTGTAAGCAACTTCTGCGAAAGGGAGTAGGTCCGTCCAATTTGACTGCTGGAAATTAATAAAGCATCTTAAATATTGCTCAAGTACTGAGTTCCAGCATTCTGATTGACGGTTCCCTTGAGGATGATGACTAAATGACAGTCCCTGAGTGGTTCCTAAGAGGGATAAAAATTCCTTCCAAAATGCTGATGTAAATTGCACTCCACTATCAGATATGATGCATTGGGGTGCCCCATGCAATCTGTAAATGTGCTGCACGAAAAGTTTCGCTAAGGCTTTTGCGGTGGGAATTTTTTGGCAAGGAATAAAGTGCACCTGTTTGGAAAACAAGTCCGTAACCTTCCAGATGACAGTGTTTCCATTGCTTTCTGGTAATTCCACTATAAAATCCATGGCTATTTCCCTCCAGGGGGCTGAGGGATTCGCCACTGGTTGTAACAGTCCAGGCGATTTCCCTTGCAGCCTCTTAGCATTTGCACATGTTGGGCAACTGGCCACATAACTTTCTATGTCCTTTTTCATGGATGGCCACCAAAATTGCCTTTTAATCAAGTGTAATGTTTTAACAAATCCAAAATGTCCTGCTTATTTTGTGTCATGGCAAAGCTGCATGAATGTGACCCTCTGGGTGGTTGTTATATATAACTTGTCCCCCACCCAAGGCCGTCCGTCCTTGATGGTGCACATGTGTTTATTTTTCTGGAACCATTCATCCGTTTCCAAAGTTTTCCGGAATTCGATTCCTGTTTGGCTACCCAGCTGCGGTTTTAATTCAGCTTGGGCTCTAGTGGTTACTGGTGCTACCAGTTGTGGTTCCGCCATAAGCGGTTTAGAATCGGTGGCCCACGTGCTGTTATATTGGGGCATCTGCCAGGAAGTTCTTCCCCCCCCGGCAAGTGCTTGAGCTTAAAGTGGAATTGGTGAAAATGCTGGGACCAATGGGTTTGCTTGGGGTTGAGCTTCCTGGGTGTTTTTAAGGCTTCCAGGTTTTTGTGGTCTGTGCACACCTGAAAAGGGATTTTATTCCCTTCAAGGAACTGGCGCCACGTAAGTAATGACCAACGTATCCCGTATGCCTCTTTCTCCCACACGGGCCAGCGCTGTTCCGTTTCAGTGAGTTTCTTGGATGTATACGTGCATGGTTGCAATATCCCTTCATCGTTTTCTTGTAATAATACAGCCCCCACTGCCACATCACTTGCATCTGCCTGTTTGACGAAAGGGTTATCCATGTCTGGATGCCTCAGTACTGGTTCGACAGAAAAAAAGTCTCTTTAATCTCTCAAATGCCACTTGGTATCCCATTGTCCATTTTAATGGTTGGCTAGGTTTCACTGAGGCTTCTCCCTTCATTTTTAGTAAGTCCGTGAGGGGCAGGGCTATCTGGGCAAATGAGGGGATGAATTGGCGGTAAAAGTTTGCGAAACCCAGGAAACTTTGCAGCTGCTTCCTTGTGCGAGGTGGTGCCCATTCTAACACTGCTCTGACTTTCTCTGGGTCCATTTCTATGCCCTGTGGGGATATCGCCCAGGTAGTCTATCGCCCAGGTAGTCTATTCTTTCCTTGTGGAATTCGCACTTCGATAATTTGGCATATAGGTGTGCAGCTCGCACACCTGACTAGGTTGATGTGTTCCTCTTTAGATTTGGTGAAGATAAGGATGTCGTCTAAATAAACCAGGACCCCCTAGTACCTCATTGATTAATTGCATGAATACTGCGGGGGGCCCTTGTAGTTCAAATGGCAAAACTTTGAATTGTTAGCAATTAATTGGGCAATTAAATGCGGTTTTCCATTCATCCCCTTCCTTAATTCTAATGCGGTAATACGCATCTCTTAGATCTAGTTTAGTGAAAATTCTTCCTTTCGAGAGGGGAGATAACATGTCCATGAGGGGTAGGGGGTATAGGTTGCTTTCACTGATTGCATTCAAAGAGCGGTAGTCCACGCACAAGTGTAAAGTGCCGTCCTTCTCTCTAAAGAGGACTGGGTTTTTATTTATGAACCTGTCCATTTCCTCCTTCTCCTTAGGGCTCATGGAGTATAGTCTGGGCTTGGGAAGTTTTGCCCCGGGCTTGAATTCTATGGCACAATCTGTGGGTCAGTGAGGGGGGAGCTCATCCGCCCTCTCCTCACTGAAAACGTCAACAAGATCTTGGTATTCCTCTGGTATTTCGGGTAGTCCCTTTTCTTCTCCTATTGACGCTTTTTCCATTCTTAATTTTGGTAGGACTCCTTGGGGTTTTAAGTCCATAGGGTCCTCTTTCGGGAAATTGATTTCTGCCATCCTCCAATTTACCCAGGGGTTCCATTTCTTCAACCATTACAGCCCTAGGATCACTGGGCATTCTATGCCTGGGGTCACTACAAAGGTTATTTCCTCATGATTTCCCAGGGATAGGTGGACTGGTAAAGTGGCTAGGGTAGCTGGCACCCCCCCTGCTATGGACCCATCTAACTGGCCAAATGAGATTGGTTGTTCCAGCCTCCTCACTGGAATGTCCAAATTCCTCACTAGCATCAGGCTAATGAGGAGCGGGTGCAGCCAGAGTCTATTAAGGCTTTCACTTTGATAGCTTTGGCCATGGAGGGGGCTAATATAGTCACTGTCTTGAGGATGGGTGGGATGGATCCACTTACCAGGGGTTCGCCATCCGAACTGTCACCTGAGGTGTCCACCGGCCCAGCGGTGTAAGGCTGGAGTTCCTTCCCCATGTTGGGCAGAGGTTGGGGACTCCACAGCCTCTATCGCTCTCATGGCAGGTTCTTTTGGCTTGGCTGGGGACTTCCTCGACTTCCTGGCCAGTGATCGTTCTGGGTTGTGTTGAGGGGCTTTCGATCGGCATTCTATGACCCGATGCCCCTCTCTCCTGCATTTGAAACAGCCCATTGGCTTCTTGGCCATAGCCAGTGGTTTCGCTGGCTCGCGTGTCAGCTCAGGCGGTGAGCGGCCCCATGGTTTTCCTCGGTGGTGCCTCTTCAGTAGGTCAATCACTGCTTCCTCTGCCAGGACGTACCATTCATCGAGTTGGTGTGGGTCCCCCCGGGGCAGGCAAGCATCATGTAGGTCGTAATTTAGGCCGTCTTTCAAATGGCTAAGGAGGATGTCTTCCGGCCAGTTCAGCTTGTTGGCAATGGTCCGGAATTCTTGTGTATATTCGGCTACTGGGCATCTGCCCTGCCTCACCATTTTGATTCTTTCGCGGGCTTTGCGATCAGCCAGGGGGTCCTGGAATCGCCTTCTCAGAGAGGACATGAAATGGTTGAAGTCATTGAGCTCTGGGGTGTTGGAATCATGTAAGTTCACCACCCAATCTGCGGCCGGTCCGTCCAGAGCGGGCTTTGTCGCTGGGGATGTGCTGCCCATATTCTTCCATGTAGCTGAGGACTTGGGTTAGGAAAAACCCCAAACGTGTTGGCTCCCCCTTGAATTTTGCATCCAGTGGCAGGAATCTTTGGATGGATCGGTGCCTTCGCCGTCGGTGGTATTGTCTTCCATCCGGGTTGCCATCTGCGGGTCGGTAGGGAGTGGTGGCTGCTGAAGTGGTCGCTGTTGGTTCAGCGGACGTCCTTGGGACTACAGGTTCCGATTCCCCCTCAGTGTCTCTCCAGCTGCAGCTCCAGATGCTGGTGCGGTTGCGGGGCTCTGATTTCTCCTCCCCTAGAGAGCCAAGGGTTCTTTTCATCAGGTCAGTGGCTTTCTCTAGGATCCATTTCAAGTGCTGTGCACTACTTCCTTCATCTTCGCCAACATGCAGGGATTTCTCAATCTCCTGCTTCCATTCTGGTCGGTGGCTGCCCCATCTCAGGGTCACCTTTCTCGATCTCTTTTCCACTCGCCTTTCTTTCCAACTCCCATTGACCACAGAGGTTTGTGGTTACGCGTCTCCACCACCTCTTCTCCTGAGGAGTATGACGTTTTGGATCCTGACAGCTGGCAGGTTCTTGGTCGGGGGGAAAGCTCCCTTTCCGTGGGGTTTTCTTCCTTCCCTGCCTCGTCGGCTGACATTGTATTTTTTGCAAAGTCCCCTGGCAAGGTTCTTCCTTCCAGGTTGACTATTACTGCAGATCCTGTCTAATGTAAGGAACCACTTCAATCCACATCTTAAGAAAGCAGAACTCTTGGAAACAATCTCTTCCAACAGGAACTTTTATTAAGAGAAATTGATAATAGGCATAATAGACAGGATCTGAGGGATTCCCTTACAAATCGATGTTTTAAAGTGTCCCTAAGCAAACTCCACCCCACAGTCCTTCTGGGCAATTCAGACCAGCAATTCTCTAGGTGTTAAATCCAGGAAAGATAACATCAATCCGGCTCCGTTGTGCACGATCATTCACCAGCTCTCCACACCTTATTTTGATGACGGAGAAATAAACCAGATTCCAGAGGTCTGTGTCTTTTCACACCCCCTTCCCTAGCTGCCCGGTAAGGAGGAGAAGTTCATAGGGGCATAGGATAAGAGGCAATTTGGTACATTGTAATGGATAGCAGACACGAAAACGAATAAACAAAAGGTTACTTTGTGTTGAATAGAGGAAGTGAAAGTCATAAACCTGCATGCATATTCCCCCATCCCCCTTGGGATTATGGCAAGATCCAGGGGAGGGTAAGGATTGATTTTTAGATCAGAGAAGATAGATAGAAAGAAAATATAGCTGGATTCTGACAGGTGGGATTCAGCCAGTTCACACCACTTCTGCAGAACCGGTAGCTAATTTTTTGTTGCCCAGGCCCAGAATGGATTTCCGGAAGCGGCATCCACACAGAGAACTGGTTGTTCACGTATTTTAATCCCACCACTGCCCAGATGTTGATTGTTTAGTAGACACAGACATACAGAAAGCATACTTTCTGTTAGTGGTTAAGGTGGTGTTTAAAAATTAGGAGACTGTAAGTTCTGGGAGACTTTGGGCCAGTCACTCTTGCTCAGCCCAACCTACCTCACAGGATTGTTGTTGTGGCGAAAACAGGATTAGGGAATACACACACACACACACCTGTATATATCTATCTATATCTATATATACATACATACATATATATATATCATACATACATACATACATACATACACACATACACACATACACACATACACACATACACACATACACATACACATACACATACACATACACATACACATACACATACACATACACATATACATATACATATACATATACATAAGATATTTGTTTTCGTAGATTTTCACGGGTACAGGTATGCAGGTCTTAGCGTATTTGGGTCTTTTCCCTTGTAAGATTGAGAGTATCTTGGCGACGTTTCGACGAGGTTCCACTCGCCATCTTCAGGCCGGTGTCTTTGGCTTCGTGCTTGTGCGAGCAAAGCGTGATCGGAGCTGCCGTCCTTCTATAAATATTGGAGGGTGTGTGTGGCATGTTGGCTTTGTTGCTGTAAGCGGGTTGGTTGGCTGTGTTGTTACATCTTGATTGGAAGATGGAATTGATGTAAGCAAATTAGTCAGTTGTTTGGTAACATCCTGTGTGGCTGAGGTGCTGGCTGTGTGCCCATTGTTCTTTTGTACCTGGGTAATGGGCTGTGTGGTAACATTCTGAGCTCTATTGTAGTGATATCCTGAGTCCTGTGCTGCCACATCATGGGAGGTAGGCTGCGTTGTAACATACTGAGCCTTTGCCATGTAACCTCCTGAGTTCTGTGATGTAATGTCCTGAGTAGATGGCTGTGATGTAACATCACGGGCTTTGGTTTGGCTCCGAGTTTGCGGTCTGGCCATGTGTTCATGGCATGTGTCAGTTTGCTTTGTGTAGGGGTCGGCGGGGGATGCAGCAGTTGGTGATGCCGCCGTGGATGATGGTTGCATTTCGTCTATGGGATGGGTTTGGGTTTGAGTCTGGTGAGGGTGATTGGTGGTGGTGTCCTGTGTTGTTCTGGGTCCGGTGTCGGTTTTCATGGTTGGGACTCGTTTGTTGACTAGGGCTAGTTTCCAGATGTCTGGTAGGCGGGAGGTATCGTCACGTTTATTCATGTTGTGGGGGTGTTTCTCTATTTCGATGGCTTCCATAATTATTCTCTTGTTGAAGTGTTCAGTTTTGGAGATTAATTTGGTACCTTCAAAATCAATTTCATGTCCTGTTGCTTTAAGGTGCTGGAAAAGGGAAGAAGTTTTTTCTTCTTTTCTGACTGCGTTCTTGTGTTCTGCGATGCGTGCATTTATTCTATTAGTTTGTCCAATGTATGTGGCTGGGCAGATTTTGCATGGTATTTCATAGACTCCTTGGTTTTCTAGCTGGATCTTGTCTTTGGGGTTTCTTAAGATGTTGGCTATTTTTTGGTCAGTGCCGAAGGCTGTCTTGATATTGTGATTGTGGAGAATTTTTCTGATTTTATCTGTGGTGCCTTTGATGTAAGGGAGGAGGGCAATGCCGTTGTCCTGTTCTGTGTCTTGGTTTTTGGGGGGTGTCTCCTTTTGGATTAGGTTGGTAATAGTGTTTCTTTGGAATCCGTTGGAAATTAATACGTTTGTGAGAGTGTGTAATTCAGTTTTCAGGTGGTCTTTGTCGGCTAGGCGTTTGGTTCTGGAGATGAGGGTCTTGGCTACAGAGTTGATCTGTGCAGGATGGTGATGGGATTGTGCGTTTAAGTAGCGGTTGGTGTGTGTTTTTTTCCGGTAGATGGTGTGTCCTAGGGAGCCATTGGGTTTTTTGTAGATTAGGACGTCCAGAAAGGGAAGTTGGTTGTTTGCTTCTGTTTCCATAGTAAATTGTATTTTGGGGTGTAGGCTGTTGAGATATGTGAGGAAGTTGTCCAGTTTTTCCTTCCCGTGTGGCCAAATTACGAAAGTGTCATCTACATATCTAAGCCAGAGTTTGGGTTTGTGTTCAGATTTATCTAAGGCTTTGGTTTCAAAATGTTCCATGTATAGGTTGGCGACGGGTGAGAGGGGTGATCCCATAGGTGCTCCTTCTATCTGTTTGTATCTTTGTCCATTGTGGATGAAGTATGTGTTGGTTAGGCAGTGGTTGGTCAGATCTAGGATGTGTTTGGGGGGGTTGTATTTGTTTTGGATAGCTGTCAAGGCTTCTTTAATAGGCACTTGGGTGAAGAGGGATATGACATCGAAGCTCACAAGTAGGTCGCTGGGTTGTAGGTTTTGTTTCTTTATTGTTTCTATGAAGTGGAATGAGTTCTGTACGTGTGAGGTGATGGATTCTGTGTAGGGCTGAAGTTGTTTGGCAAGAAATTTGGCAAGATTCTGTAGAGGTGAGCCTATGGAGCTGACTATGGGTCTTAGTGGTGTTCCTTCTTTGTGTATCCTGGGGAGGCCATAGAGCTTGGGGCATCTGGAAGATTTCTCTCTGGGGGTGATTCTTTGCTGGATCTCTTCACTGATGGGAGAGGCTTTTATTTTAGATTTGGTGGTTTTTTCCAGGTAGGTGGTGGAGTCTGTGTTTAGAGGTTTGTAAGCGGGGTCTTGGAGTAGGTTGGATAGTTTGGCTTGGTAGTCGGATGTGTTCATCACCACAGTGGCATTACCTTTGTCTGCTGGGAGAATGATTATGTTGTTGTCTTTCTTCAAGTTGGTGAGTGCTTTTTGTTCTTCTTTATGTAAGTTGCTTCTGGGTGGATTGCTGGAGCAGAGGACGTTGGTGACTTCAAGTCTGATTTTATTGGCTTCATCTGGGTTGATTTTGGTTAGGGTAGCTTCAACTCCGCATATGATGTTTTCAGTGGGGATGCGTTTGGGGGCGACTGCAAAGTTGAATCCTTTGGAAAGGACATTGGTTTCTGCTATGGTGAGGGTCCTGTCTGATATGTTATGTACTGTTTGTTTCATGAGTTGCTGTGGCGGGGGGTTGGGCTTCTGGTGTTTTTCTAGTCTGTGGAGTTTGTTGGTGTGTGTGTCTGTCTTGTGGGAGGTTTCTGTTTCGGCTCTCCAGAGGGCTAGTTGTTTGGATTTGTCCCAGAGTGCTGGGTGGATTTTATTACTGAGTTTGAGGTGAAGAGTGAGTAGGTCCCTGTTGGTTTGGTCTAGTAGGAATCTTTTCCTGTGGAGTTCATTTCTGATTAGGGCTAATTCAGTTCTTTTTAGGATCCTTTCAGCGGCTGAGGTTTTGGAATGGAATTTTAGTAGTATATATATATATATATATACTACTAAAATTATATATATACAGTTTAAACAATTCCTGAAAGACTTTGTTTAAATTAGAATTATGAATACCACTAATTCTGCAATAGAATTCTTTAAGAATGTAAAATCTGTTGTATTTTTTTTATTATTTCTTTAAGGTATATTGGTATACAACCAGTGGTGGGATTCAGCTGGTTCGCACCACTTCGGCAGAACCGGTAGCTAATTTTTTGTTGCCCAGGCCCAGAATGGACTTCCAGAAGTGGCATCCACACAGAGAACCGGTTGTTCACATATTTGAATCCCACCACTGGATACAAACTGCAGTCCGAGGGCTGTACTCCAGCAATCAGGTCTAATCCCTACATTTCACTCTTATTCATCCCAGCAAGAAAAATCTTATGTTTTCACCACCATTTTTCTGTTTATTTTGCAGCCTCTTCTATATATCTGATTTGTGTGGATGTCTATAGAAAAAAGTACAGACTTTTTAGTTCATATTTTTATTTTAAATCTTGAAATCAGTTGAAATATTAGGGATGGATATCATTAAATTTGATAATTTTCTAGTAATATTGTACTAAAATTGGAAATGTAATTATAATAGAGTACTATTTACAGCCTTGTTTTATAATTGTTATTGAACAAATGCAAATGCAGCAGTCATAGTAATGCACATAGGTAATATTACTATTCTGGATTAAGGGATAATTCTATGTACGAACCAAAACATTTTGTCAGATGAGATGGATGGTGTAGAAATGGGATAAACAAATAAAATAAGTAAATTCACAATTAATGATGTATGGTCTTGTAGCATTGTAAAAAAAAAAAATGCTTTCACTTAGCTTATATTGGGGAAAATGGGCTTCAGAATGGGACTCAGGAAGACTTTTGATTTTGTTGCTTTCCAAAAGGGAGGAATCCTTCCAGTTCAGCCAGGAGGAGCTGTGGTAAGCTTCTATCATCTGAGAATTCAAAATTTTCTCTATAAATTGTCTCTGGAACTTAGGCTCCTGTGTGGTACCACGTTTGTGTGGTAACCAGATGCTATAGTGTTCTGGATTTTCAATAGGCACCTAAAGGATCCAAATATATATATGTTGCAGATTTGGGGAATGGGCATGGAGGACTATATATCATATGTTGTCAGTTATGAATGTGCAAATGATTTTAGTAGTAATTTAGGTCTATAAAGAGCCGTGGTGGTGCAGTGGTTGGAATGCAGTATTGCTGTCAACGTCCTTACCAGTCCCTAACCGCCTCCAGACCAACCGTCACAAGGAGAGGAGACCAGCACACAGGAACGTTGAAACAGTCGCTTTAATGATGCAGCAAAACAAAGTCAGTGCTGGGAGTGGTTTGCTCCCAGCGCGCTATATACCTTTCCTTATCAACCCCACCCTTCCCCCCTGAACAGGCCAGCATCCGGTGATTGTCCTTAAAGGCCCCCGCCTCACCGGCGCCACTCCTCATGCGTGCGCTGACTGACATCTTCGCCACACCCCGACCAGCTGTTTGGCGGTCCACGGCGAAGCTGGCTAGGCGAGGGCCCCTGGTTCTTTGGTTAAAGCTCTGGCTGACTGGTGGCAGTGGCAGCAGCTGCTTCTCATTTCCAGCCGCCCACTGGTCTCTTGGTTGGCCGCCAGCTGTTCGGCGGCAGTGGCGGCAGCTGCACGTCAACACCCCCAGCCGCCCAGAACAGACCCCTCCCATCAGCTGTTCGGTGGCAAGCCAAACCGGCTCCGTCCCAACCGCCGGCTGTTCAGCGTCGGCCCGACTGCCGGCTGTGCAGCGCCGACACGCGGGAGGGGCTGCCGCCGACCAAGTGCCACTGGGTAGGGGCTGCTGGCCTGTTCGGTTGCCTGCTCCATCTCCTTCCCCCCCTCATGTGTATGTCGAGCCCACAGGAGCTCAACAGGCAGCTCCCCCTACCAGGGGTCCACCTGGAAGGCAAGGAGACACATGTAAGCACCTATTCATGGTTTGGTCACCTGAGCCCCCTCCCGGTTTCCCGGGACATTGACGGTGGAACTTGCGTACCGCCCGGGGAGCATGTACATCCGCCCACCCCACCCAGGAGGCCTCTGTGATGGGATACCCCTTCCACCAATTGTAACCTTCCCCTGTTCTCCCGGGAGTCCAGGACCTCTTGCACCTTGTACCGATCCCCCTCAAGCGGGCCAGGTACCCCTCCTCCAGAGCCACCAGGAACCCCCTCCACCCATTTCAGGAGGCTACAGTGGAACACCGGGTGGATCCGTCCTAGGAGGCGGGGTAGGTGTAGTTGGATAGTCACCGGGTTGATGACCCAGGTGACCCTAAATGGACCCAGGAATTTCGGCCCCAGCTTCCTGCACGGTACCCTTAACCTCAGGTACTTAGTGGACAGGTACACCTGGTCCTCCACCCTGAAGGGGACCTGAGGCCTTCGATGTCTGTTGGCCTGTGCCTTTGCACTGGCCTCTGCTTTTCCTAAGGCTTTCTTTACGTTGCCCCACACCCCCCTATATGTGTTATCCAGTCCTGGGGTTGACAGGGGGGAGGTCCCCCTGAGTGTATTCAGGGATGGGAATGAAGTCCTGCCCATTCACCCGAAAGGGGGTGAAACCGGTGCTGCTGTGAACTGTGTTGTTATAGGCCACTTCCGTGAAAGGCAGATCAACCCAATCGGTCTGCTGGTACGAGACGTAACTCCTGAGATAGCGTTCGACCATGGCATTCGCCCTTTCTGCTGCGCCGTTAGTGCTGGGGTGATATGCTGAACTAAGACCCTGTGATGACCCAATGGACTGGACAAACGTTCGCTAAAATCGGGCTGTGAACTGTACCCCACGGTCGGAAATGATCTGTCGGGGTACTCCATGCAGCCAGTATATGTGCTGGATGAACAGGCCGGCCAGTTTGCGGGCGGACGGCAGGCCTTTGCACAGGAGGAAATGAGCTTGCTTGGAGAAGAGGTCGATTATGGTCCAGATCATGGTATGACCATGACTCTCTGGCAGCTCCATGATGAAGTCCATCCCGATGTCCTCCCATGGCCAGGTTGGATCGGCGACCGACTGTAACAACCCTACCGGCTTTCCCGTTTGGTGTTTTGTGGTGGCACACACACGGCAACCCCGAACGTAGGTCTCCACTTCCGCTTTCATGTGTGGCCACCAGAATTGCCTTCTCACCAGGTGCAGGGTCTTCAGGAACCCAAAGTGTCCTGCTTGCTTTGCATCGTGGCACCGTCGTAAAACCCCGTCCCGCAAAGCCTGAGGGATGTACAGCTTGTCACCCTTCCAGCCCAGCCCGCCTCTGTGCGTCAGTAGCCCCGGGTGTTCTCGTACCCAGGTATCTGTTTTGGTTGCCTTGTGCAGTTCCTGCACCAGGTCAACCGGCAGGCTATGTGGGACCACCCGTGCGGCGGCTTGTCGGTAGGGGGGCATGACCGCCTGTACAACCTCCTCCCACTTGCTTTGATACTGGGGCAACCGTGACAGTGCATCCGCAAGGAAGTTCTTCCCGCCTGGTACGTACCTCAACCAGAAACGGAACTGGCGGAAGTATAGCACCCACCGGACATGCTTGGGGGATAGGCGTCTTGGTGTCTGCAACGCCTCAAAGTTCTTATGGTCCATCCAGACCTCAAACTCTTCCTGTGCCCCCTCTAGGAAATGCCGCCACGTGGCCAATGCCCATCGCACAGCAAAGGCCTCCTTCTCCCAGATGGCCTATGCCCTCTCGGTCTCTGTCAGCTTGCGTGATGTGTAAGCGCATGGTTGTAATAACCCCTGTCCGTTCTTTTGCAGTAGTACCGCCCCCACCGCGATGTCACTAGCATCGGCCTGCACCACGAATGGCAGGTCGGGTTTTGGATGCAGAAGGACCGGCTCCTTGGCGAACAACGCCTTCAGATCTTCGAAGGCCTTCTGGCATGCCATGGTCTGACCGGGCCGTGGCTTTGTTTTCGAGTGTCGCGTATGGAGTAAGTCCATCAGGGGTAGGGCCACCACTGTGAACAAGGGGATGAATTGCCTGTAGAAATTGGCGAAGCCCAGAAAGCTCTGCAGTTGCCGCCGAGTCCATGGCGCCTGCCATTCCAGCACGGCCTGCACCTTGTTCGGGTCCATCTCCACCCCTGCCCCCGAGATCCTATACCCCAGATAGTCCAAGCGGGTCTGGTGGAAATCACATTTTGAGAGTTTCACATAGAGGCATGCTGCCAAGAGTTTTGTCAACACTTGCCTCACCAGCCGGATGTGTTCCTCCATTATGGTGGTATATATCAAAATGTCGTCCAGGTAGACCAACACCCCCAGGTACAGGTGTTCATGCAACACCTCGTTGATGAGCTGCATGAACTCGGCATGACTCGGAACATGTAGCTCCCCAATGGGCAGTTGAATGTTGTTTTCCACTCGTCCCCTTCCTTAATGTGGACCCTGTAATAGGCCTCACCTAAATCCAGTCTGGTGAACACCCTCCCCTCTGCCAGGTGGGCCAGCAGGTCCTTCATGAGAGGCAGGGGGTACATATGTTCCACGCACACCGCATTGATGCCTCGAAAATCGATGCACAATCTCAACGAGCCATCCTTCTTCTCCTTGAAGAGGACAGGAGCCGCTATACATGACCGGGCTGGTTGGATAAATCCCCATGCCAGGTTCCGGTCGATGTAGTCCCGCAGCTCCTCCAATTCCCGTGGTGCCATCGCATACATCCGGGGCTTTGGTAGCTTGGCCCCAGGGATGATGTCGATGGCACAGTCAGTTGGGCGATGGGGAGGCAAGGTGTCACACTCTTGCTCGCTGAATACTGCAGCGAGGTCGGCGTAAACGCCCGGATATGGACGCTTCCCCTCCATGTCCCCCTGTCCTGCCTCCGTTACACCCAGCCCTGGTTCTCCTTTTTCCTTCCCCTCCCTGCTTGATGGCCTGTGACCAACCCCTATCCTCATCCTCCGGTACCCCCCTTCCCACCAAATGGTAGGGCCCCACTTATCCAGCCAGGCCAGGCCTAGGATCACTGCCTCGGTCATGGAAGAGACCACAATGAACCGAAGCACCTCCCAGTGACCCCCCATCTCCAATTGTACTGGCTCCGTAACGTGGGTAGCGGGAACCCCCCCCCCAAGGAGAGACCCATCCACCTGTTCAAACCTGGTGGGTATAGCTAGCCATTCCACTCGGATCCCTGCCCCTGCCACCACCGCCTTACTGATCAAACACCTGGTACACCCCGTGTTAATTAGGGCCTGGTAGTCCCCCCTTTTCCCTGTCTGTGGACTTGTCAACACAATGGGGATGGCGAACAGGGGCACTGGTTCACTCACCATAGGGTCCTCTGTTGCTTCGTCCTCACTGTCGTAAGACACCAACCGGTATCTGGTACCCGGCGCTGCCTCCTCCTCCTCCTGCGGCCTCTGCGGGGTTTTGGCTCCCTCTGCCTGGTGCGCTGCCTGTAGTTTTTCCGGTTCCTTCCTGGGTGTGGGGACCCCTGCTCATCCCGGAGTCAGTGGGAGACCCTGGGGCACGGGGACAGGGCACTCCGCTACCCTGTGGCCTGGTTGGTTACACCTGAAACACCTCAGGGGCATTCAGGGGAACAGGCCAGGGGCCCCCGCACCTGGTCCCGGTGTCCCACATCCAACACTTCGTGGTGTTTCTGTGCTCCTGTGCACCCCATTGGCTCCTCCCCTTTCCTCCAGAACTCCTGCAGCCCTGTGTCCAGGGCCACCATCACCCAGAACCACTCCTGGAGCCTGTTTGGTACCCCTGTCATATGCCTGTCGTATGCCTGTCATATGTCTCGGTCCAGTCCCGCCCTAAATTGGTGGATCAGCAGGCGCTCCGGCCACGAACGCAACCTACCGGCCACTTGCCGAAAGTCCCGAACATAGTCCACTGCGGGCCGGCCTCATTGTTTAATTGTCAGGATGTCCGCCTCCGCTCGCTGTGCACGTGAGACGTCCTCAAAGTGGCACCGCAGGGACTGCAAGAACAGAGTAGCATCAGCCAGCTCCCTGGCATTGTCAGTGTACAAATCTGCTACCCAGTCCGCTGCCTCACCCTGCAGCCCTGCCGTCAAAGCCACCACCATTGCCCAATGGGATGGGTAGTACCCAGCGTATCAGTCCATGTGGATTACGGCTTGGCGTAAATACATCGCCAAACAGTCTGGGTTGCCATCAAAGGTAACTGGTAATGGTGGGGGACCCCAGGGCAGCCCTGGGGCCCACGCAATCCCTGCCATCCCTGGTACCTGTGGAGCACCCATTCCGGTTGTGGGGCCCATGGGTCTGACTGGTACCCCGACGGGGTCTCTGCCAGCGTCAGCCATTGGCTTGCCATCCCACCACAGCCATGCCTGGTCCACCATCCCCCTCATACCAGGACCTCCGACCCGGGTATCCACCCGTAACCTGGGACTGGTCAACCGGAACTGCGGCAGCCCGAAACCGGCAGGTTGTGCCTCTGCTCGAGACCACGGTGCCAACTCACGTCCTACCTCCCATCATGGCTATGATGGAGGGTCCTGGATCCCCAGTCCCCCGTATACGTCCTGTGGGATGCCCATAGTGGCCTGTCTGGGTGCTGTTGAGTAGCTCCAGTCACCATCATCCTCGTCTGTGACACGCCTCTCCCTCCAGCCTAGGAGGGGCCTGGCAGGCCCCGGGGTATGCGCATTGGCTGTGACCAGATTGGCGAGGGCTGTGCTGTGCCACCACTCCCCCGACAATGCTGGGGCCCCTGCCTCCTGGGCCTCACTCACTGGAGTCACTGGTTGTGCCTCCTGCACCTTGGGCCACACTGCTGGCTGGGCGTCCCCCCCAACGGCCTCAGACGTGGCTTCAGTAGCAGCCACTGCCCCACCATCGTCAGCCACCGGTGTGGCCTCCTGCGTTCCCTCAGCCATCCCCTTACAGGTAACAGAAGGGTAACACAGGTGAAGTGAGCACTGACTTTCCTGTCAATGTCCTTATCAGTCCCTAACCGCCTCCAGACCAACCGTCACAAGGAGAGGAGACCAGCACACAGGAACGTTGAAACAGTCATTTTAATGATGCAGCAAAACAAAGTCAGTGCTGGAAGTGGTTTGCTCCCAGCGTGCTATATACCTTTCCTTATCAACCCCACCCTTCCCCCCTGAACAGGCCAGCATCCACGGGCGCTGACCGGCATCTTCACCACACCCCCACCAGCTGTTTGGCGGTCTGCAGCGAAGCCGGCTAGGCGAGGGCCCCTGGATCTTCGGTTAAAGCTCTGGCTGACTGGCGGCGGTGGCTGCTTCTCATTTCCAGCCGCCCGCCAGTCTCTTGGTTGGCCGCCAGCTGTTTGGTGGCGGTGGCGGCGGCTGCACGTCAACACCCCCAGCCGCCCGGAACAGGCCCCTCCCGTCAGCTGTCCGGCGGCGAGCCGAACTGGCTTAGTCCCAACCGCCGGCTGTTCGGCATCGGCCCGACTGCCAGCTGTGCAGCGCCGACACGTGGGAGGGGCTGCCGCCGACCAAGTGCTGCTGGGTAGGGGCTGCTGGGCTGCTCGGTTGCCTGCTCCATCTCCTTCCCCCCCTCATGTGTATGTCGAGCCTGCAGGAGCTCGACAATTGCAGGCTTATTCTGCTGACTGCCAGCAGTTTGATCCTGACCGGCTCAAGGTTGACTCAGCCTTCCATCCTTCTGAGGTTGGTAAAATGTTGGGGGCAATATGCTGACTCTGTAAACCACTTAGAGAGGGCTGTAGAGCACCATGAAGTCTAAGTGCTATTGCTATGATGGGAAAGACAGGTTTAATGTAGTGCTTATACATTATATTGGTGATAATGGAAAGGATTCTGTTAGAGATATCTCAGACAAAGCCTTGGTGATTGGGATTGACTCTTGGAGACACATTTCTATTGCAAGAAACAAATGCATTTTGCAAGACAACAACAAATGTATTTTGCAACTTGTACATCTGTAAAGCAGGAATGGGTTACCTGAGGCCAGCCTTAGAACTACTGTGACCAAAACTCAAGGCAGAAATTTGAAAAAATGTAGTGAAATCCCCAGAAAAGTCTAAATATAGCTTTTAAAAATAATAATAATAAAAACTTCCACTGCCCAAATTGAAAAAACAAACAGAAAAGCACTAGCAGCAACAAATCCTTGCTCCGGTCACTTTGAATCATTGTCCTACTCATTATAACCTGTAGCTTATGATTCCTGTGTAAAGAAGCTGCTGCCATACTGAACAAGATGACCTTCAGCTTTGCTAGCTTATATTTGCTCTTTGAAGTAATGATATACCAATTTAATAAAAATATATAAATGCTTTAGGTTACATAATAAATAATTGTAGGCTGGATTTAATCAACTTTGCTTTCTAGAAGTTTTGTGTAATTTATGATCAGTTGTCTAATTCAGCTGGATAATAGCAGCTACCTACTCTTTTTTGTTGCAAGGACAGATCCAGTTTTTGTTCCATCTATAAGAGTGCTCTGCTTGACAGAAAAGGAAGAACAGGTTTCACTTATTTCCCTGGTACAGGAAGTAATCAGCAGTGCCATCTTCCCTGCTATTCCCTCAAATTCTTTGGAGCAGACTGAGTGGGGTCTGTGACAATTCACCACGGCCAACTCGCCACGGCCAACTTGCCATGGGACAACTTGCAGTGGGATAAGAGTTACACTAATATCAAAGAAATGGTAGAATAGAATCATTAAAGAAAGGATGCAAAAGGAGAGACAAAATCAAATGTGAATGACAAGAATTAAAACATTTTTATTTATTTTAAATAATTAAATTGAATTGTTAAATTGTCCTGTGGCAAGTTCTCCTGTAGCGAGTTGGCTTTGGCAAGTTGGCTGTGGTGAGTTGTCCCATTCCAGACTGAGTGGGAGTCTGGAAGAGTTACAGAAGGAGAATAACATTACTTAAAATCTTCTTGTTCATTGTTTAGGTATGGAGAAAGAGAAAAAGAGAGAATGGATCTGACCAGCCTTTCTACTTCATAGGAAGCAGATTTGGAACCAAACCTATTATTTTATTATTCAGTCCCAAATAGGGCATCTATTATTGCTTAACTTCATATTTTGTAATTTAAGAAATTATATCTTAATCCTATTATTCTTAAATAACAGATGCAAAATAGTATTGTTCCATATACAAAAGCAATATATTATTATGCTACTTCTGAACTGGCACAGGTATTTGTTACATTCTAATTATCTATCTTCATATAGGAAGAACAGAACATATGAATTAGCCTCAAGAAATTTTAGTTACAAACCTTTTGGGTAATGTATGGGTCATAGTGCTATGCTATTAAGCATCAACTGTACACCTCAGATCTAACCACTTTTGCTATATTTCTCTACATATTATTGCTTGTTGAAGGATGATAGAGTGATAAACATATACCATCAAAATTGCTAGCTATAGTAGAGTTCTTTTTCTGTAATGGCATATGAAAATGATCAGGGATTTTTCAAAAATCTGTACTTAATAAAATGACTGCACTTTTTTTTCAAAAGGAAAGGTATTTAAACCCAGTTGTGATATTATATGAAACCTCTTGAGAATGGTGGTAGCTGAGTTCTTACCCACATGTTCTCATGTCCTTAAATTAACAGCTATGAAGGGGAATTAAGTCTTAGGGAAACTTATAAAAATGTAAACTATGTGTATACTAATGGAATCACCTAAACAAACCCAAAATAAAACTTGTCTTTGAAGTACTTAGAAAAACTCAGGACATATACTTATATTTTCAACATTAACAGTACACTTACAGCTTACAGGCTATATATGTACTGTTAATTCAGGCAACCTCATCTGAGACGGGCAGAGCAGTTAAAAACTGAAGCATACCTTGGGAGCAAATCTTAAGAGAATTCTGTGTGATGTATGGGGATGTTTAGCCAAATGTTTAATATTCTGAACATCTTGGTATGGTTAGTGAAAATTCATGCTGCTTAATAAGATTTACATTCTACAATTAAATACTGATTTAGGAGAGCAACATTTATCATACTAATGCCACATGGAAGATGTGGAGATTTATAAGCTGATTGGGAAAGACTGTGCTAGTGTCAGACCTGCCCCAGTCAGGTCCCTTAGGAAAGAAAGACCCCCCGACTCCATTTAATAAAAGCTTCTTTTAGTAAAGGCTGCTGGCTGCAGTAAAATCAGGCTAGAAATAAATTTCCCACCTGAAAAGGTTACAATTTTTTCCCCTCATCCCAGTCCTCTTCCCATGACCAGTTTGTCTTCAGCCAATAAAGAGCTGCATAGGTGTTTTGACAATGCTGAGATGTTTGGGGTAGTCCACATTCAAATCTCAGGATGCTTGGCCTTGAGAGCTGGCACAAGCTGGTTCCATGCTTCTCTGGTCTTCATCAAGCTGTCAGCCTCCTCCCTATTTCTCATCACATCCCCATACATGTTTATTGCCCCATTTGTCTTCCTCTCCCCTTGCCCCCTCCCTCCTAGCCTTTGATAGCCTTAGATGCCAGTGAGGCACCAAGCCAAAGATGGTAGACCTGACATACTGCTCCCCTTGACAGAGACATTAGGCATCAGAGACTGCAGAGGAAACAAAAAAGGAGGGGGAGACACACACAAAAATGCACATTTAATTAAACAGTCATCAAAGTTTATCTGGGTATTGTTTGTGGAACTTTTTAAGAAATTTGGAGGCTTTAATATGTTTGGAATACACCCATTAGGTTTAAGAGAGAGGGAAGTCCTTCCACTCTACTAAATACGGGATTTCCCCTGATATGTGCGAGAGTGCAGTATGTCCTTGATCTCAAAATGTTGCTCTTCTTCGGTCATGATGGGATCAGGAGGCTGTAGTGTTTTTGGGCATAGGGAAGAGGTGATTTCCGGTTTCAGGAGGCTGCAGTGAAATACCGGATGAACGCGCCTAAAAGTTTTTGGTAATTCAAGTTCCATAGTCACTAGGTTAATAACTCTTAGGATAGGGAAAGGGCCAACATACTTCAGACCCAGTTTTTTGGAAGGTTGTCTAGATTGCAGATACTTAATGGATAGATAGACCTTGTCCCCGATTTTAAAGTCTTTCGGCTTCTCTCACCTTTTATTGGCTTGTTTTTTATACGCTTCCTTTGCCTTCTCCAGAGCTGTATGAAGCTTTTTGTCTATGAACGCTTGCAGTTCCTCTAATCCTCTAATTCTCATCAAGTACAGTTTGGGTTTGGGCAACTTAGTGCCTGGTATGATTTCTATGGAGTAGTCAGTTAGCCGGTGGAGTAGAAGCACGTCTGAGCCCTTTCACTAAAAATGTCTTATAGGTCCCAATATCCTTTAGGGATCCAGGGATTGCCTTTGGAGTGCTGCTTCGTTGCAGCTCCCACTTCCCTTCTTGGCTTTGCCCACTGCAGCTTAGGGACAGGGACCTTAAGTTTCTCTTTCAACTTCCCTTTTGGGCTAGCCTGCCAAATATTTAACATCCTCCTCCTCCAGTTTACATAGGGATTCCACTTCTGTAGCCATTCCAAGCCTAGTACAAGTGGTCTCTCATGCCAGGCACCACAATAAAGCTCAGGGTTTCTCTGTACACCCCCATTCTCATTTCTATTGGCTTGGTGACAAACGTTGCTGCCCCCTTGCTGATATAAGCCATCCAGCTGGCAAAAAGCCATGGACATTTTAAACTGTTTGAGTCTCAGACCTAGTTTCTCAACTAGGGCAGGGTTGACCAGGCATCTGGTATAAACTGAGTCCAGGAGAACATCAGGTTCCCCTTGCACCCCAAAGATGGAACCACCAGTTCTATAGGGTTACTGGGATCACCAGGCAACTTACCAAGGGGTCATTGTGGGAGTCAGTATCATTCTCCATCAGACCTTCAGCTGTGATAGTCAGAGTTCTCTCGCCATCCTTGGGGGATGGGATGAACTCAACAACTTCCACTCCCTCCAGGGCCTTCTCTCAGGTTCTCTGAGCTGGCTTTGAAGGTGTCTTCTGGGCTGGGTGTGTAGCTTAGCATTTGGCAGCTCAGTGCCCCTCCTTCCTGCATTTGAAACAGCTGGTGGGATGTTAGCAGGGCTCTGTTCTCGAGGTGTGGCTTTGGGGTTTCTTTCTTTTCCAGGAGGGATCTCCACCACCCACAGCTGGGATGGCCCTGTGAACTGGCCAAGTCGATCTTGATGTCTTCAGCCAAAACATACCAGCCAAGTAGATGCAAGTATTGTAGAAATCACTGTTCAGCCCATCCTGGAAACACTTGATCAGCATATCTTGTGGCCAGTCAATCATTGGCAGGCCAGATACAGAGTTTTTGGGTGTAGGTGGCCATGGGTTGGTGGCCCTGACTTATGGTCTTGATTCTGGTTCTGGTCTTGTTGGCCAAGGGGTCTTCAAAATCTTTTCTGAGTGCCCCCTTGAAATGGTTGAAGCGCAGCTCTGGGGCATCATCATTGTGGAGGGTGAGCATCCACTCGGCTGCAGTTCCCTCTAATGCCATAATTACATACCACACTTTTGCCCCTTTGGTGGCTATTTCCGGATGTAGGTTCAGACTTGAGCTGGAAAGAACCCTAGTTGCTTAGAGTCTCTGCTGTACTTCACCCCAAGGCTGGAGATCTGTGACCTCTCCTCGGTGGCATAGCCCAAGCCAATGCTGCTTGCTGAGCAGCCAAGGCAGCAGTTGGTTGTGAGGCTGGATCCTTTGCCTCAGTGGCTGGGGCAGGCACCACATGACCACGGCAGTGGGTATTGTCGTGCCATCACCACATGAGGATTGTGCTGATTGGGCTGCTGGCTGTGCCATCTGCACCAGGGCTTCACACATCTTGAGGTTGCCGAAGGCCACCCACAGGTACTAGATTGCGAACTCCAGCATCTCATCCTCCTGGTCTGCCTCACCTTGGGTAGTCTCCTCCTATATCACCACATGCTGCTCTCCCTGGTTCCCACATGTGAACATCACCCCAGATGGCTTTTCTTCCCAGTATTCTTTCTTTCCAACCCCCATCAGGGTCTCAGCTGGTCATTGCAAGCTTTCACCTCACCCAGCCATTCAAGAAGGTCTATTCTGCTATGGGGTCTTGAGGATGCTGCTTCCCATCAGGCTTCAATCTCCTCCTGGTCACTCTCATGAGCTGATATACTTTGCACAGCCCCCACGGTGGAGGTGTCTCTCCAGGTTGGCTGTTATTGCAGTTCTAGCCTAATGTCAGACCTGCCCCAGTCATGTCTCTTTGGAAAGAAAGACCCTCAACTCCATTTAGTAAAAGTTTCTTTTAGTAAAGGCTGCTGGCTGCAGTAAAGTCAGGCTAGAACTAAATTTCTCATGTGAAAAGGTTACAATTTTTCCCCTCATCTAACCCTCCCCCCATGAACAGTTTATCTTCAGCCAATGAAGAGCCACATAGGTGTTTTGAGGACGCTGAGATGTTTGGGGTAATCGACATTCCAATCTCTGGGTGCTTGGCCTTGAGAGCTGGCACAAATTGGTTCCATGCTTCCCTGATCTTCGTCAAGCTGTCAGCCCCCCTCCCTATTTCCTATCACATCCCTATACATGTTTATTGCCCCATTTGTCTTCTTCCCCCTTGCTCCTTTCCTCCTAGCCTTTGATGGCAGGATGACAGTGAGGCGCCAAGCTGAAGGTGGCAGACCTGACAACTAGGCCTATAGGTTTGTACGCATTTGTGCTCCAAGGTTTGTATATATGTTACTTAATTCAATACATCCCATGTATTGAAGTTATTTATATTTGATGGAGGACATTAGACATTATATTAAGATTATGATAAACATATCTGTGTGCATAATTATTAGGCAAGTGAGTATTTTATTCATATCATCCTTTTCATGCATATTTTCCACCTCCAAACTGTATAAACTTGAATGCTTAGTGGATATAAGCATGTCAGGTGATGTATATTTGTGTAATGAGAGTAGGCGTGGCCTAAGGAGATCAATACCCTATATCAAGGTGTGTATAATTATTAGGCAGTTTCTTTTCCTCAGGCAAAATGGGCCAAAAAAAGAGATTTAACTAACTCTGAAAAGTCAAAAATTGTAAAAAGTCTTTCAGAGGGATGTAGCATTCTTGAAATTGCTAAGATATTGGGGCATGATCACAGAACCATCAAATGTTTTGTTGTAAATAGTCAACATGGTCACAAAATATGGGTTGAGAAAAAAAGACGCACATTAACTGCCAAAGATTTGAGAAGAATCAAATGTGAAGCTACCAGGAACCCATTAGCCTCCAGTGCTGTCATATTCCAGAACTGCAACCTACCTAGAGTGCCCAGAAGTACAAGGTCTTCAGTGCTCAGAGACATGGGCAAGGTAAGGAAGCTTGAAACCTGACCACCACTGAACAAGAAACATAAGTTGAAACAGCAAGACTGGGCCAAGAACTATCTGAAGACAGATTTCTCAAAGGTTTTGTGGATGAGACGTTCAATGACACAGTCCTTGATCTCCGGGAGAAATATAAACCAGCTGTTTATTGTTAAAAAGTTTAAAACAATAAAAACAACTATTTACAATATTAAAACAACTTAGCTTTCGCTGGTCCCCTGCCAGCGTCCTCAGAGTGAAGTTTTGGGGTGGAGATTACTTTTATAAACCTTGCTAGCCTAATTGCTTACTCATTGACCGTGTGATAGGGCCATCCATCCTGGCTGACCAAAATTGCCTTAATTGTCCCGCCTCCTCTTTTTTGCACTCCAGTTCTCCAACCTTCCTCCCTCCCATCCTTGTCAATCCCCTCCTTCCTGGCGCTGCTGCCGTTGGCATGCTTTCCAGCTGCTCCCCCATACTCATTCTGGGCCTTACATCCAGATCCGGTGTCTTAGATGCCTTTCCATTGCTGCTCCCCTCCTTTCCATCCCGTTTGTCTGCCCATTGTTCCTGTCTTCCACTGTCTATCCCTATTAGTGCTATTTCCTCCAATTTCCTTCCACGCTTGGATGTGCGTGCGCACAGCCGTATCCCGTCCCTCTGCCTCGTCTGCCTACGATCAGCTGGGCTATCTGCCAGCTCACTCCTGAATTCACCCCCTCTCATCCTTGCAGATCCTATCCTTCCTAATGTTGCTACCGTTGGTGCGTTTGCCAACTGCCTTACCTTCCCCCCCTCCTTCTTATCCCTTTGAACCATCCGCTGTACCTGCCTTCCATTATCTATCCCCCTGGGTCCTATTTCTTCCAATCTTTCTACATGCCTGGGTGTGCGCATGCACAGCCGCATTCTGTCCTTCTGCCTCATCTGCCTAAGCTCAGCTGAGCCACCTGCTGCCTCGCCTTCAGTTCCACCCTCTCCCTTCCTTACTGATCTTATCCTTCCTGGTGTCATTGCTCTTGATGCGCCTTCCACCCCTACCCCCATACGCGTAATATATATATATATATTATTAATGTTCTATTTTCACATACAAGTGCTCAATAGACAATGTGATGACTGAGTCCATTAATAATTCTGTGATACATATAAGCTTCTTCCAACTAAATCCACTATTACACCCACCAATACATCCTTTCTTCTTCTGGCAATAACCATTTTTCTGCATCAGGCAAATACAATTCTTATTATTGTTAGTAAACATACATGGAGAAACATGGTTGGTTCTCCATTGTATCTGAACTGCCTAGAGGCTGCTGGGAAGTCCTACAAGCTGTGAGTTAAGAGGGAGTGCAGAGCAGAAAGGAATCATAACTAAAAATCTAAAACAGCAGTAGTAGACTCAGGGCAAGTACGTCTGAAATTGTGATTTCATTTTAATTCAGAATGCCTGGCTTAGTTCAATGCAACACTTGTTTTGCAGCTGTCCTTTGCAGAACTCTGTTCAAACTTGGATACTGTCCTATCTGTAAACATATCACTAGTCTACAAGGACAGATTACTTATCTAGGGTCTGTAATCTGTGCTCTTCAGGCAGAAATTAGGTGTCCAGTTCAGCCATTCTGCTCTATTGAGTTGCCACACTATCAGCCCCCTCTACCACAAAATCCTGCAGGAGAAGGGCAGTATGGACAACCATGGGATCTGGCAGGGTGAGAGCTGTGAACCATAAACACAAAGCTGTTGCTGTGTCTTTGCATAACAGATACAGTGCCCTTTCTGACCTTATTAAGGACACTAAGGAGACAGGTCAAGGTAGTTGGGATGATGATAACTCAAATAAGCGGGGGATCATGGTCCAAGATGAAGAACTTGTTTTGGACAGGGGAAAGTGTGAATCAGTCATGCAAGAAGAGCAAGGCATCCAAAAAGAGAAGACACCTTCTGGTTGGTGATTCAATTATAAGGGATGTAAATTTAGGAAAGGATACAGAGGTTTTGAAAGAGGTCAGGTGTCTTCCAGATGCTACTGCCAGCAGGGACAAGAAGCGTATTTTTAAGATAGTCAAGAATGCCAGCAAAGAGTGTGATGTGGATGCTATTGTACATATTGGCACTAACGATCTGTCCCAAAAAGATGGACTCTCTGGGCAGAATGATTTCCAGAGCTTGGGGCAGGAACTTAGCATGATAGGCTATAGGCTTACTTTTTCAGAGGTTTTACCAGTGTATAAGGAGCAAAATGGAAAAGGCCAGTGTATAGCAGAATTCAATATGTGGCTAAAGGAATGGTGTAAAGGGGAAGGCTTTGATTATATTAGTCACGATGTCTCCAGTTGGTCCAATGAAAAAGTGTACAAAAGAGATGGTTTGCATCCATCAAAGAAAGGGACTTCCGGTTCCGGTTCACGGCGCTGGCGGCCATGCGAAGAGTCTTCTCTCTTCGCTGGCCAGTTTCCCTCCGCCGGTAGACCCTGGACAGGGTCGAAAGTCACCTTGGAGGGGCAACCACTGCTGAGGAGGACTCTCATCAACTGTGGAGGAGGTGGCAGCACCTTCCGCGGTCCAAGGCAGCTCGTTTGGGCCGACGGGGAAAAGATCGGCCATTAACATGGCCGATCACTTAGCTGCACCAGCCGAAAGTCAGAATACCATCTAAGCATTAAAGAACCACCATGGAAGATGGTGAGACCTTTCCTTTCCTCTCTTTACCCTAACTATCTCCCTGTGAAAAGCCCTTGGAATTATTTCCCCACTTTGACAGAGCAGCGTTCGCTCACTTGGGAAAACAAGCTTTGGACAATAGAAATTACAAATTAATTTTTACTGACTATTTTTATTTTTGGATACTCTGGGGTCCTGAAAAAATCACTACTATAGAATTTTATTATTCTATTTACTTATTAAACTGGACAAGATTGTGTTTTTTTTTTACTTCTTTTACTTTTTTAATTGGATAAATCTTATTGGTATCTGGAAAAAGATTTTATAGTCTACTGGGGACATCTTGTGGTGAAGGTTGACATTGCAATTGTACTTTCTCTTTGATTTTGAGGCTGGGTTTGACCTTCAAATTATCATAAAAGGGAAAAGATAAAGAATTTGAAACAGCTGTGTGGAGGTGGATATTGGCTGACTGTTATTAAACATAGCCTCCACTAAAAGACTAAAAGATTATTTTACCATTGAAATGGAGGAACCTTACCCACAGCTTGACTACAATCTCATATTGGAAAAAATCTTGGAAGTTACTGAGCAAATGAACTCTAGGATGAAAACTAAAGATGATATTCCAGAACTACAAACTGAGGAACAGATCAACGTCAAAGAGGCCTGTGTTCAACATTACATACAACATAATGAGATGGAGGAATCTTATTCACAACCTAACTACGAAAAAGCCCTTGCCCCAAAATTTCAAACTGATTTCCAGACTTCAACTGACTATTTTATAAATCAAAAAACAACAGAAGAGGAATCTATCACCACCAAAGAGGATTCTACACAATCCTATGTACAATCTAATGAGTATCAGAACTATGATAACTTGGACAACCAACTAACAACTATAACACTGGACAAAATTGATTACGCTACTCAGATGACAGCGGAAGGAGAACAGAAGTATGACCAGATTGAATTGATGATAAACATGTCTAACAAAATATTGAGATTTGTTGATATAGAGGCTCTCTTATGGAAGCCTACCTGGCACAAAAAGAAAGCCAGAGTCAGATTTAAAAATGGGATTTAAATTTTTGCTTGATGGGTAAAAAAGGTTTTTTAGAGATATGGACTGAATTAATACTAACTGAGAAGAAAAGTAAAGGTTTTTGGACTGATTTAATGTTTAGGATTTAGATCTATAACTGAGATGAAATTATTGGTTAGATTATAGTTTGGAATTGTGAAATGAAAAAGGTTTTAAATGAGGAGCTATTAAGACAAGAAATAGAATATATGGGTGAAATAGTGTAAGAAGGTATTTTTTGGGATAATATGTTCATTTTAGGTATGATAACCACTTTGTAATGGAATGAGAACAAGGAAATGGATTGTGATAATGGAAGATATGGTATTAGTAAATGAAGACTTATTAGAATAAGAATTAGAATACACTTGGGAAATGTAAGAAGGTAACTGTTTGAATAAGATTTTATTTTTGATATTATAATTATTATGTTATGAAATGAGAGAAATTAGGGCTACCCGAAGTGTAAACAATATGTTTAATTAAGGCTAAATTTGAATATGGTAATTGGAATTTAGTAAAGCTTAAAAACAGGATTTGGACTTGTATAGGGAAAATGTTATTGATAAAATTTTATTGATTGATTGAATTTTATTTAGAAATGTATCAATTTGAATATGTTATATTAATTGAGGGAAATAGAGAGGGATTATTTAAGGAGTTAACCTGACCTGTACATGTATGATTTTGACTTAGGATAATTGATTACCCCATCTCCACGTTGTTTCCTAAGCACTCTGTTGTAAAAAATGAAAAAAATAATAAAACTTGTTATAAAAAAGAAAGAAAGAAAGAAAGGGACTGAATTACTTGGCAATAAATTCACAGATTCTCTGAAGAAATATTTAAACTAAACAATGGGGACAGTGAGTTAATTGATACAGAACATCCCTGTCCCTGGCAATTTAAAAATTATATAGTTATCAGTGCATGTAACATAGATGTGTGTGTGGACAAGAATATCAACCTTGCTCTCAAGCAAAATCAAGCTTATAATAGTGAGTGCCACACAAAGTGCACTAATCAAACAGGTGGTAAGAAAATAGGGGAACTTAGGCACCACACAGGTTATGTAGAAAGTAAACGCAGGGTTAGTCATAAAGGACTCAAATGTCTATACATCAATGCACAGAGCATGAGCAACAAACGGTGAATTAGAAATTCAGGTAAATGAGGGCAGATATGATATTGTTGCCATTATGGAAACTTGCTTGGATGAAACCCACAAATGAAACCCACAGCTAGAGGGATTCAAATTATTTAAAACAAACAGACCAAATAAAAGAGGAGGTGGAGTTGCTCTCTTTATAAGAAATAACTACAGCTCTACAGAAATAGAGTACAACAATGATGAAAACTGTCTTGAATGCATTTGGGTCAATATAAAAGGGGGGGGGATGACATTGCCATAGGTGTATACTATAGGCCACCCAACCAAACAGAGGTAATAGATGGACTTTTTTGCTAGTCAGTTAACTAAGGTGTGTAGGAAGCACATCACAATAGTAATGGGGGATTTTAATTACCCTGACATCAACTGGGAGACAAACTCTGCACCAAGTGGAAGATCAAACAGATTCCTGACAAACCTAGCAGACAACTTTGTCTCCCCAAAAGTAGAGAAGGGAACTAGGGGATCAGCCATATTGGACTTAATTCTCACTAACAGAGATGTAATTATAGAAAATGTTGAAACCACAGGAACCTTGGGGGGGGGAGTGACCATACAATATTGGAATTCAACATTATGCCAGCACAAGCAATAGAACACAGTCAAACTAGAGTCTTGGACTTTAAGAGAGCTAATTTCAACAAACTTAGAGAGAGCTTGGGAAGGATTCAATGGATGAGAATCCTCAAGGGGAAAACAACTCAAGAAGCTTGGGAAATTTTAAAAAGTGAGATTATGAAAGCCTAGTCTAGCACAATACCAAATGAAGAAGAAAAATAACAGCTCTCAAAAGAAACCAGCATGGCTGCATAAAGAACTCTCTGATAAATTGAAAGACAAAAAGGACAAGTATAAAAAGTAGAAAGAGAGGCACATAACTAAGGCAGAATATCAGCAAATAGCCTGAGCCTGCAAAGATGAAGTGAGGAAAGCTAAGGCTCAAAATGAACTAACTTGCAACAAAAGTCAAAATAACAAAAAAGCTTCTTTCAACATGTAAAAAACAAGAAAAACGTTAAGGAAATGATTGGTCCACTAGTGGGAGAAAGTGGCAAGAAGGTGACAAACACAGGGAGAAAGCAGAACTACTCAACTTGTTTTTTGCATCCGTATTTACACAAAGAGAAAAAACAATTCAACCTATCAAAAACAGTACCGTAAAAAACAGATTAGAAACACAAGATAAGATAGGCAAGAAAATGGTAAGTGAGCACCTGTCCACCCTAGATGAGTTCAAATCATCAGGACCAGATGGACTACACCCCAATGTTCTGAAGGAACTGGCAGATGTGATCTCAGAACCATTGAAATATATCTTTCAAAGATCCTGGAGCACTGGGGAACTACCAGAGGACTGCAAAAGAGCTGATGTAGTTCCCATCTTCAAAAAAGGGGGAAAAATAGATCCAGGAAAGGACAGACCTATCAGCCTGACCTCAATACCTGGGACATTGCTATAGGTGTATATTACAGGCCACCCAACCAATCAGAAGAAATAGATGAACTCTTTGCCAATCAGTTAATAAACGTATGTAGGAAGCATACCACAATAGTAATGGGAGACTTCAACTATCCAGATATCAACTGGGAGACAAACTCTGCAGCACGTGGGAGATCAAACAGATTCTTAACCAACCTAGTCGACAACTTTATCATCCAAAAGGTATAGGAGGGAACTAGAAGTAAAGCTATACTGGACCTAATCCTTACTAATTGAGAAGAAGTGATAGAAGGAGTTGAAGTTCCTGGAACCTTGGGTGAAAGTGACCACGTCATGCTGAAATTCAATATAATACAAACACAAACAATAGAAAATAATTCAACCAATGTCTTCAAAGGAGCTGATTTTAACAAACTCATAGAGAACCTAGGAAAGATTCCATGGATGAAAATCCTAAAGGGGAAAACAACTGAAAAATTGTCAGAAATACTGAGGACTATGATCATAGGGGCCCAGTTCAGCGCAATACCACTGAAAAAGAGAAACAAGAAATTCAAGAGGAAACCAGTATGGCTGCACAAAGCTTTCTCTGACAAACTGAAAGACAAAAAGGACAAGTACAAAAAAGGTAAAGAGAGACACATAGCTAAGGCTGATTATCAGCAGATAGCCAGAACATGCAAAGATGAAGTCAGGAAAGCAAAGACTCAGATTGAACAAAGACTTGCAACAGAAATCAAGGACAATAAAAAAGTTTCTTTCAAGATATTAATAACAAAAAAAAAGTCAAGGACACTGTAGGTCCACTAAAGAGAGAAGATGGCAAGGAAGTAACAGGCAGTAGGGAGAAATGTCAGAATCCAGTTATATTTCCTCCAGTTATATTTCCTTTCTATCTAAAATTGATCTAAAACCAATTCTCACCCTTCCCTGGATTCTGCCATACTCCCAAGGGGGAGGGGGATATGCATGCAGGTTTATTACTTTCACTTCTCTATTCACTACAAAGTAACCTTTTGTTTATTCGCCTTCGTGTCTGCTAACCATTACAATGTAACAAATTGCCTCCTATACTATGCACCCCTCTGAACTTCTCCTCCCTACCGGGCAGGTAGGGAAAGGGGGGGGGAAGAGATACAAATCTCTGGGACCTGGTTTATTTCTCCGTCCTCAAAATGAAGTGTGAAGAGCTGTGGAATGATCATGCACAACCGGAGCCGGACTGATGTTATCTTCCTTTTCCCATCAAGGGATTTAACACCTAGGGATTTGCCAATCTGAACCGCCCGGATGAACTGTGGGGTCGGGTTTGCTTAGGGACACTTTAAAATATTGATCTGTAAGGGAATCCCTCAGATCCTGTCTATTATGTCTGCTATCAACTACTCTTAATAAAAGGTCCTATTGGAAGAAATTGTTTCCAAGAGTTCTGCTTTCTTAGGATGTGGGTTGAAGTGGGTCTTTATATTAGACAGGATCTGCAGTAATAGTCAACCTGGAAGGAAGAACCTTACCAGGGGACTTTGCAAAAATTACAATGTCGGACGGCGAGGCAGGGAAGGAAGAAAAACCCACAGAAAGGGAGCCTTCCCTCCGACCGAGATCCTGCCAGCTGTCAGAATCTGAAATGTCATACTCCTCAGGAGAAGAGGTGGTGGAGATGCGCAACCACAAACCTTGGTGGTCAATGGGCGTTTGAAAGAAAGACAAGTGGGAAAAGAGATCGAGAAAGGTGACCCTGAGACAGGGCAGCCACCAACCAGAATGGAAGCAGGAGATGGAGAAATCCCTGCACGTTAGCGAGGAGGAAGGAAGTTGTGCACAACACTCGAACTGGATCCTAGAGAAAGCTATTGACCTGATGAAAAGAACCCTCGGCTCTCTAGGGGAGGAGAAATCTGAGCCCCGTGGCCACACCAGCAGCTGGAGCTGCAGCTGGAGAGACACTGAGGGGGAATCAGAACATGTAGTCCCAGGAATGTCCACTGAACCAGCAGCGACCACTTCAGCAGCCCCCACTCCCCGCCGACCCGCAGATGGTGATCAGGATGGAAGACAATTATACTCCACGAGCCCAAAGGAGAAGGAGGAAATGGAGAGATTCATAAAGAAAAACCTAGAAAGGGGATTCATTGAACCAGCCAAGCCTAAAGTGGCCACTCTGGTCCTCTTTAGAGACAAGAACGATGGCTCTTTACGCTTATGCATAGACTACCGCCTATTGAATACAATCAGTGAAAGCAACCTATACCCCCTACCCCTCATGAAAGACATATTGTCACACCTCTCGAAAGGAAAAAAAAATACTAAACTAGATCTAAGGGAAGCATATTACCGCGTGAGAATTAAGGAAGAGGATGAATGGAAAACCGCATTTAATTGCCCAATGGGGTGCTACCAATTCAAAGTTTTGCCATTTGGATTACAAGGGGGCCCCGCAGTATTTATGCAATTAATCAACGAGGTACTAAGGGAGCACTTATTTAAGAGGGTCCTGGTTTATTTAGACGACATCCTTATCTTCACCGAATCAAAAGAGGAACATGTCAACCTAGTCAGAGCGGTTTTAAAGAAACTGCGAGCCGCCCACCTATATGCCAAATTATCTAAATGCGAATTCCACCAAGAAAGAATAGATTACCTAGGGTATTGCATATCCCCACAGGGCATTGAAATGGACCCAGAGAAGGTCAGAGCAGTATTAGAATCGGCACCACCTCGCACAAGAAAGCAACTGCAAAGTTTCCTGGGTTTCGCAAACTTTTACCGCCAATTCATCCCCTCATTTGCTCAGATAGCCCTGCCTCTCACAAACTTACTAAAAATGAAGTGAGCATCCTCAGTAAAACCTAGCCAGCCACTAAAATGGACAATGGAATGCCAAGCGGCATTTGAGAGATTAAAGAGACTCTTTTCTGCCGAACCAATACTGAGGCATCCAGACATGGATAAGCCCTTCGTAATACAGGCGGATGCAAGTGATGTGGCAGTGGGGGCTGTACTATTACAAGAAAACAATGAAGGGATATTGCAACCCTGCGCGTATACTTCCAAGAAACTCACCGAAACGGAACAACGCTGGCCAGTGTGGGAGAAAGAGGCATACGGGATACGTTGGTCATTGCTTACGTGGTGCCAGTTCCTTGAAGGAAATAAAATCCCTTTTCAGGTGTGGACAGACCACAAAAATCTGGAAGCCTTGAAAACACCCAGGAAGCTCAACCCCAAGCAAGCCCACTGGTCCCAACATTTTCACCAATTCCATTTTACGCTCAAGCATTTGCCAGGGGGAAAGAACTTCCTGGCAGATGCACTATCTTGCATGCCCCAATATAACAGCACGTGAGCCACCAATTCTAAACCACTCATGGCAGAATCACAACTGGCAGCACCAGTAACTACCAGAGCCCAAACTAAATTAAAACCGCAGCTGGGTAGCCAAACCGGAATTGAATTCTGGAAAAGTTTGGAACAGATGAATGGTTCCAGAAAAATAGACACGTGTGCACAATCAGGGACGGACTGCCTTGGGTGGGGAAAAGGTTATACATACCAACCACCCAGAGGGTCACATTCATGCAGCTTTGCCATGACACAAAATCAGCAGGGCATTTTGGATTTGTAAAAACATTGCACTTAATTAAAAGGCAAGTTTGGTGGCCATCCATGAAAAGGGACATAGAAAGTTACGTAGCCAGCTGCCCAAAGTGTGCAACTGCAAAGAGGTTGCAAGGGAAGTCGTCCGGACTGTTACAAACAGTGGCAAATCCCTCAGCCCCCTGGAGGGAAATAGCCATGGATTTTATAGTGGAATTACCAGAAAGCAATGGGAATACTGTCATCTGGACGGTCACAGACTTGTTTTCCAAACAGGTGCACTTTATCCCTTGCCAAAAGATTCCCACCGCAAAAGCTTTAGCGAAACTTTTCATGCAGCATATCTACAGATTGCATCGGGCACCCCAACCCATCATATCTGATAGGGGAGTGCAATTTACGTCTGCATTTTGGAAGGAATTTTTATCCCTTTTAGGGACCACTCAGGGACTGACATCTAGTCATCACCCTCAAGGAAACGGTCAATCAGAGAAATCTAACTCAGTACTTGAGCAATATTTAAGATGCTTTCTTAATTTCCAGCAGTCGGATTGGATGGACCTACTCCCTTTCGCAGAAGTTGCCTACGATAATGCAGTCCACTCCAGCACAGGTTACACTCCTTTTCAAATAGCTACCGGCCAAAGTTTCAATCCCATGCCAGAATTAATCCCAAACGAACCAGCAATCCCATCACTGAAAGAGTGGATAGAACAATTACAAAACACCTGGTTAATAGTTAGAAAAGCCTTAGATGAAGCTAGGCAAGCATACAAAATACAAGCAGATAAAAAAAGGGTGGAACCCACACCATTCATTGTGGGAGAAATGGTATATTTGTCTACAAAATACTTAAAATCCCTACAACCTTGTAAAAAACTTGGACCAAAATATATAGGACTTTTCCCAATTAAAAGAATCATAAACCCAGTAACAGTAGAATTAGAATTACCCAAAAATCTAAGGCAAATACACCCAATCGTTCACTGCAGTCTGCTGAAAAGAGAACAACAGTCACCCTTACGGCCAAAAATCCCTCCCCACCTCCAATCATGGTGGAAGGAGAACAACACTTCGAAATAAAGGAAATCCTGGACTCTAGAAAATATCATGGGACAACTCAATACCTAGTAGCATGGAAACACCTCCCCTCCTCACAAAACAAGTGGGTTCATAAACATCATGTCAGAGCCCCGAGACTGTTAAAGAAGTTTCATACAGAGTATCCTAACAAGCCAGACTAACTTTAATACCTGTTTTGTTTTCTCTACAGGTGGATCTCTCTTATTTTTAAGGGGAGCAGGATGTCAGAATCCAGTTATATTTCCTCCAGTTATATTTCCTTTCTATCTAAAATTGATCTAAAACCAATTCTCACCCTTCCCTGGATTCTGCCATACTCCCAAGGGGGAGGGGGGATATGCATGTGGGTTTATTACTTTCACTTCCTCTGTTCACTACAAAGTAACCTTTTGTTTATTCACCTTTGTGTCTGCTAACCATTACAATGTAACAAATTGCCTCCTATACTATGCACCCCTCTGAACTTCTCAACCCTACCGGGCAGCTAGGGAAAAGGGGGAAAGAGATACAAACCTCTGGGACCTGGTTTATTTCTCCATCCTCAAAATGAGGTGTGAAGAGCTGTGGAATGATCGTGCACAACCGGAATCCCTCAGATCCTGTCTATTGTGTCTGCTATCAACTACTCTTAATAAAAGTTCCTATTGGAAGAAATTGTTTCCAAGAGTTCTCCTTTCTTAAGATGTGGGTTGAAGTGGGTCTTTACAAGAAAGCAGAATTGCTTAACTCATTCTTTGCATCAGTCTTCTCACAAAAAGAAATTATAGCACAACATACAAAAAAAACTACTGCAAAAGGCGAACTAGAAACAAAAATTAAAATAAGCAAGAAAATGGTAAGAGAACACCTATCTGACCTTGACAGATATAAATCACCAGCACCTGACAGATTACATCCTAGAGTTCTAAAGATGGCAGATGTTATCTCAGAACCATTGTACCAAAATCCTGGAGCACCAGGGAAGTACCTAATGATTGGAAAAGGGCTGATGTGGTTCCCATCTTCAAGAAAGGGGAAAAAAACAGACCCAGAAAACTACAGATCAGTCAGTCTAACATCTATATCTGGGAAGATCTTGGAAAAGATAATCAAAAAACAGATCTGCAAACAACTAGAAGCAAACAAAGTTATAACCAGTAGCCAGCATGGGTTTGTCAAAAACAGATTATGCAAAACCAATCTTATTTCATTCTTTGATAAAGTGACTAAATTAGTAGACTAGAGAAACACTGTGGATATAGTATACTTAGACTTCAGGTAAGGCATTTGACAAAGTAGACCACAACCTGCTGCTTAGTAAGCTAGAAAAAGGTGGGATAGACAACAACACCATCAGATGGATCTGTAGTTGGCTGACAAACCATACTCAGTGAGTAGTCCTCAATGGTACTACATCCACATGGAGAGAAGTAAGCAGTGGGGTACCACAAGGATCCGTCTTAGGCCCAGTACTATTCAATATCTTCATTAATGACTTAGATGAGGGAATAGAAGGGGAACTCATCAAATTTGCAGATGACACCAAACTGGCAGGAATAGCCAACACCCCAGAAGACAAGCTCAGAATCCAAAAAGATCTTGATAAATTTGAACAATGGGCCCTCTCCAACAAAATGAATTTTAATGTGAGGAAAAGCAAAGTTTTACATTTAGGCAGGAAAAATCAAAGATTTAAGTACAGATTAGGCAAGACCTGGCTCAAAAACAGTAACTGTGAGAGGGACCTTGGAGTCCTAGTGGACGATCACTTGACTATAATAATAATAATAATAAAGTTGGAAGGGACCTTGGAGGTCATCTAGTCCAACCCCCTGCTCAGGCAGGAAACCCTATACCATTTCAGACAAATGGCTGTCCAGTCTCTTCTTAAAAACTTCCAGTGTTGGAGCATTCACCGCTTCTGGAGGCAGGTTGTTCCACTGGTTAATTTTTCTAACTGTCAGGAGGTTTCTCCTTAGTTCTAGGTTGCTTCTCTCCTTGATTAGTTTTCATCCGTTGCTTATTGTCCTGCCTTCAGGCGCCTTGGAAAATAGCTTCACTCCCTCTTCTTTGTGGCAGCCCCTGAGATATTGGAACACTGCTATCATTGTGCAGCAGCAGCCAAAAAAGGTAATATAATCCTGGGTTGTATAAACAGAGGCATAGAATCAAGATCACGCAAAGTATTAGTACTGCTTTATAAAACCTAGTAAGACTATACCTGGAATACTGCAATCAATTTTGGTCACCATACTACAAAAAAGACGTTGAGACCTTGGAAAAAGTTCAGAGAAGAGCAACTAAAATGATCAAAGGCCTGGAGACTAAATCATATGAAGAAGGGCTGCAGGACTTGGGTTTGGCTTATCTAAACAAAAAAGAAATAGGGGTGACATGATAGCAGTATTCCAGTATTTGAGGGGCTGCCACGAAGAAGAGGGGGTCAAACTATTCTCCAAAGCACCAGAGGGCAAGACAAGAAACAATGGTTGGAAACTGACCAAAGAGAGAATCAACCTGGAATTACTGTGAGGATGATTAACCAGTGGAACAGCTTGCCCTCAGAAATCGTTGGTGCTCCATCACTGGAGGTTTTTAAGAAGAGACTTGACAGTCACTTGTCTGAAATGGTATAGGTTCTCCTGCTTGAGCAGGGGGCTGGACTAGAAGACCTCCAAGGTCCCTTCCAGCTCTATTCTATTCTAAATGTCCAGAACTGGCAGAGGAAGCTAATCTTGCTGCCAAGTTATCTTGACTAGCTGTTGGCAATGTTTTTGCATTTTTGATTCCACATCACATCATCAACATGGAGAGTGTGTATCCATTGCTGTGTTTGATTGCTTCTAAATTTTCCAGTTTGGATAGATATTTTTCTTACAAGAGAAAGGACAAAGGGGAGGGGAAGAGAAGAACCAGTCTCATTCCTAGCTACACTCTATAAATGTCTAAATAATGTGGCAACAGCAGCAGTTTGAAGTAACTTGACAAGTAGAAAGGTCACCATATCCATAAGTTACCTTACCATTTGATCAGTGGATGCTTTTTTGAAAGATTTTAAATCTCATTATCCACTGCTTATAAAGTCATGAGATATAAAAAAAGACTTTTTGTAGTAATGAAATAACTCACACAATTAGCCAGAAGACAACTGTCTATCTTTTTAAACTGCTCAGTTCAGAGAAGACCTGGAGTGTCAAGCACTGGTAGAGAATGAGTTGTTATGACAATGATAAGTGGTTTTTTTTTTATTATAAAAAAAATACTGCACATAGTAGATTTCAGTACTTCACCTAAGGTATGCAGGTGAGTGATTTGCCAAGCAAAATAAATATTTTTAAACTTTGTAATAATTAACTGAGAAATTCTAATTAGATTAAATGATGACTTCATGTATTTTATGTGTATTACAACTAGGTGAATATACATCACCATCAGACTGAATTACGGTAATTAAAAATCAGTTGGTCAATATAATAATCAATTTGCATATTAAACACACTCTAGACTCATTAAGTCACCATCTGGGAAAGCCTCTCATTTGGCTTATCATCTGGATGTCATATATGCTGGCTGTATGTATTTAAGATTTATTCTACTATAGTTGAGCTGTGTAGCTTTTCTGTTGAATTGTATAGGATTTACAAAATGTGTGACCTTTACACCGAATATCTGTGTTGATGAACTTCAAATGATTATAAAGAGAAGAAGGGTTGTATCCTAAGTGCTTTATATTTTACAAGGAAATCACATGAAGATGAAAGAAGTCTAATGGTCATGATATTTATTTTTAATATGGGGGGAAAGTTCAGTGAGAATTTAACATATACTGTGAAATGAAATAATTTCCTTATACAATCATGGTATTCTGATTGAAACAATAGAATTTATGGTGTATCCCTTCCATAAGAAGCTAATGAATCTTAGCAAACAGGCATTAGACCTTCTATATTTTATAGGGCAGCTAGTAAATGATCTTCTGCTATATTCTGTAAACAGAAAGTTCAGATTGTTTAAATAAAGATCGATATTTTCAATAGCCATAGGGAGCTTCCTAAAGAACAGCAAGATAAAATAATCAAGTGCATACATAAAATATAATTAAATTTTTAACCAAGTATCATGTATAAACAGAGGCATAGAATCAAGATCACGCAAAGTATTAGTACTGCTTTATAAAACCCTAGTAAGACCACATCTGGAATACTGCAACCAATTTTGGTCACCATACTACAAAAAAGATGTTGAGACCTTGGAAAAAGTTCAGAGAAGAGCAACTAAAACGATCAAAGGCATGGAGACTAAAACATATGAAGAAGGGCTGCAGGACTTGGGTTTGGCTAATCTAAAGAAAAGAAGAAACAGGGGAGAGATGATAGCAGTGTTCCAGTATTTGACGGGCTGCCACAAGGCACAGGGGGCCAGGTTGTTCACCAAAGCACCAGATGGAAGGACAAGGAACAATAGAGAGAAGCAACCTGGAATTAAGGAGAAACTTCCTGACAGTGAGGACAACCAACCAGTGGAACATCTTACTCCCAGAAATCGTGGGTGCTCCATCACTGGAGATTTTTAAGAAGAGACTAGATGTTCACCTGTCTGAGATGGTATAAATTCTCCTGCTTGAGCAGGGGGCTGGACTAGAAGACCTCCAAGGTCCCTTTCTATTCTATTCTATTCTATTCTATTCTATTCTATTCTATTCTATTCTATTCTATTCTATTCTATTCTATTCTATTCTATTCTATTCTAAAGTTGATTGCATTATGCTCCTTGCACATTTGATAGCTGAGATTAATTTGGTTATGTTTATGTCTGTGTCTGATTGTGTACTTGATCTTCTTTAAAACCCCTTCATTTAGTGAATGTATTTACAGACCTCTGATGCAATATAGACTTAGAGGCTTAGTAGGCCTGATTCAAGATATCACATTAGTAATTCATTTCAGAGACAAGAAACAGAGCCTTGTTCTGTTGATAATCAGTAAGGTCTTTATTTAGCACAACATTATATTCAGCATCAGTTACAAAATGGCCATGAATAACAGGGAAGAATGTGTTGAAAGAAAAATCTTCATCAGGGTCCAGTCCAAGCCGGGAATAAACAAAATGGAGACTGCTTTAGAAAGAAGGTTGTAGTTTATTGAAGAGCAGAACCACAAAACATGAGGGTCTGGAGCAGCTGACCACATGTAGCTGGGAGTGGTGGATTTTTATACCTTCTTGGGTTCTTGTGTTTGGAGTTATTCTTCCTGTCCCTGTGGCATGAACTTTGACCTGAGCTTCTGAGCATGTCTTTTCGGTATTCTGATGGTGGTGGGTTAATCCTATTATGTCCCAAAGGTCATATCCTGCTTCTCTGGGGCTGTGGCTGATGCCTTACTTCCTGTGTTGGATTTCTTGGGTGAGGGGTTGCTAGTTCTAATTCTATCACTCTGCTATTGTTAGCTCTCAGTTTTGCTGCAGGGGATTTCAAAATATTTTGTCTTGAATGGGCTTCTGCCTGGTGGTATTTGCTCATGAATGGGGCTGAATGGGATTATCAAATCTGCATTTCTAAAAGGGGGGCTGCTGTCCTCCTACAAATGAGATTAGAAAAGGGTTTGCATCAGATTTCATTCTCATTCAGTATTACTCAAAAATGATAGTTAAGTATAGATATGGATCATTTCAGTTTGAATGTTTTAAGACTATGGGCCCCCGCTGATCACATCCTTTTCTTTCTGAAAATAGAAGATAATGTTGATTGCATGACCACTATATTCATCAGCCAGGTGTTCTACAGTATATATTGGTTTTTTTTTACTTATCTAAATATTTAAACCTACTACCAGTTTCAAACTGTGTGTTGTTAATACAAATTAAGAAATTATGATTATCACAATGCTCTAATACACACACAGAGAGAGAGAGAGAGAGAGAGAGAGAGAGAGAGAGAGAGAGAGAGAGATGTAGAAACACTAATTTATGAAATCTTTGTTTTGCTTAGGTCAATGGGAAAGATCTTTCCAAAGCTACTCATGAAGAGGCAGTGGAGGCTTTTTGTAATGCAAAGGAGCCCATAGTAGTCCAGGTTCTACAAGGAGCACCTCTTATTAAGTCATATGGGAGTGCACAAGATGTTCAACTCATGGATGCTAGCACACAGACAGATATCACGTTTGAACACATTATGGCTCTGGCCAAGTTAAGGTCATCGACACCTCCAGTACCTGACATCTGTCCATTCCTGCTTTCTGACAGGTATGGAACAACATTTATATCAAACTGTGCAAGAAATTACTACTAATTTATCATAAGAACATAAGATTCTGCCTTCCACTGCATAAAGTAATTCATTCAAGACTTAGTTTTTCATAACTGACTGGTTGTAATTTTTCAAGGTTTCAGTAAGATTTTGTCTACCATTACCCAAAAATGAACTGGAACCCAGGAGAATAAAGCATTTTTCCCATGCCTGGCTCCATGAGTCTTCCCAGTTTGGTATTTGCATGTAAGCCATAGGTCAAACTATATAGATCCTTAAGGGAGATGCCAGCCCTATTTAAGAAAAATGTTTGATGTTTGAAATCCTCTTTAAGAAAGATTAGACAATAGTGGACATGGATGATATTGAGGAGATACTCTTTTCTAAATATGGATGGGGTCTTTCTCCCTTCATATCGCAAGGTACGCTCTTATTTTTTGTGAGAAACAGATTGTGGGATTAATTGATCCAGCAGCCTCTTTCTTATGTTCTTATGCAGCTCCAAACATTCATAGTTTTTCTGCATAAGTATGAAGGTTATAATTACATACAGTTATAACAACACAAGCATTTTCTCTGTTCAGATGCTTACACTATTAGTTACATCTGCAATTACCCATTTGAATTTATCAGTTTTATTAATTTTACAAAGAAAGATATGTATGTATGCATGGTTGTAGGTATCTCAATTAATTAATTATTTAATTTCTTCTCTTTTAATGCGGTTATCTGTAACAAACTGAAAAGATTAAAATGTTTCTCCTCCTTTTGTTCTTTCTTGGTGAATCTTCCTCCATAGAGTGAATGATTATCCTTCTTCCAGCTATTACTCATCTAGGCATCACTTTTAAGTGCAAAGAAATCCATTTTAGCCTGCATGTGTGTGTGTGTTTTTTATGCATATCCAGCACATTCTTTAGCTTTGCAGCCTTAAAAGAAAGAAGTATGAACAGCACTAATTTTGCCCCAAAAGATAAATAGAAGAAATTAACACTTTCATCTTGTTCTAAAGGTCCATACTGTCGTGTCAAATATCAGTCCAAGTGATGCTCCTAAAACCTTCTATTATTCACAAAACAATATTTGAACATATAATTTGCCCAAAATTGTTTAGTCTCTTCCACATTTGAAGCAAAACTGAGTTTTAGCCTGCCAGTTTTGTTCAAGGTGGTGCCAGCAACTATATAATTGAAGCCCTTTTTACTGAAACGTTTGACTATACTTTGAAGCTTTCTTAGGCATATGGTATGTAAAAGGAGTTGGGAGTTCATAACATTGCAACTGCATTCACTCAAATAATCAAATATCATAAAATCGCTTATGCCCGACTTTTTTTCCTGCTATTTTATTCCACATAGCTGCCATTCTCTTCATCCGGTTGAGCATAAATTTTATGAAGGTAGTGAATATCTATCCAACCTGCCTGCTGATGTAGACAGAACTGAGGACTTTGAGTGTGAGGTAAGAGAATTGTTGCGTTCTTCCATATATAGATATAAAGACACAAACCAAAACATAATATTAATTAAAAATTAAACATTGAGTGCTTATATCTCCATGCAGTAGAAGGCCTGTTTTTTCTCAGAACAACTCCAAGGTAGATGGGGCTGAAGTCAAGTAATGAGTTTCCATAGTTGAGATGGATTAGAAAGCAGCACCAATTTGAGTCTCATGCACATGTGCATTTACAGGGCTTTTTTTCAAAAACTATGATTAGATACCCAACATCAATCTTAAGGCAAAATATAAAGCTGCCTTGGTTTTATAGGTTGAAGAAAATATAGAACTGATTGATGCTGCTATCCTTTATGTTTCTACTCAAAAGCAATTCCACTTTATGACAGTAGGGATTATTTTTAGGCAAGTAAAATAGTATGGCAGCCTTTGATGTTTGACTTCAAAAGAGAGTAGAAAAATATTTCCCCCCCTACATTTCTAACTTGATCTTACAGGAATATGTATTCAAATCAGTCCAGATCAAATCCCAAGAGCTTGAAAATGTCTTTGTCTACTTCCTTTGTGTGAAATTTCCTAAATATAGAACAATGGGAGTAATTCAAACAATGCCATGAATATATTTTTCTATTGTGTATTTATTTTACCAGGGTGGTTGTGTTTATAAAAACTATAATGTATTGTCCAAATAACAATGTACTTTTAGAAATATTTTTCTTTATTTGATTTTCATTGCAGAATCTAAAACTCCTCCTTATTTTATTGTCATTCAATCTATTTATTTTAACCCAGTTGCAAGGGACCAAGTGTTATAAAATATTATATACAAAAAATAACTGAAATATATATTAATTTTTGGTATAGATTTAAGCAACAAATATGATTTTACTATTTTTCATTAAATAGCTTTTACACTTGGAAATAAGAGGGAGGAAGCCTTTTATCTTTCCTAGTATTTGTCTTATCTCAAACTATGTAATGAAACCTTGCTTGATATTTGGAAATCAAATAGATTAGCTGAATCTTTGATAAATAAGCAAATGAGTACTTTTTATGGCAGTCCCTTTAGAGAAGACCAAGATGCCTACAGTTCGTCCCTTAGGACAAAGGAAAATAAAATACTGTTGGCTTACTAGAGTTTGCTCAAGATGAAATTTTATTTGTGGATTCTGAATACTTCAGTGCATCTCAGAGAGAAAGATGGGAAAGAAAAACAATTGTAATATTTAATTGTTTAAAAGCATATGCACATAAAATCATTTGAAAGACAGCCATGATTTATAACAATTTAAAAGTCCAAAGTTAAAAATGGTGAAAAAAATATTTTCTGTTTAATCTCTTGATCTTAGACAAAAGGCTGAGAAGTGATTTAATCAGATATATTTTCACTAGCTTGGAATCTTAATGATTCACACTATCATAATCATTAATTTACTGTTGGCTTTCATACAGTAGCCAAGGAAAATTTACCAACTACCTAAAATCAAACATATTTCATGTGGATTTTAAGGAAGAAGCTATCTGTTTTGCAGTAATGGAAACTTCCAAGGAAATGACTATTTATCTGACCAATTAAGATCAGAAAGATTGTTTTTGAGCTTTTAAAAAGGTACTGTGTTATAGGATCCAGTATTTGTTAGCCTTAATTGTCCCTAGAGGTTAGATTCCAAACTCCTTGTTCATCTAAGGCAGGGGTGTCAAACTGCTGGCCCGTGGGCCGGATGCATCATGGCGAAACCGCGCCCACCCCATTGCCGGCAATGGAAAAAAAGTTACGATACATCGCGACACGTCATATGACATTGCGAGTTTGACACCCCTGATCTAAGGCAACTAATACTAGTGGGCAAGAAAAGAGGTGGCCTGCCCTAAATTATTTTAACCTAACTTGCTTGCTTCTGGTGCAATGGGGTATGCTATCTCTGTTCTGGTGTTGAATGAAGATTTGCTTCATCCTGTTTAGCTTCTGTATATGAATGAAGGGAATGTTTCACCTTAAAAAGCAAACTGTCTCACAGCAGCTCTGCCTTCCATGATTGTACTTTGTCAAGATGAAAATAAAGCAGTGGAAAACTGAATGCTGTAATGCCTCTTCCAACTGCTCAGAGCGACTGGCTAGCTGCATATGTAATGTATGCAGCATGCAAAGTGATTTATTTTAATAAAGTCTTCATTGACTGCTTTGCAGTGGAGTTAGTTACAAAATTAGATATTTCCACATTTACTCAAACCATCTTTGGCTTCATTTTTCTTGGTGGTCTGTCTGTCAAGATTCTGATAGACAAAACCAAATAAATCAGAACTCCGAGATTCTTCATCTGCAGACAGCAAAAAAGGAAAGGGGTCAATGGGATGGGATGACTCTGGAGAGTGGAGATTTCAGTCCGCAGTCCACAGCCCCTCGCTCGAACAGCTGAAGGAGAAGTTTGGCAGGCTGGAGGTAAAGGATATGATTCCTGTTGCCCAGCAGGTGGGTGCCGTGGGGGGAAATGCCAAGAACTACCCATCTCTTCCTCCTCTCACCGGAGTTCCAGCCCAACCACTGGGGCCTGTGCCACTTCACCCATCCCCCAACCAGCTGTGATACCAAGCCCTGTATCCCATCCAAGTCCATTGCCACAGCCTCGAGATGCCAGTCCTGGAGTCCAGCCAAGAGAATTCTAGAGAATGGTTCGGCCATGTTCCCCAGGACCAACAAGCCGCCCAAGCCCAGCAGCAGGTGCAGGTGGCTCCACCAAGGTTTGAGCTGCCTCCTATCAAGCCCTCCTTTGATGGGGATCCCAAGAAGCTGACCTTCTTCTTTAACCAGGTGTGGGCTCATTTAGATTGCTATGCTTATGCCTACCTGGATGGGGCTATGATGGTGAATGCTGTGGCGGCAAACTTAGAGGGGAAAGCAGCTGAGCAACCTCCATGATGAAGGGGCTCCTGAATTGCATGACATTAATCTATTCATGGAGCAACTGAGAGATCATTTTGAAGACGAATCCTGAGCCCTGCTGGCCGACAAAGAAATCCACCACCTGAAGCAAAGAGGTTGCCCTGCTAAGGAGTACGTTTGTGAGCTCAGGAGAGTTGCTAGTTGGCTGGGGCAGTGGCCAGAACGTTCACTGATCAACTACTTCAAACAGGAGCTAGATCGCGACTTGCTTCAAGCCTGCATCATTCGAGGTTTTCCTAACCTATTGCGTGAGTGGTACCACATGGCGGTGGTACTAGACATCAAGTTGGACTGCCCCAGAAAGTCAAGCACCACTGAACCCAAACCGCCACGCGTCCAGGAAAAATGCCTTTATGGCTGACGTTTCCAAGCAAAGTAGCCACCAGAATCTCCCAAGCACCAGCCAGGGCTCCAATCAAGTGCTACCGGTGCAATCAGATGGGTCACCATGCTGTGGAGTGCCCAGCTCCCCACCCTCAACCCAGGACCATGCCAGTCACCATAGCAAAACCGCGAAGAGCTCCCAGAAGGGGAAGAGAAAAAACAAATTGGGCACATCAGGACCTGGGTGTCGAAGCCTCCCCTCCCACCAAGCTTGAAGCCAAACCCCAATCCGAGCCATAGCAGATGCTGGCACCATACAACAGTGATAAGGAAAGTGAGGAGGACCCCATGGTGAGTCAGCCCATTCCCTCTTTTGCCATTCCCACCAGGCTAGTAGTGCCCAAAACAGGGGACCGCATGAATTTGAATGCCCTAATAGACTCGGGGTGCACTTGGTTCTTAATTAACTTACCCACCATACTCAAACTGGGCATCTGAGCTAAACTACTGCCCCTACCCATGAGGTTTGAGCAAACTGATGGGTCCCTCATTGGAGGTACCCCTGCCATGCATCTAACCAAACCTGTGTGTTTAGAAATGGATTGGCATTGGGAAATCATCCATTTTGTGGTGGATCCGAAGATGACTGAAGCAGTGGTTTTGGGGCTAGCATGGCTTGATAAATGGCGTCCTAACATCTGGTGGGAGGAGGGAATGCAGAAATTAAGACTGGGTACAGGACCCTTCCCAAAGACACTGGCCATGAGCGAGATTCAAGGGGAGCCCGTGAAACCCTAAAGACTGTAGCCAAAAAACTGCTGGGGATTCAACTGGTCCCCACATAATAGCGTGATTTGGTGGAAGCATTTAGTGAGAAGGAATATGATATCCTCCCTCCACACCAGGCTACAGACTGGGCTATTGAAATTCTGCCCAGTGCTAAGCTCCCAAAACCAAAGATGTACTATATGATGCTCAGAGAGATGAAAGAACTGAGAGAGCACGATAAAAACTTAGCTCGGTGTTTCATTCAGCCAGCCAAATCACGCGTGGCTGCTCCTGTGCTATTTAAGGAGAAGAAAGATGGGTCTCTTAGATTATGCATTGATTTTAAAGGTCTGAACACAGTCAGCATAGAAAATATGTACCCCCTCCCCCTGATGAAGGACATGTTAGCCCACCTGGCTAAAGGAAAAACTTTACCAAACTGGATTTAAGAGAGGCTTATTACCGGATCCGGATTAAGAGGGGAATGAGTGGAAAACAGCATTTAATTGCCCTTTGGGGAGTTTCCAATTTAAAGTGATGCCTTTTGGACTGCAGCCCCCCCCCCTGCTGTGTTTATTCAATTGATAAATCAAGTGCTCCATGATCATTTATGCAAGGGGGTTTTGTTTTATCTTGATGACATCCTTATTTACACCAAAACCATGGATGAACACATCAAATTGATCCGTGAGGTGTTAAAGAGACTGTAAAAAGTCAAACAGTATGCAAAGCTGTCAAAGTGTGAATTTCACTGGACATGCATTGATTATCTAGGGTATCGGATTTAAAATGAGGGGATAGAGATGGACCCCACCAAAGTAAAAGCAGTACTAGAATAGCAACCCCACGCACCTGCAAGCAGCTTCAAAGTTTTCTGGTGTTTGCCAACTTTTATCGTCAATTTATTCCCTCTTTTGCAAAGATAGCCATGCTAATTCACCAGTTTACTCAAAACAGGAAAAGGAGGGGGGAAACCCCGACCTTGTCAGCCATTGCAATGGTCGTGTTCGAAAAACTAAAGAGACTCTTTGCAGCTGAACCAGTCCTTAAGCACCCTGACCCTGAACAATTCATCATTCAAACCGATGCAAGTGACATGGCCATGAGTTCCGTTCTCTTACAAAAAACCCACAGAGTTACAACCTTGTGCTTACACTTCCTGAAAATCAACTGACACTGAGAGGAGGTGGGCTGTTTGGGAGAAAGAGGCTTTTGCAGTTTGTTGGGCATTGCTGACATGGAGTCACTTCTTGGAAGGGGGGAAGATACCTTTTGAGGTGTGGACTCATCACAAAAATTTGGAGGCTCCAAAAACCTGCCGTAAATTATCTCCGAAACAAATTTGTTGGGCTCAGTACTTCAACCATTTTAATTTCACTTTAAAATATTTTCCTGGGGGTAAGAACTTTTTGGCTGATGTCTTATCTAGAATGCCCCAGTTCAAGAGCCACCGAGAGGAAGTAATTAATTCCATTATTCCTCTGCCACAATCCACTTCTTAAATAACAACCAGATCACAGACACAGAGACCCCCTGCTGGTCCTGATGATTGCTCACTAAAGGAATTGAAGAAGGTTAGAGACTGATGCCTGGTTTAAAGATAACAAATCTATTTTAACCCTATCTGGGGGACTGGCTTGGAAGGGCTCTAAGTTATACCTCCCAGATGGCCTCAGACTCCAAACATTGCAATGGAGTCATGACGATAAGCAAGCAGGTCACTTTGGATTTTTAAAGACATTGCATCTGGTGCGGAGGCAATTTTGGTGGCCAGGAATGAAAAAAGACATTGAGAGTTATGTTAAAAGTTGTGCCACCTGTGCTGCCATGAAGAGGTGTCCTGGAAAACCCCCAGGATTCTTGCAACAAGTTGCCGAACCCTCTCAGCCTTGGGAGGAGATAGCCATGGATTTTATAGTGGAATTACCTGAGAGCAAGGGAAACAGTGTAATATGGACTGTGATTGATCTATTTCCAAACAGGCACATTTCATCACTTGCTTAGGACTTCCCTCTGCTCAGAACCTAACCAAACTGTTTTTGAAACACATATATTGACTCCATGGTGCTCCAAAGTGGATTATTTCTGACAGAGGGGTCCAGTTTACTGCTAAATTCTGGAGGGAGTTCGTTAAACTGATTGGGTCCTTCCAGGGATTTTCACCAGCTTTTCATCTGAATACTAATGGAGCTGCTGAGAAAGCTAACACAATGGTGGAACAGTACCTCAGATGTTATGTAAATTACCAGCAGACTAATTGGGCTGATCTCCTGCCTTTCACATAGGTAGCCTACAACAACACTATGCACAGTAGTACTGGATTCACCCCATTTAAAATAGTAATGGGACGAGATTTTATGCCCGTGCCTGAGTACCCACAGGAGCCTCCTACTTCCCAGACTTTGGATCAATGGGTGACATCCTTCCAGGGGGTTTGGGTGAATGTGAAGAAGGCATTGACCAAGGCCATCAAGGTTTACAAAGAGCAAGCAGATAAACGACGCTCCTCTCAGAAACCTTTTCATGTTGGACAATTAGTTTATCTTTCAATGAAATATTTAAAGTTAAAGTTACCCAGTAGAAAATTAGGGCCAAAATTCCTTGGTCCTTTTCCCATCACTAAGATCATAAACCCTGTCACAGTGGAATTGAAACTTCCACGATTGTTGGGGAAAGTTCATCCTGTGTTTCATTGCAGTCTATTAAAACCTGTGTCAGAATCCTCTTTGAGACCTGTCCCAAAGAAGCCACTGGGTCCAATAGTGGTAGAGGGGGAGACACATTATGAAATAAAATGAATTCTTGATTCTAGGTTGTGCAAGGGAAAGTTACAGTACCTCGTTCAGTGGAAAGACTATCCCCTTTCGGAAGCTACATGGGTGAAATGTACTAATGTGAAAGTGAATAGATTAATAAAAAAGTTTTACGATAAATACTCTCACAAGCCTCAAGGGGATACTTAACCTGCTGTTTGTTTCCCCTACAGGAGACTCTTTCTTTCTGAGAGGGGCAGACTGTCAACTCTACAAATGAGCATGGCTGCAGCCATTTTTCTTACTCATTTTTGGTTGCCACATAGAACAGAGGGAGGGGGGTTGCCCAGGTGCTTCGCTAGTCAAAATAGTCTTTTGTCCCATGGGAACCAAGGTCATCTGCTGCTCCCGAGACTGCAGGCTGGGCATTGCATACAAAGACCGAGAAGATGTGTTGGGGAACATAGTTGCTTGCATAGTTTTAGGGGTGGGATTTTTTAACTTTGTATTGGGGAATTGTTATGTGTGCCTCCAGACTTGGTTTCATTTTTGACGTGCCGATACTTTGTAACTAATAAACATGTTCTTTGAGGAATTTGCAAGTCTCAGAGTTCTGCTTTATTTGTCTCTGTCTGTCAGAACCTTGACATTCATACTCGTATGAAAAGCAGATGAAAGCCCCTGGGTAGATCCAATCAGTTTTACAAACTCCCTCCAGAATTTTGCAGTAAATTGAAACCCCCTATCCGATATATTCCCTTTCGGTGCTTCATGGAGTCGATAGATATGTCTTTAAAATAATCTGGCTAGGTTTGGGGCAGATGGGAGTCCCGAACAAGCATTGAAATAAGCTTGCTTTGAAAAAAGATCAATGACAGTCCAAATTACTGTGCTCACCCTGCTTTTGGCTAATTCCATAATAAAGTCCATAATAAAGGCTATCCATAATAAAGATAATTCCATAATAAAAGCTATCATCTTCCAGGGCTGGGAAGAATCAGCCATTTGTTGCAATAGACCAGGAGCTTTTTCATAGCTGCGCAGGTAGCACAGATTTGTACATAACTTTCAATGTCTTTTTTCATGCCTGGCAATCAAAACTGCCACCTCACCAAATGCAAAGTTTTTAGAAAATCAAAATGACTGGCTTGTTTTGCATTGTGACTATGCTGAAGGGCTTGAATTCTGAGGGATACCGGAAGGTATAGTTTTGAACCCTCCCAGGCTACTCCATTTCAATAAGTCAGTAGCGATCTATTGTCTCTGAACAAGGGGTCTGTTTTGAGTTCCTCTTTGAGTCTTTGCATTAATTGACTATCGGGCTTGTTGGATTTCCTCTGCGTTTGACCTCTCATTGTTACTTGAGAGGCTGATTGTGGTAGAGGAATGATGGAATTAATAACTTCCTCCCGGCGGCTTTTATATTGGGGCATTCTAGCATCTGCCAGAAGGTTTTTCCCCTCAGGGAGGTATCTGAGAGTGAAAATAGAATGGTAGAAATACTGAGACCACCTAACACAGGACTTTTCAACCTGTGGTACGCGTACCACTTGTGGTACATTAGCAAGTGGCAGGTGGTACACAGCCCTGCCTAGCCGAGTATAGTGGGGGAGGGAAAGAGCCAGCGCAGCAAGGACTTACAGTGAGAGAGTCCTCTGGAGCTTGGCTGGGGCAAAGGCCCCAGGCTCACTTCTGCTCACCCTCCCCCATGAGAAAGGAGGAGGAGGGGGGCGGAGACAGGAGAGGGTGAGAGAAAAAAACAGGCAGCCTTGGGAGGAGGTGGAGTCAGCTCTAGCTGCACCGAAGGGGAAGGAGGAGGGTGGGGAGAGAGGAGAGGAGAGGAGAAATCATCAAGCAAGCCGGCCAGCCGGCCGGCCATGAGCCGATCTACAACTGCTGTGGCAGCCACCTGTGCTGGCAGCAACAAACAGGCAAGAAATGCAGCAGGGGAGGGGTTGACCTCCACGAGGAATGAAGAAAGGTAGCATCAGCTGGAGGTGAGACAGAAGGAGGGAGGGAGATGGAAGAGTGGAAGGATTCTTATGTGCTTTTGTGACTTTGAAGTTCTGGGATTTGTGCAATGTGGGCTTTGTGTTCTTAAAGAGTGTTTGGCAATTTCTATTTGGCTGATGGCTCATGTCTTGTGTTAGCTTCTATTGCTCTGCTATTGTTAGCTGTAAGTTTTGCTGCAAGGGATTTTGAAGTATTTTTCTCCTGAATGGATTTTGCCTGTGGAGCCATTTAGGGAGGCTGCCTTAGCCTGCAGCCAGTACTTATTTACATTTTTTTTCTTCCTTAAGTGCTGGCTGCGCTCCTTAACTTTCATTTCTAGCCAGTAGCTAATTCTTAAAGGGGAATGTGCCTTTTTAAGCTAGTTCATTCAGCAGCTTGTCTTTTCTGTCTCTGGAGGCTTTTCCTTGTTTGATGAATATATGGAAGAGAGAAAATATGGGGGGGAGGGGTTCAAATTCTTCCTTCAGAAGGAGATGGGAATGAGAAAGAGGGAGGCAGGGAAGGAAGGAGGGAGGGAGGGAAGTCCCGCCTTAGCACTTGGCCACCAGCAGCCCTGCCATTGACTTTACTTGTCAAAAGGTTGCAAAAGGGGATCACATGACCCTGGGACACTGTGACCATCATAAATATGAATCAGTTGCCAAGCATCCAAATATAAATCACATGACCCTGGGCATGCTTCAATGGTCATAAGTGTGAAAAATGGTCGTAAGTCATTTCAGTGCAAATGCAACTTTGAATAGGTATTTTTTTTTTGGTCATCAAGTTTTTGACACCTTGCTAGGTGGTACTCGAATATTACCATATCCTAAAAGTGGTACAGTCGGTGAAAAGGTTGAAAAGCCCTGACCTAGGTAATTGAGGCATGTCTGATGAAACTCACATTTAGAAAGCTTAGCATAGAGGCTAGTTTTCAACAACTTCTTTAGCACCTCCTGAACTAACTTGACGTGTTCTTCCATGGTCTCAGTGTAGATAAGGATATCGTCAAGGTAAACCAAAACTCCCTTGTATAGGTGATCGTGTAACACCTGGTTTATCAGCTGCATAAATATGGCAGGGGCTGCATAAACACGGCAGGGACATTACTTTGAACTGAAAACTCCCCAAGGGGCAATTGAAAGCTGTCTTCCATTCATCCCCCTCTCTAATTTGCACCCAGTAATAAGCCTCCCTTAAGTCCAGCTTTGTGAAGATCTTTCCTTTAGCCAGGGCGGTTAGCATTTTTTCATCAGAGGGAGGGGGTACATATTTTCTATGCTGACAGCATTTAACCCTTTAAAGTTCCACGCAGAGTCTCAATGATCCATCTTTGTTTTCTCTGAATAGCACTGGGGTGGCCACATGTGATTTAATGGGCTGGACAAGCCCTCTGGCCACGTTCTTGTCAATGTATTCTCTCAGCTCCTCCATCTCCCTAGGTGTCATCTTCAGATTCAGGAGTTTGGCACCTGGTAGAATTTCAATTGCGCAGTTGGTAGTTTGGTGAGGAGGAAGTGTGTCACATTCCTTTTCACTAAACCCCCCCACCAAATCACTATATTTGCTGGGAATAAGTTGAATCCCTGGTATTCATTCTACAGTGGTCTTTAACATCTCTAGGGGTTCCTCCTGGGTTCTGACTACAGCAGGCTCCTTTATCTCACTTGGATCAGTGGTCAGGAGGGGTCCTGTCACCAATCTCAGAGTTCTCCCACCGTTCTCCCACCAAATATTTGGTTGCCATTTATCAACCATACCAAGCATAAAATCACAGTCTCTTTCATCTTAGAGATCACCACAAAATGGATGATTTTCCAATGCTGTCCCATTTCCAAATGCAACAGCTCAGGTGCATCGCAGGGGAACCTCCAATAAGGGACCCATTAGCCTGTTCAAACTTCATGGTTAGGGGCAACAGTTTGATGCGAATCCCCAGTTTAAGTTGCTCAGGTGTGGCTCTTGCTTCTCCCTGGGATGGAGAGATTTGGACAGCTTGCTCCCGTTGAGCCCAATTAGACTTCTCCCATCCTGCTTATGGTGGTTTCCTCGACTTGGCAGTTGAAGTGGGTGCAGTCTTGATTTGGGGGCAGGAGCCAGATACTCTGTGGCATGGTGACCCTGCTGACCACACCGGAAGCACTTGATGGGAGCTCCAGCAGGTTCTAGGGAGCGCTAGCCACAGGGGCAGGCTGGGGATGTTGATCAAATAAGTGTTTTCCGGTCCCCGCTTTGGCTTCAACTCCACAATCGTTGGCTTCTTTGGTAAATCCAGCTCTATGTCTAGGGTTACCGCCATGCTGTACCACTCTTGGAGTTGATTTGGATTTCCCCAGTAAATGCATGCTTGGAATAGGTCATGGTCCAACCCTTGCTTGAAATAATGGATCAGCGATCTCTCTAGCCACTGTCCTAAGCAATCAGCAACCCTCCAGAATTCCCAGACATATTCTTTTGCTGGGCGACCTCTTTGCCTTAAATGGTGGATTTCCTTTTCCTCCTGCAGGGCTTGGGTCTCATCCTCAAACCTTGCCTTCAAGTGCTCCATGAACAGGTTCACATCCAGCAATTCTGGAGCTCCCTCATCATGCAGGTTGGTCACCCACTCAGCCGCTTCTGCCTCCAAGTTGGCTGTCACTGCATTCACCATTGTGGCATCAGGGTAGGCATAAGCATAGCAGTCAAAGTGGGGCCACACTCAGTTTAGGAAGAAAGGTAACTTCTTGGGGTCTCCATCGAACATGGGCTTGATAGGGGGTGGCTCGAGGTTTTGCAGGGCCAAGTACACTGGCTGCTGGGCAGCTTGCCAATCCTGAGGCTGTTGCCATATTACTCTCTGGAATCCCCTCTGCTGGGTGGCTCGATACTGCTGCACAGGGCTTGGTTGGGATTGGGGGCTTGAGATCGCTGCTGATGTGGGAACGGGCGACATAGCCTGGGCCCCAACAATGGGACTAGGACTCCAGTGGGGATGTGGAAGTGATGGATAGGTCTTTGTTTAATCCCCATTAAACACTTGCACTGGGCTGCAGGAACCAATTCTCTAACTTCCAGCCAGTCAAACTTCTCTTTCAGCTGTTTGACCAAGGTGCTGTGGACTGCCGTCTGGTACTTCCACTCTGTGGAGTTGTCCCAACCAGTCGACCCCTTCCCCTTCTTCTGCACTGTGGATGAAGAGCCGTGGAGCGGAATTAACAAAAGCTCCTCTTCAGCAATCTTAGGGGTGCCTAAGAGCCACCTCTGCCTGATAGAGGTCCCCCAGAATTGTGGTTCTCTCTTGCAGCACCAACTGTATTATTTGGTTCTTCGGCCAGACCCCCATCATCATACCTTCTTCTATGGTCAGAGCAGCCATTTGTGCTCCGCCAGCTAATTCCCCACTGTGACAAGTGGCGGATTCCTCTTTCTTCTCCCATATTGAAATCTTCACTGAGTCTTTGCTGTTCTCCCAAAGTGGTGAGTAGGCAACCGGGCTCAGCACCCCAGGAAAAATATCATTTTGAGGCAGACTTGGTTTAATGTCAAGGTTCCGATAGATGAGACCAAATAAATCAGAACTCTGCAAAGAACATGTTTATTGGTTACATAGTATCGGCACAGTCAAAAGTGAAACCAAGTCTGAAATTCCCTCCAAAGAGTTACACTATTACAAAGTTAAACTTCCCACCTCAGGGCTATGCAATCAGCTACATTTCTCAATAGAATGGTTTGGCGGGCTTTCTACCAAATGCTCCCCCTCCCAATCTAACCTGCAGAAATGATCTTGGTTCGCACCGGATAGTGACTTGTTTAGACTAGCAGAAATCCTGCACACCCCCTCCCATCTTTGTGGCAACCTAGAATGAGCAAGATTGCTGCAGCCAGGTTTGTTGTAGAGTTGACACTGTCAATAAGTTCAATGTAACTATTTAAAGCCTTTTAAAAAACAGCTTCCAAAGAATTCAACAGACTGTTACAGTTCTTTCTTATCTTGTGAATGCATATTTGAAGTCTTTTCAACACATGAGTTATTTGCTCACTAGACCAAGTCAGATTTGTCTATCTTGTAAAAGACATGTTTATGGATTTTCACACAGAAAGATTACTGAACTGATAACCTATAACTGGTCCTGCCAGAGCCTTTAACCTGCCTTTTGCAAATGGTGCAATTGGTTTTATAAGTATGGCTGGGCTTTAGGAATGCTTGAAACTTTGAGATGTTTTCCACCTTATAAATCAATTTCATGTAAAAAAAAAGTAATGCTGAAGTCCATTCCTATATCTATCAAGTATATCGGGAGTAGTACATTAAGGTTAAATGCGATTCATCATGTATTTTTGAAACATATGTTTTTAACCATATGTATGTTACCCAGGACTCAGGAGAGCCAATTTGGTGTAGTTAAAGCATCAGGCTTGATATCAGGAAGCAGTGAGCTAGTTTCACCTTAAGCACAAAGCCAGCTGGGTGATCTTGTGCCAATCAATTTCTCTTGGCCTTGGAGGCAATGGCAACCACTTCTGAAAAACTTTGCCAAGAAACCTGCAGGGACTTGTCTGGGCAGTCTTTGAGAATTGGATACAATTGAAATGAAGAAAAAAAAAGTTACCCAAAGTCACTGTTTGTCATTGGGTGGCCACATAAATTTTATGAATAAATACAATTCAGTAATTCCATTGGCATTGACCTCAGCCTTGCTTCAGTTACTAATCTATGTACATAACATCTTTTTCTTTACTCAAATGTGTTTTCTTTGGAGAATCTGTGACTATATTGTGTTAGCTGCTACCATGCATAGACAAATTAGTTTCCCTAATCCAGAAGTTCAAAAATCTAAATTTAGAGAAGCAGCAATTGGTGGAGGTTACTGAAAGTAACCAGGCAAAATAATTTATCTGAGTCCAATATATGTTTACATGTTAGTTAAGAACTACTATTGTTACTGTCCCCTATATGGAGCTTTATACAAATCAGAAGATGCCCAAAGAAACTAAAAATTCAGCTTCCAAATTCTTCAACCATCAGGAATAATTTAAAATAAAAAGCTTGAAGAAATATTGTGCTCCTTAACTAGAGTCCTAATAAACTATATACAGTATTTGTTATAACTCAGGACAATCAGAGTTATAATATTCCTGTCAATCTTCAAACGATTCTGGCTGCAGCCATCTTCACTTCATTTTCGGTTGCCATAGCAATGGGAGGGGGGAGATGTGTTCTTTTAGTTTAGTCATAACAAATACTTTCTTGTGGGAACCAAGGTCAAGCTACCTAAGTTTTGGCGGGCTGGAGCTTCCCTTAGAAAGCCTGCCAAAGTAGTTAATTGGGGATTGTGATTTATGACATATTACAGGGGTGAGAAGTTCAACTTGTTATACTGTAACCTTGGGGGGAGGGAACTTTCCGTCTTGGTTTCACCTTTGTTCATGCCGATACTATGTAGCCATTAAAAGTGTTCTTTGAGGAAAGCAATTGCCTCAGAGTTCTTATTTCTACTGGTCTGACATTAAACCAAGACTTCAAAATTCACTAACCCACGGGGTCCTGAGCCCCAGTCACCTACCCAAACCTTGGGAGGATGACAAAGATGCAGGGAAGACACAGAGAAAGGGGAACCAATCTCGAGCCTCAGAGTGGTGGTGGCGGATGGGATGCAGGCTGCTGCTTTGGTGGAGAGTGTGGTCCTGGCAGCCGGAGCGAGACCAAAGACCCGTGAAGTCCCATTGGAGAAGCTGACTCAGAGGGAGAAAGCGATTGTCCTCAGGGGGACCTGGCAGTCAGACGCTGCCCTACCACTCAAGAGCACGCTGAAAGCTGCAGAGGTCGAGTTCCCACTGATCTCATCGCAGGGTTTCCATTCACCTGTAATGATGAAAGCAAAATGACCGGCTGAAGAATGGAAGTATCTGACTGCAATCCACAGCCACTCTCCCTCACATCTGAGGGAGAGGTTTGACAGGCTGGAGATGGGTGAAGGAGGACAGGCCATATGCCAGGTGATCTCAGGTGGGCAAGAAGACAGGTGGTCCCGTGAGCTTCCGTCACCCCAGTGAAGTCTCAGTCCCATAGTGATGGAGCGGGCCACTACCTCCCCACTGCTGAAGCCTGACCTAACGTTGAGCCCAGTGCACTGGCAGAGCCCTGACTGCTACCAATGCCACACCAGCCCGGATCGACCCCAGCGACAGGTTAGTCCTGAATATTACCAGCGTTCTGCCAGCCCCAATTGATGCCGGCACCCCGCTAACCCTGATCGACGCCACTGTTCTAGCCCTGACCGCTATTGGCGCTATGCCAGCCCTGAGCACCGGTGGCACCTGGCCAGCCCAGATTGTAATACTAGACCAGGGAGATGAACACCCAGTTGGTGGGGGCAAGGGAATCTATTGTTTAATTAAGTAAGCTTTCATGTGGGAAAACCAGAGCTGGTTTCGCTTCCTCTGTGCCAGTCCACCAATGCCCAGCTGATCCTGATCCCAATCAGCATCATGCCAGTCCTGACCACGGTCGGCATCCTGCCAGTCCAACCAGGGGTTTTCCATCAGGGGGGATTTCAGCAGCCCCAGCCACAGTTGCCTGGCTTACTTCAGGCTCTCTGGGATCGCTGTCCTGCAGATCCACCTCCCTTCAAGCCCACTTTTGATGGAGACCCTGAGAAGGTAACTATTTTCCTGAACCAGGTATGGTTATGATGGGCTTATTTAGACGAAGCCGAGATGATTGATTATGTAGCCACAAACTTGGAAGGGGGGGCTGCAGAGTGGATGGCTAGCCTACGAGAGGAGCAGGCACCAGAGTTATGGAATTTCAATCTATTCAAGCGTGGGCTGAGAGCCAGGTTCGAAGATGAATCCCAGGCTGTACAAGCAGAAAAAGACATTCATGATGTGAAGCAGAGGGGTTGGCCAGCAAGAGAGTATGTAAAAGAATTTCGAAGGGTGGCAGGACAGATCAGGCAGTGGCCCAAACAGTCATTGATCCACTACTTCAAAGTGGGGTTGGACTGTGATCTGTTCCAGACATACATCTGCAGGGGTAATCCTAATCAACTGCATGATTGGTACCGTTTGGCTACGAATTTGAATATCGAGCTGACACGATACCATAAGCCTGCAGCTTCAGAACCTCAACTAAGGTGAGATCCAGTGAGGCGCCCCCCACCTGCCACGGTGCGTGGATCCATTTGAGCTCCCATTGGATCTCAGATCAGGTGCTTCAAGTGTGGGCAACTTGGGCATAGAGCTGCAGATTGCCCGGTTCCTTTCCCTCCTCTGAAAAGTATGACCGCAGCTCCCACGAAGCCAAAGAGACAACTTCAACCAGCATGAGAGAAGTCAAATTGGGTCAGCGAGGGGCAAGTTATACAAATCACCTCTCCTCCCAAGGAGAAGCAAGAGGAATCAGCTGAACGCCTGCCCGCACCTGATCCATACGACAGCGATGACAGGGGGAAAAATGACCCAATGGTGAGTCAGCCTATCCCACCCTTTCCCCTTTCTGCCAAACTATTGGTGCCAAAATCAGGGGCTCAGATGGACTTGAACGTTTTAATTGATTCAGGATGCACCTGATGCTTCATCAATCTCCCCACGGTACTTAAACTGCATTAGGGCAAAATTGCTACCTCTGCCTATGACGTTCGAGCAGGCCGATGGATCTCTCATAGGAGGAGACCCGGCTACTCACCTAACTGAACTAGTGCTTCTAGAGATAGGGGAGCATTGGGAGCTAATCCGTTTTGTGGTGATCCCAAAAATGACAGAAGCAGTGATTCTGGGGTTGGGTTGGCTTGACAAATGGTGCCCTATGATCTGGTGGGAGAACAGAGTGAGGACTTTAAGATTAGCAATTGGACCATCACCTCCTACCCCAATCAGTAGCCCAGTTGAGAGCCAAAGGCAGCCCCTGGAAACCTTGAAATCTGCTGTGAGTTCCCTGCCAAGAGAGCCAAGTCTAGAAGCATTCAGCGAGGCGGAATGTGATGTCCTGCCTCCCCACTGAACCACTGACTGCGCTATTGAGATTTTACCAAGGAGCCAAATTACCTAAGCCAAAAATGAATTCAATGACCCCCCACAAACTGAAAGAACTGAGAGCATACATTGATAAGAACTTAGCCAGAAGATTCATCCAGCCAGCAAAATCCCAGGTAGCCGCCCCAGTGCTGTTTAAGGAAAAGAAAGATGGGTCGATGAGGCTGTGTGTTGACTATAAAGGGTTAAACTGTGTCAGCGTGGAGAATATGTACCCCCTCCCCTTGATGAAGGACATGTTAGCCCATTTGGCAAAAGGAAAAGTTTTTACCAAATTAGACCTAAGAAAGGCATATTACCGAATAAGGATCAAGGAGGGAGACAAGTGGAAAACTGCTTTTAACAGCCCCTTGAGAAGTTTCCAGTTCAATGTTATGCCTTTTGGCCTGCAGGGGGGCCCTGCTGTGTTCGTGCAATTGATAAATCAAGTATTGCAGAATCACCTGTATAAGGGGGTTTTAGTTTACCTTGACGACATCCTCATCTACACAGAAACGATGATGGAACATGTCAAATTAGTACGTGAAGTGCTTAGAAAACAGCTGAGCACTAAACTTTACATTAAGCTCTCAAAATGTGAGTTCCATCAGACACACCTGGATTACCTAGGATATAGGATTTCCAGTGAAGGTGTTGAGATGGATCCGGCTAAAGTGAAAGCTGTGCTAAAATGGCAGCCCCCACGAACCCATAAGCAACTCCAGAGTTTTTTGGGATTTGCAAACTTCTACCGGCAATTTATCCCCTCCTTTGCCAAGATTGCTCTGCCAATTACTGAACTGTTAAAGACAGGAAAAAACAGGGGGAAGCCACGACCCTGCCAGCCCCTGCCATGGTCCATTGAATGCCAGACTGCATTTGAGAACTTAAAGAGACTGTTTGCAGCAGAACCCATTCTCAAACATCCCAATCCTGAAAAACAATTCATCATCCAAGCTGATGCCAGTGATGTGGCTGTAGGAGCCATTCTTTTGCAAAAGAATAAGAATGGGGGGAGGGTTTCCGGTGACGTCGCTGCAAGATAGACCCAGGGGAATGATTCTCCTCTCCCTGGGTCCAAATTTTACCTGCTGGTGGGTCCGATCGGACTGAAAGTCGCCCCAGAGAGGTGACTACCAAAGGGTGAAGCTTTGAAGATTGTGGATCGGTGGTAGCCGGCCCACTGGATCCAAAGGAGCCCCTTGAACCGGCAGGAAGAAAGGCTGACCGCATTCATGCGGTCCGCCATTACCAGCTGCTCATCAGAGATGAAGAAATTTAAAGCGGTAGCAAACAGCTGATCTGGGTGAGAATACCTTTCCCTCTTTCTTCGCAAGTGGATACCAGTTTGGCGAATAGCATTTCTACAGCTTGAGAGCGAAGCCTTTAGTTTTAGGGAGGGGGGGTGGAACTTTCTTTTTACCCCCCTCCTGAATTACAAGCGGCGGTTTAAGCTCTTGGCTAATTAAAAACTTACCATATTGCAAAGCTGTCTGAGGCATAAAAGGATAATTTGGGAAGCTGCTGGCTCTATAGAACTTTTCGCGCTTACTTTTTGTCTGAAAGCCATTACAACTTTTACTTTTTACTTTTACTTTTTAAATTTTTAAATCACTTTCACTTTGTGTTTTTTTTCTCTTCAGCGTGGTGGGAATGGACATCTAGTGCCATCTTGTGGTGAAATTGAGAATTATGTCAAGCTTCCCCTGATTGGAGTTAACTTAGTCTAAAGTTTGGCTGTATGCCCAGACATTGCTTATCTGAAGGTCCTTGAAAACTTTGCTTGAGAAAGATCTTCCTTTGTTTGCCTGGTTTTACAAGATAGACTATAATTATAAATAAAACAGTATTTGGAGCCATCTGACCTCCCTGGATTACAAACATAGTGTGTTTTGGAACTATTATAAGCTGTTTTTGAAGAAGTGAATATCAAGAAACTTCCTAGAACAGAACTTGGTGGATTATAATCTTGGCATTTTTGCTTTCTTTTCTTTTCTTTTTTCTTTTCCCTTTTTTATTTTTGGGGCACTTTTTTCTACTTTTTCCCGTGCCCTGTTGCTATTTTTATTCTTTCTTTTTTTTCTTTTTTGCTTCCTCCTTTATTACCTTTAACTATTTTTATGGTTTGCCTCTCCTAACTATTAGGAACCTATTGGATTATAAAATTTGGCCATTTGGCTATTTGGTGGATTACAATATATGAATTAAAGATAAAGATGAGCGTCTCAAATTTATCCAAACTTGGGAAAAAAGGATCCTCAGCTCCTGCCTCAACTTCTGCAAGTCCAGTATATCAGAGATCAATTACTACAATGCTTCAGCAAGAGAAGACAGATATCCTCCAGAAAGATACGCAAGCAATTTTGCAAGCTATTCAACAGGCTAATGCTGCTCAGATGGCAGTAACAACAAAAACCATGAAGAGTTGAAAAGTGACCTTGACAAAATGAATAAAAAAATTAATAATATAGATTCCCAAATTGAAAATTTTAAACAGATGATCACAGATAACCAGCAAAGAATTCAAAAAATAGAAGATAAGTCAGCAGAGGTTGATCAGAAACTAGAAGCTTTAAAAGACAAAAATCAAAAATTGATGCAAATAAATGGAGAATTAGAAGATTTGTTAGCGGTCATAGAAATGGAAAAAGCCTCATACTTTTTAAGATTTCAGAATATAATAGAAGATAAGGAAGAGGAAACGGCCCCGGGACAGCCGGAAGGAAGCCCTTGCCCAGCTTGGGCCCATCTATTCAACGGCTCTGACGGGGGTGGCTTCTGCTGCTGCTGTGACCGGTCAACCATACAGAGAAGCAGGAGGAGGTGGAGGGGCAGCCGGGGGTCTGGAGCCACCTCAGCTGCTCGCTAGCAGCCTGAGGCAGCGGATTCGCGCACCAGCTGCCCCTCCTGCTTCCCTGCATGGTTGACCGGTCATAGCAGCAGCAGAAGCCACCCCCGTCAGAGCTGTCGAGTGGATGGGCCCAGTCTGGGCAAGGGCTTCCTTCCGGCTGTCCCGGGGCTGTTTCCGCCCATGCCGATGGGGCTGACATGAGGCAGGATAGCCAGCAGGCTGTGGCTGCTGATGGACACCATCGGCCCCCATGCGCTCGCTGGCCTCTGTGTGCGGGGGCCGATGGTGTCAGGCAGCAGATCCGGAAGTGAAATTGTGCTGACAATCCTCATGCTGGTGGGTGCAGCAGCAGTGGGGGCAGGTGGGATCTGGCATGCGCCCACCCTTTGCCACTGCTGCCCCACATCATCCCGCGTGCGCCTCCGGGCCGTGCGTGCGGGACGATGTGGGGTGGCAGTGGGGAGGGGTGGGCATGTGCCACAGTTCACCTTCCCCTGTTGCTGCCCCCACCAGCATGAGTGTCAATGCTGCTAACATTGGATGTTCTTGCTCTGACAAAATATGCAGAGCAGTGTGGTATTTTTAGAGTTAACGTAAATGATGCTGGGAGGGGAGGAGAAAGAATGTGTGTGGGGGATTAGTGAGATAAGGAATTGGCAGGCTGCAAAACGGAAGAGAACCTTTGGCCTTCAAACTGATTGGAGAACGTGATTTATGACTGTAAATAAGAGGAGGGAAATAGGCCGGAATATTATGTGCTCAGGGTAGGGGAATTTAGATCTTGGCACCAATCCATGCCGTGCCGACACGTTGTTACATGAATAAAGACTTTTTAGGATAAACAATACCTGGAAGTTCTTTGAAGTGTTTCATTAGTTGGAACCATGACATCATGCCAAGATCTAAAAACTTTTCAAAACATCTGGAGTCCTGAACTCCAGCCGCTATCTCTAGGTTTGAGAGAAGCTGGCAAAGATTCAGGAAAAGATTTCAAAAATGGAGAAAGGGAAATTGCCTGAAGCAAACAGCCTGGCATCAGCTGCTACCCTGGGGGGGGGAGCGAGAGCCAAGATGCCGGGGGAGGAAGAGCTTTGGCAGAATTCCCAGCTGGAGAAAAAACCCATGCAGCTAGGAGAGCTGATCTGGCCGTCAGCCCGGGCCCAGCTTAGCAGAGACTCCAGATGCCTCGAGATTGCCTGGCCACCCTCAAAGGCAAAAGCAGACCGGTGGAGAAGTATCACATCGTCTGCCACTGAAGGTTCGGGTGAGTCACCGAAAAAATTTGAAAAGCTAGAAGTGAGAAGCAGAAATCAACTCCTGCAGAGAGGAGCCTACAGCCCCTCCATGGCAGATCAGACAGCCTTCTAGACCCTGTCTTCCCCTACCAGGGACTCCAGCCCTGAAGAGAGAGGGAATCCCAGTCTGAGGCCTCTGCAGCAATGGGAATTTTGGCATCCCCCGCAGGTGGATGGTCAGCAGCCTCTGAGCTTGCCACAGCTAATAGAGGCCTTGCAACAGCTTGGGGTGGTGCAGAAGGCAGGAGATCAGCAGCTGGTGGGAGGACGACCACAGCAAGAAGATTGGTCACCGCCCCTGAACGTGCAGCAACCGCTGAGGGGCCTACAGCAGCAGGAAGCATGGCCACAGCCCCGGAACGTGCAACCCCTGGGCATGCAGCAGCAACTGGGGGTGCAACAGCTACAGTGGGGGGCTCCATCTTTCAGAGCAACCTTCGATGGGGACCCAGTAAAGCTGATTTTCTTCCCCAATCAAGTGCGCTCTCTGTAAGGGCCCACCTCAATTTACATCTTAAGAAGACAGAACTCTTGGAACGTTTCTTCCAACAGGAATCTTTATTAAGAAAAACTGACTGAAGGCATGCTAGACAGGATCTGAGGGACACCACTGATCATTCAATGTTTTAAAGTGTTCCCAGGCAGCCCCACTCCACACTCCTTCCGGTCAATTCAACTTGGCAGATGGTTGGGTGTTAAATCCATCGGATCCCAAACTGCAATCTTTCCCCCCTTTTTCCTTGCTGCTGGTAAAAGGAGGCTTCATAGAAAGTGAGATCAAAGACTGATGGCCGCATTGTTATGGTTAGTACTCTTGAAGGGAATCCACAGAGGATGTTACTTTGTAGTTGATAGGAGGAATGCCAGTCATAAACACCCGTGTTTACTCCCCCCCCCCTTTGTAGTATGACAGAATCCAAAAGAGAGTAAGAATTGGGTTTTCTCAAAGTAGATTAGCTAGAAATAAAATATAATTGGATTCTGACATCCGGCTCCCCTTAAAAATAAGAGAGGTCCACCTGTAGAGAAAACAAAACAGGTATAAAAGTTAGTCTGGCTTGTTAGGATACTCTGTATGAAACTGCTTTAAAAGCTTCGGGGCTTTGACATGACGTTTATGGACCCAATCATTTTGAGAGGCGGGGAGGCGCTTCCATGTTACTAGGTATTGAGTTTCCCCACGATATTTTCTAGAGTCCAGGATTTCCCTTATTTCGAAGTGTTGCTCCCCTTCTATCATGATTGGTGTTGGTGGGAGGGGATTTTTGGCCGTAAGGGTGACCGTTGTTCTCTTTTCAGCAAACTGCAGTGGAAAATTGGGTGTATTTGCCTAAGATTCTTGGGTAATTCTAATTCTACTGTTACTGGGTTTATGATTCTTTTAATTGGAAAAGGCCCTATATATTTTGGTCCAAGTTTTTTACAGGGTTGTATGGATTTTAAGTATTTTGTAGACAAGTACACCATGTCTCCTATAATGAATGGTGTGGGCTCCACCCTTTTCTTATCTGCTTGTGCTTTGTATGCTTGCCTAGCTTCCTCTAGAGCTTTTCTAACTATTGGCCAGGTGTTTTGTAATTGTTCCATCCATTCTTTCAGTGATGGGATTGCTGGTTCGTTTGGGGTTAGTTCTGGCATTGGGTTGAAACTTTGGCCGGTAGCTATTTGAAAAGGAGTGTAACCTGTGCTGGAGTGGACTGCATTATTGTAGGCAACCTCTGCGAAAGGCAACAGGTCCGTCCAATCCGACTGCTGGAAATTTAGAAAACATCTTAAATATTGCTCAAGTACTGCGTTACATTTTTCTGATTGACCATTTCCCTGAGGATGATGGCTAGACATCAGTCCCTGGATGGTCCCTAAAAGGGATAGGAATTCCTTCCAAAATGCAGATGTAAATTGCAGATATGATGCGTTGGGGTGCCCCATGCAACCTGTAAATACGTTGCATGAAAGGTTTCGCTAAAGCTTTTGCGGTGGGGATCTTTTGGCAAGGAATAAAGTGCACCTGTTTGGAAAATAGGTCCGTGACCGTGCAAATGACAGTATTCCCATTGCTTTCTGGTAATTCCACTATAAAATCCATGGCTATTTCCCTCCAGGGGGCTGAGGGATTTGCCACTGTTTGTAACAGTCCTGCGATTTCCCTTGCAACCTTTTTGCAGTTGCACACTTTGGGCAGCTGGCCACGTAACTTTCTATGTCTTTTTTCATGGATGGCCACCAGAATTGCCGTTTAATTAAGTGCAATGTTTTTACAAATCCAAAATGTCCTGCTGATTTTGTGTCGTGGCAAAGTTGCATGAATGTGATCCTTTGGGTGGTCGGTATATATAACTTCTTCCCCACCCAAGGCAGTCCGTCTTTCATTGTGCACACGTGTTTATTTTTCTGGAACCATTCATCTGTTTCCAAACTTTTCCGGAATTCAATTCCGGTCTGGCTATCCAGCTGTGGTTTTAATTTAACTTGGGCTCTGGTAGTCACTGGCGCTGCCAGTTGTGATTCTCCCATGATCGGTTTAGAGTCAGTGGCTCGCGTGCTGTTATATTAGGACATGCGAGATAATGCATCTGCCAGAAAGTTCTTTCCCCCCGGCAAATGCTTGAGCTTAAAATTGAATTGGTGAAAATGTTGGGACCAGCGGGCTTGCTTGGGGTTGAGTTTCCTGGGTTTTTTCAAGGCTTCCAAATTTTTGTGGTCTGTCCACACCTGGAAAGGGATTTTATTGCCTTCAAGGAATTGACACCATGTAAGTAATGACCAACGTATCCCATATTCCTCTTTCTCCCACACGGGCCAGCGCTGTTCCGTTTCAGTGAGTTTCCTGGACGTATACGTGCAGGGTTGCAACATTCCTTCATCATTTTCTTGTAATAGTACAGCCCCCACTGCCACATCACTTGCATCCATCTGTATTACAAAGGGTTTGTCCATGTCTGGGTGCCTCAGTACTGGTTCAGCAGAAAAAAGCTTCTTTAATCTCTCAAATGCCGCTTGGCATTCCATTGTCCATTTTAGTGGCTGGCTAGGTTTCACTGAGGATTCTCCCTTCATTTTTAGTAAGCTCGTGAGGGGCAGGGCTATCTGGGCAAATGAGGGGATGAATTGGCGGTAAAAGTTTGCGAAACCCAGGAAACTTTGTAGTTGCTTTCTTGTGTGAGGTGGTGCCCATTCTAACACTGCCCTGACCTTTTCTGGGTCCATTTCAATGCCTTGTGGGGATATGCGGTAACCTAGGTAGTCTATTCTTTCCTGGTGAAATTCGCATTTTGATAATTTTGCATATAGGTGGGCGGCTCGCAGTTTCTTTAAAACCATTCTGACTAGGTTGACATGTTCCTCTTTTGATTCGGTGAAGATAAGGATGTCGTCTAAATAAACCAGGACCCCCTTAAATAGGTGCTCCCTTAGTACCTCATTGATTAATTGCATAAATACTGCAGGGCCCCCTTGTAATCCAAAAGGCAAAACTTTGAATTTGTAGCACCCCATTGGGCAATTAAATGTAGTTTTCCATTCATCTCCTTCCCTAATTCTCACATGGTAATACGCTTCCCTTAGATCTAGTTTAGTAAAAATCTTTCCTTTTGAGAGGTGTGATAACATGTCCTTCATGAGGGGTAGGGGGTATAGGTTGCTTTCACTGATTGCATTAAGAAGCCGGTAGTCTATGCGTAAACGTAGAGAGCCGTCCTTCTTCTCTCTAAAGAGGACCGGAACGGCCACCTTAGGTTTGGCTGGTTCAATGAACCCCCTTTCTAGGTTTTTCTTTATAAATCTCTCCATTTCCTCCTTCTCCTTTGGGCTCATTGAGTATAATCTGGGCTTCGGGAGTTTTGCCCCGGGCTTGAATTCTATGGCACAGTCCGTGGGTCGGTGGGGGAGAAGCTCATGCACTCTCTCCTCGCTGAAAACTTCAGCCAGATCTCTGTATTCCTCTGGTATTTCTGGTAGCCCCTTTTCTTCACCCATGGACGCTATTTCCGTTTTTAATTTTGGTAGATCCCCTTGGGGTTTTAAGTCTGTAGGGTCCTCTTTCAGGAAATTGATTTCTTTCGTCCTCCAATTTACCCAGGGGTTCCATTTTGTTAACCATTCCAGCCCTAGGATCATCGGGCATTCCATGCCTGGGGTCACTACAAACGTTATGTCTTCCTCATGATTTCCCAGGGATAGGTGGATTGGTAACATTGCTAGGGTAGCTGGCAACCCCCCCCCTGCTATGAACCCATCTAACTGGCCAAATGAGATTGGTTGTTCCAGCCTCCTCACCGGAATGCCCAAATTTCCCACTAGCGTCGGGCTAATGAGGCAGCGGGTGCAGCCAGAGTCTATTAAGGCTTTCACTTTGACAGCTTCGGGCATGGAGGGGGCTAATATAGTTACTGTCTTGAGGATGGGTGGGATGGATCCACTTACCAGTGGTTCGCCCTCCGAGCTGTCATCTGGGGCGTCCAGCGGCCCTGCGGTGTAGGCTGGGGCTCTTTCCCCACGATGGGCGGAGGTAGGGGATTCCATAGCCTCTATCCCTCTCATGGCAGATTCTTTTGACTTAGCTGGGCACTTCCCGGATTTGCTGGCCGGTGGTCTGTCTGGGTTGTGCTGGGGGGCTTTTGAGCGGCATTCTACAGCCCGATGCCCCTCTCTCCCGCATTTGAAACAGCCCATTGGTTTCTTGGCCATAGCCTATGGCTTTGCTGGTTCGTGCGTCGGTTCAGGTGGTGAGCGGCTCCATTGTTTTCCTCGGCGGTGCCTCTTCAGTAGGTCGATCTCTGCTTCCTCTGCCAGGACGTACCATTCGTCGAGTTGGTGTGGATCCCCCCGGGGCAGGCAAGTGTCATATAGGTCGTAATTCAGACCGTCTTTGAAATGGCTAAGGAGGATGTCTTCCGGCCAGTTCAGCTTGCTGGCAATGGTTCGGAATTCTTGCGTATATTCGGCTACTGGCCGTCTGCCTTGCCTCATCGTTTTGATTCTTTCGCATGCTTTGCGATCAGCCAGGTGGTCTTCAAATTGCCTTCTCAGAGAGGACATGAAACGGTTGAAGTCATTGAGCTCTGGGGCATTGGAATCATGCAAATTCACCACCCAATCGGCAGCCGGTCCATCCAGAGCAGATTGCATGATCCGGATACGAGCTTTGTCGCTAGGGATGTGTCGCCCATGTTCCTCCATGTAGCCAAGGACTTGGGTTAGGAAAAACCCCAAGCGTGTCGGCTCCCCCTTGAATTTCGCGTCCATCGGCGGATGTCCAACGGATCGGTGGATCGGTGGATCGGTGCCTTCTTCGGATCGCCATCTGCAGGTCGGTGGGGGGTGGGGACTACTGGATCAGCGGATGTCTTCAGGGCTGCAGGTTCCAATTCTCCCTCAGTGTCTCTCCAGTTGTGGCTCCAGGAGTTGGTGCGGCCGTGGGGCTCAGTATCCTCCTCTCCTAGGGAGCTGAGGGTTCTCTTTATCAAGTCGATAGCTTTCTCTAGGATCCAGTTCTAGTGCTGTGCCCAGCTTCCTTCATCTTCGCTTGTGTGCAGGGATCTCTCCATCTCCTGCTTCCATCCTGGTTGGTTGGCCCCCCGTCTCAGGATCACCTTTCTTGATTTCTTTTCCCACTCGCCTTTCTTTCCAATGCCCATTGACCACCGAGGCTTGTGGTTCCGCGTCTCCACCACCTCGTCTCCTGAGGAATCTGACCCTTCAGATCCGGATATTTGGCAGGTTTCCAGTTGGGGCAACGGCTCCCTCTCCGGGGCGCTTTCCCCGTTCCCTGCTTCGTCATCTGACATGGTAATTTTTGCAAAGTCCCCCGGCAAGGTTCTTCCTTCCAGGTTGACCAATTTTGCAGATCCTGTCTAATGTAAGGACCCACCTCAATTTACATCTTAAGAAGACAGAACTCTTGAAATGTTTCTTCCAACAGGAATCTTTATTAAGAAAAACTGACTGAAGGCATGCTAGACAGGATCTGAGGGACCCCCCCTGATCATTCAATGTTTTAAAGTGTTCCCAGGCAGTCCCACCCCACATTCCTTCCGGTCAATTCAAATTGGCAGATGGCTGGGTGTTAAATCCATCGGATCCCAAACATTGCAATCCCCCCCCCCCCCCTTTTTTTCCTTGCTGCCGGTAAAAGGAGGCTTCATAGGGAGTGAGATCAAAGGCTGATGGCCGCATTGTTATGGTTAGTACTCTCAAAGGGAATCCACAGAGGATCTTTCTTTGTAGTTGATAGTAGGAATGTCAGTCATAAACACCCGTGTTTACTCCCCCCCCCCTTTGTAGTATGACAGAATCCAAAAGAGAGTAAGAATTGGGTCATGAAATTTTGAAATGTGTATTCCAAGACCAGCACTCCAAAGACTTTATGTAAAATGAAATGAATGGAGAAATAATGAACCCTCGCAAAATTAAATCAGTGTTTTCTGCCCACTGCCCACTGCCAACAGTTCTACTTTATTGGTTCCTATTCTCTAGCATTTTCTTGGCTTTTGATTTGAATACTCAGGTTTAATTACATCAAAGCTACCTGCCCACAAAGGGTCTCTAAGCCAAACTCTCTCAAAAAAAATTCTCACATCCTCTCCCTAACTCTCAGGCCATTCCTTATTGAAGAAGAGAGTATTTTGAGAATGATTCATAGTGCAACCAGGTTAAGCCACCTAGAATAAGACACCCCCCATCCAAGATCTGGGATATTGTATTGCGTAAAATAGCACTAGAAATGTTAGAGGAGAAATATTTGAATTTGTTTAAAAAAGTAAATTATAAGTTTTGATTATTTGGGAAGAAGTTTAAAAACAATTATTAATTGTTTTGTGAAGCACATGAGCTAGCTAACCTTTCCGAGATGCCTGTCACAACTCAGATATGGAGCTTAGAAAACGTTATCAAATGGATGGGCAATTCTTCAACAGATTCAATCTTTACTTTTTATTTTGTTTTATATTTTTGGAAGCAGACTGGTGCCATAGTGAGCAGAATAATAGTGTACTGTTGTCTCACAAGTGGGTTGGAGTGGGGTAGGAGAGTTGCTTTTGTTTCTTTTAGCTAAAGTAAGCTTTCCCAAAACCTTAGACATTGTTTTGGTTTTATTATCAGCAAATAGTAAGGAAATATCATCTACTACTGATACTGAAATCTACATTTACTACTGATTACTAACATTGTCAGTGACCTCAATGTCTTAAAGGAAGAGTTTAGGGTTGCATGTATACAATGCATGAAGAATAGGGTCATCAACACTGGTTTAATATCAAAGATACTCTTTTTTAGGATGTTTTATATCCTTCCAATAAGTTAAGAAACTTATCTTCTACCAAAAGATACAATATTTAGATGGATGCAATCATTTGGTTGTTATCTTTCTTCAACAAGTTGGAAATACACTACCAATAAAAAGAACAAAAAAATGGAATTCAGCTAGCTATAACTTACCAGAAAATGTGTTAACAGCTGTTGACATTTCTGCAGCCAAGAAGTCAGTAATCTTCAAAGATTTATTTTCTTTTGTTTGATTTGCTTATGAGATGCAATTCTAAAGAATCTATCAGGGCTCTATAAACTTAAGATTTAAATGTGCTTAAAAAGCACATGTCAGCAAAGCCACACTAACTCACTGACTTTTCTCTAGGCATTAATGTATAGCCTGACTGTATAGAAATCTTAATAATAGCTGATGCACAAAGTAACAAATACATCCCTCCAGAGAAATTCTTGCCTTTTACAAAGCCAGGCCTTTTCAATATTGTTTGTGAACTCTCTTATGGAATTCTGCAATTTGCTTTCAAATTTACTTAGCATTTTCTATTGCAGAAGATGTTAGATGCGAAAGTTACGCTTTTCTTTACTGGGACATGAAAATCCTCCAATTAACATCTAAAGTGAAATAAAGCCTTGGAAAAATGGTACTAGGAAAGACACTTTGTGCAGCTTACAAATTTTAAAACTGACCAAGAAAGCAAAAAAAAAAAAAAACCCTAACAAAGGCTTTTTATATTACATTTGAACTGGTAATACTGAAACATTTAGCACCAAAAACTTACTGATTGATATAATGTATATCATCCAACTGTAATACTAGTACAGGTTGGTCTTATGCAGGAAAGATTCTCTGTCAGCTGGGCTCAACTCAGTGTGAACCCTGTTTTTGGGATGTCTTTTGGAATGTACATTATTAGTGTCAGAATCCAATTATATTTTATTTCTAACTAATCTACTCTGGGAAAACCCAATTCTTACTCTCTTTGGGATTCTGTCATACTACGAAGGGGGGGGGAGTAAACACGGGTGTTTATGACTGGCATTCCTTCTATCATCTACAAATAAACATCCTCTGTGGATTCCCTCTCTGGAGTACTAACAATAACAATGCGGCCATCAGCCTTTGATCTCACTCCCTATGAAGCCTCCTATTACCGGCAGCAAGGAAAAGGGGGGGAAGATTGAAACGTTTGGGATTCCGATGGATTTAACACCCAGCCATCTGCCAATTTGGATTGACCGGAAGGAATGTGGGGTGGGACTGCTTGGGAACGCTTTAAAACATTGAATGATCAGGGGGGTCCCCCAGATCCTGTCTAGCACACCTTCAGTCAGTTTTTCTTAATAAAGATTCCTGTTGGAAAACCTGTTCCAAGAGTTCTGTCTTCTTAAGATGTAAATTGAGGGGGGTCCTTACATTAGACAGGATCTGCAAAATTAGTCAACCTGGAAGGAAGAACCTTGCCGGGGGACTTTGCAAAAATTACCATGTCAGACGACGAAGCAGGGAAGGGGGAAAGCCCCCCGGAGAGGGAGCCGTTGCCCCAACTGGAAACCTGCCAAATATCCGGATCTGAAGGGTCAGATTCCTCAGGAGAAGAGGAGGTGGAGACGCGTAACCACAAGCCTCGGTGGTCAATGGGCGTTGGAAAGAAAGGCGAGTGGGAAAAGAAATCAAGCAAGGTGACCCTGAGACGGGGGGCCAACCAACCAGGATGGAAGCAGGAGATGGAGAGATCCCTGCACACAAGCGAAGATGAAGGGAGCTGGGCACAGCACTCGAACTGGATCCTAGAGAAAGCTATCAACTTGATGAAGAGAACCCTCAGCTCCCTAGGAGAGGAGAATCCTGAACCCCACGACCGCACCAACTCCTGGAGCCGCAATTGGAGAGACACTGAGGGGGAATTGGAACCTGCAGCCCCGGGGACATCCGCTGATCCAGTAGTCCCCACCCCCCGCCGACCTGCAGAAGGGAATCCAGATAGAAGACAATACCGACGAAGAAGACACCGCTCCATTCAAAGACTTCCGCCGTTGGACGCAAAATTCAAGGGGGAGCCGACACGCTTGGGGTTCTTCCTAACCCAAATCCTTGGCTACATGGAGCAACACGGGCGACACATCCCTAGCGACAAAGCCCGTATCCGGATCGTGCAATCTGCTCTGGATGGACCGGCCGCCGATTGGGTGGTGAATTTGCATGATTCCAATGCCCCAGAGCTCAACGACTTCAACCGTTTCATGTCCTCTCTGAGAAGGCGATTTGAAGACCACCTGGCTGATCGCAAAGCACGCGAAAGAATCAAAACGATGAGGCAAGGCAGACGGCCAGTAGCTGAATATACACAAGAATTCCGAACTATTGCCAGCAAGCTGAACTGGCCGGAAGACATCCTCCTTAGCCATTTCAAAGACGGTCTGAATTACGACCTATATGACGCTTGCCTGCCCCGGGGGGACCCACACCAACTCGACGAATGGTACGTCCTGGCAGAGGAAGCAGAGATCGACCTACTGAAGAGGCACCGCCGAGGAAAACAATGGAGCCGCTCACCGCCTGAACCAACGCACGAACCAGCAAAGCCATCGGCTATGGCCAAGAAACCAATGGGCTGTTTCAAATGCGGGAGAGAGGGGCATCGGGCTGTAGAATGCCGCTCAAAAGCCCCCCAGCACAACCCAGACAGACCACCGGCCAGCAAATCTGGGAAGTCCCCAGCTAAGTCAAAAGAATCTGCCATGAGAGGAATAGAAGCTGTGGAATCCCCTACCTCCACCCATCGTGAGGAAAGAGCCCCAGCCTACACCGCAGGGCCGGTGGACGCCTCAGATGACACCTCGGAGGGTGAACCACTGGTAAGTGGATCCATCCCACCCATCCTCAAGACAGTGACTATATTAGCCCCCTCCATGCCCGAAGCTGTAAAAGTAAAAGCCTTAATAGACTCTGGCTGCACCCGCTGCCTAATTAGCCCGACTCTAGTGGGAAATCTGGGCATCCCAGTGAGGAGGCTGGAACAACCAATCTCATTTGGTCAATTAGATGGGTCCATAGCAGGGGGGGTGCCAGCTACCCTAGCCACGTTACCAATCCACCTATCCCTGGGGAATCATGAGGAAGACCTAACGTTTATAGTGACCCCAGGCATGGAATGCCCGATGATCCTAGGGCTGGAATGGTTAACAAAATGGAACCCCTGGGTAAATTGGAGGACGAAAGAAATCAATTTCCTGAAGGAGGACCCTACAGACTTAAAACCCCAAGGGGATCCATCAAAATTAAAAACGGAAATAGCGTCCATGGGTGAAGAAAAGGGGCTACCAGAAATACCAGAGGAATACAGAGACCTGGCTGAAGTTTTCAGTGAGGAGAGGGCGGATGAGCTTCCCCCCCACCGACCCACGGACTGTGCCATAGAGTTCAAGCCCGGGGCAAAACTCCCAAAGCCCAGATTATACTCCATGAGCCCAAAGGAGAAGGAGGAAATGGAGAGATTTATAAAGAAAAACCTAGAAAGGGGGTTCATTGAACCAGCCAAACCTAAGGTGGCCGCTCCAGTCCTCTTTAGAGAGAAGAAGGACGGCTCTTTACGCTTATGTGTGGATTATAGACTCCTTAATGCGATCAGTGAAAGCAACCTATACCCCCTACCCCTCATGAAGGACATGTTATCACACCTCTCAAAAGGAAAGATTTTTACTAAACTAGATCTAAGGGAAGCGTATTACCGCGTGAGAATTAGGGAAGGAGATGAATGGAAAACTGCATTCAATTGCCCAATGGGGTGCTACAAATTCAAAGTTTTGCCTTTTGGATTACAAGGGGGCCCCGCAGTATTTATGCAATTAATCAATGAGGTACTAAGGGAGCACCTATTTAAGGGGGTCCTGGTTTATCTTGACGACATCCTCATCTTCACAGAATCAAAAGAGGAACATGTCAACCTAGTCAGAGCGGTTTTAAAGAAACTGCGAGCCGCCCACCTATATGCCAAATTATCAAAATGCAAATTTCACCAGGAAAGAATAGACTACCTAGGTTACCGCATATCCCCGCAGGGCATTGAAATGGACCCAGAAAAGGTCAGGGCAGTATTAGAATGCGTACCACCTCGCACAAGAAAGCAACTGCAAAGTTTCCTGGGTTTTGCAAACTTTTACCGCCAATTCATCCCCTCATTTGCCCAGATAGCCCTGCCCCTCACGAGCTTACTAAAAACGAAGGGAGAATCCTCAGTGAAACCTAGCCAGCCACTAAAATGGACAATGGAATGCCAAGCGGCATTTGAGAGATTAAAGAGGCTTTTTTCTGCCGAACCAGTACTGAAGCACCCAGACATGGACAAACCCTTCGTGATACAGACGGATGCAAGTGATGTAGCAGTGGGGGCTGTATTATTACAAGAAAATGAGGAAGGGATGTTACAACCCTGCGCGTATACGTCCAGGAAACTCACTGAAACGGAACAGCGCTGGCCCGTGTGGGAAAAAGAGGCATATGGGATACGTTGGTCATTACTTACATGGCGCCAATTCCTTGAAGGCAATAAAATCCCTTTCCAGGTGTGGACAGACCACAAAAATTTGGAAGCCTTGAAAACACCCAGAAAACTCAGCCCCAAGCAAGCCCGCTGGTCCCAGCATTTTCACCAATTCAATTTTAAGCTCAAGCATTTGCCGGGGGGAAAGAACTTTTTGGCAGATGCATTATCTCGCATGCCCCAATATAACAGCACGCGAGCCACTGACTCTAAACCGATCATGGGAGAATCACAACTGGCAGCACCAGTGACTACCAGAGCCCACGTTAAATTAAAACCACAGCTGGATAGCCAGACCGGAATTGAATTCCGGAAAAGTTTGGAAACAGATGAATGGTTCCAGAAAAATAAACACGTGTGCACAATGAAAGACGGACTGCCTTGGGTGGGGGAGAAGTTATATATACCGACCACCCAAAGAATCACATTCATGCAACTTTGCCACGACACAAAATCAGCAGGGCATTTTGGATTTGTAAAAACATTACACTTAATTAAACGGCAATTTTGGTGGCCATCCATGAAAAAAGACATAGAAAGTTACGTGGCCAGCTGCCCAAAGTGTGCAATGGCAAAAAGGCTGCAAGGGAAATCACCAGGACTGTTACAAACAGTGGCAAATCCCTCAGCCCCCTGGAGGGAAATAGCCATGGATTTTATAGTGGAATTACCAGAAAGCAATGGGAATACTGTCATTTGGACGGTCACGGACCTATTTTCCAAACAGGTTCACTTTATTCCTTGCCAAAAGATCCCCACCGCAAAAGCTTTAGCAAAACTTTTTGTGCAACATATTTACAGATTGCATGGGGCACCCCAACGCATCATATCTGATAGGGGAGTGCAATTTACATCTGCGTTTTGGAAGGAATTTCTATCTCTTTTAGGGACCACCCAGGGACTGACGTCTAGCCATCACCCTCAGGCAAATGGTCAATCAGAAAAATGTAACGGAGTACTTGAGCAATATTTAAGATGTTTTCTAAATTTCCAGCAGTCAGATTGGACGGACCTGTTGCCTTTTGCAGAGGTTGCCTACAATAATGCAGTCCACTCCAGCACAGGTTACACTCCTTTTCAAATAGCTACCGGCCAAAGTTTCAACCCCATGCCAGAACTAACCCCAAACGAACCAGAAATCCCATCACTGAAAGAATGGATGGAACAATTACAAAACACCTGGCCAATAGTGAGAAAAGCTCTAGAGGAAGCTAGGCAAGCATACAAAGCACAAGCAGATAAGAAAAGGGTGGAGCCCACACCATTCATTATAGGAGAAATGGTCTATCTGTCTACAAAATATTTAAAATCCATACAACCCTGTAAAAAACTTGGACCAAAATATATAGGGCCTTTTCCAATTAAAAGAATCATAAACCCGGTAACAGTAGAATTAGAATTACCCAAGAATCTTAGGCAAATACACCCAATTTTCCACTGCAGTTTGCTGAAAAGAGAACAACAGTCACCCTTACGGCCAAAAATTCCCCCCCCACCAACACCAATCATGATAGAAGGGGAACAACATTTCGAAATAAAGGAAATCCTGGACTCTAGAAAATATCATGGGTCAACTCAATACCTAGTAGCATGGAAGCACCTCCCCGCCTCTCACAACGAGTGGGTCCATAAACATCATATCAAAGCCCCGAAGCTTTTAAAGAAGTTTCATACAGAGTATCCTAACAAGCCAGACTAACTTTTATTCCTGTTTTGTTTTCTCTACAGGTGGACCTCTCTTATTTTTAAGGGGAGCCGGATGTCAGAATCCAATTATATTTTATTTCTAACTAATCTACTCTGGGAAAACCCAATTCTTACTCTCTTTGGGATTCTGTCATACTACGAAGGGGGGGGAGTAAACACGGGTGTTTATGACTGGCATTCCTTCTATCATCTACAAATAAACATCCTCTGTGGATTCCCTCTCTGGAGTACTAACAATAACAATGCGGCCATCAGCCTTTGATCTCACTCCCTATGAAGCCTCCTATTACCGGCAGCAAGGAAAAGGGGGGGAAGATTGAAACGTTTGGGATTCCGATGGATTTAACACCCAGCCATCTGCCAATTTGGATTGACCGGAAGGAATGTGGGGTGGGACTGCTTGGGAACGCTTTAAAACATTGAATGATCAGGGGGGTCCCCCAGATCCTGTCTAGCACACCTTCAGTCAGTTTTTCTTAATAAAGATTCCTGTTGGAAAACCTGTTCCAAGAGTTCTGTCTTCTTAAGATGTAAATTGAGGGGGGTCCTTACAATTAGTCTTTACTGGTATTCCAGAATAGGTAAAATAGGTAAAAGGACAGTTTTAAAGCTACTTTATGCTTAGTCAGTTTTGTAATATTTAGGCTTCTGCTTTATTTCATGATGGTGTTCCACTATTTTTTAGTAACTTGTGACATTTTTTAGAGCAAGTCTGTCCAACATGTGCCTGTCCAACCTGTGCCTGATTCACATTTAGTGAAGGTGAATTGTCTTCGTCACATATAAAATATATAACAGATAAACTTCCTTTATTTTTTAATTTTTTATTATTATTTTGTGGGATTGTATTACTAGTTGCCCAGGGCCACATGTTGGACATGCCTATTCTAGAGATGTAAAGGGGTAACTACTAATAAGCAATGAAATGGTAACTCCCTTTTAACTTGCTAGATAGCATTTAGAATCATTTGCCAAATTCTAATTAAAGCCTACTCCTCCAGTTGTCTGGGAGAATTCAAGAATAAATTGTATTACTTCCAATGGAGTTTAATGTCTCTTCCATTTTATGCCCTTGGTAATCTTTATATGGGTTATCTTAAATTGAAAATAGGATAATATTTTTTTAAAAAACCTTATTGGGCTCTTCGATATTGCTAAAATCATAGCCAGCTAAGACATGACAAATGATACAATTTTAAAAAATAAATAAGAAGGTTATTATATTACCTCTGAAACATAATGTAACTCTATAACTTTCACATTATTTTGAGTCATTCATCTCTGATCAAAAGGCTAACTAATGGAATTTGTCTTTTTTAGTTCTTGATATGAGATGCCACAAAATTGTTCTGTCAAAATAAGTCAAAACACAATGGTGAATACAACTTTATTTTGTTAACAGCTTAGCTGCCAGGAGTTTCCCCTGCATTGCTTTTTAAAAAGCTTATCTTGAAGTTTGCCAATTCTCTGTACACATTTTGGCAAGATAGGTTGAAAATTCTGTAAAAGACAAAAGCTCAAAGGATAACTTAGGAGAGTGCTATTAAAATCCCAAGATGTTTATTACCTCCCATGATGAGAATGACAAAGGGACAGACAACCTTTTAAGAGAAAAATGGATGTCATTGTTCACAGATATAAAATATATGGAATAAGGAAGTAAAAACCTATAACCTTTGTATAGGCCTTGATTATTAGTTTCTTATTTTTGTACCTGTATGTTAAAAATGTTTCCTGCACATTCTGAAGTAAAGACATGATCTCTGAGTTTAAAAATGCATATGCTAAGAATTCAATTACACTTTAATTAATTTCTTTCTTAATTTCCCACTGTGAATGAGATGAGATTTCATCCTTCTATAACCATTCCCCTCGCACAATGTTTCTTACAACACTGCAAGGATGGGAAGTTTCAATTATTGCCAATGAAGGAAAAGGTGGTTTTTTTTTCATCTTTGAATGTGGCATGCTTGGGGATATAATTTAGGAGATACACAGTTAGGCAGGAAGAATTAAGCATCTCCTCCCTACAAATTGCATTCCAAATTAAATCAGAATAAAGAAAAACATAACATAGAATAACATATTAGATAATTAATATAATGGGTAGCTTTACTATTGGTAATAATACAGAAAGAGAAATTGCCAAAGTATAATTATGCAGATTAGAATGATGATGATGATGATGATGGTCATCATCATCATCGTCACCATCATCGTCATCGTCATTATCATCATCTTGCACAAGCAAACTATAGTTAGAGCATATAAAGGAATTTTTATTTGCTCTGTTTATATTTCCTAGTTACAATACATAAAAAATTTGGCTTAATGCTTTTATAGAGGTAATAGGTCTAAAGCAGTGGCCCCCAACCTTTTGGGCACCAGGGACCAGTTCCCTGGAGAGAGGTTTTTTCCGTGGACTGGAGGGGACATAGTTTTGCATGCTGCCTGTATCTTGGGCTTCACTTGTTAGCATGGACTGGTTTCTGGCATGCCATGGCCCACTGCCAGTCCACAGACAGGGGGTTGGGAACCCCTGGTCTGGGCAACTTAATGATATTAGAATTGATCATTGATCATGATAGCAATGATAAGTATAAATCTACATTTTGTCATAGACAGGAATATTATACAAGAGACATTCCATGGCTGCTTACAAATTTAGATATTTTAGATTCATTGCAAATAAATTTGCCAGAGTTTCAAATCCAGACATTATTCAAATTTGGGTAGGAACTAAAGAACCTGATTCAGCACTTTTTTCCTAACCTAAAATGACTTTATTAATTCTTTGGGGCATTTAGTTGACTTGTCGCATAGCAGGAGGTATGATGTCTGGTTCAATTATCTGATCCTTGGTGATTCTATGGACCAACCCCCTTCACATTTTCCAATCTTGTAAGGTTTCTTTCAGTTGTTTAATTCTCTGACTGTTGTTGGCTTTGATGGTGTATATTTACCATGTTTTTGGTGGCCTTGTGTCAAGGTTGAATTACTAAGATGCCTGCTAACTTCTATTGCTACTCAAGTTGCCATAGAAACATAGGGAGGGGTAGGAAACATGGGAAGGAAATGGGAGTCTAAGAAGCCATCCATGGACCATGAGAGCCTACAAGAATGCCAAAGTCACTAATGCAGGCATCTCACGGAGAAGTGGACCATTCTCATAACAAATCAAAGACGTATGATTGGGCAATGTGAACACTTGGTGGGTGGGGGTTAAGGGAAGCTATTGTTAACTAGGCAAAACGTCTCATGGGAAGACCAGAGCTGGTTTTGCTTCTTCAGTTCTGAGATGTGTATTCAATAAAATTTATTTTTTTATGGCACTTCAAAGCCTTGAAGTGTTCACTAGTCGGATGGTTTTGAGTTCACTAGTCGGATGGTTGACATTAAACCAGCACTCCTAATGTTATGAGTGCAGCCTATTTGGAAGGCTGTCAGGGGGTGGAAGGGAACTTCTGAGAGGTTCCTAGAGGGTAGCAAGATCTGTTTATGAGATATGGATGGACCACAAGAATTTGGATGCCCTGAAGACCCCAAGAAAACTATCCCCCAAGCAGGTCAGATGGGCTCAATATTTCAATCAATTTAACTTCACCCTTGGGTACCTGCCAGGGGGAAAAAACTTCCTGGCAAATGCGCTATCTCACCTGCCTCAGTACAAGAGCTTCAGGGAAGAAATAGATAACTCAATCTTCCCCCAGGGCACTGGCAGTGCAAGGCTCCATGAAGCCAATCTTGCCGGCTCTCCCTCAGCCAGCTGATAGTGAGATGACCCAGAAATTAAGGGAAACCCTGGAGGAGGATGAATGCTTTAGGGAACACAGAGAGGAGATGACAATGAGAGAGGGTCTGGCCTGGAAGGGTTCCAAGCTATATGTGCTGCTCAACCTAAGAGTTCAGACCTTGCAAAGGTGTCATGACGTAAAGCCCGCAGGCCATTTTGGTTTTGTGAAAACCCTCCACCTAGCCAGGAGGCAATTTTGGTGGCCTAAGATGAACAAGGACATAGAGAGCTACGTTGCTGGGTGCCTGACCTGCGCTTCCATGAAAATATTGGCAGGGAAGCCTCCTGGACTGTTGCAGCCAGTGGCTAACCCCAGCAGCCTGTGGGAAGAGAGAGCCATGGACTTCATTGTGGAACTGCCTAAGAGTTCCAGGAATACAGTAATTTGGACTGTGATTGACCTGTTTTTAAAGCAAGTGCATTTTGTGGCATGTCCTAAAATCCCATCAGCTCGAACCTTGGTCAAGTTGTTCGTACAGCATATATATAGACTACATGACGTCTGAAGGTGTATTATTTCTGACTGGGGGTGTGCAGTTTACCGCAAAGTTTTGGCAAGAGTTTATCAAACTAATAGGTTCTTCACAGAGACTTAGTTCTGGGTTCCATCCGAGTATTAATGGATCAGTTGAGAGAGCTAACTCAATGATACAGCAATACTCGTGTTGCTATATGAATTACCAACAGACCAATTGGGTGAAACTTCTGCCTTTTGAAGAAGTAGCATATAATAAATCTGTACATAGTAGAACAGGGTTCACCCCATTCAAAATAGCTATGGGAGCAGATTTTGTGCCAATGCCAGAACTACCGAGAGAATCTCCCTCCTTGTTGTCCTTAGCTGATTGGATAGATAACCTGAAAACTATATTGGGGGAGGTGCAGAAGGCATTGGATAAGACTAGGGAATCATATAAGAGGCAAGCTGACTGGAAGAGAGCTCCCCAAGAGATTTATATGATTGGGGATCAGGTGTACCTGTCTACTAAGTATCTCGAGCTGGGGCAACCTCGTAGAAAAGTACATAAGACCTTTCTCAATTGTGAAAGTCATTAATCCAATAACTGTTGAACTACAGTTGCCAAACGAGTCCACCCAGTGTTCCATTGCAGCTTGTTGAAATTGTTCAAAAGATCTAGCTTAAGAGCAGGTGGAGAGGAACCTCCTCCTCCTATATTAGTGGAGGGTGAGAAGCATTATGAGATTAAGAAAATACTAGATTCAAGGATTTTTAAGGGGAAGTTACAGAACTTAGACCAGTGGAGAGGTTACCCTTTAGCTGATGCTAAATGAGTAAGAGCTCATAATGTTAAGGCTGACAGATTAATAAGAAAGTCCAAGGGGATGATGTTTGAATGTTTGGTTAACTGTGCTTATTGTTTTCCTATATCTACCCTTCTTTCAGGGTGCGGGCATGTCAAAGTTGAATTGCTAAGATGCCTGCTAATTTCTATCGCTACTCAACTTGCCATAGAAACAGGGAGGAGGGGTAGGAAATGTGGGAAAGAAGCCATCCACAGACCATGAGAGCTTACAAGAATGCCACGGTTACTGATGCAGGTGTCTGATGTAGAAGTGGACCATTCTCACAACAAACCAAAGAGATATGATTGGGCAATGTGAAAACTCGGTGGGTGGGGTTTATGAAAAGCTATTGTTAAGTAGGCAGATTTTTGCACGGGAAAACCAGAGCTGGTTTTGCTTCTTCAGTTCCGAGATGTGTATTCAGTAAAGTTTATCTTTTATGGAACTTCAAGGCCTTGAAGATTCCTTAATTTTGAGTTCACTAGTCAGATGGTTGACACCTCGTTTCCTTTTACTGCTGACCATCCCAAGCATAATTGCCTTTTCTAGTGAGTTTGATCACATGGTTGAAATAAGTAAGGCAGAATGTTGCCTTCCACCATTATATCTGGTTTTATATACTTCATTATTTGCTTGTTTGTCACCTGTTCTGTCCAAGGAATGTGCAGGAGCCTTGTATAACACCCCAAACTTGAATGAGTCGATCTTCTTCCTGTCTAGTTTTTTCATGGTCCAACTTTTGCAACCATAGTACCTATGGGAATTCTATAGCAGGGTTGCCAGCAACCAGGCCACGTAAACAAGTGAAGCCCCATCTGTGGGATGCAGGCAACATGCAAAACCACACACCCCCAGTCGATGAAAAAACCTTTCTCCATAGAACCGGTCCCTGGTGCCCAAAAGGTTGGGGGCCATTGCTCTATAGTACAGAGTAATCAGCATTTACTTGCCAATTTGGCCTCTTCTTTCTCTCGTCTTTTTTTAATCATTGATCAAATGTTTCTGACCTACTTTGTTTTCTGAAAGGAGAGCCTTGTACCAAAAAATCAAAGACTGTTGATTTTTCCTTCCTCTATTTTTGATTCTTCAAGTTACAGCTTCCTCATGATCACTTCAGATCTAAGTTGAATTAGAAAAGTGAAAGAATGCAACATTGCCACACTCCTTTCTTTATCTTGAAACACTCAATGTCACCAAATGTAGTTTGCACAGTGGCTTCCTGATTTGTGTACAGCAACTGCACCAGCTTGATCAGATGTGTTAACACCCCCAGTCATCTAGGGCTCTCCACAGAGGTCACAATTAACACAATCAAAGGCTTTCTTGTAGTCAATAAAGCAGATTGGATATTCCTTTGATCTATATCTATATCTATATCTATATCTATATCTATATCTATATCTATATCTATATCTATATCTATATCTATATCTATATCTATATATCGATAGAGATAGATAGATAGATAGATAGATAGATAGATAGATAGATAGATAGATAGATAGATAGATAGATAGATAGATAGATAGATAGATAGATAGATAGATAGATAGATAGATAGATAGATAGATAGATAGATAGATAGATAGATAGATAGATAGATCGTAAACCAAATAAATATTAATGATCACCAGGATAAAAATCTTAAACAAAGACTGTTTAATTTACAAAGCTAAGCTTTCGTCGGCCACACTGCCGACATTGTCAGAGCATAAAATGTGAGATTTGGGAGTCTGTTCTTATATGACTGGCTGTTTCTGCGCCTGGACCATCGACCTAGTCATCGGTCTGCTCGTCAGCATTGGGTGTCTCATTCTTAAAGGGGCCGTCTCCAAAGTTGTCCTCTCCCCTCCAGTTGCTATTGTTCCTTTGGTATGTGTGTTAGCGCTGGGGGATTGAGTGTCGGATCGCTCCTGCTCATCCTGCTCAGCACTTGGGGATCGAGTGTCAAACCGTTCCTGCTTCTCCCCCCCCCATCTCCATGGCCCCATTTGTCTTGGTTTGCCTCCATGTCCCTAAACTACCCGGCATCTTCCTATTCGCCAGTCCTATCATTTTCCTTGCTCATGTGCAAACATCTGGGGGTTGTTCCTGTCCCCTACTCCCCTCTTGTCTCGCTGTCAGATGGGCCCCTGTATCTGTTGGTGGGTTGTCTATCAGGTGTGCTCTTAAGGTCGCCCCCCCACTAGATGTGTAGATGTGTAGTTTCCTCGGCGCGCATGCAGGAGTGCAGGAGATAGTCGTCTCACAGTTTGCACACGCTGTTCATTGCTCTCTTTGTCACTGGCTGTGGCTGCATCTCTATCGCCCAGTCCTTCACAGGGCGTATCTCTGGTGCCCCTCTCCTCCTCCCAAGCTCCGCTACCCGTCTTTCGCGTGTGTGACTGCTCAGGGGGTGGTCATCTGACTGGCACTTTGGAGTTCTTCCCCCCCTTCTCCCATATGTGTGCGTGTGTCACAGGGTTGGCTATCTGCTCGTTCCTGCTCGTTACCCTCCTCCCCCCTGTCTTAGCTGGATTGGGCTGTGCGCGTCTGGGGGAATCTATGGGGTGGGCTTCCCCTGTTCTTCTTCCACTCGTCACCCCTGTGCCTCATTGCATGTGAATGCCTAGGGGTTGGTTGTCTGGTAGCGTTCAGCCGCACCCCCTTTTCTTTTTGTGCTCAGCTGGGCCTGGGGCATTGTCTTGCCTGTAAGGTGCAACTCCAGTTCATTGTTTTCTCCGGGGATCATAGTAGTCCCTTCTATTGCTCCATCCTTCCAGTCCTGCAGAGTGCGGGCTGGTTGCCTCTGTTGCCGGTTGGTGCGATGCCCTCCCCACCCCTTCAACATTTGATATGCAGGGCCAAGCTCTATATGTCGGTTGACAGAGTTTTCATCCGACATCCAGGCTTCCTTGAGCAGGCGGCCTCCCTTGGTGGCATCTCAGGATATGGCCTCCACATTAGCGAGGTCGAACCCATGGCCATGCTTGGCCATATGGGTCCACACCTGTGAGTGTTAATCGCCAATTCATGTTCGTGGACCCTGGTTCTAAGTCTCTTGGAGGTTTCTCCAACATAGTTGCAGGGGCAGTCTTTGCATTTGATCCTATATATCACAGAGGATCTCTCCCCAATGGGGGAGTGGATCTTTTGGGCACATAATCCTGGTCAGGTCTATGGGCCACCCTTACATTGAAGGGGGCCAGGAGTCTGGCCGTGGCCTCTGATACACCATTGATGTATGGCAGAGTCATCCGTACCAGTTGCGTTGATGCCACATTGGCTTGTACATTCACATGTGGTCCATATGGTCTGCTATGATGCCTAATAAACTCAACCGGGTAGCCATTGCATCTGCACACCCGGTAGAGATACCTCCTTTCTTCTGTTTAGGTATTATCTGTATTGCAATGCGAGCCAACCCGCTTGAATAGAGTCTTGATACAGCTGACCTTATGAGCCACCAGATGGTTGCTTCTGTAATGCAGCATCCTATCCGTGTGGGTTGGCTTACGGAAGACAGCCGTTTGTAGGAACCCATCGGGCTGTCATTTAATCCATATATCCAGGAAGGCCAGGGCGCCTTGATTTTCCTCCTCTGCAGTGAATCTGATGTCAGGGTAAACAGAGTTCAGTTTGTCCATGAAGCTGGTTTTATCTTGTTTTTTAATCACCACACAGGGCTTTTTACTGTTGATCTGTTCCTCAGTTTGTAGTTCTGGGAAATCATCTTTAGTTTTCATCCTAAAGTTCATTTGCTCAGTAAGTTCCAAGATTTTTTCCAATATAAGATTGTAGTCAAGCTGTGGGTAAGATCCCTCCATTTCCATGATGAAATAATCTCTTAGTTTTTTAGTGGAGGCTCAGAGCAGTATTTAATAACAATCAGCCCCTATCCACCTCCACACAGCTGTTTCAAATTCTTTATCTTTTCCCTTTTATGATAATTTGAAGGTCAAATCCAACATCAAAATCAAAGTGAAAGTACAATTGTAATGTCAACTTTTGCCACAAGATGTCCCCAGTAGACTATAAAATCTTTTTCCAGATATATAGGTTTTATCCAGTTAAAAGAGTAAAAGCAGTAAAAAAAACAATATTGCCCAGTTTAATAGGTAAATAACATAATAAAATTCAATAAAAGAAATTTTCAGGGACCCCAGAGTATCCAGAAAAATAAAAATAGTCAATAAGAATTAATTGATAGTTTCTATTGTCCAAAACTTGTTTTCCCAAGTAAGCAAACACTGTTCTGTCAAATTGGGGAAATAATTCCAGAGGCTTTTCACAGGGAGATAGGGTAAAGAGAGGAAAGGAAAGGTCTCACCTGGATCTTTCATGGTGGTTCTTTAACACTTAGATGTTATTTTGACTTTGGCTGGTGCAGCTAAGTGATCGGCCATGTTAATGGCAGATCTTTTCCCCGTCGGCCCAAAAGAGCTGCCTCGGACCGCGGAACGTGCTACCGCACCCTCCACAGTCGACGAGAGTCCTCCTCAGCGGAGGTCACCCCTCCAGGGCGACGTTCGACCCTGTCCAGGGTCTACCGGCGGAAGGAAACCAGCTGGCGAAGAGAGAAGACTCTGTACACGACCGCCAGCACCGCGAACCAGAACCAAAAGTCATATCTTCGGTTCTTTAGGCATTGAATGAGGCAGAGTGTTGAAACAACAACAAGTTTATTAACTCAGAACAGAAGCAGCCCTAAAGGCTGCTGCACAGCTATTTATACAGTTAGCCTCTAGGTGGCAACCAATAGATTTAAAGTAACAGTTTCCCACCCCAAACCTCATTATCGAGCTTCCCGACCTTCGCCATGGTGGTTTGTTTCTTCGTTCAATGCCTTGTGCTGCTGGCTTCTGTGTAGGCCCTAGGACGGATCCTTAGGGCGTGGTGGTCTCCAGTGTGGCTTGCTGGCAGACCGAGGGGGGGGAACATAGTTCCTGTCAGGCTCTGTGCTGACCTCACCCCCTAGTGACTTCAAGCTCTCTCAATGAAGCAGCACATCCCACCCTCGTCGCCACTGTTATATCTTCGGTTATTTAGGCATTGAATGAGGCAGAGAGTTGAAATAACAACAGGTTTATTAACTCAGAACAGAAGCAGCCCTAAAGGCTGCTGCACAGCTATTTATACAGTTAGCCTCTAGGTGGCAACCAATAGATTTAAAGTAACAGTTTCCCACCCCAAACCTCATTATCAGCTTGGAGACAGCCAGTCTGGCTTTCAGTAACAGCAACTGTTAAACAATACAGCAATGTAGGTCAGACATTAAGCAAGTGATTTAAAACAGTTGTGGCCAATACATTAAACTAGCCATTGATGAAAATTATCCCATGTTCTAAAATACACTGAATCTTCTTTCTCTTTTATCTTTAAAGTCAATCTATCCATTTCTGCACACTCTAAAATTTTCTTAATTAGTTCTTCTTCTGTTGGCAAATTTTCATTTTTCCAATATTGGGCAAATACAATCTTTGCTGCAGTTAGTATATGTAAAATTAAATATATACAGTCTAATTTGCTCCTATAATTCCTAACAAAAATAATTCTGGCTTAAAATCTATTTGTTTTTTAGTCATTTTCTCCAACCATAAGTGTATTTTTGACCAAAATCTTTTAGATTTAGGGCATGTCCACTAGATATGGTAATAAGTACCTGGCTTTCGTTTGCATTTCCAACACTTGTTTGAAGTATTTTTAAACATTTTTGCTAATCTCACTGGTGTTAAATGCCATCTGTAAAACATTTTATATAAGTTTTCTTTATATGCAACTGCTTTCGTTAATTTAGCATTTCTTTCCCATAATCTTTGCCAGTTTTCTAATTCTATATTATGTCCAAAGTTCTTTGCCCACATTATCATTGTTTCTTTTACTTGTTCCTCCTCCATCTTTAAGCTTAACAGATATTTATAGAGTTTCTTAATCAGTTTTTCATCTGTTTTTAGCAGCATCTGGTCGAATTCTGTCTGTTCTTTATAAAATCCCATTATTTTAGCATCTTTTTCATATCTAATTTGGAGTTGCAAATATGGCCACCATGATAGATCAATACCTTGTTCTTGTAAATCTTGTCTGTCTTTCAATTTCCCTTCATTGTCCAAAATATCTTTATAGGTCACAACTTTGTCATAATTAATTAAATTTGGGTAAGCAAATGCTTCCATTGTTGAAAGCCATTCAGATATCTTGATATAAATTTCGCTTTTATTTTTTCCCATTCTAAAAGAAGTGCATTTCTTATAAAGTGGTTTTGAAAGTATCTATGAATTTTATTTTTCCCATACCACAGAAAGGCATGCCAACCAAGTTGTAGGTCATGCCCCTCTAGGTATAATAGTCTTTTATCTCTGAGCATTATCCACTCTTTAAGCCATGTTAATATAGTTGCTTGGTAGTATAACGTCCAGTCCGGCAGTCCAAATCCTCCACTTTCTTTCGCTTCTTGTAAAATTTTCAATCTGATTCTAGCTTTTTTTCCTTGCCAGATAAATTTCAATATTGTTGTATTTAATTCATCAAAAACGGCTTTTCACAGTCTTACAGGTATCGTTTGGAATAAAAAGAGTATTTTCGGTAAGATATTCATTTTCACTGTTGCTATTCTGCCCAGCATTGAAAGTTGTAATTTTTTCCACTTTTCCAAATCCAATTTTATTTGTTTTAGCAATCTTGCATGATTGTCTTCTTTTATTGTTGCACATCTTGCTGTTAAATAAATTCCCAAATATTTAACTTTTTTAACTATTTGAAGATTTGTTTTTTTTGCTACCTGGTTTTTTTGTTTTTCTGTTAGATTTTTTGTTAGCACTTTAGTCTTTTCTCTGTTTATTTTCAACCCATTATACAAAGATTTTGATAGTCCAATTCTAATATTTTTTAATATAATTTTTGGTAAAATTGTTCTTGTTTATCATTTGATGCATATATTGCTACCATCAGTATCTGTTTTTGATTCATCATTATTTCCACCACTAGTATTCTTCCGTCTTCATCCGCGTAAATTTGTTTAGGATTCATAATTTCTTTAATGTATAGAGCTATTCGTCTTTTCTTTTGATGTGCTAATGCAAAGTGAAGTTTACCAATTTTCGGTTGTTCTAACAATTTATAGTGTTGTTTCTTAATATGTGTTTCTACGAGGCAAATTATATCCATTTTTAATTTTTGTAGTCGTGTAAAAAAAATTTTCCTTTTTGAGGGAGAATTTAGTCCATTTATATTCATTGACAAAATTCCACTTTCCTTCTCCATCTCTTTCAATTATATCTAGGTCTTAATCTTCTAGTCGATCTTATCTGTCTCTGTTCTCTTGGTCTTGCTCCTTCTTCTATGTATGTATTTTTAATTTCTTCCTCCTCTCTTGGTTTAACTGCTTCTTCTACTGCCATCCCTTCATGTTTCTTTGTCTTGTACCAGGTTCAAAATCACCTCCTTCCAGAAACGCTCTATGGTTGTCATAAAATTCCATTGCTTTACATGGCGTATCCAGTCTATATATTTTTGTGTCCAAATAGATTAAAATCCCTTCTGGAATCAGCCATCTAAAATTCACTCCTTTTTCAATTAATTTTCTAGTTAGAAACTGGTATTCTCTTTGGGATTCTCTTATTCTCCTAGGGATTTGTTTGAGAACTACAAATTCTTTTTCTTTGTATTTCAGAGGTTCATCTCTTACTCTGCTCAAAATCTCATCTCTTATGGATCTTTTAAGAAATCTAACGTGTACTTCTCTAGGGACTTTATTTCTTCTAGTGTAGTTTGAGTTGACTCGATAGATCAATATTCTTGAGAGTTTTCCATGATCCAGCATAGATTTGCAATATACTCAAATGTGCCATAGTTATGTATTGAGGTTAATTGCTTAGGACCTGTTGGAAACGGCCAAAGGGCTGCACCTGCTTAAGCTCCAGACTGACTGTCTACAGGCTATTTATCTTGTCTTTAAGAGGGAAATACTGCTTTAATTCAAGTCAAGCTCCAAGGAGTTCCATGGAACAGGACACTGGGTCCGCCCTATCTATAATTTCCCAAGGAACATTGAACCACATTTGTAGTCGCAGCAGCAAACGAGTTAAACTCAAGCCGTCGAATCTCCTGCTTACAGATTTCCAAAACTCCAGCGTAGCGGTTAAAGGAGAAGCTATGCTCAAAGTTCAATTCAAAGAGTTTGAGGGTCCCCTGAAAGTTGTGGTAGTTGAGGGCAACCGCACAAGCCTCATCGGGCTAGACTGATTTGATGCCTTGGGCATCCATGTGACTGGCATAAACCGAACACAAGCAACGGACCTGGAGGCCGTTTGCCAGGAGTTTGCTGATGTTTTCAGCTCTGACTTAGGAAAGTACAAGGGACCTCCAATTGCCTTCCACCTTGATCCTACTGTAACTCCAATAAGGATCAGGCCTCGTAGAGTGCCTTTTGCCCTTAAATCTAAAATCAATGCAGAGCTGGACAAGCTGTTGCAACAAGGTGTGTTGCAGCTAGTAGACAGCAGCCAGTGGGAAACCCCTATAGTTATGCCACTTAAGGCCAATGGGGAGGTGCGCATTTGCGCAGATTATAAGTGCACTATTAATAGAGCGCTTCAACAACATTCATATCCGGTGCCTGTAATCAGCCATATCTTGGGGTCACTACAGGGAGGTTGCATATTCGCCAAATTAGATTTGGCTCAAGCCTACCAACAACTGCCCATGGACAACACCACAGCAGAAGCTCAGACCATAGTTACCCACAGGGGAGCTTTCAGGGTAAAGCGCCTACAATTTGGGGTCAGTGTCACCCCAGGAATTTTCCAGAGCGTGATGGAGCGCACGCTCAAAAATATCCCAGGAGTGTGTCCATATTTCGATGATGTCCTCATAGCTGGGGAGTCAGTAGAAATATTGGCAGAAAGGCTCAAAGCCGTCCTTCAGCGTTTCTGCAAAGTGGGGCTGAAACTAAAGAGGGAGAAATGCAAAATAGGGGTAGCTTCAACCGAATTTCTCAGGTTCTGCATTGATGCCGCAGGCATTCACCCTGCTGAATCCAAGCTCAAAGCAATTCAGCAGGCCCCCAGTCCTACGTCAAAGGGGGAGCTTCAAGCCTTCTTAGGGCTACTTAATTTCTATCATGCCTTTCTTCCACACAAGGCCGCAGTGGCAGAGCCGTTACACCGGCTCTTGGACAAAAAGGCACAGTGGCAGTGGATGAGTGTCCATGAGAGAAGCTTCTCAGCAGTCAAATCACTGCTGTCTTCAAACTCGGTACTAACACATTTTAACGAACAGCTGCCTATCAGCATTGCTTGTGATGCATCCCCATATGGGGTAGGGGCTGTGTTGAGTCATTTAACGGCTGATGGGAGACAAGTCCCCATAGCCTATTATTCAAGGACTCTGTCCTCGGCAGAACGCAACTATGCCCAAATAGATAAGGAGGCATTGGCCATTGTGGCTGGCATTAAGAAATTTCATGACTATTTGTATGGGCGGCCATTCATGGTCTTTACAGACCACAACCACTACTGGGTCTGTTCACGATGGACAAACAAACACCTCAGATCATCTCTCCAAGGATGCTGAGGTGGCCCATCTTTCTGTCAGCTTATAATTACAGGCTGATTCACAAACCGGGCAGGGAAATGGGCCATGCCCCTGCCACAATTAGAGCCAGATCCCACTCCAGCTGCTTGAATCTTGACTATCCAGGATTTGTCGGGTTCTCCCCTTAACGCAGGGGACATGGCTGCTGAAACTGCTGCGGACAGAATGCTGAGCCACGTGTTGAATTGGGTGCTCACAGGATGGCTGGACATGAGTCCGGGGCCTGATTTTCACAGCTTCAGCAGGAGGAAGGACGAGCTATCAGCCCACAAGGGCTGCATTGTGTGGGGGAGTCAGGTCATAGTCCCGAACTCCTTGAGGCCCAGAGTATTGGAGTCTCTGCATGAGGGACATCTGGGAATAGTCCGGATGAAGGCACTCGCGAGAAGCTACCTATGGTGGCCAGGGTTAGATAAAGATATAGAGGCCCAAGTACACAGTTGCTACATTTGCCGGCAATCCAGGCCAGAAATGCCTCAAGCTCCAGTCCACCGATGGGAAACCACACAAGCCCCATGGTCAAGAATCCACATCGATTTTGCGGGACCCTTTCAGGGACAGCTGTTCCTCATTGTGGTGGACAATCACTCTAAGTGGTTAGAGGTCGCACCTGTTCCAACAATGACTACTGCCAGGACCATCCAGGAACTGCGCAGGATCTTTGCAACGCACGGGTTACCCGATGTGATAGTCTCAGACAATGGGGCTCAGTTTACCGCTGTAAAATTCCAGTCCTTTTTAAGGGCTAACATGAGCATGCCACTTCGGCCCCTTTTCACCTGGCCTCTAACGGCCAAGCGGAATGCATGGTCCAAACAACCAAAGAATTCTTAAAAAGGATCATAACCGGCAACTGGCAGCATAGACTAGCTGACTTCTTACTCTGCCAACGCACGACTCCCTGAACTTCCACGGGCAGAAGTCCAGCAGAATTAAGATGGGGCCATCGCTTAATCACTAAACTGGATCGTCTGCATCCAGACCAAGTTGCCTTGGAATCAGCACAGCCCAAGCCACCATGGAGCTTGCAAGTTGGCGACCACGTTTGGGCTTGAAATTACGGGCAAGGGGCACTGTGGGTGGTAGCTGTGGTTGGTAAGGTGTCAGGGCCACTCTCTTACAAAGTGGTCCTGGAAGATAGTCGAGTAATACGCAGGCACATTGACCAACTGCGCAGGAGGCTAGCAAACCAGTCGCTGGCTCATGACTCTCACAAAAGCCAAATCCAGGGGGAGCCCAACAGCTACCGTGCATCGGAGTCTTCGAGTGAGGGCGAGACTCCCAGGAGAGGCGCACTAGCAGACAGCGAGTTGGCCCCGAACACAGAGACTGCACCCACTGAGCAATTCCAGCAATTCTGATTCCCAGCATGGTGGAAACAGTTCCACCTATGGACACTGGCTCGGGTCTACCCGGACAGACCAGCCACAGAGACTCAGGGCTACCCATAGCAAACGGGTCCCAAAGCCCCGGTCTACCCAGCCTGGCAGGCGAGCTATTAGACTGGGGGCCTATAGCGGTGCCAAGGTGTTCAGAACGGTCAAGAAGGCCACCAAAATATTTACAGGACTATGTTCAATATTTGTCATTATGAACTATCTAGGGCACAGGTTGGCAACCTGCGGCTCCAGAGCCGCATGCAGCTCTTCCAGCTGCTTCCTGTGGCTCCCAGTCCATGTGCAGTCCTCCGCCCCAAAAAATGGGACTAAAAAAGTTCAACCAATCAATTCAAACTTCTCACGAAAAAAAAAAACCTTGTGAAGTTTGAATTGATTGGTTGAACTTCTTTGGTTTGTGGGAAGCATTTTTAAACATTTTTGCTAGTCTTACTGGTGTCATGTGCCATCTATAAAACATTTTATATAGGTTTTCTTTATATGAAGCTGCTTTAGTCAGTTTAATATTTCTATCCCATAGCTTTTGCCAATCTTCTAAGTCTATAGAGTGTCCAAAGTTTTTTGCCCATACTATCATTGTTTCTTTTACTTGTTCTTCTTCCATCTTCCAATTTAGCAGAAATCTATATAGCTTCTTAATTAAGTTTTCATCTGTTTTCAAGGAGTATTTGATCAAATTCTATCTGTTCTTTATAAAATCCCATTGTCTTTACATCTTTCTCATATCTTGTTTGGATTTGCAAATAGGGCCACCATGCTAAGTCAATACCTTGTTGTTGTAGGTCTTGCCTGTCTTTAAGTTTTCCATCCTTGTCCAAAATGTCTTTGTAAGTAACAAGTTTGTCGTAGTTAATTAAATTTGGGTAAGCAAAGGCTTCCATTGTTGAAAGCCACTCTGGTATTTTAGTATAATTTTTTTGTTTAATTCTCTCCCATTCTAAAAACAGTACATTCCTTATAGCATGGTTTTGAAAATATCTATGTATTTTATTTTTCCCATACCACAGGAAGGCATGCCAACCCAGTTGTAGGTCAGAGGTACAGAGGTACCATTCTTTGAGCCATGGTAAAATGGCTGCTTGATAATAAAGTATCCAATCCGGGAGTCCAAATCCTCCACTATCTTTAGCTTCTTGTAACATTTTAACTTTGATTCGTACTTTTTTCCCTTGCCATATAAATCTCAATATTGTTGCATTTAGATCATTAAAAAATATCTTTCCCAATTTTACAGGAATTGTTTGAAATAAGAAAAGTAGTTTCGGTAGGACACTCATCTTCACTGTCGCTATTCTTCCTAGCAGTGACAGTTGAAGGTTTTTCCACTTTTCCAAATCTAATTTTATTTGTTTCAACAGTCTTTCATAATTATCTTCTTTTAGTGTTGTACATCTTGATGTTAAGTGAATACCTAAATATTTAACCTTTTTAACTATTTGCAGATTTGTCTTTTTTATGAATTGGGTTTTCTGTTTGTCTGTTAAGTTTTTTGTTAATACCTTAGTCTTTTCTCTATTTATTTTCAAACCAGCCACTTCTCCAAATTTTTTTATTTTCTGCAACAGTCTAGTAGTTGTTTCTAGTGGCTCCTCCAAGATGAAGACCAAGTCATCTGCGAAAGCTTGTAATTTATATTTCTGCTCTTTTATCTCCATTCCTTTAATTTCTGTGTCCTGCCTGATATTTCTAGCCAGTACTTCCAATGTTAAGATGAATAGCAAGGGGGATAATGGGCATCCCTGTCTTTTACCTTTTTTAATATCAAAGCTTTCTGTATAATCTCCATTTAGAAGTATTCTGGCGGTTTGTTTGTTATAGATTGCTTGAATTGCGTTTATAAAATTGTTGCCAAAATCTATTTCCATCAGTTGTTGAAACATAAATTGCCAATTTAAGTTGTCAAAGGCTTTTTGTGCATCAAGAAATATCAATGCCATCTGTTTCCCTGGATGATTTTCATAGTATTCCAAAACGTTTAAGATAATCCTTAGATTATTTTTTATCTGTCTTTTAGGTAAAAAACCATTTTGGTCTGTGTGAATAAATTCAGTCAAGAATTTTTTAATTCTTTCTGCCATTATCGAGGCGAAAATGTTATAGTCCACATTTAGTAACGATATTGGTCTGTAGTTTTTTATTTGTGTGGGGTCAGTGTCTTCTTTAGGTATCAAAGTAATATTAGCTTCAGTCCACGAGTTTGGTATTTTTGTCTCTGAAACAAATTCATTACACAATTCCTTCAAGATCGGGTTTAATATATCTTATAGTGCTATATAAAATTCTGCAGGAAGTCCATCTGGGCCCGGAGTCTTATCTTTTTTTTGCCTTTTTATAGCTTCTATAGTCTCCATCATTGATATTTTGCTGTTTAGTATATTTCGGATGTTCTCCGGGACTTTTGGCAGATCAGTTTCTTTCATACAGACCTGTATTCCCTCTTTAGAAACCACCTCTGCCTTGTAAAGTGTCTCGTAATAGGCCTTAATTTTTTTTTTCATTGCATCATTGTGAAAGTGTAACTCTCCTTTTGAGTCTTGTAGCTTATTTATCGTTCTTTTTTCTTTTTCTTTCTTCAGTCTGTATGCTAGCCATCTTCCCGGCTTGTTGGCATTTTCAAAAAAGTTCTGTTTAGACCGTTTAATCTGCTGTGCCATTATATCCATCTCAGTTAGATTTAATTTGTGTTTTATTATTTCCATTTGTTTCTTAAGAAGTTTCTTTTGTGGGTCAATTTGTAGCTCAAGCTCCAGTTTATTGCGTTCTTCTTTCAACTTTAACTGTAGTTGTTTCTTTTCTTTATTCTTTTTAGCAGCATAAGTTATGGCCAAGCATCTAAAATATGCTTTGGCCGTGTCCCACACATTTTGGAGGGAGGTTTCTTCTTTCTTGTTTATTTTTAAGAAAAATTCCCGCATGCATATTCCGCCCTCCCCCTTGGGAGTATGGCAGGATCCAGGAGAGGGTAAGGATTGATTTTTAGAGAAGATAGATAGAAAGGAAATATAACTGGATTCTGACAATCACTATAACAATAGTCAGAGAAAAATTATCATAAATCTATTAAGGAAAGATTGCATTTCTGTATTTCTGTTTCAAAAGGAGAACACTCAGGTAAATTTTTATCAGGATACTTTATGTAACATGTCTGCAAGTAGTCTCAGTGTTAAACCTGGATTGATCATACTCAGCTTTGTAGCAATTCAGTAATGGAATTAATATATTTCAATAATTTCTTTCAGATAAGCCTAGCTGAGATATAAAATTTTCTGAGGGAGTGATTTGAAAGATTACACTCTATCTGGCTGAAAAAGTTTTTCCTTTTCTTTTTTATAAATTACAGAGTAATTTCTTACTTTCATCTTCCAGCTGTGCCTCCAAATTCCATATTTGTAAGATGAATATTTCATCAGTTTATAGCAGCATTGTTTTGTTTGTCACAAGCATACATTATTTGAATTATAGCAGCCCAGAGAAGTCATTTTTATTTAACTAACTTTAATGAATCACATTTAACTTATTACAAATCAGTAACATACACTGTTATACAATCAAACTCTTTTTGGCTTTTTTTGGTATCAAGCTATATTTTATATAGGCATGTCCAACTCTCTAGATTGTAGTAACAGGGACCTGACATTATTCACAGTAAAAACAGCATCAACTCATTATGACACATTCAGTGTTGCCACAACAAATCAACAACAACATTCCAGCTGACATCAGAGGATATTTTAATATTAGCTTTCAAATATCCTAACCAGGGATCAAAAAGTCAATCAAAATGCCACCACTTTTTGTATGTGTGTTTTACAGACACACATACAACATGTAAGAAAGGGATGGAGCTTTGATCATGTGATCATGGCTGCCACATTGACATTTTCAATCCTTCCCATTGTTGAAAAAAAAAATCTTCATCAGGTCCAGTCCAAGCCGGGAATAAACAAAATGGAGACTGCTTTAGAAATAAGGTTCTTGTTTATTTAGTTGCCAGAAACTTCAATGACAGCAGCATGTTTCTGGGGTGGCTGACCACATGGTGCTGGACGTGGTGGGTTTTTAAACCTTCTTGGGCTTTTGTGTTTGGAGTTATTCCTGTGGCATGAACTTTGACCTGAGGTTCAGTGTGCTCTTTTAGTATTCTGATGGTGGTGGGTTAATCCTATTATGTCCTAAAGGTCATGTCCTGCTTCCCTGGGGCTGATGGCTATGTCCTATGTTGGATGGGTGAGGGGTTGCTGGTTCTAATCCTATCACTCTGCTATTTTGTTAGCTATCAGTTTTGCTGCAAGGGGTTTCAAAATATTTTGTCTTGAATGGGCTTTTGCCTGCTAGTATTTGCTCATGATTGGGGCCTCAGTCTTTCTGAATGGGATCATCAAATCTGCATTTCTACAGAACTGGCCTGCTTAGTTTCTGCTTGGGGCTATTAAGAAAAACTAGGCCTGCTTTTCTGCCTTTAAGATTGTTTGGGGAAATATAATATTCTGCCTTTTTAATATTTCCTTCTCTGGGGCGGGGGTGCTGTCTTCCTACAATCCCCCCTTTGTGCCATATAAGTGCGGGTGACACACTTTTACTGGCACAAGATTAAGAATTGATCTGGTCAGGGAGACTTGATGGGTGCTTCTATGGGGGTTCCAGGATGTGGGGAAACAAGCTTTTAAACCGTTAATGCAGAAAGGAGAAGACACTAATAGAGGCAGCAGAAAAACATTCCTGCAATGGCTCCCAAAAGGGGAGCCTTTCAACCATGAAGGTCTAAAGCCAGGGCAAAAGTTCTGTCAGATGGAAAAGAAATTTATAGTGTCCAATATTCTGTGCCAATTCCTTTCAGATATTTGATGTCACTTTGAGCTTCCAGTCAGGTTTGCACATGCCTTCCAAAATTCTTCACAGCCATTTTTTGCCTTAGTACATAATTACTGGTTGCCCATTTCCAAGGGTTGCTTCCTGCCTTAGCTCTTAGTTTAGTGCATCCAGGTTTTGTGATGTCCAATTAAGGCTAGACAGTGTGCAAGTCAGGCTATTGATATATTTTTAATTGCACACAGTGAGAACTAGGACTCCCACTATGAGTCCATCAGTGCAACATATTCAGGGCTTGGGTTTGCAGGTCTCTTTCCTGCTACCTCCTCAGTGAGGGCATATGAATTGTAAATCGCCTGAGGGGGCATGGTTCCCTTCCCCGTGGAATTTGCAGGAAAGTATGCATGCAGCTAGAAGGAAGTGGGGAAGAAAACCATCGCGAGACACTCTTCTGTTTTAACTTTTTTTCCTTGTCGCTTTTTGGAGCTTTCATCCTGCTTTTGTGAGAGGGCAGCGTTTGGGAGGGGGTGTAGCTGCCCTTCTCCTCCAAGCCATCAGCTGAGCAAGACGTCCGCCTGCCCACACTCTTCCCCCTGTCCGAGGCTTTCATTGAGGATTGGTAGGGGAGCTGTTTGGTTTTTATTCCCCTCCCATCTGCTGGGTGGTTGCAGCAGGTTTTGGTCTCTTCTGTCATGCTTTGAGGTTACCCACAAAGCACGTTTGTTTTGGGGGGGGATCCCCACTCTGGTTGCTAAGCTTGCTTAAAACCTCTTCCACCTCGTCCTCCTCACCGGAGCCCCCCTTTGTCTGCAACCAGTCCCTGCCCCACCTTGCCTTGCCCCACGGCAATGGCATCCCTGCCCTGCCCCCTCCCTTGCCTCACCTCACCCTGCAGGACAAGCCTCTTACCCACTGCCCCACCCGCCAGAGAACCCTTCGATCTCCTTCATTCCTGCATGGCCCCCACAGGCATCCCTCCCCAGGAGCGACATCGAGGTGGCCATGCCCACCCTGGCCATGCCCACCCATGCTGCCATGACTACCACAGCCACGCCCACTCTGTGGCCACACCCACTCTGTGGCCACACCCCCGGCACCCGGCGATGCATAAGTGGGTTTTGGGTTGCAGTTTGGGCACTCGGTCTCTAAAAGGTTCGCCACCACTGCTCTGAGGTATGGTTTGGTTTGATTATCTCGGAGGAGTTTAATGAAGTTGATGGGGTTGTTGAGCTGTGAGTAAGGCCATCTGCGCTAGATTCATTCTTTCTTTCCTGGCTTTTTAAAATATTCTGGGAGATGACATATAATTGGATCAAAGCAATGGTGAATTCCCTTGAATAAGGGAATGATTGGCTTGCAATTAATGAATGGGTGGTCAACTCAATAGTGTTTGACATTTCTGGTCTGCTTCTAATATGTTTTTTTGGGAAGGATGTCAAGAGGTAGGTCATCTTGCAGCTTCAAAAACCCCTGAGGAAATAGATTATCTGGACCTGTTCAGATACTAACCCTAGGGATAGTATTGCTTGTAGATAATCTGTAATGGGCATGCATCAATCACAATCCTCTTTAATCTTTTGGCAGCCTTTGATACCCTTGGTCATGGTAACCTTCTGGACTGATTCAAGTGGTAGGGAACAAGATGTGTGGTGTTGCAATGGTTCTTTTTCAAATCCTACTCCACCACTTTTGGACAGAGGAGATTTAGTACAAGGCTCTTGTTTTGTGGGAAGCCTTGGTTCTTGTTTTGCAATGAGGCTTGATTCTTTTCCTGCTCTTAGAGAATATCTACATGAAATTGCTAAGTGATATATATTATTAGTATGCTGATGATATCTAGTTTCATATGTCAACTCTAAGCTAGTCAAGTGATGCCATCAATTTTCTGTCTCAGTGCCTGGAAGCTGTGTAAGCCTAGAAGGGGAAAACAGGATTAGGCTCAACAGTAGTAAGGACAAGTGGCTGTGAATTTGGATTTGGATCAAAATACCTTTCCCCCCCTTTTTCTTCCGGTTTGCTGATGTGGCCACGAAGGACGTTCGGAAGGCAAACTCCATATTCCACGTCCGATTTCACACTGCTGGGGGACCCTGGAAAGGGTTGAAAGTTGCCCTGTAGGGGCGACCAGCAAGGAGGGGATTCCCGCTTGATCGCAGGAGGGCAGTAGCCCTTCCGCTCAATCCGGAGCAGCCCTCCAAACTGGCGGATGAAAGACCGGCCATAGAAATATGGCTCGTCACTAGGCTGCAGATAGCCGAAGTCAAATCTACCACCAGGCACCTATAAAGCAGCACGGATGAGACTGGGTGAGATCTACCTCTCTTTAATCCTAACTATTTTTTCCACCTGCATAAGCTGCCCAAAGTACTTTCCCCCCTGTGGAGAGGGAAGGGAGATTCTATCCCACCGTCTAAAAACAGCGGCGACTGACTATCCAGGGGAGTTTAAAGCGTTGCAAGAATAATTTGATTCTAACTGGATTTTTTATCTTTTTAAAATTTGTGGACTAAAAGATTTTTATTCTTATTGAAGATTTGGGATTTTACTTACAAAAAGAAGTAAAATTGGAAAAAGGATTATAAAAATTTTGGACTTAAAAGAAAAGTCTAAATTGTATGGGCAACATCTTGTGGCTAAACCTGATATTACAACTTGTTATTGCTTAAAAGAGACTTGGCTTGAAGCCCAGACTATAGATAAGACTTTTGTAACCTTGACAGATATCAGCTGTGAGAAGCCCAGCTGTGTTCTATACTCAGTGCCAAAAAATTTTTTTCATTCTCTGATTGTAAAACTTTTAACTTAACATACTACTAAGAGAACATGGATGAAGATCAGGAACAGATTCTCTTTATGTTGAAAACAATTTATGAAACTATTCTATTTTTTGTAAGATTTTATTAATTTTTTCCATACATGTAATAATAATTTTTCAACCAATATGCTGTCTGAGTTTAAATACGCTAATACATATTAAATTCCTAATCCTTTATTCTTTCCTCTAACCATCGGTAAAGTAAGTCCCAAGTTTGATAATATTCTGTTTCTTCTTTTTCTTTCAGTCTCATGCTCAATCTATCCATCTCTGCACATTCCAATATTTTTTTGATTATTTCTTCATCTGGTGGTATTCCTTCATTTTTCCAATATTGAGCAAATATTATTCTTCCCGCTGTTATGACGTGTAAAATCAAATATAGGTTTTGTTTGTTAATCTTTTCTGGCATTATACCTAATAAAAAAAGTTCAGGTTTAAAATCTACATATTCTCCCAACATCTTTTCTAACCAAGTATGTATCTTTTTCCAATAGTTTTTTGCTTTATCAAATGTCCACCACACATGATAATACGTGCCTGAGTTGTGCTTACATTTCCAACATCTATCTGACATATTTTTAAACATTTTTGCTAATCTTGCTGGTGGCAAGTGCCATCTATAAAACATTTTATATAAATTTTCTTTATAGGAAGTTGACATTGTCAATTTATAATTTCTTTCCCATAGATTTTGCCATTTTTCTAATTCTATATTATATCCAAAGTTTTTCGCCCATCTTATCATTGTTTCTTTAACTTATTCGTTTTCCATTTCCAAAATTAATAAAAGGTTATACATTTTCTTAATTAGTTTCTCCTGAAGTTAACAAAATCTTGTCAAATACTGTCTGTTCTTTATAAAATCCATACAATTTAACGTCTTTTTCATATCTAGTTTGCATTTGTAAATGTGCCCACCATGACAAGTTGATCTCCTGATTTTCAATTTCTTGTTTAGTTTTTAAATTGCCTTCAGAATTTAGAATATCTCTATATGTCCAGATTTTTTCAAAGTCCACCAAATTTGGGTGTGCAAATGCTTCCATAGTTGACAACCACCCTGGAATTTTCAAATATATTTTACTTTTTATTTTTTCCCATACTGTTAGCAATGCATTTCTTATATAATGGTTTTGGAAATACTTATGAATCTTATTTTTTCCATACCATAAAAAAGCATACCACCACAATTGTAAATCATGTCCTTCCAGATATAACAACATTTTACTTCTAAGAGTTATCCATTCTTTTACCCATGTTAAAACAGATGCTTGATAATACAAAGCCCACTCCGATAGTCCAAATCCTCCATTTTCCTTAGCATCTTGTAATGTTTTCGACTTAATTCTAGCCTTCTTTCCTTGCCAAACAAATTTCAAAATTAATGAATTTAAATCTCAAAAAAAAATAATTCTCAAGTTTTATGGGAATTGTTTGGAATAGAAATAAAATTTTTGGCAATACGTTCATTTTCACTGTAGCAATTCTTCCTAATATTGACAATTGCAGATATTTCCATTTTTCCAAGTCCAATTTTATTTGATTCAATAGTTTTGTGTAATTATCTTCTTTTATTGTTGAGCATCTTGCTGTTAAATGTATACCCAGGTATTTAACCTTTTTCACTATCTGTAATTCTGTTTTTTCTGACAATTGTTTTTTTTGTTTATCTGTAAGATTTTTAACGATTACTTTAGTTTTTTCTCTGTTTATTTTCAGTCCCGCCATTTCTCCATACTGTTCTATCTTTCCCAGTAATTTCCCAGTAATTTCCAAAGGTTCTTCTAAGATAAATACCAAATCATCAGTAAATGCTTGTAATTTATATGTTTCGCCTTTTATTTCCAGTCCTTTAATTTCTATATCTTGTCTAATATTTCTATTTAAAACTTCCAGAGTGAAAATGAATAACAATGGAGATAGTGGACATCCTTGCCTTGTACCTTTTCTTATCTCAAAGTTCTCAGTGTAATCTCCATTCACGATCACTTTCGCTGTTTGTTTATTATATATTGTTTTTATCATATTTATAAAGTTCTGTCCAAGGTCCATTATTTGTAGTTGCTGAGTCACAAAATGCCAGGAAACATTGTCAAATGCCTTTTGAGCATCTAGAAATATTAGTGCCAATTGTTTCCCTGGTTGTAATTCATAGTATTCTAATACGTCCATTGTTTTTAATTTGTCTCTTTGGTAGAAAACCATTTTGGTCTGGATGTATAAATTCCATTAAGTATTTTTTCAATCTGTCTGCCATTATCGAAGTAAAAATTTTATAATCCACATTAAGCAACGATATCGGTCTGTAGTTTTTAATCTGTGTCAAATCTGAATCTTCTTTTGGTATTAAAGTAATGTTTGCTTCCATCCATGTGGCTGGGAGTTTAGCCTCCAACAAAAGTCCATTACAAACGTCTTTCAATGGTTCACTTAATATGTCTTGTAAAGTTTTATATAGCTCCACCGGTAATCCATCTGGACCCGGTGTTTTTTCATTTTTTTGCCTTCTTATGGCCTCTAATATTTCCATCATTGTAATTTCCCCCTCTAATATAGTCTTAAATGTCTCTGGAATTTTTGCAAGATTATTTTCTTCTAAATATTGAATCATTCTCTCTCTTGGAGTTTCTTCTTTATCATACAGTTTCTTGTAATATTCTTTAATTATTTTTTTTATTTCTTCATTTTTAAATTGTAGACAACCTTTTTCATCTACTAAGTTATGTATCATTTTCTTCTCTTTCTGTTTTTTAAGTTTGTAAGCTAACAACCTTCGTGGTTTATTTGCATTTTCTAAAAAAAATTGTTTCGCTCTTTTTATCTGCTGTGCCAGTTTTTCTGAGTCCAACAAGTTTAGTTTATGTTTTATTAATTCCATTTCTCTTTTCAAAGTCTTTTTCTGCGGATTTTTTTGTAATTCTGATTCTAACTTTCCAAATTTTTCTTTTAATAGTGCATATTGCTGTCTTCTCTGTTTATTTTTCTTTGCCATATATGTTATAGCTATACCTCTAACATATGCTTTAGCTGTATCCCATACATTTTGTAATGTTGTGTCATCTTTTTTATTTTCTCCATTTCCTTTTTTGCTAATTCTACGAATTCTCTTTCTTTTAGTATAGCTTGATTTAAAGTCCATCTTGGTCTTCTTTGAATTCCTCTCCATGTCAATTTTAAAGGGTTATGGTCTGCCCATGTGCCTATTTCAATCTCAATTTCCTGTATATTCAACCTGAATTCAGATGTCATCCAAATCATGAGTTAATTGATACAGAACATCCCTGTCCCCGGCAATCTAAAAACTATAGGGCTATTAGTGCATGTAACATAGATGTGTGTGTGGACAAGAATATCAACCTTGCTGTCAAGCAAAATCAAGCTTTCAATAGCGAGTGCCACACAAAGTACACTAACCAAATAGGAGGTAGGACAATAGGGGAACTCAGGCACCACACAGGTTATGTAGAAAGTAAACACAGGGTCAGTCATAAAGGACTCAAATGTCTATACACCAATGCACAGAGTATGAACAGCAAACAGGGTGAACTAGAAATTCAGGTTAATGAGATATGATATTGTTGCCATTACAGAAACATGGTGGGATGAAACCCACAAATGGAACACACAGCTAGAGGGATTTAAATTATTTAAAAGAAACAGACCAAATAAAAGAGGAGGTGGAGTTGCTCTCTATATAAGAAATAACTACATCTCTACAAAAATAGAGCACAACAATGATGAAAACTGTCTTGAATGCATTTGGGTCAATATAAAAGGGAGAAAAAATGACATTGCCATAGGTGTATACTATAGGCCACCCAACCAAACAGAGGAAATAGACGAACTTTTTGCTAGTCAGCTAACTAAGGTATGTAGGAAGCACATCACAATAGTAATGGGGGACTTTAACTACCCTGACATCAACTGGGAGACAAACTCTGCACCAAGTGGAAGATCAAACAGATTCCTGACAAACCTAGCAGACAACTTTGTCTCCCAAAAAGTAGAGAAGGGAACTAGGGGATTAGCCATTCTGGATCTAATTCTCACTAACAGAGATGAAATGATAGAAGGTGTTGAAGCCACAGGAACCTTGGGAGGTAGTGATCATGTAATATTGGAATTCAACATTATGGAAGCACAAGCAATAGAACACAGTCAAACTAGAGTCTTGGACTTCAAGAGAGCTAATTTCAATAAACTTAGAGAGGGCTTGGGAAGGATTCCATGGATGAGAATCCTCAAGGGGAAAATAACTCAAGAAGCTTGGGAAATTTTGAAAAGCGAGATAATAAAAGCCCAGTCTAGCACAATACCAACAAAGAGGAAAAATAACAGCTCTCAAAAGACCAGCATGGCTGCATAAAGAACTCTCTGATAAATTGAAAGATAAAAAGGACAAGTATAGAAAGTGGAAAGAGGGGCACATAACAAAGTCAGAATATCAGCAAATAGCCCGAGCCTGCAAAGATGAAGTGAGGAAAGCTAAGGCTCATAATGAACTAAGGCTTGCGACCAAAGTCAAAAATAACAAAAAAAGCTTCTTTCAACATGTAAAAAATAAGAAAAAAGTGAAGGAAATGATTGGTCCATTAGTCGGTGAAAGTGGCAAGAAGGTGACAAGAGGTAGAGCCTTCTTTAAAGATTAAAAAGCCTTATTACTATCGATATGGAACTTAATACACAACTGGACTATGAACTTATATTGGAAACAATTTTAGAAGCTGCAGAGGATGTGAGTTCCTATTTTCAATCCCTTTTCCCTACACTGAGAGAAACCGTGGAAACCACAAAACAAACTAATTTTATTCAACTTCCAACACAACCTATCGAGAAGTCTGATGACTATACAACAACTTCAACAGAGATGTCTGAAGCATCAATACCAACAGAGACTGACACTCAGATACAACTTATTGAAAATCGAGAAAAGGTGGATAAACAATTGGCAAATATAACATGGAATAAAACAGCTTTTACCATCCAAAGGCTATTAGAAGAAAGGAAAGAGAACTTTGACCAATTTGAAGCGTTAAAGAATATGGACCTTTTAATATTGTGGTTTGATTATGTAGGAACCTTACTATGGAAACCACTATGGCATAGAAAGAAGCCCAGAGTTAGATTTAAAAATGTATTTTAAAGTCTTATTTAATGGGATTAAAAAGGCTTTGATTTCTTGACTGACTTAACAACTAATGGAACACGTGAAATTCTTAAGAGGATACCCTTTGTAATATTACTTTGTTTTAGATATGATATGTATTGGAGAAGTAAACTTTATCTACTGGTTTAAAAAGATTTTTATAGATATAGAGGCATTGATAGAATATATATTTAAATTAGATAGAAATTTATTTGTTGGCCTGATATTTTTATTTTAAGAGAATTATTTGGAAATAAAAGGAGAATAAGAGGGATGGGTGATAAGAGAAAAAAATGGTATCAATGAAGAAGATATGGGAATGTTGTTGCGAGAACAATATACCAGATATAATTATGTAAAAAAAAAAAGGGCACCCGAAGTGTTAATAATATGTCTATTTAAGGCTAATTGAAATATAGTAATTGTAAGTTAGTAAAGCTTAAAAAACAGGATTTGGATTTTTAGAATTGAAATGTAACTGATATTTGATAGGATCGTTTGAAACTTATATAGAATTTATTAATTTGAATAAGTAAGATTAAATGAGGGAATTAGAGAGGGAAGTTTAAAAGATTTGATTTGAGTTATATATTTGTGATTGTCCTTCTTTTTTTGGATGTTTAATATACCCACCTCCATGGTGGTTCCTAAGCACCTTAATGTAATCCCTGTACCCCTATAAAATCTAATAAAATATATTTAAAAAAAAAAAAGAAGGTGACAAGCAATAGTGAGAAAGCAGAACTATTTAACTCGTTTTTTGCATCTGTCTTTACACAAAGGGAAAAAACAGACCAACCTATCAAAAATAGTGCCATAAAAAACAGAATAGAAAAACAAGTTAAGATAGGCAAGAAAATGGTAAGTGAGCACCTGTCCAGCCTAGACGAGTTCAAATCACCAGGACCAGATGGATTACACCCCAAGGTTCTCAAGGAACTGGCAGATGTGATCTCAGAACCATTGAACTATATTTTTCAAAGATCCTGGAGCACTGGGGAACTACCAGAGGACTGGAAAAGAGCTGATATAGTTCCCATCTTCAAAAAAGGGAAAAAAAATGGATCCAGGAAATTACAGACCTATCAGCCTGACCTCAATACCTGGGAAGATTCTGGAAAAGATAATCAAACAACAAATCAGCGAACACCTAGAGGCAAACAAAATCACTACTAAAAGCCAACATGGGTTTGTCAAAAACAGACAAACCTTATTGCATTCTTTGACCAAGTGACAAAATTAGTGGATCAGAGGAATGCTGTGGATATAATTTACTTGGACTTCAGTAAGGCATTTGATAAAGTAGATCACAACCTACTACTTGATAAGATAGAAAAATGGGTTAGACAGCATCACCACCAGATGGATTCGTAGCTGGCTGACCGGCCGTACTCAGGTGTGGTCCTCAATGGAACCGCATCTACATGGAGGGAAGTGTGCAGTGGGGTGCCCCAGGGCTCTGTTCTGGGGCCAGTGCTCTTCAACATCTTCATCAACGATTTGGACAAGGGGATAGATGGGGAACTCATCAAATTTGCGGATGACACCAAGCTGGCAGGAATAGCCAACACTCCAGAAGACAGGCTTAAGATACAGGAGGACCTGGACAGACTTGAACACTGGGCGCTATTTAACAAAATGAAATTCAATGGTGAAAAAAGTAAGATTCTACATTTAGGCAAGAAAAACCAAACGTACAGGTATAGTATAGGGCAAGGCTTTTCAACCAGTGGTACGGGTATCACCTGTGGTACATTGGCACCTGGCAGGTGGTACGCGACCATCCTAGAAAAGTGGTAGCGGGGGAGGGGAATGAGCTGAACCGGTGGCAGCACCGCACAAGCCTGAGTAAGGGATGGCTGGAGCTGCAGGGCTGTCAGGGCTCAGCGGAAGCACCAGGATCAGCGCCAGGCTCCAGCTTGAGCTTGGCGCTGATCCTGGCCCTTCTGCTGAGCCCAGAAGAAGTGCCGATCACCTGGAATGTTGCAGCATCTCCAGGGTCTTGTGATTTACATTCAGATGCTTGGCAACTGATTCATATTTATGACGGTCAGTGTCCCAGGGTCATGTGAATTGACCAAAACCTGCTGCAACCACCCAGCAGATGGGGGGAATAAAAACCAAACATTCCCCCACCCCACCCCCACTTCCAATCCTCAACAGAAATGCTCACAACAATGAAAACCTCGAACAGGAGGAAGAGCGCCACCGGGTGGGCAGGCAGGTGTCTTGCTCGTCTGTGGCTTGGGGGGCACTTTTTTCAGTGCCATTGTAACTTTGAACAGTCACTAAGCAAACTGTTGTAAGTTGAGGACTACCTGTACTTCATCATTTTTTTTCTCTTTTTTTGGTCAAGTTTTTGACACCTTGCTAGGCGATTGGTGGTACTCGGATGTTGCCATATCCTAAAAGTGGTACAATGGGTGAAAAGCCCTGGTATAGGGGGTACCTTGCTCAATAGTAGTAACTGTGAGAGGGATCTCGGAGTCCTAGTGGACAATCACTTAAATATGAGCCAGCAGTGTGCTGCAGCTGCCAAAAAAGCCAACACAGTGCTGGGCTGCATTAACAGAGGGATAGAATCAAGATCACGTGAAGTATTAATACCACTTTACGATGCCTTGGTAAGGCCACACTTGGAATACTGCATCCAGTTTTGGTCACCACGATGTAAAAAAGATGTTGAGACTCTAGAAAGAGTGCAGAGAAGGGCAACAAAGATGATTAGGGGACTCGAGACTAAAGCATATCAGGAACGTTTGCTGGAATTGGGTATGTCTAGTTTAATGAAAAGAAGGACTAGGGGTGACATGATAGCAGTATTCCAATATCTCAGGGGTTGCCACAAAGAAGAGGGAGTCAAGCTATTCTCCAAGGCGCCTGAGGCAGGACAAGAAGTAATGGATGGAAACTGATCAAGGAGAGAAGCAACTAGAACTGAGGAGAGAACTTCCTGACAGTTAGAACAATTAACCAGTGGAACAACTGCCTCCAGAAGCGGTGAATGCTCCAACACTGGAAGTTTTTAAGAAGAGACTGGACAGCCATTTGTCCAAAATGGTATAGGGTTTCCTACCTGAGCAGGGGGTTGGACTAGATGACCTCCAAGGTCCCTTCCAACTTTATTATTATTATTGTTGTTGTTGTTGTTGTTGTTGTTGTTGTTGTGTGTTATTATTATTATATTATTAATAATAATAATAATAATAATAATAATATAATAATATACAACAACAATAACAACAACAATAACAACAACAATAACAACAACAATAACAATAATAATAATAATAATAATAATAATAATAATAATAATAATAATAATAATAATAATAATAATAATAATAATAATAATAATAATAATAATAATAATAATAATAATAATAATAATAATAATAATAATAATAATAATAATAATAATAATAATAATATTAATAAGGATTTTTGACTATTTGAATAAAAAGTATATTGTATTTTTTCTGGATTGATTTCTCTCCAAATATCTTGTATTCCAATTTCATCTGTCATATTAAAGAATGTCTTAGGTAATCTTCTTCCAGTTTTCCCTATTTTACTGCTTTTATAGTCAATTGTCCCATCTACTATTGCATTAAAGTCTCCTATTAAACAGATATTTTGATACTCCATTTCTATTATTTTTCTATGGAGGCTTTGATAGAATTCTTCCTGGTTATTATTACCATTAACAGTGATTGTTTTTGGTGTAAATATATGTCTACCATTACAATTCTTCCTTCTTCATCTGAATAGATCATTTTAGAATCTATTGTCTCTTTAATATATACAGCAACACCTCTTTTTTTTCTGATGTGCTGATGCATAGTAAAGTTTCCCAATTTTGGGGTGTTCCAACAGTTTATGGTGTTGGTTTTTTAATGTGTGTCTCTTGCAAGCAAATTATATCTATATTTAATTTCTGTAGTTTCCTAAAAAAAATATTTCTTTTTGATGGTGAGTTTAGTCTATTTACATTCACTGAAAAAATTCCATTTTCTTTCTCCATTTCCATTATTTATATTTAGGTCTAGTCGCTCTCGTAGTCCTCTGCTCTCTGGCTCTCTTGTTCTGATTTCTCTTTCTGTTCTCCTGTTTGTATAGTTTCATCTTGAATTGTCTCTTCCGTTTGCTTCTGTTCCCTAGTCTCCTCTTGTCGTTGTTGCACTCCTTCATCTAAAACTACTCGATGTCTTACTTCGAAGTCCTCTGCTTTCCAGGTTGAATCCAGACGATACCTTGTATTATTCCAGTTGATTAGAATGCCTTCTGGCATCAGCCATCTAAAATTTATACCTTTTGCAATCAGCTTTGTAGTTAAAAAGTGATAATGTCTTCGAGTATCTCTCATTCTCTTTAAGACCACAATTTCTTTATTCCTGTATTGTAATGGTTCATCTCTCACTTTTCTTAGTACTTCATCTCTTGTTGTTTTCTTTATGAATCTCACATGTACTTCTCTAGGTAATCTATTTTTCCTTGCATAGCTTGAATTCATTCGAAATATTTCGTCTATCTCCATTTGCATCTCTGCTCTATCTGCTTTCAAGGCTTCCGCCAGAAGCTCAATGATCACATCTGTTATATTTTCTTCTCTGTCCTCAGGGATGTTTTGAAATTTCAAATAATGTTCCGCCTTGTCCATTTCTAAAATCATAACCGTCCCTTCTAATTTTTCATTCTCTTGCAATAGTATTTCCATTTTTTCCATATCATCTGATTTCTCTTCCATTTTCTGAATTCTTTGTTCATTTTTAACACTCATTTGATAATGAACTTCAAATTGTGTTTTTATATCCAAAATTCTTCACTTAATTTCTCAAAGTTGCTTTGTGTCTCTTTGTATTGACTCTTGCATCAGTTTTAGTGTGGCCTGTATTTCATTTTGGGTAGTGCTTATTTTCTCACGTTGCAACTTGTTGGGCTGGGTGTTCCAACCGAGGGTGCAGAGAAAGTCTTCATAAGTTTGGAAATGTTTGATGTACTCATTTTCCAACCAACAGTCTTGATATAAAGTCCAAAGTATAAAAAGAAGCCAGCTATTTTAGGCCAAATCCACCTCCTCCAGTCGAGTCTCAGATGTAAAGCATTCCCTGTGAAGCATTCACTGTCTCCAAATAATTCCTGTTTAGTTATATCCAGAGTCAACAAATATAGTTTTGAGAAATCTTTTCCATTGTAGACTCACGCCAAGGCACTTTGTTTATGCCAGGTGTTTTTCAAGGTCGAACAATTCTAGATATTTTTTTTAATGTTTAATCATGCTATAATTTCTTTTTTTGCCACTAGATGTCCTCATACACTCATTTATCAATGCCTGGATTTAGAAAATTTTACGAGGCTCTTCTTTTGAAATTCTTTATAAGTTATTTATCCTTAAGATTATATCTAGAAAGTTTTCACCTCTGTAAATTAGATAGTCAGTCCTTCTTTGAATCAATCTGAATTCAATTTTAAACGTTATTTTAAAAATAATTTATTTTAAAAATAAATTCTCCCCTTTTATAGTTGCTCACTGCTTTTAGATCACAATCTTTCTGGGGTCTTTGTTCTTTAGCTCTTCCCCATCAGGGGGTCAGTGACTTGCAATCCACAAGGAAAAGGAAAGAGAATGCTGGCTCACCCAGTTTCAGGATGCTGTTGAGAATCAGCTGTTTGGTGGAGCACCGCCGCTCCTCACTTTCCTTCTGGCTGGAGATGACTTGGGCTGCCTTGGCTCACCCGGCAGCCTTTCCTCCGTCCTTTCAGAGGATTTCTTCAGTCTGCTCTGATTGGCCGCTGCCTGATCCAAGCTCCTCTTTCTTCGTTGCCCCTCCAGGGCAACTTTCCGACCCTTTTTGGGTCATTGGGCGAAGCGAAATTGGGCTGAGTAGCCGGAGCTCCGGCTTCTTCCACCCGTCCTGTCAGCTACCAAAACCGGAAGTCCTTTATGAAACTATTCTTACAGCTATTGATGAAATAAGAAGTTACAGAAAAGAACAAGATATCAGCCTAGATATACGAACCCAAACTTTGATTACAACTAAAAAATCAACTACACAGAATATAATAGAAGAAGTGGAACAATTAAATACTATGACAGAAGATTCAACTGATCAACAAACACCCAGAAAAGGGACTGACAACATGGAAAAGGGAAAAAGACTTTCTATATAAACCAGAAGAAACCTGAGGATCAAGAAGAAGAACAGACTGAAGGGAAGATAAACATTTCAGGACAACTACGTCGAGATGGAAAAATAGACAGACGATTTGTCAGTCCTTTCAAAAAAATGGTGACCAGATGGCTTTTTTTTACTTCAAACAATATGCATAACAACACAGGGAGATTTATTGATGCTTTTTAAATATCTAAATGTAAAATTAGAAAATCAATAAAATTTTCTTTAAAAAAAAATCTTCCCTTTTTCTGGTTCAGTTAATTTTCTGGACCTTCTAAACTCATGGCTCCTGCTTGAAGGATCTTTGCACAAGTTAATCAATCGTTCTATATGGACATTCATACTGTCAAGCTCCCAATATTCTTATAGGGCATAATGATTAAAGTAGAAATTCAGTAGTTTCCTGAACTGGCCTGTCTTGATGAGCCAAAACAAGTCTTGGCCACTTCTCACCTGGATTTTTGCAACAATCTATATGGGCTTCCTTGAAAACTATTTAGTGTAAATTATGAACATTGAGTCAGGGGGTCATGTGAGCATGTTTTAAATATTTGAATGTATACATTACATTACATTACATTACATTACATTACATTACATTACATTACATTACATTTATTTGTTTGGTTAATTGTTTGCTCCTTTTAGTCTTTTGTTAATCTCCCAGAATTGACTTGGCAACCATATGCATTTAAATAAATAAGTAAAATGTTTTATCTTTGTCTCTCCTGCAGCAGTTACGTTTGTATAGAGAAAAGAAATGAAAGTAGTAAGTCTAATGGGAAAGCTATGATGAAGAATTAAAATGTGTGGGCAGGCTCTCAGAAAAAGTAGGCATTTTTTTCTTGCTCTGAGAGAAATATCAGAACTTAATTGAAATGTTATAGGATTTGTGAACTACTCTAGGATTGTAGACAGTTCTAAGTTTTATAATATAGTTTGTGTAGAATTACTTTTTATCTCATTCTACTTTGGTGGCTGAAAGTGAGGAAGATTCAAAGAAAGTGAACAACCACAGTACAAAAACTGTTAAGTATATATTAAACAATTAATTAATTTATTAACTAAAATCAATTAAAATCAATTATTTAATTAATTAAATTATGTGAACTAATAGACCAGTCCAATAAAAACAGGTAAGGAAGCTGTAGAAACAATAACATACTCTATCATTCTAGTATAAAAAATCCTCAAGGCTAGTGACTGTAACCATTCCATGAGAGAAAACCTATTGTAAGGACCCACCTCAATTTACATCTTAAGAAGACAGAACTCTTGGAACGGGTTTTCCAACAGGAATCTTTATTAAGAAAAACTGACTGAAGGCGTGCTAGACAGGATCTGGGGGACCCCCCTGATCATTCAATGTTTTAACGTGTTCCCAAGCAGTCCCACCCCACATTCCTTCCGGTCAATCCAAATTGGCAGATGGCTGGGTGTTAAATCCATCGGATCCCAAACGTTGCAATCTTCCCCCCCTTTTCCCTTGCTGCCGGTAAAAGGAAGCTTCATAGGGAGTGAGATCAAAGGCTGATTGCCGTATTGTTATTGTTAGTACTCCAGAGAGGGAATCCACAGAGGATGTTTCTTTGGAGGAATGCCAGTCATAAACACCCGTGTTTACTCCCCCCCCCCTTTGTAGTATGACAGAATCCAAAAGAAGAGTAAGAATTGGGTTTTCCCAGAGTAGATTAGTTAGAAATAAAATATAATTGGATTCTGACACCTATGACAAATCAAAACAAAATAGTAAAGGAGCAGAGATCACATAGCCCACAAAATGTATATACTGCCAAGGCCAATTAGCCAGTAAGAAAAGAAATTGTTTGTAGTAGATGAAGTAAAACCGGACAGCCCAGGTGTATTAATTAAAAATGAAGTGTAAATATTTTGGACATATAATTTGACAACAAGAGTCTTTGAGAAGATTCTGATGTTTTAAAAAAATGTAAAGCAGTAGACAAAGAGGATGACAGAAAACTTAATAGTTCAATGCTATCAAGAACATGACTTTCCAAAAAAATAAGAGAAGAAATTTGTGTCAATTAAGGCAAACTCTTTTCATGATGGAGTCACAAACAACTGAACAAGAACAATGTCATGTCTATGACATGTATCTAATTCCGTGTTTTTCAGACTTGGCAATTTTAAGATCTGTGACTTCAACACCCAGAATTCCCTAGCCAGCATGCTACTCTAACTGGACAAAGTGGAAACATCTTGCATCTGTGCCAACATAACTGTTGCGATTTAAAAATTATAATGCTAGATTACAATTAGAAATATTTAAAAAAAAACTATGATTTAGGACTAATAGCACCACTTGAGCACAATGTTCTTCCAGACAAAATATTTATTAAATAAAGTATTTATTAAATCTAAGAGGGCATGATTGCTCAGTGGTTAAAGATGCTGAGCTTGTCAGCTGGAAAGCTGACAGCCCAGGTTCAAGAACCAAGTGCTGAACAATGGGGTGAGCTTATGTTACTTGCCCCAGCTCCTATCCACCTAGCAGTTTGAAAGCATGGAAACATGAATAGATAAATAGGTACCACTTTTGTGGGAAGGTAATAGCATTCCATGTGTCAGTGTATCGTCATGCTGGCCACATGACCACAGAAATATCTGCCGTCAACGATGGTTCTCTCAGCTAAGAAACGGAGATGAACACTGCTCCCAAGAGTCAGACATGACTGGACAGGGGAAAACTTTATCTCATTAAATCCATTTTGCCTAACTTGGCATTGTTTGATGATGAAAGTACAATTTCCAGAAATTCCCACTCAGAAGCTGCAGAACATTGGGAGCTGCAATCCAATTTATCTGGTGTTCAATATGAATTTTTTAATATGCCAAGTTTGGGGTTTTGTTTGGGGGTTTGGAGTCTAGGGTTCACCCACTGTCCTGCAGTCATTTTGCTGAGTATTCCACATATCCTTTTGGCCTGCAACCCACCAGGCAAGATTGAAATTGCCCACAGGCTATTTAGTAGGTTTCCATGACTACCAATTACCTGAACTATGGTTCACAGACTGTGAAGGGAGCCATCTGTAATATTTCAACTACAGCCAGTCATATCCAATATAAGACATTACTAAATGTATAGGTTTTGATTGTTGTTGCCAAGTGTCAGGCATGCCTGATGCCAGAAAAATGGTTCTTTTAAGGACCTAGAGACAATGTTCAGACTGGTTGGTAAAGAGAATTTAAAGCTTTATTGTTTAACTGCAGCAGACACACTAAACAAACACAAAAAAGTACAACATACTCAACAAGATGCTTTCCTTTCAGCTGCTGTTTCAAGCAGCAGAGATACTCCAAGGCCCTTGATGCACGGCACTAAGCGCTTAAGCCTGTGTAGAAGCTCCATCTTATTGAGCAATTTTCAGGGATTTTATTGAAATCTGTTACTAAGATTTCATGTCGTTGCTTGTGTACTCACAAGATTTCAATACCTCACCTTCGCTGGATAACTCTGGGATGACACCAAAAATCTGATAAGGCAGTGCCCTCCACAGTTGTATGAATATTCCCCCTCCCCTTTTAAGCAAGAAATAAGCAGGTTCAGAATGAGCTATAAGTTTCTAGAGATTTCCTAATATGAAGGGGGAATCAAAATATGTGACTCAGAATCTTTTGGAATCCCACGATAATTGCAGATATGTTGTATTCCTTTGCTTTTCTTGCCCTATAGTTCTCAGCAAAAGATGGATAAAAGTCAGTCTCTCTCAAGGTCCCTCTCACAGTTACTATTTTTGACCCAGGTTTCACCTAAACTGTACTTGTGCCTTTGGTTTTTTCCTGCCCAGGTGTAAAACTTTGCTTTTTTCCACATTAAATTTTATGTTGTTGGATAGGGCCCATTGTTCAAGTCTGTTAAGATCTTTTTGGATCCTGAGCTTGTCTTCTGGGGTATTGGCTATTCCTGCCAGCTTAGTGTCATCTGGAAATTTGATGAGTTAAAAGTCTGAGAAATTAGTAAAACTTAATCCTAACTATGAATGCTGAGGATTACATAATTTCAGTACCAATTATCTGTGCATGTGGGCATGCTTACAAACATTACAGGAAGGAATAAAACAGCAATCAGCAGTGGCCAGTAAGTATAGCCTGGTGAAAGATAATAGCATAGATCTCTAATTGGCTTCTTTGTGCTTGCAGCATGTTTGATTTCAGCTTAGTATTACCAGTCTTCTTTCCACCAGCTCTATTATCTCAGACTGACACTTCCATTACTCTGAAGGGAGAAAGATGAACGTCACCTGTCAAGGGCTGGTTAATTGTGTTGCTAGATGTATGTTACCATGGTACAAGTTGGACATTTATGAACATAACTGCTTCCTCTGATGTCCGCCATCCTTCAACAATTGATACTGCTCTTACAGTAAGGGCATAATTGAGTGAAGGCACTTATCATGGAGGGGGCTAAAGATGGAACTATTGTGTGAGCTTCATTGTCCATACATTTGCCACAAATGAGGTAGCATTTGCTCTATATTATGTGTTGTGTTGTGGAAATGGAAACTAATGTTCCACTTCCATTTTTTTTCCAGATAAATGGCCAAGATGTCAAGAATCAGGAAGAAGCAGTGGCATTGCTTTCCTGTGATGAATGCAAGAAAATTGTATTGCTTGTAGCAAGACCAGAGATGCAGGTTAGAATAAATGGATGCACGGAGAAGGGATGATCTTTATTAGTGAATGTATATTCATTGTCATACATAAAGAATGAACAGCAAAAAAAATAACAATACAGGAATTGTATCAAAAAAATGAAAATGAGAATAAAATGTCTTCAACCTTTTATATATAGTATTATAAACAAAAGTTAATGAGAATGTAATTTTTTTCTACCTGCTAAGTAAAACCCTAAATACCTGTATGCATCTGGTTGATTATCTTATACTAATGATACTCAAACAAAAATAAAGAAACATTATGAAATTTCTTCTGTATAAGAAGAAATTTTCTCACATTAAATGGTACATATTTTTGTTGTGTATTTGCAGATGCTAAAAAATTTTTATACCATGTAGCAAACTGGCATATCTGGGTTTCATAATTTAGTTTGGATACATATATTATAGAAATTTATAGCAAGGTATGATTTGGTATGATATTGGATGATTTGTTTTTGTATTTATCTAGTAAAATGATTCATATTTGTGAAAACAGAAGTGCAGAGCAGACTAATAAAACATTAAAACGTGGAGGAAAAATATTAGCTGTGTTTCCTTTTGTATTTCTTTTTATATCCTTCTGTAATGTAAAAAAAATTGCATTGACACTACTGTATCCACCTATTACTGGTTTAGGAAAAGCTGCTTATGTTGCTGGTTTTTTTTCTCATGTTATTGATCTGATACTTTTCAGAACTGGTAACTGTGCAGAGTCACTATAAATTACACTGGGTAAATGTAATTTAATGTCACTTGAAATCCTTCCTTGACTATAGCAGTAATACAAGATCATAGTTTGAAGCATATATTTCCTTTATAGTCTTATGCAAGGAAGTAACAGGCAGTAGGGAGAAAGCAGAACTGCTTAACTCATTCTTTGCATCAGTCTTCATACAAAAAGAAATTATAGCCCAACAAACCAAAAAAACTACTCCAAAAGACAAACTAGAAACAAAAATTAAAATAAGTAAGAAAATGGTAAGAGAACACCTATCTGACCTTGACAAATATAAATCACCAGGACCCAACAGATTACATCCCAGAGTTCTGAAGGAGCTGGCAGATGTTATCTCAGAACCATTGTACCATATCTTTCAAAAATCCTGGAGCACTGGGGAAGTACATAATGATTGGAAAAGGGGTGTTGTGATTCTCATCTTTAAGAAAGAAAGAAAAATGGACCCAGGAAACTACAGACCAATCAGTCTAACATCAATACCTGGGAAGATCTTGGAAAAGATAATCAAAAAACAGATCTGCAAACAACTAGAAGCAAACAAAGTTATAACCAGTAGCCAGCACGGGTTTGTCAAAAACAGATCATGCCAAACCAATCTTATTTCATTCTTTGATAAAGTGACTAAATTAGTAGACCAGCGAAATGCTGTGGTCATAGTATACTTAGACTTCAGTAAGGCATTTAACAAAGTAGACCACAACCTGCTCTTAGTAAGCTAGAAAAAAGTGGGATAGACAACAACACCATCAGATGGATCTGTAGCTGGCTAACAAACCGTACTCAGTGAGTAGTCCTCGATGGTACTACATCCACATGGAGAGAAGTAAGCAGTGGGGTACCACAAGGCTCCGTCTTCATTATCTTCATAAATCTTAGATGAGGGAATAGAAGGGGAACTCATCAAATTTGCAGATGACACCAAACTGGCAGGAATAGCCAACACCCCAGAAGACAAGCTCAGGATCCAAAAAGAACTTGACAAACTTGAACAATGGGCCCTATCCAACAAAATGAGTTTTAATATGGAAAAGCAAAGTTTTACATTTAGGCAGGAAAAATCAAAGGTTTAAGTACAGATTAGGCAATACCTGGCTCAAAAACAGCAACTGTGAGAGGGATCTTGGAGTCCTAGTGGATGATCACTTGACTATGAGCCAGCAGTGTGCAGCAGCCACCAAAATAGCTAATACAATCCTGGGTTGTATAAACAGAGGCATAGAATCAAGATCATGCAAAGTATTAGTACCGCTTTATAAAACCCTAGTAAGACTGCACCTGGAATACTGCAACCAATTTTGGTCACCATACTACAAAAAAGATGTTGAGACCTTGGAAAAAGTTCAGAGAAGAGCAACTAAAATGATCAAAGGCCTGGAGACTAAAACATATGAAGAATGGCTGTAGGACTTCGATTTGGCTAGTCTAAAGAAAAGAAGAAATAGGGGTGACATGGTAGCAGTATTCCAGTATTTGAGAGGCTGCCACAAAGAAGAGGGGGTCAAACTATTCTCCAAAGCACCAGAGGGCAAGACAAGAAACAATGGTTGCAAACGTATCAAAGAGAGAAGCAACCTGGAATTAAGGAGAAACTTCCTAACAGTGAGGACAATTAACTAGTGGAACAGCTTGCCAGCTCGCTCCATCACTGGAGATTTTTTAAAAAGTATTTTATTAATTTTCTGTCATTACAATTCATTTGTGCTTAATGAACAACATGTTGTCTGGGTTAATTTTTGCTTAGTCATAAAAGTTTCTTACTCTCTATCTCGTTTTTTCAACCATTGATAAAATAAATTCCATGTTTGAAAGTATTCTGTATCTTCTTTTTCTTTAATTCTCAATGTGAGTCTATCCATTTCCACACAATCCAGTATTTTTCTTAATTATCACTTCCTCCGATGGTGTTATCTCATTTTTCCAGTGCTGCGCAAATACAATCCTCGCTGCTGTTAGTACATGTAATGTTAAATATATATTTTATTTATCAAAATTTCCTGGCATTATGCCTAGTAAAAAAAAGTTCAGGTTTAAAATCTACATGTTTCCCTAACATCTTTTCTAACCAAGTATGTATTTTGGCCCAAAAACTTTTTGCTTTAACACATGTCCACAATAAGTGATAGTATGTACCAGGATTTTGATTACATTTCCAAAATTTACTAGACATATTTTTAAACATTTTTGCTAATCTAACAGGTGGAAAATGCCATCTATGAAACATTTTACATGTTTTCTTTATATGAAGTAGCCATTGTCAGCTTATAATTTCTTTCCCAAAGATTTTGCCATTTTTCTAATTCTGTTATATCCAAAAAAATTTGCCCATATAATCATTGTTTCTTTCACTTGTTCATCTTCTATTTTTAAATTCAATAAAAAGTTATACAATTTTTTTCATCATTTTTTCATCAGAAGTCAGCAACACCTGATCAAACATTGTCTGATATTTATAAAAAACATCTTTGTCATACCTCGATTGCATTTGCAATCGGGGCCACCATGATAAGTCAATGCCGTGGTCTTCTAGCTCTTGTTTAGATTTTGATTTCCCATCTGTATTCAAAATATCCTTATATGTTAAGATTTTTGCAGATTTAACTAGAATTGGGTGAGCAAAGGCTTCCATCATTGATAGCCATTCTTGGATTTTCATATAAATTTTAGGTTTTATCTTTTCCTATACAGATAGTAATGCATTTCTTATGTAATGGTTTGGGAAATATCTATGGGTTTTATTGTTTTCATACGATAAAAATGCATGCCACCCAAGTTGCAGGTCATGTCCTTCTAAATATAACAACCTTTTGTTTCTGAGGGTTATCCATTCTTTTAACCATGTTAGAGCGCATGCTTGGTAGTATAAGACCCAATCTGGTAGTCCAAATCCTCCATTTTCTTTGACTTCTTGTAGCATTTTCAGTTTAATTCTGGCTTTCCTTCCTTGCCAAATAAATTTCAAGATCAATGTATTCAAATCATCAAAAAACTTTTTTTCTATTTTTATAGGTACTGTTTGGAATAAAAAAAAAGGAGTTATGGCAAAACATTCATTTTCACTGTAGCTATTCTTCCTAGCACTGATAATTGTAGGTTTTTCCATTTTTCCAAATCTATTTTTATTTGATTTAGTAATTATATATAATTATCTTCTTTTATCATTGCACATCTTGCTGTTAAGTATATTCCCAAATATTTAACTTTCTTAACTATTTGTAAGTCTATTTTTTCTGACAGTTGTATTTTTTGCTTATCTGTAAGGTTTTTAATTATAACTTTGGTTTTTTCTCTGTTTATTTCCAATCCTGCTATTTCTCCAAATTCTTCTATCTTTTTCAATAGTTTAGGCATTTTATCCAACGGTTCTTCTAGAATAAATACCAAGTCATCTGCAAATGCTTGTAGTTTATAATTTTCATCTTTTATCTCCATTCCTTTAATTTCCGAATCTTGTCTGATGTTCTTATTGAGAACTTCCAATGTTAGTATGAATAACAGTAGGGATAGTGGACATCCTTGTCTTGTACCTTTCTTTATATTAAAGTTCTCCATATGGTCTCCATTGACAATTACTTTTGCTGTTTGTTTATCGTATATTGTCTTAATAGTTTTTATAAACGTTCTCCAAAATCCATACAGTTTAACTGTTGTATCATAAATTGCCAACTTACATTATCAAAAGCTTTTGAGTGTCTAGGAAAATTAAAGCCATTTGTTTTCCTGGATGCATTTCATAGTATTCCAGTGTATCTAAAATAATCCTCAAATTATTTTTTATTTGTCTTTTTGGTAGAAATCCATTTTGATCTGGATGGATAAATTCAACCAAGAATCTTTTCAGTCTTTCTGCTATTATTGAGGCAAAGATTTTATAATCCACATTTCCCAAGAAAGCAGAACTCTTGGAACGGAATCATCCCAAAAGGAACTTTTATTAGGAAAAGTTGACAGCAGGCATAGAAGTCAGGATCTGAGGGTTTCCCGCTCAAATCAATAGGTTAAAGGAGCAAAAAGCAAACTCCACCCCAATAGTTCATCCAGTCAGTTCAAATGGGCCAATCCCCAGGTGTTAAGTCTGCTGTGGGAATGAGGCTGATAAGACTTCCCAAGACTGTTGTTGGGTTTTTGCACCTTCTCTTCCGCAGTGAGAGATAAGCCAGATGGTTGGAGGCCAACCATCCTTTCTCACCCCAGGTTGGCATCAAGGGGAGAACAGTTCAAAGAGCAAACAGATAGAGGAAGTGGAGAGGATACATTGTAGCAGCTAAGCAAAAGGAAAAGATACACAACAATTCCCCAAAGGTCTCTACCTCCACTTCTCCCGCAGAACCCGCAGAAGGGAAAAGAAAAGACACAACTAGTAAAAGTTCCCCTCCCACCAAAGAAATGGGTTCTGACATCTAATAATGATATTGGTCTGTAATTTTTTATCTGTGTCAAATCTGAATCTTCTTTTGGTATTAAAGTAATATTTGCTTCTGTCCATGTATTTGGTAATTTGGCCTCTGATAATACCTCATTACACACTTCCTTCATTGGTAAGCTTAATGTATCTTGTAGACATTTGTAGACCTCTGCAGGTAGCCAATCCGGTCCTGGGGTTTTATCATTTTTCTGTTTTTTTTATAGCTTATATCACTTCCATCATCGTAACTTTTTCATTTAGTATATTTTTCAGGTTTTCTGGAATTTTTGGTAAATTAGCATTTTCCAAGTATTGTATCATTTTTTCCTGAGAAATTTCTTCTACATCATATAATTTTTCATAAAATTCTTTAACTATTTTTTTATTGCATCAGTTTGAAATTGTAAATCACCCTTCTCATCTTGTAGTTTATTTATCAATTTCTTCTCTCTTTCTTTTTTCAGTTTATAGGCCAACCATCTTCCTGGTATCATGGTTCCGACAGATGAAACTCTTCAAAGAACTTCGAGGCATTGTTTACCTTAAAGAATCTTTATTCGAGTAGCAACACATCGGCACGTACATAGTCCAAGCCAAAATTTGGATTCCCCTCCCCTGAACACATAGTATCAAAGCACAATTCCCTCCTCTAATTTACTGTCATAAATCACATTCTCCAATTAGTTTGAAATGCAGACTTTCCCTCCAGATCTCCAACCCGCCACTTCTTATCATCTCTTATTTCAAACAACCTTGAATCACACACTACTACGATCTTGTTATGTCTAACTAATTCCCATACACATTCTTCCTCCCCCCACCAGTATCATCTAATTCTAACTCTAAGAGTAATACACAAGTTAAGGAAAATGGCTGCATCTTCATATGTTGTCAAAGCAAGAACATTCGATGTGAGCAGTGTTGACATCCGGCCCCCCTTACAAAAAGGACAGATCTTGTAATGTAAACAAAGCATATGTTACGGACTATTTCTCGGTTTGTTAGGGTGTTTCCTATAGAACCTTTTGATGAGTCTGTTGGCTTTCACATTTCTCGCTTTCACCCAAATGGCTTTGGATAGCAAGTATCCCTTCCATTGTACTAGGTACTGCAATTCCCCCTTAAAAATTCTAGAGTCAAGAATACGCTTTACTTCGTAGTGAGTGTGACCCGTCACTACAAGGGGCCCGGGTGCCTTCTTAGGGGGAGGTCTTAAAGTGGAGCCCTGAAAAGGTTTCAATAAGCTGCAATGGAAGACAGGGTGCACTTTCCCTAAAAGCCTAGGGAGTTTTAATTCTATTGTGACCGGGTTGATGATCCTTATGATGGGGAAAGGCCTCAAGAATTTCAGTCCTAATTTCTTACTGGGTAATTTGAGGCGTAAGTATTTAGTCGACAGATAAACCTTTTCCCCAACTTGAAATGTTCTTTGGGGAGCCCTCTTTTTATCTGCCTGCTTTTTATATGTCTTGGAAGTCTTTTTTAAAGCAGTTTTCATGGTTCTCCAAACTTCTTCCCACCCCCTCACCCATTGGTCAAGTGTCTGGGAAGCGGAGGGCACCTGAAGATATTCAGGTATTGGGCTGAACTCTTTTCCTCTGGCTACTCTGAAAGGCATGTAGCCAGTGCTGCTGTGGACAGAATTATTGTAAGCCACCTCTGCAAAAGGGAGGAGATCAGTCCAGTTGGTCTGTTGGTAGGAGACATAACATCTGAGATATTGCTCCACCATCTTGTTAGTGGCTTCCACGGACCCATTAGTAGATGGGTGAAAAGCGAATGATAGACCTTGAGATGAGCCAGTTAATTTAAGAAAGCTCCTCCAAATCTTAGCTGTGAACTGCACCCCTCTGTCCGAAATTATTTGCTTAGGGGTGCCACGCAGCCAGTAGATATGTTTCAGGAACAATTTAGTCAGTCGTTGGGCAGATGGGAGTCCTTTGCAGGCAATGAAATGAGCCTGCTTCGAAAACAGGTCTATCACAGTCCAGATGACAGTTTTTCCTCTACTTTCAGGTAGGTCTATTATAAAGTCCATAGCTGTTTCTTCCCATGGTTGAGAAAGGTCTGCCACTGGCTGCAGTAACCCAGGGGGTTTCCCTGGAATTCTTTTCATGGTGGCACATACAGTACAACTCCTGACATAATTTTCCACATCTCGTTTTAACCCTGGCCACCATAACTGCTGGCGGATAAGGTGTAGAGTTTTTAAATATCCAAGGTGTCCAGCTTGTTTTACGTCATGGCTGTGCTTGAGAGCATTGAGGCGGAGGGCTTCTGGCAAGTATAATTTCCATCCCTTGTAAGCCAAGCCATCCCTGCATGTTAGGGAAGTTTGATTGTCTTTGAACCATTGATCAGTGAGGAGCTCTTGTTTTATTTTCTTTGCCCCAGGGTCATCAGGGTTAGGGGCCCTGCAAGGTGTGAGTTGAGCGGCAGTTTGTGGATTGGAGATATCATTAACCTCTTCACGTTCGCTTTTCTATTGGGGCAGTCTGGATAGAGCATCAGCTAGGAAGTTTTTTCCTCCCAGTATGTACTTTAGAGTGAAGTTAAAATGGTTAAAGTACTGTGCCCACCGTACCTGCTTTGGGGACAGTTTGCGGGGAGTTTTCAGTGCTTCTAGATTTTTGTGATCTGTCCATACTTCAAAAGGCACCTTGCTCCCTTCTAGATAGTCTCACCAGTTTATTAGACCCCACCTAATTGTGAAAGCCTCCTTCTCCCAGATTGCCCACCTCCTTTCGCTTTCAGTAAAAAAATTTGAGGTGTAGGCACAGGGTTGCAAAACTCCTCTTTGGTTTCTTTGCAGCAATACAGCTCTGACGGCCACGTTGCTGGCATCGGCTTGAATTACAAAGGGCTCCTCTGGGCAGGGGTGTTTTAGGACCAGCTCAACAGCAAATAGTCTTTTTAGATTCTCAAAAGCAGTTTGTCAGCCCATAGTCCATGTTAGTGGTTGGCCTGGTCACGGTTTCCCTCCTCCCTTGCCTGTTTTGAGTAGTTCTGTAAGGGGTAGGGCAATTTCAGCAAAGGAGGGGATGAATTGACGGTAGAAGTTGGCAAAACCTAGGAAGCTCTGGAGCTGTTTGCGAGTCTTTGGGGGCTGCCATTCAATTACACCTTTCACTTTGGCTGGGTCCATTTCAATGCCCTCGTTGGAAATTCTATAGCCAAGATAATCTAATTGGGTCTGGTGAAATTCACATTTTGACAGTTTGACATAAAGCTTGGCATTCAATAGTTTCTTTAACACTTCTCTCACCAGCTTTATATGGTCAGTCATATTTGTGCTGTATATCAGGATGTCATCAAGATACACCAGAACTCCCTTGTATAAATGATTATGTAGGATCTCATTAATCAATTGCATGAATACCGCTGGGGGCCCCTGTAGTCCAAATGGCATGACTTTGAATTGATAGCTCCCCATGGGGCAGGTGAAGGCAGTTTTCCACTCATCTCCCTCCTTTATTCTCACCTGGTAATATGCCTCTCTCAGGTCTAATTTAGCCAGGTGGGTTAGTAAGTCCTTTAGGAAGGGGGTATTTATTTTCCACACTCACTGCGTTCAGAGATTTATAGTCTACGCAGAAACGAAGTGACCCATCTTTTTTTTCTTTAAACAACACAGGGGCTCCCACAGCAGACTTGGCCTGTTCAATGAACCCCCTCTCTAGGTTTTTGTCCACATATCGCTGCATCTCCTCCATTTTGAGGGGAGACATGGCGTACATTCTCGGTCATGGGAGTTTGGCTCCCGGCAACAGTTCAATGGAACAATCATTGGGTCGGTGGGGAGGCAAGGTGTCGCATTCCTTCTCATATGTTGTCAAAGCAAGAACATTCGATATTAGCAGCGTTGACACCTGGCTTATTTGCATTATTAAAAAAGTTTTGTTTTGCCCTTTTTATTTGTTGAGCCAATTCCTCTGACTCTATTAGGTTTAATTTATGTTTTATTATCTCCATTTGTCTTTTCACAGTTTTTTTTGTGTGGATGTATTTATAATTCTAACTCCAGTTTCTTGAATTCTTCCCTTAGTGTTGTAAATTGTTGTTGTTTTTCTTTGTTCTTTTTAGCCATATATGTTATAGCTAACCCTCTGAAATATGCTTTGCCTGTATCCCATACATTCTGAGTTGATGTCTCTTCCTTTTTATTTTCTTTAAAGAAAAATTGCATTTTCTTTGTTGCTTGTTCTACAAATTGTTTCTCTTTTAGCAGAGATTGATTCAAAGCCCATCTTGGTTTCTTCTTTAGCTCTTTCCAAGTCAGCTTTATTGGATTATGGTCCTCCCAAATGTTAGGTTCTAGCTCAATCTCATATATATTAGTTCTTAGCTTGGGGGACATCCATATCATATCAATTCTAGACCACGATTTATGTCTATTCAAATAAAATGTGTACTGGGTCTTTTCTGAGTTTCTTTCTCTCCAAGTATCCTGTATAGAAATTTCTTCTGTCATTCTAAAAAACGCCTTAGGGAGTGTCTTTCTTCCCTTTTTTCCTGTTTTACTGCTTCTATAGTCTAATTTTCTGTCTACAATTGCATTAAAATCTCCTATTAAACAAATATTTTGATGTTAAAAATGGAGTCCAATCTATATCTTTTCGCGTCCCAATTAATTAATATCCCCTCCGGGACCAACCATCTGAAATTCACTCCTTTTTCATTTAATTTTATAGTCAAGAATTGGAAGTATTTTCAAGAATCTCTTATCCTCCTAGGGATCTGTTTCAGGACCACAATTTCTTTTTTCCTGTACATCACTGGTTCATCTCTCACTCTTTTCAGTATTTCATCTCTGATTGTTTTTTTCACGAATCTAACATGTACCTCCCTAGGGACTCTGTGTCTCCTTGCATAGGTTGAGTTAATTCTATAGATTTGATCCAATTCTCCTTCCATCTCATTTTTTTCCACTTCTAGTGCCTCAGCAAACAAGTTAGTAATAAGTTCTGTTAGGTCTTCCTCATCTTCAGTTATGTTCTGTAGTCTTAAAAAGTGTGATGCTTTTCCATCTCCAGTACTGGACTGGATCTTCCAAGCTTTTATTTGCCTGTGCTAATCTTTGATTTTCTTCTTTTATTTCCTCCATCTTTTTCTCAGTTTCTTCTGATTTCTCTTCCATTTTCTGGATTCTTTGCTCATTCTTTGTAATCATTTGTTGGAAGTTTTCATTTATCTTATCCAAATTATTTTTTGTCTCCTTGTGGTTTCTTCTTGTGTCTTCTTTATGTGAGACAATTGCTTCCTGAATTGATTGCAGTGTTGTTTGCATTTCTTTTTTAAAGTTGTTTGCTTTTTCTTGTTGAAGCATGGTTTCAATCAATCTCTGATATACTGGGCTGGCCGCCCCAGATGATGGTGCTGAAGCTGGTTTCTTAGCAGTTTTAGCAAGGTTTGGGACACTCATTTTGGGTTTTGGTTTTTTTTATTCCCCTCCCCCAGTTATCCTATTATCAGTCTGTTGTGCCCCCTGGAAAGTATCTTTATCTGCAGAGAAAAACAAATCTTGTATCCAATACACCCTTATACAATTTAAATTTTACATCATGTTGTGTAGTTCTTATAGTTCTTATCTAATGTGCCACAAAAAACAAGAGTTTTGTAGTTCAGTTTTATCTGTCAGTATCAGGTCTGGAGGGGAGGTTATAAAGTCTACTACGGCTGTCAGAACCCGTTTCTTCCCTGGGGGGGGGATCTACTTCATTTCTTTTCATTTCTTTCTGTGGGTTCTGCCATTCTCCTGACGGGGAGGGGGAAAGGTTCTGTGGATTGCCTTTTGCTTTGCTACATTGTATCCTCTCTAAATCCTTGCTCTTTGAACTGTTTATCCCTTGATGTCAACCCAGGGTGAGAAAGGAATGTTCCTCTGGCCATCTGGGTTATCTCTCGCTGTGGAAGAGAAAGGTGCGTAGACCCAACATGTCTTCACAGGCATGAGAATGGACTCTGTTATCAGTTCCATTCCCACAGCGGACTTAACACCTGGGGATTGGCTCATTTGAACTGACTGGATGAACTATTGGGGTGGGGTTTGCTTGGGACTCTTTTAACCTATTGATCTGAGTGGGAAACCCTCAGATCCTGCCTTCTATGCTTGCTATCAGCTTCTCCTAATAAAAGTTCCTTTTGGGATGAGAATGTTCCAAGAGTCCTGCTTTCTTGGGATGAGGTTTTGAAGTGGGTCCTTACATTAGGCAGGATCTGCAGTAATAGTCAACCCGGAAGGAAGATCCTTACCGGGGGGCTAATCAAACAATATCTGATATCAGAACGGAAAGGGAAGAACCTGCCATAGGGAGGAGTTCTCCCACCAGGCAGAGCCCAGCAGATACAGTTCTCAATCCTTGAGCTCATTGGATGAGGTGGTGGTCGCTGAACACCGCAACAAACCAAGGTGGTCGATGGGCATCGGGAAGAAGAAGGACTGGGAAAAGATATCCAGGAAAGTGACACTCAAACGTGGCAGTCACCAACTGGGTTGGAAGGTCGAGATGGAGAGGTCACTTCTCCTCAGTGAAGGTGAAGATGACTGGCCACCCTACTCCAACTGGTTCCTGGAGCAAGCCATTGATATGCTGAGGGTCACCTTTGATTCCCTGAAGGAAGAGAAAACTGACCCATGCCGAGGCACCGCCAACCCAGGCTCAGCTGAAGGGACGGATGAAGGGGGGGTTGAACCAGCAATCCCAAGCCCTTCCACCGGCACCATGGAGGCAGCAACCATCACTACAACCACAGCCACCCCCGGGCGAGCTGCACCAGCCAACGATGATGGCTACCAACCCAGGAGACGGAGGGGACATCGAACCATCCGAAAGTTCCAGCCATTGGTGGTGAGATACTGTGGAGAGCCGCTCTGACTGGGTTTTTTCCTGACTCAAGTATTAAACTATATGGAAGAATATGGTCGGGAAATACCTAGCAACCGTGGTTGAATAGGGATTGTACAAACAGCCCTAGATGGCAACGCAGCTGACTGGGTGGTAGACCTCCATGACGCTGATGCCCCAGAACTGCAAAACTTCAATCAGTTCATGGCAGCTCACAGGCACCGTTTTGAGTATCCCTTGGCTGACTGAAAAGCACGGGAGCGCATCAAGACTGTCAGATAGGGATAGCGACCCGTAGCGGAATACACACAAGAATTCCGAGCCCTGGCCAGCAAGCTGAACTGGCCAGAAGATATACTGGTGGGCCATTTCAAAGATGGCCTGAATGATGATCTATATTATGCCTGCATCCCTCGGGGAGACCTGGACTGGCTCCAAGACTGGTACATCCTGGCTGAGGAAGCAGAGATCGATCGTGCCAGAAGGCAATGACATGGGGGGAGATCCTGGGGGAAGTCACCAGCGAAGGCACCCCGAGAACCAGCAAAGCAAGTCCCCACCACCCCAAGGGTGACAGGTTGTTTCAATGCGGGAAGGAAGGGCACCCCACCACCGAGTGCCACTCAAAGACCCCCGTCCAGAAACCTGACTGAGCCACTGGAGGGAAGCCCGGAAAGACCCTGGTAAAACCGAAGGAGATGGCTATGAAAAGCATGGAAGTCATCGAGTTCTCAACCCCACCAAGGCAGGCAAGGGGAACTCCAACACCACCAGGAGGGCCACCTGATTCCTCAGACAACAACTCAGAGGATGAACCCCTTGTAAGTGGACCCATCGTGCCCCTCACCGGAACCATAGAACAGTTTAGCTCCAGAATGCCTGAAAAGGTTATGCTTAGGGCCCTCATAGACTCAGGCTGCACTCGCTTCCTCATAAGCCCAACCCTAATGGGGAATTTAGGGATTCCGGTGAGGAGGCTGAAGAAACCGATTTCATTCAGTCAATTAGATGGGTCCATTGCAGGGGGGACGCCAGCTACTCTTGCCATATTGCCTGTCCAGCTCACCATAGGGGATCACATAGAGACTCTAACATTTGTGGTGACCCCTGGCATGGAATGCCCCCTCATTTTGGGTATGGCATGGTTGACCAAGTGGAACCCGAGGGTGGACTGGAGGACAGGAGAACTGAGATTCCCAAAAGGGAAACTAGAAGAGGGAGCCCCGACTCAAACCTGGAACCAGGGAAGCTCCGTTGAAAGCGCAGTAGTGGTGGGGGAAAAGGAGTTGCAGGATATACCAGAGGAATACCGGGATCTAGCTGAAGTGTTCAGCGAGGAGAAATCTGATGAACTGCCCTCCCACCGACCCACCGACTGCACCATTGAAATACTCCTGGGGGCAAAATTACCTAAGCCAAAACTGTATTCCATGAGCCCAAAGGAGCTGGAGGGGATGCAAAAGTTCATAGACAAAAATCTAGAACGGGGATTTATCCAACCAGCAAAGCCCAAAACCACAGCCCCTGTGTTATTTTGCAAAAAGAAAGACGGGACTCTTCACCTCTGCGTGGGTTATAGGTCTCTTAACGCAGTGAGTGAAAGTAACCTTTACTCCCTCCCTCTGACGAAAGACATGCTAGCACATTTGTCGAAGGGAAAAATCTTTTTGAAACTGGACTTAAGGGAGGTATATCACAGAATCAGAATTAAGGAGGGAGACGAATGGAAAACAGCCTTCAATTGCCCCTTAGGATGTTTCCAATTCAGCGTTCTGCCTTTCGGGCTTCAAGGGGCACCTGCAGTGTTCATGCAATTAATAAATGATGTGCTCTGGGAGCACCTATATAAAGAGGTGCTTGTTTACCTGGACGACATCCTGATATTTACTGAAACAAAAGAGGAGCACGTAAAATTAGTTAGAGCAGTACTGAAAAAACTCCGAGCAGCCCGCTTGTATGCCAAGCTATCTAAGTGTGAATTTCATAAGGAAAAGATTGACTACCTGGGGTATCGTATCTCACCAGATGGCATAGAGATGGATCCTGAAAAGGTCTGAGCTGTATTAGAGTGGGCTCCGCCCCGCACCAGGAAACAATTGCAAAGCTTCCTTGAATTTGCTAATTTTTATTGGCAATTCATTCCCTCCTTTGCACAAATCACATTGCCAATTAGTAACATACTAAAGACCAAAGGGGAGGGGAATCCAAAGCCAAGCCAGCCTTTGAAATGGATGGTAGAATGTCAAACTGCATTTGAAAGACTGAAAAGACTATTTTCTGCAGAACCAGTTCTAAGACACCCTGATACTGATAAACCATTTGTGATTCAAGCTGATACCAGTGATGTGGCCATGGGGGCCGTACTGATGCAGGAGAATGATGAAGGAAAATTACAGCCTTGCATGTACACATCGAGGAAACTCACAGAGACAGAGCAAAAATGGGCAGTCTGGGAAAAGGAGGCTTACACTGTCCAATGGGCCCTCCTAACCTGGTGACATTTCCTGGAAGGGAACAAAATCCCCTTCCAGGTATGGACCGACCACAAGAACCTAGAAGCCCTAAAGATGCCCAGAAAATTAACCCCTAAACAAGCAAGGTGGTCTCAGCATTTCCACCTATTTAATTTCACCCTAAAGCACTTACTGGGAGGGAAGAATTTCCTAGCCGATGCTTTGTCCAGGCTGCCACAATACAACAGCAATAGAACAGATATCCACTCATGCCATCAAAACAGATGGCAGTGCAAGTCACCACCCGAGCACAAGCCAAAATCCAGAAGCCTCTAGTAAGTCAAGCAGGGATTGAATTCAAAAGAGCGCTAGAGACCAATGAATGGTTCCTAAGCCACAAGAACCTATGCACCATGAATGATGGACTGCCATGGGTGGGAGGGAAACTGTACATTCCCAAAAGCCAGAGACTGATTTTTATGCAGGTATGCCATGACTCAAAATCAGCTGGACATTTCGGATTTGAAATGGCAGTTTTGGTGGCCATCGATAAAAAAGCTATGTGGCTAGTTGCCCGATATGTGCTGCAGCTCCTTCCCCTCCTCCTATCATGGTAGAAGGTGAACGCATTTTGAAATTAAAGAGATTCTAGACTCCACAATACCTAGTAGCATGGAAACATCTGCCTCCTCCCCAAAATGAATGGGTTCCCAGATTACTTAGTAAATTTCATGCTGCATATCCAGATAAACTAGACTAATCTCTGTCTATCTCTTTTTGTTTTGTTTTCTACAGGTGGATCTTTCTTTTTTTCTAAGGGGGGGCATGTCAGAATCCATTTCTTTTCATTTCTTTCTGTAGGTTCTGACATTCTCCTGAGGGGGAGGGGGGAAGGTTCTGTGGATTGCCTTTTGCTTTGCAAAAGCTTCCTCTCCGGTGTTTCTAAATGCTTGCTCTTTGAACTGTTTCTCCCTTGATGTCAACCCAGGGTGAGAAAGGAATGTGCCTCTGGTTTATCTCTCGCTGCGGAAGAGAAAGGTGTGAAGACCAAACAACGTCTTCACAGGCATGGGAACGGACTCCGTTATCAGCTCCATTCCCACAGCGGACGTAACACCTGGGGATTGGCTCATTTGAACTGACTGGATGAACTATTGGGGTGGGGTTTGCTTGGGACTTTTTTAACCTATTGATCTGAGTGGGAAACCCTCAGATCCTGCCTTCTATGACTGCTATCAGCTTCTCCTAATAAAAATTCCTTTTGGAATGAGAATGTTCCAAGAGTCCTGCTTTCTTGGGTTGAGGTTTTGAAGTGGGTCCTTACATTAGCCCTCGTGACCAGAGTCCAGAGTCAAAGAGTTGTGAATCAAGTGATGTTTGTCCTGCTTCTTTCTATCTTCAGCTGTTTATTACAGTTCTCGGGGGTTTTGAGGTCATCCAGCTGGCTGCTTATCTCTGTCTGGGCTCTCTGCCAAGTCTATCTGAAGCATAACATACTGAAAGATTTTTTCTATCTTCCACCACTAGGTGGAATAATAATAGGAGTTTAAATCAAAAGTTATTCATAAGATTAGTCTCATCCTATTATTTTTCCAGCATAAATTAATAATTTTGACAGTTGTTTAAGTTTAGCAAAGCAATTTCTTTATATTAATTCTGATTTATCATTCTGTATTCTCTATTCCCCTCCTTCTTAAAGTTTTCTTCCTGCCACTTTTGTTTCTCTGGTAGGGTGCAGAGAAAATCCCCTTCCTCCAGTCACGTCTGTGGAATTCTTGCCTTGGGGAATTTGTCTGTTCCAGGGAATAGTGTTAAAAAATGGTAGAGAGGAAGAAAATCTTCTCACCCAGTTCTATGACACACTGTTACTGATCCACTTGTAGGGCTAATCCTTGCCCTTCCTGGCTGTCAGTAGCTCTTGGACGGATCGCATTTATGCGGTCTGTCTTTCTTCTGTCAGTTTGGAGAGATTTCCTCAGATCAAACAGGCCAACCACCATCTGCCCATGATCAATGAGGGTCCCCTCCTTTATTGTCGCCTCTCTGGGGCAACCTTTGGCCCTTTAGGGCCCCCTGGCAGAAGGAAATCAGCTGGGGGATGTGGAGCTCTGCTCTCCCCACATCTGTATTACTACGACCTCAAACTGGATATCCCCATCACTGGAGATTTTTAAGAAGAGTCTGGACAATCACTTGTCTGAAATGGTATAGGTTCTCCTGTGTGAGCAGGGGGCTGGACTAGACCTCCAAGGTCCCTTCCAGCTCTATTCTATCCTACTCTACTATTCTACATTCCAAATGGCCCTTAAAGAATAAGCAATAAGGTAGGATAAAGAAAGCAATTCACTTCAGGTTTATATAGTTTGGATATGGGAGTTATAGACTTGGATGACTTTCCAGAACTATAAATGGCTTGCTGAAACATTCTGCCTATAGGGTCTTAAGGAGTTTATACTAGTGATGAATCTGTCTTTCTGGATACAATTGTACAACAAACAATGGCTCCCTAAGGTTACCATTAATCTATTCTGGCCCCCTAAAACAGTTAAATAGGCCAAAAGACAAAAGGAAATATTTTATTCCAATTTGCAACTTATATCTAGACACTACTGGCATTTCAAGTTCTTGCTAAACTGAAGAAATTGTTAAGAAAGTAAAAGTACATTTAGACATGGATTAGATCCACTCTGTTTACAGTCACATTAAAATAAAGTAGAGTTAAATTAATCTTGCTTAATCTATCATGTTGACATCCATGAGATTATAGTATGATTCCAATCAAAATTCATCCTGATTGGGAAATTCTAGGAGTTGAAATCCACAAGTCTTAAGGTTGGACACCCCTGCTTTAGAAGCTTTGTAGGATCCCATTCTTCAACTAGCTATCAATGATTTTGAAAAAATATTGTATTACAGTAATACTCCAAAATGCTTTCTCTCTCTGAACTTAGCAAACTCATTGCTGGAGGAAGGGAACCCAACATACTGTCATAGCACTCAGACCACTGGTGCTTTGGGACATTCAGTTAAAGTAAATTGTGTTGGTATTTCATTTATATGATAAGACCAAGCCACAAGATGGTCCTTGATATATTAAAATTGCAGCATCAAGCAGGAAATAACTTTTCTTTGTCTAATATATAAGAATGCCATGAGAAATATGCAGAATTTATATATAAATCTGTTGAAAGGTAACCACAGAATATAAATTTTCCCCTTAAAGTGTCTTCATTTTAAAATATCTGTCTTTCAAGATAATTGATGTAAAGAATGCTGACAGTGATACTTCTATATCTCATGGTCATGACAAGTATTACGAAACAGTTATTTTACCCAACTCACTGTAAAAAAACATGTATTCATATGAACATGTCATTTATATATTGAAAACATCCTTTGGTAGCCAAAATAAGCATTATTCTGGTTGTATTTTACTTTCCTACTTTATACTCAAGCACCTCCACGGAAGGGCTGAAAAGCAAAACATGCCTTAAAGGCACTTTGTCAATTATTCTTGTGTTGTTGTAGATCCTGTTACTGGACGTTTACCTGAGAAATCAATAAGACAAATGTGATTAAAACACACAAAGAGGATTCAGTTGAAGTTCAGGCAATGTGTCACAGCCTTGAGTGGAGCTGGCTAAGCAGGAAGAAACTAGTTGTCTCTTGGCCAAATTTAATAGATTTTAATTCTTTTAATTTTTTTTAGTCCTAGAAATAAAGAATGTAACAGTTTAATGTTTGTTCAGGTATTCCTTTTGTACATTTTATCAGGAAATGTTTTATATATGCTATTCTCCTTGTTTTGAGAGAGAATCACTGCTATGTATTTAACAAAGAAAAATGGCTTAAGCCATTTTGCAGTGCTCAATTTGGTCTGCCTTTTTGAAAGGTAAGCTTCAAGAACAAAGTCAGTTGTTATTATAGTAAGAATTAAATACTTCTGCCATTTGGCTTTACCGTTGAAATAATGCATTATTGTATTTCTTACAGTTGGATGAAGGGTGGTTGGATGATGAAAGGAATGAATTCTTAGAGGAGTTAAACTTGGAAATGTTGGAAGAACAGCATGATGAAGCAGTGCAATACATAGGCAATGAAGTGGAGCAGGTAGGTTTGACATTAAATGTAGAAGTGCATTTTTTAATAAACTAATTAAAAGTTACTGTACATTTCATGAGAACGTTGCACTGATGTACCTCAGCAGTGACAATTAACCAGTGGAACAACCTGCCTCCAGAAGCGGTGAATGCTCCAACACTGGAAGTTTTTAAGAAGAGACTGGACAGCCATTTGTCCAAAATGGTATAGGGTTTCCTGCCTGAGCAGGGGGTTGGACTAGATGACCTCCAAGGTCCCTTCCAACTTTATTATTATTATTAATAAAGTGAGAAGCTGGTAACAATAACAGACAATAAAATATTAAAAGGAGAAGATTAGAAGGCATGCATATTTGTATTCCTAATTTTTCCTTTTATATATTTTATATACATATTATTAGTTTTTTTACAATAACAATCTTTAGTGTTTAGTAAGCAATGCGTTGTCTGGTTCACATATTTAACATTAATAGTAATATAGTTTCCATTCCTACTCTTTATTCCATTTTTCTAGCCTTTTATAAAAAATTTCCCATGTTTGAAAGTATTCTGAATCTTATTTCATTTTCAATGTGAGCCTATCCATTTCTGCACAGTCCAGGATTTTCTTGATTATATCTTCTTCAGATGGTATTTCTTCATTTTTCCAATATTGAGCTAATGTAATTCTCGCTGCTGTTAATACATGTAGTATTAAGTATACACATTCTTTAACATAGTTTTCTGAGATTATACCTAAAAGAAATAGGTCCGGTTTATAGTCTGCATGTGTTCCTGTCATCTTCTCTAGCCACCTATGTATTTTTGACCAAAATTTCTTTGCTTTAGGGCATGTCCACCAAAGATGGTAGTACGTGCCTGGATTTTGTCTACATTTCCAACAATTGCTAGACATATTTTTAAACATTTTTGCTAATCTTGCAGGTGGTAAATGCCATCTATAGAACATTTTGTATAAATTTTATTTATAGGTAGCTGCCCTCGTTATTTTATAGTTTCTTTCCCATAAGTTTTGCCACTTTTCTTTTTTTTTTAAAAAAACCAAGTTTTATTATTTTTCCAATTTTACAAAGCTCCAGGTATTAAGGAAGCAACATGGTGATTGGGTAGTCCATAGTCCAATAACAAGCTCTTTCATACATATGTCAGGTTACATCATCAAAAATTTCCTCTCTGTTTCCCTTGGTTATTATATCACATTCAAATTAATACATTGCTAGTTATAACTCAATCGGTTGAAACATTTATCAATATCTTTTGACTTATACCCCTCCATATCCTGTTTTTAACTTTTATCTAATTTCAGTTACAGTATTCCAGTTAGCTTAATGTCCATAGTATTTAGGTTTTGGATAGCCCACAGTTTCCTTAGTTCATTACAAAATAGTTATCATATCTAAAATACACTTATTATTTATTCAGATAAATTCTTACTTTATTTCACAACCATATTCTATTTCTCATCCTAATATCATCACTTACTAATAAAATAACCTTTATCGTCTCAATCCATCTTCTATATTATAATTCAAAACTATTATTCTAATAACTAATTTTTATTTCCCTTATAGGTCTAAATCCTAAATATTAAATCAATTAATGTCTTTTAAAATCTCCTTAGCCCATTAAGTGAAATTTTAGGCTCTTCCATTAAAGGTCACATAAAAAAACCCCATTTTTAAGTCTAACTCTGGCCTTCCTTTTGTGCCAAGCAGGCTTCCATAGCAGTGCCTTTAAATCCTCAGGTGGATCTCCCTTCATTCCTGCACATGTCATTTGAATCAAGGGAGACCATCTAGTTATCAACTTTTCAAGGAAGCTAGTCCCTTCATAGTCATTAGATTGTTGGCCTAATAATTTGAGTCTCCATATTTGGCTTAGTATATTTGTCGTGAGTTCAGGCTGGTCTTCTTCTTCTTCTTCCGGTTTCAGCTGATTTAAATAAAAAGTCATATTCAATGTTGTAGTTGTTGTTTAGTTGTCTGGGTTATCTAAATTCTCAATGTACTGTGTATGTAGGTCTTCAGCACCTTCCATCTTAGTGTTGCTTTCTTCAGTTTCTGTTGCTGTTAGAATTGCAGCTTTTTTAGTTGAAATCAAGGTTTGGTTATCAGGGTTCTGAGTAGGTTGTAGCTGGTATTCTTTAAAGTCCACTTTAGTGTTAATTCCTTCTTCTTCTGTTGCCTTTTGAGTTGTAAGTTCATCAGTTGAAGTCTGGGCTGCATTTTGTACCTTTAAAGTGGCATCTTTATCTTTCAGTCTGGAATTTATTAGCTCAGTAGCCTCTAGGATTTTTTCCAGTATAAGTTTGTAGTTAAGTTGTGGGTGGTATTCCTCCATTTCTGTGGTGTTTACAGATAGTCCTTTAGTGGAGGCTATTTTTGATAAAAGTCAATAAATGTCCACCTCCACTATAGAGAGTTATTTTCACCACCCAGCTGTTTCAAATTCTTATCTTTTTTGATAATGTCAAGGACAAATCTTAGTCTCACAAGTCTCCCAGTCAGAAAATAAATTCACTTGCTGTACCAAATTTCACCACAAGATGTCCCCAGTAACATGTAAAATCTTTTCCCAAACTCAAGTTAGGCTTTTGTCCGGTTTAAAAAAGGAAGAAAGAAATATTCTTTTTTTCCCCAGCTTAGCAGATAGGTAAAATAATAAGTCTCTATAGGAATAGAAACCTTTTGGGACCCCAGGTATCCAGAAATTACAAGTCTAAATATTTAGTCGTTTAGTTTAGTTTTTTTTTTTTTCCCCTTAGCTTTATATTCCCAGAGTAGGCAGAAGCCGCAGAATTAAGAGGGGAAAAAAAATAATTTCCAAAGGCTTTTACAGGAGAGTAGTTGGGAAGCAAGAAAGGTAAGGTAAGGTCTCACCCAATTCCTCCACGTTGCTTTCATCATGCTTAGTAGTTCTTTTGGCTTTTGGCTGGAACGGCTTGGTGATCGGCCATTAACATGGCCGATCTTTTCTTCGTAGGTCCAAAGGAGCTGCCTCAGATCAAATGGAAGGGCTGCTGCCCTTCCATGATCTGTCGAGGGTCCTCCTCCAGGGCGACTTTCGACCCTTTCCAGGGTCTTCCGACGGAGGGAAACCAGACGGCGGAGAGAGCGCTCTCCCCGCGCGTCTGCTGGCACCGCGATTGCAAACCAGAAGCCACTTTTGCCACTTTTCTAACTCTACATTGTGGCCAAAGATTTTGCCCAAGTTATCATTGTTTCTTTAACTTGTTCATCTTCCATCTTTAAATTTAACAAAAAACTGTACAATTTCTTAATCAATTTATCATCTGATGATAGTAATATTTGATCAAAAGCTGTCTGATCTTTGTAAAAACCATATATTTTAGCATCTTTCTCATTTGCATTTGCAAATGTGGCCACCATGATAGCTCTATGCCCTGTTCTTCCAGTTCTTGTTTAGTTTGTAGTTTCCCATCAGTATTCAAAATATCTTGATAAGTCACAAGTTTCTCATAATTAATTAAATTTGGGTGTACAAATGCCTCCATTGTTGAAATCCATCCTGGTATTTTCATATAAATTCTCGATTTTATCTTTTCCCATTCAAAAGCAAAGCATTTCTTACATAGTAGTTTTGAAAGTATTTATGAATTTTGTTCTTCCCATACCATAGGAAGGTATGCCATCCAAGTTGTAGGTCATCTCCCTCTAGGTATAATAATCTTTTATTTCTAAGGGTTATCCATTCTTTTATCAGCTGCTTGATAATATAAAACCCAGTCTGGTAGCCCAAAGCCTTTATTTTCTTTCGCTTCTGTAACATTTTCAATCTAATTCTGGCTTTTTTCCCTTGCCAAATAAATTTCAATATTAATGTATATATAAATATAAATATATCCCCAGGTATTTAACTTTCTTAACTCCCTGAAGATCTGTTTTTTTCTGACAATTGTGGGGTTTTTTTGTTTATCTGTAAGGTTTTTAACTATAACTTTAATCTTTTCTCTATTTATTTTCAGTACTGCTACTTCCCCAAATTCTTCAATCTTTGCTAATAATTTAGGACTTGTCTCCAACGGATCCTCTAGTATAAATACCAAGTCATCTGCGAATGCTTGTAGTTTGTACTTTTCATCTTTTATCTCCATTCCTTTACTTTCTGGGTCCTGTCTAACATTTCTATTCAACACTTCCAATGTTAAAATAAATAATGATGGAGATAATGGACACCTTGTCTTGTACCTTTTTTAATATTGAAATTCTCCATAAGATCTCCATTCACAATTATTTTAGCTGTTTGTCTATGATAAATTGTTTTGATTATATTTGTAACATTTTCTCCAAAATCCATATAGTTTAGTTGTACCATAAATTGCCAATTAACATTATCAAAAGCTTTCTGTGCATCTAGAAAAATTAACGCCATTTGTTTATTATTCTTTATTATTCTCTTTGGTAAGAATCTATTTTGATCTGAATATATAAGTTCAATCAGAAATATCTTTAATCTTTCTGCTATTATTGAAGCAAAAATTTTATAATCCACATTTAGTAAAGATATTGATCTGTAGTTCTTTATCTGAGTCAGGTCTGAGTCTTCTTTTGGTATTAGCATAATATTAGCTTCTATCCATGTACTTGGTAGTTTGGCCTTTAATAGTACCTCATTACACACTTCTTGCATTGGTAAAGTTAATGTATCTTGTAGACAGGGCTTTTTTTGTCATAGAATGCAGAGTTCCAGCACCTTTTTTTGATGGATTTTCCAGAGTTGCGTTCTTTTCCTATTGTTTCCCTTCCTATCCTCATTTGTTTTTGAAAATGCCCCGTTGGCAGTATGATGTGAGCAGGGTCCCCTCCAGTGCTGTCGGCCTCCTCTCGGAGGAGCCATGAGGCGCCGGAGCACCACAGCCAGAGTGTGGCTTGATTGGCTGGGTCGGACCATGTGGTGTGGAAGCCGATGGTGGTGGTGGGAGACACATAAACATGGAGGCCATCTTTCATGAGAGAGTGAGTGAGCCTTTTGCCTTCCCTTACAGAAGGTGGGATGTGAGGTTAAAAAGAGGAAAGAAAAGTGGCTGGCGTGGAAGTGAAGTGTGTTGCCCGACAGCGAAACTTTGCTGTTTCAGTTCCTTGGGTAGTTCAAAGGCTGGGATGTCTACGAAAATCTCTTTTTAGTCTTTTATACTTTATATTCAAACTGCAGAGGGGAAGAATAAGAATAAAGCTAATGTCTTGTGATTTGGAGGTATTATTATTATTAATAATATATATTAATTATGTATTGGTCAGATGTAAAGGTAGACCTACAGTATGAGGTTTAATCAAATCTATTTATTAAATTGGGTTTAACTTAAAGGTAAATTAAAAGTAATCTGTTCACGGACAAAGTTACAATTTTAATTTGTTTCAAGTCAAATTAAACTCCAAATGTAATTTTTTCCAAGTTGTTTGACAACTTCTTAAAAATAATTCAATCTTTTACAAGCAACCAAATTTTGTTTTATTGGGCCAATTTCATTCCACACAGAAAGCTGACATTTCCACTCATTAAACTAAATGGGTATGCCAATGGTAAATGTCCCAAAAGATTAATAAAATGCCTTCTTGTAATTTAAAGCCACACAGTGCGTGGTAACATTAATAGTATTAACTTACCTTGAACAAAATCCTAGTCTTTCAGATACACTAAAAATTGAAGGGTTTTTTTTTTCAACTACAAAGGTAAACCTTGTAGGGTAGGCAAGGCGGGTTGTATGACGTGTGTGAGTTCTGGCACCTTTTTTTTTTTTTTTTTTTTTTTACAAAAAAAGCACTACTTGTAGACACTTGTAAAATTCTGCCTGTTGTGCAAGATCTGAGGTGTTGCTTGATAAAGAAACACAGGAAACCAGAAGTTGCCTTTAAGCTTTACATTTTTATTCAGCTGAACAAAGATGGGCTCCTCTGAAAGAGAGAAGCCCCAAATGACAGAAAATCCCTATTTTTATACTTTTTGATTACATAAGCAATCCACCCAGCAAAGCTGACACACATAAGATAAAGACTTCACCCAGAAAGGCTACCACACTGTAGATAAGAAGGGACAAAGCAGAAGTAGCTAAAAATGTTCCCTTTAGGGTGTTTCCCTAAAGACACCGAATGTTCCCGGGTAGGCTAGGACATGGGGTGTTTTCCTTGCTGTCCTTTCATGACCCTGCATCCATGACTCTGCAAGTGCCCAAAGACAGCAGGGCCATCTGCACATATTTACAATTCATACTTAATGTAAGGACTCACCTCAATTTACATCTTAAGAAGACAGAACTCTTGGAACGTTTCTTCCAACAGGAATCTTTATTAAGAAAAACTGACTGAAGGCATGCTAGACAGGATCTGGGGGACCCCACTGACCATTCAATGTTTTAAAGTGTTCCCAAGCAGTCCCACCCCACATTCCTTTCGGTCAATCCAAATTGGCAGATGGCTGGATGTTAAATCCATCAGATCCCAAACGTTGCAATCTTCCCCCCCTTTTTCCTTGCTGCCGGTAAAAGGAGACTTCATAGGGAGTGAGATCAAAGGCTGATTGCCGTATTGTTATTGTTAGTACTCCAGAGAGGGAATCCACAGAGGATGTTTCTTTGTAGTTGATAGGAGGAATGCCAGTCATAAACACCCGTGTTTACTCCCCCCCTTTGTAGTATGACAGAATCCAAAAGAGAGTAAGAATTGGGTTTTCCAAGAGTAGATTAGCTAGAAATAAAATATAATTGGATTCTGACATCCGGCTCCCCTTAAAAATAAGAGAGGTCCACCTGTAGAGAAAACAAAACAGGTATAAAAGTTAGTCTGGCTTGTTAGGATACTCTGTATGAAACTTCTTTAAAAGCTTCGGGGCTTTGACATGACGTTTATGGACCCACTCGTTTTGAGAGGCGGGGAGGTGCTTCCATGCTACTAGGTATTGAGTTGACCCATGATATTTTCTAGAGTCCAGGATTTCCCTTATTTCGAAGTGTTGTTCGCCTTCTATCATGATTGGTGTTGGTGGGGGGGGATTTTTGGCCGTAAGGGTGACTGTTGTTCTCTTTTCAGCAAACTGCAGTGGAAAATTGGGTGTATTTGCCTAAGATTCTTGGGTAATTCTAATTCTACTGTTACTGGGTTTATGATTCTTTTAATTGGAAAAGGCCCTATATATTTTGGTCCAAGTTTTTTACAGGGTTGTATGGATTTTAAGTATTTTGTAGACAGATACACCATTTCTCCTATAATGAATGGTGTTGGCTCCACCCTTTTCTTATCTGCTTGTGCTTTGTATGCTTGCCTAGCTTCCTCTAGAGATTTTCTAACTATTGACCAGGTGTTTTGTAATTGTTCCATCCATTCTTTCAGTGATGGGATTGCCGGTTCGTTTGGGGTTAGTTCTGGCATGGGGTTGAAACTTTGGCCAGTAGCTATTTGAAAAGGAGTGTAACCTGTGCTGGAGTGGACTGCATTATTGTAGGCAACCTCTGCAAAAGGCAACAGGTCCGTCCAATCTGACTGCTGGAAATTTAGAAAACATCTTAAATATTGCTCAAGTACTCCGTTACATTTTTCTGATTGACCATTTCTCTGAGGATTATGGCTAGATGTCAGTCCCTGGGTGGTCCCTAAAAGGGATAGAAATTCCTTCCAAAATGCAGATGTAAATTGCACTCCCCTATCAGATATGATGCGTTGGGGTGCCCCATGCAATCTGTAAATATGTTGCACGAAAAGTTCCGCTAAAGCTTTTGCGGTGGGGATCTTTTGGCAAGGAATAAAGTGAACCTGTTTGGAAAATAGGTCCGTGACCGTCCAAATGACAGTGTTCCCATTGCTTTCTGGTAATTCCACTATAAAATCCATGGCTATTTCCCTCCAGGGGGCTGAGGGATTTCCCACTGTTTGTAACAGTCCTGGCTATTTCCCTTGCAACCTTTTTGCAGTTGCACACTTTGGGCAGCTGGCCACGTAACTTTCTATGTCTTTTTTCATGGATGGCCACCAAAATTGCCGTTTAATTAAGTGTAATGTTTTTACAAATCCAAAATGCCCTGCTGATTTTGTGTCATGGCAAAGTTGCATGAATGTGATCCTTTGGGTGGTCGGTATATATAACTTCTCCCCCACCCAAGGCAGTCCGTCTTTCATTGTGCACACGTGTTTATTTTTCTGGAACCATTCATCTGTTTCCAAACTTTTCCGGAATTCAATTCCGGTCTGGCTATCCAGCTGTGGTTTTAATTTAACTTGGGCTCTGGTAGTCACTGGCGCTGCCAGTTGTGATTCTCCCATGATCGGTTTAGAGTCAGTGGCTTGCGTGCTGTTATATTGGGGCATGCGAGATAATGCATCTGCCAGAAAGTTCTTTCCCCCTGGCAAATGCTTGAGCTTAAAATTGAATTGGTGAAAATGCTGAGACCAGCGGGCTTGCTTGGGGTTGAGTTTTCTGGGTGTTTTCAAGGCTTCCAAATTTTTGTGGTCTGTCCACACCTGGAAAGGGATTTTATTGCCTTCAAGGAATTGTCGCCATGTAAGTAATGACCAATGTATCCCATATGCCTCTTTCTCCCACACGGGCTAGCGCTGTTCCATTTCAGTGAGTTTCCTGGACGTATACGCGCAGGGTTTCAACATTCCTTCATCATTTTCTTGTAATAGTACAGCCCCCACTGCCATATCACTTGCATCCATCTGTATTATGAAGGGTTTGTCCATGTCTGGGTGCCTCAGTACTGGTTCGGCAGAAAAAAGCCTCTTTAATCTCTCAAATGCCGCTTGGCATTCCATTGTCCCTTTTAGTGGCTGGCTAGGTTTCACTGAGGATTCTCCCTTCGTTTTTAGTAAGCTCGTGAGGGGCAGGGCTATCTGGGCAAATGAGGGGATGAATTGGCAGTAAAAGTTTGCGAAACCCAGGAAACTTTGCAGTTGCTTTCTTGTGTGAGGTGGTGCCCATTCTAATACTGCCCTGACCTTTTCTGGGTCCATTTCAATGCCTTGTGGGGATATGCGGTAACCTAGGTAGTCTATTCTTTCCTGGTGAAATTCGCATTTTGATAATTTGGCATATAGGTGGGCGGCTCGCAGTTTCTTTAAAACCGCTCTGACTAGGTTGACATGTTCCTCTTTTGATTCGGTGAAGATAAGGATGTCGTCTAGATAAACCAGGACCCCCTTAAATAGGTGCTCCCTTAGTACCTCATTGATTAATTGCATAAATACTGCGGGGGCCCCTTGTAATCCAAAAGGCAAAACTTTGAATTTGTAGCACCCCATTGGGCAATTAAATGCGGTTTTCCATTCATCTCCTTCCCTAATTCTCACATGGTAATACGCTTCCCTTAGATCTAGTTTAGTAAAAATCTTTCCTTTTGAGAGGTGTGATAACATGTCCTTCATGAGGGGTAGGGGGTATAGGTTGCTTTCACTGATTGCATTAAGAAACCGGTAGTCTAGGCATAAGCGTAGTGAGCCATCCTTCTTCTCTCTAAACAGGACCGGAGTGGCCACCTTAGGTTTGGCTGGTTCAATGAACCCCCTTTCTAGGTTTTTCTTTATAAATCTCTCCATTTCCTCCTTCTCCTTTGGGCTCATGGAGTATAATCTGGGCTTTGGGAGTTTTGCCCCAGGCTTGAATTCTATGGCACAGTCCGTGGGTCAGTGGGGGGGAAGCTCATCCGCCCTCTCCTCACTGAAAACTCCAGCCAGGTCTCTGTATTCCTCTGGTATTTTTGGTAGCCCCTTTTCTTCACCCATGGATGCTATTTCCGTTTTTAATTTTGATAGATCCCCTTGGGTTTTTAAGTCTGTAGGGTCCTCTTTCAGGAAATTGATTTCTTTCGTCCTCCAATTTACCCAGGGGTTCCATTTTGTTAACCATTCCAGCCCTAGGATCATCGGGCATTCCATGCCTGGGGTCACTACAAACGTTATGTCTTCCTCATGATTTCCCAGGGATAGGTGGATTGGTAATGTGGCTAGGGTAGCTGGCACCCCCCCTGCTATGGACCCATCTAACTGGCCAAATGAGATTGGTTGTTCCAATCTCCAAATCTGGATGCCCGGATTTCCACTAGGGTCGTGCTAATTAGGCAGCGGGTGCAGCCAGAGTCTATTAAGGCTTTCACTTTGACAGCTTCGGGCACGGAGGGGGCTAATATAGTCACTGTCTTGAGGATGGGTGGGATGGATCCACTTACCAGTGGTTCGCCCTCCGAGCTGTCATCTGGGGCGTCCACTGGCCCTGCGGTGTAGGCTGGGGTTCTTTCCCCACGATGGGTGGAGTTAGGGGATTCCACAGCCTCTATCCCTCTCATGGCAGATTCTTTTGACTTAGCTGGGGACTTCCCAGATTTGCTGGCCGGTGGTCTGTCTGGGTTGTGCTGGGGGGCTTTTGAGCGGCATTCTACAGCCCGATGCCCCTCTCTCCCGCATTTGAAACAGCCCATTGGTTTCTTGGCCATAGCCGATGGCTTCGCTGGTTCGCGCGTCGGTTCAGGCGGTGAGTGGCTCCATTGTTTTCCTCGGCGGTGCCTCTTCAGTAGGTCGATCTCTGCTTCCTCTGCCAGGACGTACCATTCGTCGAGTTGGTGTGGTCCCCCCGGGGCAGGCAAGCGTCATATAGGTCGTAATTCGGACCGTCTTTGAAATGGCTAAGGAGGATGTCTTCCGGCCAATTCAGCTTGCTGGCAATGGTTCGGAATTCTTGTGTATATTCGGCTACTGGTCGTCTGCCTTGCCTCATCGTTTTGATTCTTTCGCGTGCTTTGTGATCAGCCAGGTGGTCTTCAAATCGCCTTCTCAGAGAGGACATGAAACGGTTGAAGTCGTTGAGCTCTGGGGCATTGGAATCATGCAAATTCACCACCCAATCGGCGGCCGGTCCATCCAGAGCAGATTGCATGATCTAGATACGGGCTTTGTCGCTAGGGATGTGTCGCCCGTGTTCCTCCATGTAGCCAAGGACTTGGGTTAGGAAAAACCCCAAGCGTGTCGGCTCCCCCTTGAATTTCGCATCCAACGGCGGAAGTCTTTGAATGGATCAGTGTCTTCTTCGTCGGTATTGTCTTCCATCTGGATTGCCATCTGCAGGTTGGCGGGGGGTGGGGACTACTGGATGAGCGGATGTCCCCGGGGCTGTAGGTTCCAATTCCCCCTCAGTGTCTCTCCAGTTGCAGTTCCAGGAGTTGGTGCAGCTGTGGGGCTCAGGATTCTCCTCTCCTAGGGAGCTGAGGGTCCTCTTCATCAAGTCGATAGCTTTCTCTAGGATCCAGTTCAAGTGCTGTGCCCAGCTTCCTTCATCTTTGCTTGTGTGCAGGGATCTCTCCATCTCCTGCTTCCATCCTGGTTGGTTGGCCCCCTATCTCAGGGTCACCTTTCTTGATTTCTTTTCCCACTCGCCTTTCTTTCCAACGCCCATTGACCACCGAGGCTTGTGGTTACGCGTCTCCACCACTTCTTCTCCTGAGGAATCTGACCCTTCAGATCCGGATATTTGGTAGGTTTCCAGTTGGGGCAATGGCTCCCTCTCCGGGGGGCTTTCTCCCTTCCCTGCTTCATCGTCTGACATGGTAATTTTTGCAAAGTCCCCCGGCAAGGTTCTTCCTTCCAGGTTGACTAATTTTGCAGATCCTGTCTAATGTAAGGACCCAACTCAATTTACATCTTAAGAAGACAGAACTCTTGGAACGTTTCTTCTAACAGGAATCTTTATTAAGAAAAACTGACTGAAGACATGCTAGACAGGATCTGGGGGACCCCACTGACCATTCAATGTTTTAAAGTGTTCCCAAGCAGTCCCACCCCACATTCCTTTCGGTCAATCCAAATTGGCAGATTGCTGGGTGTTAAATCCATCGGATCCCAACCGTTGCAATCTTCCCCCCCTTTTTCCTTGCTGCCGGTAAAAGGAGACTTCATAGGGAGTGAGATCAAAGGCTGATTGCCGTATGGTTATTGTTAGTACTCCAGAGAGGGAATCCACAGAGGATGTTTCTTTGTAGTTGATAGGAGGAATGTCAGTCATAAACACCCATGTTTACTCCCCCCCCTTTGTAGTATGACAGAATCCAACAGAGAGTAAGAATTGGGTTTTCCCAGAGTAGATTAGCTAGAAATAAAATATAATTGGATTCTGACACTTCCTTTGCTGTCCCCTAATTCTGGGTCAACATAATCCCCCCTTTCATACTTTTTTAAAAATAATATTTTATTAATTTTCTCATTTTACAATTGAATATTTAAAAAGCAACGTGATGACTGGATTAGTCCATAGTTCAATAGCATACATAAGTCTTTAGTATAAATCTCATGTTACAACATCAGATATTTCCTCTCTTTTTCCCTTAATATCTACTATCTCATATTGGGCTAATACAGTTCTTATTATTATCAACTAAATAAAAACATGTTTGTTACAATTATCAATAATTTTTAGCTTGTACATATTTTAATTGTGTTTGCATTCAATCCTTACATACAATCAATGTCCTGTTATTGCTTTCCCCCCGCAAGCTTTAATTTACCATCAATATTCAAATTAACATTTGTTATTTATGATTTCCAAGTATTTTATATTTAGGTGACCAAAGTTTCCCTTATCTCAACTTCTTCCTTTTTCTCTTTTCATAACAAAGTCTAATATTCTAAATACACATCTTTTCTATTTGATTATAGTCTTGTTCTGTTTTCTAAAAGTTATCTATTTTACACCATGTTAAACCATCTAATTAATAATACAGTATCCCCTCTAATAAGTCAAAAACATTATATGTGTTGTCTGGGTTAACCAATAATTCAGTAATATACATTTTTTTTTTAAGTTTAGGTCTAATATTGGAAGCTCAAATATTCTCTCTCTTTTTCTGGTAATATCTGTTATCTTCATATTGGGCAAACAGAATTCTTATTTTCTACTAAGTAAAAACATTCTTGTTACATTTATCAATACTTTTTAGCCTATACATAAACTTTAATTTCCCATCAATATTTAAAAAAAAACGAAAAAAACCCCCCACTGTTATTTATGATTTCCAAATATTTTATGTTAGGTGACCAAAGTTTCCCTTATCTCAACTTCTCCCTTTTTCCCTTTTCACACCAAAGTCTAATAGTCTTGTTACACATCTTACCTATTCAATTATAATTACTCTATTTTCTAAAAGCTATCTATTTTCCACCATGTTCAACCCTCTAATTAGTAATATAATATCCCCTGTAATAAATCAAAGCCATTATTTTCTTCAGACTTACTCTGGCTTTCTTCCTTTGCCAGCTAACCTTCCATGTCAGTCCCTTTGAATCATCAAATAGTTCTCCCTCTATTATTATATATATTATTTGGAATAAGAAAGACCATTTGATTGAACCTTTTTTGGAAGAACGAGCCCATTTGTATTTATTAAATCGCCTCCCTATTACTCCAATTTCCCACAATTGTCCGGATAGGTTTATCTTCCATTCAGTCTGTTATTCTTCCTTTTCCTCAAATTTCTTCTGATTTTTGTAAAAAGTCTTTTCCAGTTTCAATGTTGTCACTCCTTTTTCTGATTTTTCCGTTGGCTGGGTCTGTTGGTCAATGGGGTCCTCTCTTAGTGTTTAGTTGTTCCAATTTTCCTGTTATTTTCTGCATTGTTAGTTCTTTGGTTCTAGTGAAGATCTGGGTTTTATATTTAAGCTGACACCTTGTTCCTTTATGTTGCTTCTTATTTTTTCACAAGCTGAAAGGATGGTTTCGTGTATTGATTTCAACATGGAAAGGATTTTTTCCTGATCTTCATCCATATTCTCTTGATAGTATGTTAAGTTGAAGACCTTAGAATCCAATGTTAAAAATAGTTTTCTGTCTTTTGTAGCTGGGTATGGGACAACTATTTCACATTTTATATGTGGTCTTTATAGTAGAAATTGTTGGTCAAGTAAGAGTTTATAGTCCAAGGTGTTCCATCATTTCATATAATAACATATGCTTCTCATGTAAAGAAATAGAAAAGCAATTCCCCAAGTATAGCTCTGAAAGTCAGTAAAAGTTTACATTCATAGTTCAAGCAGGCCAGATATGCTGCTCAGAAGTCCCTTCTTTACAGCTGGGTTTTTCACAGGTGGTAACTGTCAAGGTCAAAGAAATTTTATCTGAAGTCTGGGCTTCAAGCCAAGTCTCTTTTAAGCAATAACAAATTGTAATACCATACTTCACCACAAGATGTCACCGATGCCATTTTAAGCTTTTTAAGTCCAAAATTTATATGGTGGTTTTTCAAGTCTTTTTTTTTTAAAATAAAAAACATCTCCAATGAGAAAAGGAACACTTTTAGTCCCCAGGTTTCAAAAGAAAATACATCCAATTAGATTAAAATTGTTCTTATAGTTGCTCTGTTTCCCCTGGGTAGTTAGTTGCCACTTTTCTTAGAGGGTGGGGTAAAAATTCCCTTCTCTCTCTCCTCACAGGGGGAAAAATATTTTGGGCAGCTTTTGCAGGAAAAGATATTTAAAGTCTTAAAGAGAAGATCAGGTCTCACCCAGTTTCATCCGTGTTGCTTTAAAGTTGCTTTTGACTTCAGCTGTCAGCAGCTTAATGATCGGTCATGTTGGTATGGCCGGTCTTTCCCCCACCGGTTTGGAGGGCTACCCCAGATCAAACGGAAGGGCTGCTGCCCTCCCACAATCAAACGGGGATCCCCTCCTTGCTCATCCCCCCTACAGGGCGACTTTCGACCCTTTCCAGGGTCCCCCAGCAGAATGAATTCGGACGCGAAAGACGGAACTCGTCTTCCTGCATCCACGGTGCCGCGATGGCAAGCCGGAAGTCCCCCCATTTCATACTTTGAGCAGTGCGCAGTATGATCATCAAACTGGATAGACACAGGATAAGCTTCTACAGTATGTGGGCTACATTATTTAGGACAGGCAGAGGTGATTAGGGGCAAGCAGTGAAAGATATAACAGAAAAAGAGAACAAGGAACACCACAAAGAAAAGGCCAATGAAGAGTTCCTTAAACCATCCCCAGGAGCCAACTGGTAAGGAATGAGAATATACCACTGAAGATTCTCCATACAGCATCAGTAGAAATCCCCAGATCCTTAGGGTGATTCTTGATTCCTTCTTCCACGACATGGATGGTGTGACTAATATTAACTTGATAATGAGTAATAAAAGTGCAGCAATGCAAGTGGACTAAAGCACACACCCCACCTGTTGCTGCCAGTAACATATCCAATGCTTGGTGATTCTGTACTACTTCCCGTATTTCTCCTTGTTCCTTATTGAGTTGTGTAAATGCCTGTATGGTGTGGTTAAATATTTCCTCAGTCCAGTCACCTAATTCTATAATAGATTCATAACTCAAACCAACCCCCATAGCTGGGATTATTGCTTGCACAATGGCATTTCCAAGGCCATGAGGTTCAATATGTTCTTCATGCTCAAGATGGTCCTTGTCCATCAATTGTGGATGCAGAAGGTCCAATCATTATGTCAGATGACATGGACTGAGGGAAAGATAATTCCTACAGTGCATGTCCCCGACCAGTAAGCTGGCAAAGACTTGTAGGCAAACTGGATACAAAGGAACCACCAGTCCGGGTGGTTAGCAAGAGAAACGCCTTGTTTGCCTTCTAATCCTGCAGGCATATAAGCTCTAACACCAGACATATAAGTGAGTGCATATCCAACAGTCCGTTACATTCAAGAGTGTAACCCACGTCTGCATATTCTGAATGTGGGTGTTGGGAGACCCAAATCCCTAAAGAGGGACTGGGAAATTGGAGATCACTTTGGCCTTCCATCTTACTGGGAAAGATGGGGAAGGATATTTGTAGCTCCTCAGGCTGTTCAGGCACAAACTTAGGTACCCCAGAATCAGAGTGGCGAGGCGGCTGTTGCACTTGTATATTGCCAACCAAAAATGTCATGACCCCCTCTTGTTGTCTGTCCTCACCTCGTGTCAGCATATTGGATGCTGCCTTACCTTTGGCTTTATTATTCAAAGCACCCTTGGAGGGTGTCAGATTGTACAATTACAATCTGACCCATTCCAGTCCACAGCAGCACATGCTGTCCCCATAGTCATGTCACATACCTTGACCATGACCAGAACCTGACCACAAACTTGACCAAACTTGACCACCCCTCCCATAATTCCCCCCCCCGGTAAGGGCAGAGCAAGCTCCACAGAAGAAAGAAAAACTTGGAATATGAAGAGGAAAACAACATAGAATAACAGAAAAGAAGAAATGAATAATCCAAACAATGTACAAGATAGAAACCAAGGCAGAGAGGAGCGACACCCATGACATAAGTAGGCAGGGAGCCGATGAGAAAAAATAGCCTGAGAAGAAGCCCGGCAGGCACAGGCATTCCAGTGACCAAAACGTCCCGGCAGTCAGGTCAACACTGCGAAACAAAAGCTTCAGCCCAAGGTTATTCCCAGCACCAGGGGCTACAATCTAAGCAACTCAGTGGTCCCCAGGATTGGGTGGTGGGGAAGAAGAGCAAAGGCAGGTGTGATGAATCCAAGTACAAATCCCAGCAACCTTGACCGCTGTGTGAGTATACAATCCTGTATAATGGAGGGCCTGAACAATTTGAGAAATGGAAGAAACGTTATTAGCAAGAGAGTGCATATATTCCCTGAGGGCCTGGTCTCCAAAAACAGGGAGGGAAGTAGATAAGGAAGAATGGTAAAGAAAGGGCCGACCATACATGATCCCAAAGGGGGACAGGCCTTTTCCACGCATGCCTAAGATTGCGGCCTGTAGGCCGAATGAAGCTGCCAAGCAATACCTAGGGCCTGAGACATCTGCTGGGTAATATCAAGACAAACTGGGGTCCATTGTCAGAGCCAATGCCTTGGTATGGGAAGGAAAAATGCAGAATAATTTCCTTCAGGAGGGCTTGGACCACCTCAGATACCTTGTTAGTACGGCAGGGGAAAGGCCTCATTCTATCCAGAGAAAGCATCCATAAAAACTAGTAAGTACTTAAAACCCTGTGTCCCTGGCAACTCAGTAAAATCAACCTCCCAAAAACTAGCAGGAGCATGGCCAGCCTTAAGCTTCCCCAAGGGGAACTTAACAGTTTTCACAGGATCATTACGTCGATAAATCACACATTGCTTGATCATTGCGAGAGCCTTGTTATAGATCCTAGGACAAATATAGTCCTTTATAAGAAACTCAGCCATGGCCTTATAACCTCGAGTGCTGGCATGCAATTTTCATAAGAGGGCCCATAATTCATGTTCTGGGAGAAGGCATTTCCCTTTCCATGTTTAGTATCATCCTCACCATGGGCTCTCACATGCATGACAGCCACCTTGCACAGGAGCAAAACAGCATCCAGTAGCCTTAAAATGTCCTGTCCATATCTAACAGGGGTGCCTTGAGCAGTGAGCAAACTATGCTCCTTCCACAAGGCCCCATGTACATGTATAACACTAAAAGCAAATTTACTGTCTGTAAATATATTAACAACCGCACCCTCTGACAATTCCAAGGCCCTCGTCAAGACAATGACTTCAGCTTTCTGAGCTGAGGTACCTGCAGGGAGAGCTGCTGCTTCCACTACCTGATCCAATGTGACCACAGCATAGCCAGCTATCCTTCCTCCCTATCTCGTAAAACTGCTGCCGTCTGTATACTGCTGTATCCTCTAGCGGCTGGTCAGTTAAATCTGGCCGGCCAGAAAACACTTCTGTAATAGTTTTCACACAAGCATGATCACCCTCCTGTTCCAGTTGGGGAAGAAAGGTTGCTGGATTGAACCTGCCACTGCTCTTGATATGAACTTGTGGGCTGTCAAGGAGAGCAATCTGATATTGCTCCAGATGGGAGACTAACAGGTCCTGAATGGAATGACCCACAGTGTTTCCACTGTGATAGGAACCCTAAACGTTAATTGTTCAGCAGCCTACAAAAGGAGAACAGCAGCCTCTGCAGCCCAAAGGCATGCCGGCCATCCGTGAGCAAACAGGATCAAGTTGTTTGGAGAAATAGGCTACTGGGTGAGACCAAGTATCCAGGGTCTGAGTAAGGATTCCAGCAGCTATCCCTTTGATTTCTGCCACAGACAGTTAATGTTATCAAATGCCACCTTGCAATTGTTGGTCCATGCAAAAGGTTCTTTGTCTGAGCCTGTGGTGGCCTGATACAAGGGCTTAGCCATTAGAGCAAAAATGGTTGCTTGTAACTTAACAAGCAAATCACGCCCTAAAAGGGGCATAGGACAGTCTGGAAGGTAAAGAAATTTATGAGTAAAGCGAATATCACCCAACGGTTTGAATATTGCAGCTGACATAGATTGGCCACTGGCTCCAATGACCTGGAATGTTTGTGAGGAAGGGTTTCCAAGGGGCTTATTTAATACTGAATGTGATTGCCCCTATATCAATTAAAAAGGGTATTGTTTTCCCTCCGACTTTGAATTTTACCAGGAGTGCAGAGGGAGAATCATCCATAAAGGCAGGGGGACAAAGGACCCCCATCCCCTCCCCTCCCCTAGTATCTGGAGTGAGATTGTGGAACAGTACAGAACGGTTAGGAAGGGAACGTAAAGGACATTCCAATGGCCAAATTTCTTACATATACAACACTGGTCTGTCTTAGGGCAAAAGACTGCAGTGGATGGTCTGGGGGTACCTGGAATCTGGGTGGCATCATCCCACTTCTCTCCTGAGGGGGCCCTATCGCTCCTCGCCATCCTCTTCCGTGAGTCCCACTTCTTCCCCCTCCCACTAGGGGCGCCCATTGCAGAACTTGAGCCAGCAAGACAATGCTTTGTTTTGCATCCTTTTTAGCCCCCTGGCTGTCACTTCTGGTCGTTTTATGTAGGTTTTATAAGCTACTGCCAACAATTTTCCTATTGTCAGCTGAAACCCCTTCCAGCTTCTGTAATTTGCACCTAATACCTGGGGCGCTCTCCCCAATAAAAAGCATGTTCACCAGGCTTGGTAGAGGCGCTTAAGGAAGTCACTGAGGCTTTCAGGTGGCAACTGATGAACATCATAAATTTTGCCCAATTTTTTCTCTTTAGGGAGGGCAGTCTGCAATGCAATGACAATAATGTCTCGGAAACCTTTTAAATATCCATAGTTTCTGCTTTCATAAGTATCAGTGACCCATCTAGGGTCAGTTTCAAAACAAAGGACCTTCCTTTCTTCAGCTAACTTTTTAGCAGCATTTCCTATCATATGCCTTTCCTCTGTCATTAAAAAGACATCCATCATGGCTTGGAGGTCTGCCCAGTTAGTGTGATGAGTTCGAATAATGGACAGAACCAATTCAAAATATTTGTGTGGGGTTTCAGTGTAAGAACCTAATAGGTCCTTTCATGCATAAAGGTCAGATGTGGAGAAGGGAGGTATGAACCAGGACCTTATTAGTGTCCCCCTTTCCAATGACTACCTGCCCTGTGAGGGGGTAGTTCCCCTTATAGGGTGGTGGAGCAGAAGCTAAAGCAGGAAAAGGTGGTGTCACGGTCGCACAACCCACTATCTTTAAGCACCTGCTTATTCTTTTGTAAGGTCCAAAAAGTGCATATTAAGTTTGCTGATCATGATCCATGCCTCTTTAAGCATAGTATCCCATGGTTTCAAAAACTCCTAAAGCTATGGATCTCCCTGTGGGCCAAACAGTAGGCATGTCCTGGTGACAGAGAGCATTGTATTTAATTAGAGTTTCAATTTCATATCCCAACGGGTTGTAAGCTTACCAAAGTTCCTTATGACACACTCCAGGGGGCTGAGGGCACATTTCTTCTTTTTATTCATTCTAACAGGTTTTCCTTGGGCTGAGCCCATGTGTCTAAGTCATTCACACCACTTGCACACCTTGTTGGGCCACAAGAGATCCACCGATCTTCCTTGCAATGTGAACACCCACAGTCAACGGCACAATGGCCTCGCAGGGGGCCATGGGTGGCTAAGATTGGTATCACACCTAGGCCTGGTCAACAGCAGGAAATATATAAAGAGCAACCACAAACCACAGAGCAATCACAGAGTTCAACACTCACAACCCATTGGATCATGAGAGTACAAGGTTGACCCCCCCCTGCTTTATAAACACCCCCAAACATGGGGGAGTCTAGGTGCGGCTAAGGCCAACCCTTCTGCCCAGCTCTCGTCAATGGTGGGAAATGACTCAGACAAGCAAGCACACTTCTACACACCCACACACACACCTAGACAAGCCTGTACAATAAAGCAATGCGTGTCTCACCTTATCTTCAGCTCTCCTGAGTATGCAAGAACCAAGTAAAAGGCAACCAAAAAGAAGAAGAAGAAAAACCTGGTTCCTGTTAAAAACCACCGTGAAGAGTCAAGAAGGGGGGCACCTCCAGGAAATCCTGGAGCGCACTTGTGCCTTCCCCTTTCCTGACCCTCCCTAGGACCAAGCACCTCTCCTGGAAGCCTGGCTCGCCAAAAATGTTGTGCAGGATCTGAGGTGTTGCTTGATAAAGAAACACAGGAAACCAGAAGTTGCCTTTAAGCTTTATGTTTTTATTCAGCTGAACAAAGATGGGCTCCTCTAAAAGGGAGAAGCCTCAAATGACAGAAAATCCCTATTTTTATACTTTTTGATTACATAAGCAATCCACCCAGCAAAGCTGACACACATAAGATAAAGACTTCACACAGAAAGGCTGCCACACTGTAGATAAGAAGGGAGAAAGCAGAAGTAGCTAAAAATGTTCCCTTTTGGGTATTTCCCTAAAGACACCGTATGTTCCTAGGTGGGCTGGGACACGGGGTGTTTTCCTTGCTTTCCTTTCATGACCCTGCATCCATGACTCTGCAAGTGCCCAAAGACAGCAGGGCCATCTGCACATATTCACAATTCATACTTCCTATGCTGTCCCCTAATTCCAGGTCAACATGCCGGTATCTGGGCCTAGTGTCTTGTCATTTTTTTGTCTTTTTATAGCTTTCGTTAACTCCATCACTGTTATTTTTCCATTTAGCATATTCTTAAAATTCTCTGAGATTTTTGGTAACTTAGCATTTTCTATATATTGCCTTATTTTTTCCTGAGGAATTTCTTCTATATCATAGAATGTTTCATAAAATTCTTTAATTATTTTTTTATTGCATCATTTTGACATTGTAAATCGCCTTTCACATCTGTAATTTATCAGTTTTTTCTCTCTTTCTTTTTTCAATTTATAAGCCAGCCATCTCCCCGGCTTATTAGCATTTAAAAAAAATTGTTTTGCTCTTTTAATTTGTTGGGCCATTTCTTCAACTTCTATTAAATTTAATTTATGTTTTATTATCTCCATTTGTTTTTTAAGAGTTTTCTTTTGTGGATCTTTTTGTAATTCTAATTCTAGTTTCGTAAGTTCTTCTTTTAGCTTAGTTTGTTGTTGTTTTGTATCTTTCATCTTTTTCGCCATATAAGTTATGCCTAATCCTCTAAAGCAGGGCTTTTCAACCTGTGCTACGCGTACCACTTGTGGTACATTAACAAGTGGCAGGTGGTACGCAGCCCTGCCTAGCCAAGTGTACTGGGGGAGGGAAAGAGCCAGCGCAGGCAAGGACTTACAGTGAGAGAGTCCTCTGGAGCTGCAGTGGCTGGGGAGAGACAAAGGGCCCAGGCTCAGTTCTGGCTCACCCTCCCCCATGAGAAAGGAGGGGGGGCGGAGACAGGAGAGGCTATAAAAGGAAGCAGTTTGGGTGGGAGAGGGAGAGAGAGAAAAACAGCAGCCTTGGGGAGGCGGAGTCAGCTCTAGCTGCACCAGAGGGAAAGAAGTTTAAGGAGGAGGGTGGGGGAGGGGTGGGAGAGGGGTTGCCCTCCAAGAGGAATTAAAAAAGGCAGCAATGGCTGGAGGTGAGGAGGGAGGGAGGGAGATGGAGAGTGAAAGGATTCTTATGTGCTTTTGTGACTTTGAAGTTCTGGGATTTGTGCAATGTGGGCTTTGTGTTCTTAAGGAGTATTTGGCAATTTCTATTTGGCTGATGTCTTGTGTTAGCTTCTATTGCTCTGCTGTTGTTAGCTGTAAGTTTTGCTGCAAGGGATTTTGAAGTATTTTTCTCCTGAATGGATTTTGCCTGTAGATTCCTTTACTTATGAATGGAGCCATTTGGGGAGGCTGCCTTAGCCGGCAGCCAATACTTACTACATTTTTTTTTCTTCCTTACTTTCCTTTCTAGCCAGTAGCTAATTCTTAAAGGGGAATGTGCCTTTTTAAGCTAGTTCACTCAGCAGTTTGTCTTTTCTGTTTCTGGAGGCTTTTCCTTGCTTGATGAATATATGGAAGCGAAAAAATATGGGGGGGGGTCAAATTCTTCCTTCAGAAGGAGGTGGGCATGAGAAAGAGGGAGGCAGGGAAGGAGGGAGGGAGGGAAGTCCCGCCTTAGCACTTGGCCACCAGCAGCCCTGCCATTGACTTTACATGTCAAAAGGTTGCAAAAGGGAATCACATGACCCTGGGACACTGTGACCATCATAAATATGAATCAGTTGCCAAGCATTCAAATATAAATTACATGACCCTGGGCATGCTGCAACGGTCATAAGTGTGAAAAATGGTCATAAGTCATTTCAGTGCAATTGCAACTTTGAACAGGGTTTGTTTTGTTTTTTTGGTCATCAAGTTTTTGACACCTTGCTAGGTGGTACTCGAATATTGCCATATCCTAAAAGTGGTACAATCGGTGAAAAAGTTGAAAAGCCCTGCTCTAAAGTATGCTTTGCCTGTGTCCCAAATATTTTGGAGTGATGTATCTTCTTTCTTATTTTCTTTGAAGAAAAATTCCATTTCCTTTACAGCTTTTTGTATAAATTCTATCTCTTTCAATAGGGATTGGTTTAATGTCCATCTTATTTTTTTCTTTCCACATCATCTTTATTAGATTATGATCTGCTCATATGTTAGTTTCTATCTCAATCTCTTGTATGTCCCTTCTTAGTTCAGGAGATATCAATACCATATCAATTCTAGACCATGATTTGTGGCTATTTGAATAAAATGTATATTGGGATTTCCTAGGATTTATTTCTCTCCATATGTCCTGTATGCAAATTTCTTCTGCCATTTTAAAAAAGGCCTTAGGCAAAATGTTCCTTCCTTTTTTCCTTATTTTACTACTTCTATAATCTAACTTTCCATCTACAATTGCATTAAAATCTCCTGCTAAACAAATATTTTGATACTCTATTTCCACTATTTTCCTATGTAATCTTTGATAAAATTCTTCTTGTTTATTATTTGGTGCATAAATTGCTACCATCAATGTCTGGTTTTGATTTATTGTTATTTCTACCATTGGTATTCTTCCTTCTTCGTCCAAATATATTTGTTTAGAGTTCATTGTTTCTTTGATATATAAAGCTACTCCTCTTTTCTTTTGTTGTGCTAGTGAAAAATAAAGTTTCCCAATTTTCGGGCATTCCAGAAATTTGTAATGTTGTCTTTTAATATGTGTTTCTTGAAGACAGACTATGTCCATTTTTAATTTTTGTAATCATGTAAAAAGTTTTTTCTCTTTAAAGGGGGAATTCAGTCCATTTATATTCATTGAGAGAATCAAATTGTCCTTTTCCATCTTCTTCAGTTATATTTAGGTTTTACTTTCCTAGTTGTTCTAGTCCCATGGTGGTAAACCTATGGCACACGTGCCACAGGCAGCACGCAAAGCCATCTCTGTGGGCATGCGCGCCATTGCCACAGACAGAGGGACGCAGGGCTGGGCTGCTCCCCTCCTGCTCTCCACGCATGTGGAGTCTGGGAAAGCTGTGACAGCAGAGCGGGGAGAGACTACAAAAGGAGCAAGTTTTGGCAGGAGCAGCATTTGGTGCAGAGAGCAAGTGAGCATGAGTGACCAGTGGTGAGTTTCAGTGGCTGCTGCTCCGAGCCCCTCAATCAGCTGGCCACGCAGGGGAGGAGGGGGGTGAGAGGCCGCTGGGTATTTGGAGCCACCTCAGCTGCTCGCTGGCCTCAGCAGGCCCCAATGAGGCAATGGAGTTTGCACACTGGCTGCCCAGCCTCGTGGGGTGGTGCCGGGCCTCTGTGCTGGTCGCCACTATGTGAGCCAAGGGGATGGTGACGTGCGACCTCCGATGCTGCAATGATGGCTTCCCTGCCATCATTGGCTGGTCCATGACCCCACCTGCCAGGTGGGAAATCGGCGGGTCATCCCGCCGCACAGCCCCATGCTGCCCGCTCTGGGGTCCTCTCCTCCTCTTGTGGCCTCTGCCCGGTGGCCAACCATGTCGCCCCTCCCATCCCATCCCATCCATCCTTCCATCCATCTTCATGACTGAAAGCTGGCCCAGCAGACGGGCCTGGCTCCCGCCCCTCTCCCTTTCGGGTGCGTCAGACCGATCAGAGGAAAACTTCTGCAGCATGAAGGGGGAAGGGAGGTTGCCACCGCAGCCATTCTTCGCTCCAGGCATCCCAAGCGCGGCCAGTGTGCTGCCCGGCCAAGGCTGGGGCCAGCATCATCATGGTTGCCACGCCTGAGGGTCAGCCTCTTTCCACACCACCAGTTTCCCTCCCCAACATGTGGGCTGGGTACCTGAGATGTCCTCCAGGGCAGTGGTTCAAAGCCTTGAGCTGCCTCACATGGTGAGGCTGGGGACCGGGGAGCTCCTCCTCAACTCCCCATGTCCCCCCCAGTGGCCATGGGGCCTCCCAAGCAGAGGGTCCCAGGCCTCTGAGCACCTGGTCCCATAACTGTTGAAACCCAGCTGTGCCGAAGTCTTGTCTTTCTGTTTGTGGGGGTGTGCCCTCATTGTCAGGCCGTTCGGCTGGGTGTCTGGAGCTGCCTTGGCTGCAGGCCCCAATGAGGCAGCTGAGTTTGCACAGCGGCTGCCCAGCCTTGTGGGGCAGCAGTGGCAGTGGCGGTGGTGGCGGCGGTGGCGATCCCTCATCATCAGGTGAGCCAGCCACACAGCGGAGGAGGAGGACAAGGGGCGGCCGGTGTCTGGAGCTACCTCAGCTCTTGCTGGCCTCAGCAGGCCCCAATGAGGCAGTGGAGTTCGCACACCAGCTGTCCAGCCTTGTGGGGCAGCGGTGCCTGGGCAACACATGGGGCTGGGCAGGAGGCGGTGGTGGCAGCCTAATGGACCTGCATGAGCTGCTGGTGGCGGTGGCCCAAGGGAGGGCTAAGATGCGTCGGGTGTGCGAGGGGAACAGGCTCTACATGCAGGCCAAGGGCAAGATCTGCGAGGGGGCCAAGGAGATGACCAGCAGTGACCTGCTCTCCAACTGCAAGCAAAAACAGATGGGACAGAGTAGGCACGTCCGGTGGTCTGCATCATGTGCCTCTCCCCTCCCCTACTCCACCTGCTGCTGGAGGGCTGGCCCGGTATTTGCAGCCGGCTACGGAGCCATAGAGTTTGCTGGTCAAGGGGCCGGCAGGCTGTGGCTGCTGATGGACACCATTGGCCCCCATGCTCTCACTGGCCTCTGTGTGCGGGGGCCAATGGTGTTAGGTGTCAGGACGTCCTCCTCGGTGGCTCCAACAAAAGAAAAGAGCCAGCAGGCAGGTATGGATGACAAGCAAACGGTGTTTATTCCGTGCTGGAAAAAGTCAGCGCTGGGAGTGAACTGCTCCCAGCACTTTACATAGCGTTGCAACCCAGAGCCCCGCCCCCCAGCTGGCAGGCCAACATCTGGCGCATTGCCTACATAGGTGGCCAGTCAGGCATTCATTTCCTCCCCCTCTGGACACACAGCGGGCTGCCAGCCGGAGCAAGCCCCAGGTCTGTGTATCCTGTCGTTCTGCCTGCGATGCCAGGGTCCAGGTGGGTATCGCCAGGGGGTCTGTTTCACTCTTGCTGTCCTGTCCCTGCCCCACCCCATGCTCCACTGCCTCCTGCGGCTCAACACTGTCCATCCCTGCTCCGTAGCTGCTGCAGCATTTCCCCTTCCTCTGGCCCTGCAGGGCTTCCCTCTTCAGCGTCGGCAGGATTCCCTTTTTCTGCAGCCTTCCGGGGGGGAGGGGGGATGTCTCTGGCCCTGCGGGGCTTCCCTCTTCAGCGTTGGCAGGATTCCCTTTCTCTGCAGCCTGCCGGGGGGAGGGGGGATGTCTCTGGCCCTGCAGGGCTTCCCCCTTCAGCTGCTCCGACCGGCAAAGAGGGAGGCGGTGGTGTGGCGAGCAAAGTCCGCCCACCCGGGAATGTCAGCCCCACAGGGCCCGACATTAGGCAGCAGCCGCCCCAGCCCCTGCCTCACCTTGCCTTGCCCCACGGCAATGGCACCCCCACCCTGCTCCCTGCCTTGCCTCACCCTGCAGGACGAGCCTCCTGCCCACCACCCCACCCACCAGAAATCCCCTGGATCTCCCCCAACCCTGCCCAGCCCCCATAAGCATCCCTCCCCACGAGCAACATTGAGGCAGCCACACCCACCCTGGTGGCCACGCCCACCCTGGTCATGCCCACCTAGTCTGCTGTGACCACCACAGCCATGCCCACCCAATGGGCCATGCCCACCCAGTGGGCCATGCCCACCTGGCACCTGATAAATAAGTGGGTTTTGGGTTGCAGTTTGGGCACTCGGTCTCTAAAAGGTTCACCCTCATTGCTCTAGATCATAATGAATTCCAATTATGGCTGTAACAACCAAGAAGAAACTCATTTAGTATGTACTTGCATTATATGCACTGCGGACTTCAATAAATTAGAGCATACCTTCTTTAATCTTTGTACTTCCTGCCTCAGTGTATCAAATTCATGGTCAGATCACCTCTAGATGAGATGGGTGGCACACAAATCTGATAGATAGACAGGTGATAGATAGATAGATAGATAGATAGATAGATAGATAGATAGATAGATAGATAGATAGATAGATAGATAGATAGATAGATAGATAGATAGATAGATAGATAGATAGATAGATAGATAGATAGATAGATAGGATAGATAAAATAAAGCTGTCCTATGATTAGAGTTTTGTTAGAATTTATGCCACAGATTCTTATATATTTGTAAGGACCCACGTCAATCTACATCTTAAGAAAACAGAACTCTTGGAAAACATCTCTTCCAACAGGAATTTTTATTAAGAGAAATTGACTGTAGGCATGCTAGACAGGATCTGAGGGATCCCCCCCACCATTCAATGTTTTAAAGTGTTCCCAAGCGGGCCCCCACCCGCAGTTCTTCCGGGCGATTCAAACCGGCAGATTTCTAGGTGTTAACTCCAGGAAAGATATCGTCAGTCCGGCTCCATCGGCACGATCACTCATCCTCTCTTTACCCAGATCCCAGGCGTTGCATTCCCCCCCCCCTTTTCCCTCGCTGCCAGTAAAGAGGAGAAGTTCAGAGGGACATAGGATGAAAGGCAGATGGCCATATTGCTATGGTTAGTACACCCGAAGTGAATCAACAAAAGGTTACTTTGTAGTGAATAGAGGAAGTGAAAGTCATAAAGGCCCCCATGCTTACCCCCCTCCCCCTTAGTAGTATGACAGAATCCAGGAGAGAGTAAGAATTGGTTTTATATCAGAGCAGGTAGATAGAAATGAAATATAATTGGATTCTGACAATATTGTTCCACTGAATGGTATCTATAAATGGTATATATATATTTCTTTTTAACGACTGGAGAAACATAGTTTAAACTACATTACAATTGTAGTTAATAAGCTATGCAGTATCCACATTATTTAATGCTAAACTTACAAAAATAGTTTCATGGAATATATGCTAAGTGTGTACTCCAGTGGTGGGATTCAGCCAATTCACACCACTTCGGCAGAACCGGTAGCTAATTTTTTGTTGCCCAGGCCCAGAATGGACTTCCGGAAGCGGCATCCACACAGAGAACTGATTGTTCACATATTTGAATCCCACCACTGGTGTGCTCCACAATGTATACACTCCACAATGTAACATTCCCTAGGACAGAGGTTACATGAAGACCCAGACTTGCTTTCTGAAAGGGGAAAACGTAAAAGATACTTTTATATATCAGAAAAATTGATAATCAGAACAGGATATTAGCAACTTTATCTGTATCTATCAGTCCTTTAAGCTGTCAATATACTTACTAATAACTCAGAGCAATAGCTGAGAAACAGCCAGGTAGACAATTCTTTTAAAATCTTTTATTTCATTTTTTAATTTAGTTTACACTCCAACACATTTTAATTATATTTATTCTAAGTGATGTGACCTATTGGCATAAATTTCTTCTAACAACTGTGCATAAAAGATCAAGTGATGGGCTTCTGTTCCTGAAGGTAATAATAAGGCTTTGTGTATACATCACTAATTCTGCCTTTCAGTTTTCTGCATGTCCATCAGCTTCTGTCTCAATAGAGAAAAACTGCAATTACTAATAAAGCAGATTCATAGAATTTTTTTCCTGTTACCAGTATACTTCATTTCCCCCCTCACATTTTATTATTACTAGCCATTGTGCTTAATTACATAATTATACCTCTTAAAGGAAAAGGCACATTTGCCTGGTTCTGTGTGCACTTAGATTTATTGAAAATAGGCTACATGCATTTTGGATAATAATTATGTAAGGGAATAGAACAAAACAGCTTAAACACCAATGTAGTTGGAAAAGAAAAAGAATCTCTTCAGTGCTCTGGTAACTAATAATCTTTGCATTAGAGGTGCAATAAATAAAGGCAATTAATGGTGGGTACATTAGATCTACTGAAATGCTTCACATAGTGCCCAGAATAGATAGACATTTTTATTTTATTATCTTAAAGACTAGAGATTAACTAGACATTTTCCAAGGTAACATTCAATGGTGCAAATATATTATAAAATAGCTTTGTACATGTTTTCAAAATGGAATATTCATTTATGTCAGGGTTATTAGGTGATCAGAAATAAATATTTATTGTAAATATTTATTTTAAAATAAATAATAATTAAATTACATAATTATTAATATTATAATATTAAATAATAATAATTATTATTATTATTGTCATTAACAGTGAAAAATTCTGGGGTCCTTATTGCTCTCTGAGCTTGGTTATTTTCTTGCACATGTTTCATTACCCAAATTAGGTAACATCATCAATGCTAATCCACTGATGATGTTACCTAGGTTGGATAATGAAACATGCAAGAAAGTAAACAAGCTCAGAGAGCACCAAGGACCACTCATTTCAATCCTGAGCTAAAAATATTCTCCTTTATTAGTGACAAATTGTTCTCTACAAATCCAGCAGACAATCTGTATTGTTAGTCTCTCAACCTATGACATCCAATTTCATTTTAGAAACTTAGTGTCCACACTGTACTGCTATTAGTTTCTTGAAAAGAAACTAATCTCTGCAAGTTTCTACTGTGACTGTGTGTGCAAACACAAATATTTGTTATAATGTGCCAGACTGTATTTTAAGATTCCTAATACCATTGCACTTTATTGTTGATGGTGTTTCTAACAGGGCTGTGCAAGTTAAAAATTATTTAGGATCCTTCAGACCTTGTGCAGATTCAGCACCTTTCCCCTGTTTATTAAAGCAGCTTTTTTCTGATTTCCTTTGTGAGTCTGCAAAATAAAAAAGTATGGCTGATATAAGTCACATTAACCTTAATGAACAGATTCTTTAAAGCAGCTGCACCATTTTCAGGCTGAAATGAAAGCCTATTCTGCTTTAATGATTAACAGAAAAGTGCTGAGCTCATGTGAAGTCAGAGATGCTTATTACAAATTATTTTCAGTTCCAAGTATAATTTGAAATATAATGTAATAATGCTTACAGCAATATACAAAGTTCAATTTCTATTATGGTGATCTTTTGCTCAAATAAAAATTATCTTAATGGTTACAAATGCTTTTAGGTGAATTCTAATACAAGCAATATCAAAAGTACCAATGAAGGGCAATATTTGTAGCTCAGGGTTGGGGTTCTTGGTGCTCTCTGAGCTTGCTTGTTTTCTTGCAGATATTTCTGTCAGACCCTTATTTATTATATGGCTTGTCTTTCTATGTTCGGGTCTGCCATTCTGTTGGAAGGGGGGGAGAGGATGCTCTGCTATTCTGCTGGGAGGGTGGTACGGGGTGTAAACGGAAGAAGGAATGTGCCCTGGAACTTCTGTCTTATCTCTGTGCCGAAGGGAGGAGATGAAGAGGCCGAGAGGAAACCAAACCCTGAGAATGGTGTCTGGGAACTATGCTTATCAATTTGGTTCCCATAACAACTTCACACCTGAGGATCGGATGAAATCAAACTGGACTTTTGGCTGTTGGGGTGGGGTCTGTAAGGGATGCTTTAATGTAACATTTCACATGGGAAAATACTAGATCTTGCTTTGCTTTCTTGCTGTCACTCTCTCTCAATAAAAGTTCCTTCCTGTCTCAAGAGTTCTTCTTTCTTGGGAGGACTATCTGAGGCAAGACCTTACATTAAGCAAGATCTGCAAAAAGGTCAACCCGGGCGACTGCCCTACCATGGGGACTGTGCAAACCATGTCCCTCCCAGAAGAAAGCTCCTCCAGATGGGTGGAAGAAATGATCACAGAAGAAAGGTCCGTGAAGCCGAGGTGGTCAGTCAGAGTAGGAAAGAGAGAAGAGTGGGAAGGAAAAGCCTAGCAAGTAACGCTTACCTGAGGCAGCCAGACAAAAGACTGGAAGCAGGAGATGGAACTGCTCTCTGATGAGGAGGACAAGTCTGAAGGAGAGCAGGAGTCGACTGACCATATCCTGAAACAAGCTGTGCAATACATGGTGGAAGTCTTTCAGAACCTGAAGATGAAGTCTGGACGACACAAGAGTAAAAAGAGGGAACAACTGGAAGAAACCAAGGGCGGTGGGAGTGAGTAGGGAATGACCAAATCCGTGGCAGGGTCAGCCAGCTCCATGGAAACTGCAGCAACCACCCCAGTGATACAGCATATAGCAGCTCCCAGAGGGGGGAATGCTCGACCAACCCCCAGAGGGAGAGCCCCACTGGAAGAAGCAAAGCTGGTTCCCCTCAAGGTGAAATTCAATGGGGACCCCCAGCAACTGGACTTCTTCTTGGCTCATGTCTTCACCTACATGCAAATATATGGGAGAACCCTCCCCCGTGAGGAAGCCAGAGTCAGGGTCATCACCCTAGCCCTAGAAGGAACTGCAGCTCAGTGGATGGTTACCCTGCACAACTGCAACGTGCCAGAGCTCTGAAACTTTAACCATTTCATGACAGCCTTGAGATGGAGATTTGAGGACCGCCTGGCTGATTGAAAGGCACGGGATCACATAAAGACTGTAAGGCAGGGATGCCATCAGTAGCTGAATACACAGAAGAATGCCACCTCAACTGGTTTGAAAACATCTCAATCAGCTGTTTCCAGGGTGGGCTGAATATCAACCTGTACAATGCATGTATGGCCAGGGATGCCCCAGTATGATTGCATGATTGGTGCCTCCTAGCCAAGGAGGTGAGATCGACCAAGAACTGCAACCTGTACCGCTCTGGCAAAGTGTTGAAACGGTCCCTGCCAGAGAAGAAAAGAGAAGCAACTAAAGCCTTGACTGCAACCCCATGCTCAACAGCCTGTTTTAAGTGTGGCAAGGCAGGTCATCACACCGTAAAATGCTGCAGCAAAATCCTGACCAAGAGAGGTGAATGACAGCCTGGAGGGAAGCCAACCAAGCCCACCCAATGCCAGAAAGACAGGGCCCTGAGGAGCGTGGAAGTCATGGAGTTCCATCCAACCCCAAAGTCAGGGAGTGGAATTCCGACCCCACCAGAAGATGAACCGGGGGTACCAGAAAGTGACTACATTGACACCCCCATTGGTAAGTGGGCCAATCATGTCAATGACCATGCCCATAGAACTGTTAATTTCAGTCAGAGAAGAAAAGGTGACCCTAACCGCCCTCTTAGATTCAGGGTGCACCTGATGCCTGGTCAGCCCAGCCGTAGTCGGGAAGTTAGGGGTCCAGCTGAGAAGGTTAAAAAACCCCATTTTGTTTTGCCAACTTGACGGGTCCATTGCAGGGGGCATCCCAGCCACATTAGCCATGTTAGCTACCTTCACTGTGGCTCCTGGAATGGAATGGCCTCTTGTCCTGGGGTTAGCGTGGTTGAAAAAATGGAACCCATTAATAGACTGGCGAATGGGACATTTGAGGTTCCCCAAAGAAAAAAACTCATTGCCAAGCAAACGATGCCAGACGGGAAAGGAAAAAAAATTGGGAAATGGCAGCTACCTTAAGTGGTGAAGTCCTCCAAACCATACCTAAAGAATATTGGGATCTGCCTGAGGTTTTCAGTGAAAGGAGTTTGGACGAGCTGCCCCCCATCGACCTACAGGTTGTGCCATCAAAATCATCCCAGGGGATAAATTACCAAAACCAAAACTATACTCCATGATCCCCAGGGAGTTGGACAAACTGCATCAATTCATTGATAAAAACCTGGCCCATGGGTTTATCCAGCCAGCCAGACCCTGGGTGGCCACCCCCATGCTATTCAGAGAGAAGGAAGATGGCTCTCTTCATGTCTGCATAGACTATAGAGGTTTGAACATGGTGTGCTAGGAAAATGTGTACCCACTGCCCCTCATGAAAGATATACTGGCCCACCTATCGAAAGAAAAGATAATTTCCAAATTAGACCTGTGAGAGGCATACTATTAAGTTAGAACCATTTGGAAGACTGCTTTCAACTGCTCCCTCGGCTGTTTCCAATTTAAAGTATTCCCTTTTGTCTTGCAAGGGGCTCCTGCAGTGTTTATGCAGCTGATCAACGAAGTGCTCCATGAGCACCTGTATAAGAGGGTTTTGGTGTACCTGGATGATATCTTAATCTACACCAAAACAAAGGCAGAACATGTAAAATTGGTCAGGGCAATCCTGAATAAACTCTGAGCAGCCAAGCTTTATGCAAAATTATCAAAATGTCAATTCCACAAAGAGAAAATTGACTACCTGGGCTACTGGATCTCACATGAAGGGGTGGAGATGGACTCAAAGAAGGTACATGCTGTTCTGGAATGGGCGGCTCTCCACATCATAAAGCAGCTACAAAACCTCTTGGGGTTTGCAAATTTCTACCGGCAATTCATCCCTTCTTTTACCCAGATTGCCTTACCTATCACAAACCTGATAAAAACAAAAGGGATGGATAAGCGAAAACCCAGCCAGTCTCTAAAATGGACAATGGAGTGCCAAGCAGCATTTGAAAAGCTAAAAAGGCTTTTCCTGGTGAAGCCAATTTTAAAACACCTGGATCCAGAAAAGGGATTTGTAATTCAAGCTGACGCCAGCGATGTAGCTGTGGGAGCAGTGTTGCTCCAAGAAAATGAGAAAGGCCAACTACAACCATGTGCCTACACCTCCAAAACATTATCAGAAACTGAACAGCATTGGGCAGTTTGGGAGAAGGAAGCTTATGTTAGGCCCTTCTTACCTGGAGGCACTTCTTGAAAGGAAGCAAAATCCCCTTCCAAATATGGACTGACCATAAAAACCTAGAAGCTCTCATAAAGCCCAGGAAACTGTCACCTAAACAAGCACGGTGGACCCAGCACTTCCACTGATTCAATTTCACTCTCGACTACTTGCCGGGGGGAGGGAAGAATTTCTTAGCTGATTCCCTGTCCAGGATGCCACAGTACAACAGCTCCAAAGCTGATGTAGTGAAGCCTTTATTATCAGCACAGCAACTAGTGGCCCCAGTGGTCACGAGATCACAGAAGAGAAGCCCCACACCACTGGACAATGCTGCCTCAACCACGTTCAAACAAGCTTTAGAGAAAGACGAGTGGCTTTCAAAGCATAAAAACCTTTGCTCGATGCAGGATGGACATGGGTGGGAGGAAAACTTTATTTCACTGCCACACAAAGATTAAAAACTATGCAAGTTTCCCATGATTCAAAACTCGTGGGGCACTTTGGATTTGTGAAGACCCTACACCTGATAAAAAGGCAATTCTGGTGTCCATCATTGAAAAAAAAAATTGAAAGTTTTGTGGCCAGCTGCCCTATTTGCACTGCAGTGAAGTGAGGGCAAGGGAAAATCCCTGGTCTTTTCCAGCCTGTAGTGAGCCCTTCAGCACCCTGGAGAGAGATTTCTATGGACTTTATTGTGGAATTGCTGGAGAGTTCAGGAAATACAGTTATCTGGTCCATAACTGACTTATTCTCTAAGCAAGTCCATTTCATTCCATTCCAAAAGATCCCAACTGCTAAAGTCTTAGCTAAAATGTTCCTCCAACATATTTATCGGTTACATGGAGCCCCTCAGTACATAATTTCAGACAGGGGTGTACAGTTTACTTCAAAGTTCTGGAAGGCCTTTTTGGACCTATTGGGCACAGAACAAGGCTTGAGTTCTAGTCATCATCCTCAAATGAATGGGAGGGCAGAATGAACAAACTCAGTTCTGGAGCAGGACCTCAGATGCTTCATCAATTATCAGCAGGACAATTGGACTGATCTCTTGCTCTTTGCTGAAGTGGCATATAACAATGCTGTTCACTTCAGCACAGGGTACACCCCCTTTCAAGTCACCACAGGACAGGTGTTCAACTCTATGCCTGAATTACCAACCAGTGAGCCCACCATCCCTCCCCTTAAGGAATGGATGAATCAGTTGCAAAATACATGGCCAATAGTCAGAAAAGCTTTAGATGAAGCCAGGGATGCTTATAAAGCTCAAGCAGACAAAAAGACAAGGGAACCCAAATCTTTTTGCATTGGGGACAAAATCTATTTATCCAGTAGGTTTCTGCAATCCCTGCAGCCTTCCAAGAAGTTAGGACCCAAATATGTAGGTCCATTTCCAATCAAGCACATCATAAATCCAGTTACTGTGGAACTGGAACTCACCAAGACTTTAAGACAGGTTCACCCTGTATTTCATTGTAGCTTACTGAAACCTGAGATAACCTTGCCTTTAAGGCCAAAAGCACCTCCTGCACCACAGCCCATTATGGTGGAAGATGAACAACACTTTGAGATTAAAGAAATCCTTGACTCATGTAAGCACCATGGGGCTGTCCAATATTTGGTAGCCTGGAAAGATTTGCCAGCTTCCCAAAATGAATGGCTTCACAAAAAGCATGTTAGGACCCCAAGACTACTTAACTGCTTTCATGAACGCTATCCTGATAAACCCTGATAACTGCCCTTTTTTCTTTTCCCATTTTCTTATTTTCTCTCTCCTGTAGGTGGATCTTCCATTTTTTTAAGGGGGCACCATGTCAGACCCTCATTTATTATATGGCTTGTCTTTCTATGTTCGGGTCTGCTGTTCTGTTGGGAAAGGGGAGGAGGATGCTCTGCTATTCTGCTGGGAGGAGGGAGGCTGGTATGGGGTGTAAACAGAAGAAGGAATATGCCCTGGACCATCTATCTTATGTCCAAGGGGAGGAGGTAAAGAGGCTGAGAGGAAACCGAAACCCTCAGAATGGTACCTGGGAACTATGCTTATCAATTTGGTTCCAATAACAACTTCATATCTGAGGATTGAATGAAATCAAAGCGGACTTTTGGCTGTTGGGATAGAGTCTGTAAGGATGCTTTAATTTAATATTTCGCACAGGAAAATACTAGATTTTGCTTTGCTTTCTTGCTGTCACTCTCTCTCAATAAAAGTTCCTTTTGAGATGATGCCTGTCTCAAGATTTCTGCTTTCTTGGGAGGACTAGCTGAGGCAAGACCTTACAGTTTCATTACCCTAACTAGGTAACATCATCAGTGCTAGTAAGGAGTGTTGTTTGCTGTCAGTTTATATTCTGGTGCCTTGCCTGTCTATGTGGGTGGGGGGGGGGGTCTTAGGGATTCTTTGCTTGGGCTGTTTACTAATGGCTCTTTGGCAGTTTCTTCATTGGGGTATTTCTTACTTGATTGTTGATCTGAAGTTGACCTTAGAGCTAATCTTTTTCTCTTTGGGGCTAATTGATTGTCTCTTTTGCATAATCTATGGATGTTGTTAATCTCTATGTGTCTATTGAGGGCTGATTTGTCAGAGTGCCAGGCTTCTAGAAATTCCCTGGCATTTTTGGATTTGGCCTGGTCTAGGATTGTCACATTTTCCCAATTGAAACTGTGATTAAATCTGTCTATATGTTGTGAAATTAAAGAATTTTCTTCATACCTTTTGACTGCCAGTTGGTGTTCATGGATGTGTTCTGCCAGTCTTCTGTTTGTCCAACATAGTGGTTGTTGCAGTTCTTACTGTACATTGTATGTTGTAGATGACTCTTGTTTTTTCTTCTGGGGTTTCTGGGTCTTTTTGTTTGCTTAGGATGTTTTGAAGGGCTTGTGTGCTATGCTGATTCCATGTGGTAGTAGCAATCTATAGGCCGTTTCTGAGATATTCTTGATGTATGGCAGTGTAATTCTTTTTAAGGTTTGTGTTGGTTGTGCTTTATTGGGTTGAGTGGTCAAGGACTTTTTGATGAAGTTGTGTGGGTATCCATTTTGTTGGAATGTGTTGTATAGATGCTCCATTTCCTTTTTCTGCTGTTCTTGCTTGCTGCAGTGTGTTTGGGCTCATTTAAATAAAGTCCTTACACAGCTTCTGCTGTGGGAGGTTGGGTTGTTGCTTTGGTAGTGGAGCACCTGGATAATATGGGTGGTTTTTCTGTAGACTTGCGTTTCTAGTTTGCCATTGTGGTCTCTGCAGATTAGGATGTCCAGGAAGGGTAGTGTAGCTCATAAACTAAACTTTTATATAGTTCTAATAAGTCTTGAGTCGGGTTGGCTGATATAAAGGCTGTGCAGATTTTTTGAAAATTATCCTCTGTTAGGGCTCTCCTTACCTTCTGATCAAGTTGTTGGGTCCATTTGACCCGCCATCTTGTTAGGCCTGTTGTAGAGATTGCAGGGATAAAATGGTCCTTGGAGGGTATCTGCCTGATAAAGGGCTTCATGTATATACACAGAGGTAGATGATCACTTTCTAGGTAAGGCAGGACTTCAAAATTTTCTATATAATGTACTAAGTTCATAGAAGTTAAGATGTAGTCAATGGTGCTAGTTTTGGACCCAGCCATAAATGTAAACTTGCCAGGATAGTCACCAGGCCATGAGCCATTAGATATGAAGAAGTTAAATTTATTTGCCAACTTGGCAAGACAGAGGCCAGCATAGTTAGTTCTAATGTCTTTAGAGCAGACATGTCAAACACAAGGCCCGGGGGCCGGATGCGGCCTGCAAAGTGGTTTCATGTGGCCCACGAAGCCATCCTGGAAACAGTGAGGGAACGGCCCCCGCTGCCTTGGCCCTGGCCCAGGCCGTCCGGGAGCCAATGTACAATTTTGTGGTGGCCATCTAGTCTTAGCTCCACAAGGCCATTTGGAAACACCGAGGAACCAGCCCCTGTCGCATCGGCCCCACCCCCTGGGTGCATGCTGGGGAGGTGTCACCCTTTGTGAGGAATGAAGAAATGCACCATCCCCTGGAAGTGCCCAGCAAATGGTCCTCGCCTACTTCACATATCTGGCTTGATGGGCTCCGGGGGAGGGGTTACAACAACACTAAAAAAAGTGACTTATGACCACCTTTCACACTTACAACCATTGCAGCATTGCCATTGTTACCTGCGCAATGCCGCCCAGCCCCCAGCCTGCCCGGTTTCGGCAGGCAGCAAGGCACTCTCCTCACAGTGCCGAGAGGCTGAGCCGGGCGGCGCAAATCCAAAAAGAAGCGCGACGCCGCCCAGCCCCCAGCCTGCCCAGTTTTGGCAGGCAGTGGGGTGCTCTCCTCAAAGCGCCGAGAGGCTGAGCCAGACAGCGCGAATCTGATGAGAAGTGCAATGCTGCATAGCCCCAGCCTGCCCAGTTTCAGCAGCAGCAAGGTGCAAAGCTGGCGAGCTTCGCACCACTTGGCTCAGCCTCTTGGTGCTGTGAGGAAAGTGCCCTGCTGCCTGCTGAAACTGGGCAGGCTGGGGGCTGGGTGGCATCGTACTTCTTTTTGGATTTGTGCCACCGGGTTCAGTCTCTTGGCGCTGTGAGGAGAGTGCCCCGCTGCCTGCCAAGACCAGGCAGGCTGGGGGCTGGGTGGCATCGCGCTTCTTTTTGGATTTGTGCCACCGGGTTCAGTCTCTTGGCACTGTGAGGAGAGTGCCCCACTGCCTGCCAAGACCAGGCAGGCTGGGGGCTGGGTGGCGTCGCACTTCTTTTCAGATTCATGCCGCCTGGCTCAGCCTCTCAGCGCTGTGAGGAGAGCGCCTTGCTGCCTGCCGAAACCGGGCAGGCTGGGGGCTGGGCGGCATTGCGCAGGTAATGTTGACTCTCACACTGCTCATGGCATCCCCTCCCCCAGAGCCCACCAAGCCAGATATGTGAAATAGGTGAGGGCCATGTGCTGGCCACTTCCAGGCAATGGTACATTTTTTCATTCCTCACAAAGGGTGACACCTCCCCAGTTGCGTTTCTTGCCTGTTTTTCTCCCTCCCTCATCTCAAATATTTTCCCACCACTCTGTGCTTAGGAAGGAAAGAAGGAAAGAAGGAAAGAAGGAAAGAAGGAAAGGGGGGTCTGAGGGAAGTCCTGCCTTAGTCCTGCCCTGCTGCCCTTTCACCATCCCCTTGCCCCCTCCTCCTGGCCTATCCTGGGGGTCTTCCATCCTATTGCTAAGGAAGCTTTGGATACAAAGTTGGGTCTCCTCCCATGGAGAGGTAATAGGCCTCCCTCTGACTTTGCCCTCATACCCATCATGAGCAACCTGGCTAAGGAGAGCAAGCACAGCAGCAGCAGCCTTGAGGAGGAGGTAAGTGCAGCTGGGCACCCCCTTGGGGAAGTGGGGCTGGGCTTGGTGCCACGGGTTCTCGAGGGCCAGGCTGGGTGTTTGACGTCTGCTGCCCAGGGCTCCGGGCAGCCCGCACCACCATCCAGCCCCCCCCCACATGGCCTGAGACGAACAGTGAGGCTCCTCCAGTGGACCATGCCTTGGTACTTGCCCTGGTGCCTCCCCCTTCTGCCAGAGACCCTCAGATCTGTCCCACTCCTGCCCAGGCCCCCACAGGCACCCTTGACATGCACGATGTAGAGCTGGCCATGCCCACCCAGTAGGCCACACCCACTCCATCCATGTCCACCCAGTAGGCCACACCCACCCTGGCCACACCCATCTGGCCCCCCGAGGGCAACCGCAATGCAGATGTGGCCCTCAATGAAATTGAGTTTGACACCCTTGCTTTAGAGAGTCGTATGAGGGGGGCATTGGTTTGTATAGGGACTTCTGATGGTGGGTATTGATGATGTTTCATAAATAATGTATAATCATCTGGTCCCAATCTGGCATTAAAGTCTCCCCCTAGTAGGACCCTGGCATTTGGGTGTTCCATGAGTTGTTTATTAACGTAGTGTTCCAACTCCAGCCATACAGCAGTGGTTTCAGCTTTTCTTAGTGAAGGAGGGAGATAAACATTAATTATCAAAAGCAGGACTGAGTCCAACTTGAGGAGAAGGGCCATAGCTGAATGGTTTAAAGGGGTAATAAGTGTGGACTCTGCTCTCAAGTTGGTAAAAATAAATATACCCAGCCCTCCTTTCAGTCTCCCTGGGCCTCTGCCTGGCCTTGCTTCCAACTTATATGAATAATAGCCATTAAGCAGGAGATCATCAACAGTCCAAGTCTCTTGCACCAATATAATATCCTTACCTTTCAGAGGATCAGAGTGATTAAGGCCTCTAAATCGATACCACCCGGCTACATTCCATGACATGATGTTTAAAGTGTTTTTCTTGCACTGGCTTTCATATAGTCAGTTCAAGTTCTCCATAGGGGCACTTGTTGGAGAATAGTTATAGTGATTGTTATTTGATGCATTAGATTGAGTAGTTGTTGTCAATGCTTCTTTTAAACCATCCAGTCTCTGTGTATTATTAGCTTGCTCAGGTTCTGGCAATACATTGTTAAAGTCTATCAACATTTCTTCTGGCACACCCTCAGCAGAATCAGTGACTGTGGGTAACTCTGTTTGTGGATCACTTCTCTGTTTTCTCAAGGTTGATTCAGCTGCCCGTGCTTCAAACTTATCAGTATGAGGTCTGTTGCCACTTGGATTTAAAGCAATAGTTCCCTCATGGAGAGACTGAACCAGGAGTGGGTGCAGGTTCCCTGAGTGGAAGACATGTATTGGAAATATTGAAAAACTGCTCAGGAAGTGCTTCATTCTAAAAAGCATTGAGGGAATTATGGACTGCTTGAAGGATAACAAAATTCGCATACATTGCCTTCTTGATGGCAACTACTTTGCATGTAATAAATCAATCTGAGTATACTCACAGCGGAGCAGCTGGCTCAGAGACTGCCTAACAGCTTTTCTATCACTCCAATGTCCTCTATTCCTTCTATTGTCCTAGATTTGCAAGGTAACCTGGTTGGTCTGTAAACTGAGGTTATAATGGTCACTTCTAGAACTATCTGATTGAGTGTTGTGTTCTTTGTGGATATTCTTTCCTCTCTCATTTATAGAAGGGAGAGAGGGGCCTATTCTAGTTTCCATTTCTGCATTAGCCATCCCATGTCTATCATTATGTGTTCTCCTGGGTCCTTCTGCAATGTTTGTTTGACTGCTGATAAACTCTTTCAAGCAGTCAACCTTATTTGTGACAATTGATAAAAGTTCGTAGATTGAATTTACAGTTTGAGCTGTGAGCAAACATTGTCTGGAAAGGAGATCTGTTTCATTCTCCCTTACTAAGTTTGTTACTATCCCATCCTGTGCAGGAAAAGCGGATGCTGAATTCCAGGGAAGGGAGCTATTTTCTGTGAGAGAAACAAAGTTCTATATGGTGTTTGCTTTCAAATTCAGTTTGTAAATCCCATTCCAATAAGTCACATACAGATGAGTTACTTACTGGAGCCGACTGTCTATTTGCAGCAAAATCTTCCAATTTTTGCTGCTTCAGTGGCTTGGAAGAACTCTGTGCTGCTGAGTAAACACGCTGTCTCTTTCTCCGTTTCCCCATTCTTGGCAATCCTGGCTTGTAGAGTTGTTAAAATGTAGATAAAACAATGGTAGCCTCTCCAGTATATATCCTTTCTAAAAAGTCTTTGACTATTATAAAAAGTCAAACAAGGGTTAAAACAGATTTAAAAATAGGTTAAAATGGGTTAAAAATAGGTTAAAATGGGATTAAAAGTAGGTTAAAATGCAGGGTTAAAAAGGGTTAAAAAGTTAAAATAAAAAGAAAAGAAAAGAAAAGAAAGCTTTTACTTTTGGAGGAGCTCTTTATAGCCTTTGCTGCCTGTCCACCATCTTGGCTCCTCCCCCCCCCTGTAGGTTTTGAAGGGTAGTGTTGTTTTCTTCTTCTCTAGTAAACTGGATTCCTTTAAAAATGTTGTTGATGATTCTGTGGATGTTCTTAATTGGTCCTTTTTTATTATGGTGAAGGTGTCATCTACATATCTGATCCATATTTTCAGTTGTATTTGTGGAAGTGCTATGGCTTCTAGATGTTCAACTAGCCCAAAAGAGAAAAAGTCTCCAGCACCTCTTCACCAGTAATCAGCACTCAGATCAGCATAGATTAGCTCCAAGGTCAACTTCCGACCAACAGTCAAGTAAGAAATACCCCAGTCAAGAAAATGCCAAAGAGCCGTTAGCAAACAGCCCAACCAAAGAATCCCTAAGACTGCCCCCACCCACACAGACAAGATACCAGAATATAAACTGACAGCAAACAGCACTCCTTATTAGCACTAGTTAGGGTAATGAAACGTTTGCAAGAAAACAAGCAAGCTCAGAGAGCACCAAGGACTCCTAATATCAAAAGTGCATATTCAGCACATGAACTTGCATCATGCTTATTTAAGTGTCTACATTCTTTTAGTTTTCTGTATGAATCCTCAATGTGTATTTGTACATTCCTTTATAGAGCAGCTAGTCAAAGACATATACTTGTCCACTGTTATAATGCATGCCATTTTCTACAGCTGCTTCTTCAACAGAGAAAACAAAATGCCAAATGCTCACAAGTTTGTTTTGCAAATTTTCTGTTAGAAATGCCTACAACGAGCCAGTGTAAATATAACAATATAAACAATAAAGTTTTAAGCAAGCATGGGTCCTATATATGCAATGCATTGCATAGCATGGCAAATATAATTCCTTACAATTTGACTTCCAAGGGTGCTTAAATGTCTATTATATGGTGAATTAGCAGATATACAAAAAAGGGAAACACGGGAATCCAATAGTTATTTTCTTTTTTTTAATTATTTTTTTGGTATTTTAATCTTTAATCCTGACTTACAACTACAATTGAACCCACAATTTATGTTGCTAAGTGGGACATTTGTTGAGTTTTACCCCATTTTATGACCTTTCTTGCCACAGTTTACTTTGCTTGTCAGAAGGTTATAAAAAGTGATCACATGCTCCCGGTATACTGCAACCATCATAAATATGAGTCAATTGCCAAAGCATCTGAATTTTGATCACATGACCATAAGGATGCTGCCACAGTCATAAGTGTGAAAAACAATCATAAGTCACTTTCTTCAGTGCCATTGTAACTGAACAGTCACAAAATGACCTGTTGTAAGTTGTAAGTTGAAGACTATCTGTATTAACTACAATAATAATATTCAGAAGGAGAGCCTTTTCTACATGATACATGCCCTCTAGAATGTCACATGACATGTCGCAACATATCGTGACTTTTTTGCCATTGCCGGCAATGGGGTGGGTGCGGTTTCGCTATGATGTATCCGGCCCGTGGGCCGGCAGTTTAACATCCCTGCTCTAGAACATCATCTCTCCAGAGATGAGGTTGGCCCCAAGTCTGCTGACCTTTCACAGGGTCTTGAAGACCTGATTATCTGCTTGAGCCTGGGGCCATGGTTGTGTGATGGAGTCTGCTGGAGTTTCCTAGCTGTGTTGACTATTTTAGGATTCTCTGGCTATTGGAGTTACTTGATTATTTTGTATTGTATTTGTGTGTGTATGTATGTGTGTGTATCACACATCATGTACTGAGATAGGCAGCTATATAAACCAATAGAATAGTAATTGATAATAATGGCATGCTATATTTTTTAAAAATTATGTGAGTTGGTCAGAATGTGAAGAAATAAAAGAATCCAGTGCCTTTGGATCCAAATTTAATAACAATATTTTTTATTACAGTCACAGACCAACATTACAAATAAGAAACATTAAAAATCCAAGTGTATTAGTATTTCCACATTGCACAGTGCCATGTTGATTTGCAAAAGCACAGTTTTCTCTTAAAGCTGTTAAGAGATAATATTGTAAGATGTGATCCATAGTAATAGTGAATCCATTGATCTTACAGCCCAAGAAACATGAAGAAGAAGAGGGTACCACAGACACTGCTACTTCATCATCCAATAATAATGAAAAGGATAGTGGAGTGGGCCCCACAGATGAGAGCCAATGCAATGATGAGAGCTCAGAGCAAGAAATTCCTATTGAAGAGCAGAAGAAGGAAGCCCAACAGGAACTTGGACAGACTCCAGACACTTTGGAAGGCACTGAACTTCAGTGGAACCAGAGCCTAATGCCTGGGGAATATATGGAAACTGATTTTGTTGGTAACCAGGAAGAGGACTGTGAAAGGTTTCACCAGCTACTGGAGCTCAAGTGTAAGATCCAAAATCCTGGAGAGTATGATTTATATTATTCAAACAGTGCCATAGAGTATAATCGAAAACAGAAAGCTGGGGTTGAGCATGAACTGCAGCTGCTCAATGAGGAATTGAGGAACATTGAATGTGAATGTCAGAACATTACGCAGGCCCATCAGCTTCAAAAAATAAGAGATCAGTATAAGTATATTTGCACACTGCATGATAGTACATTCAGGAACTTTAACACCACTACAGATCTTCAAGGAGGAAAACTCTGTGAGAAAATAGAGCATCCAGAGAAATCTGATAAAGAAACTTCCAGTGTTTACAATACACCTGAAAGCTGTAGAAGTATGCCATTGAATTTAGAGCAATCTGCTGATAGTTCTCTTCAACAAATGGTTAGCATTACCAATAAAAAAAATATCAGGACTACCATTGTGGCAAAACAGTTGTCATCAAGGCATAGTAACCAGGAGGCAACTCTTAAGAAAACCAAAGTTTTTGAGCAAAATAATTCACCTGAAGACAAGGAAATAGTTTTGGAAATCAGCAAACCAACAAAGCAAGAAAAACCAAGCCCTGAGCACATTCCTTACCTGTCCCCCTACCATAGCTCTTCCTACAGGTATGGGAATATACCTGCCCATGCTAAGCGTTATCCAAGCTATATGCAGCTGATTCAACAAAGAGCTGCAGTGGAATATGCCCAAAGTCAGCTTAGCCTAGTGAACATTTGCAAAGAGTCGCAAAAGGGTACAGAGGCCAAAATGGAATGGAAAGTTAAATTAAGGAGTGATGGGACAAGGTATATCACAAAGAGACCAGTAAGAGACAGAATCCTGAAGGAACGTGCCTTAAAAATTAAAGAGGAGCGCAGTGGAATGACTACTGATGATGATACAGTGAGCGAAATGAAAATGGGTCGTTACTGGAGCAAAGAAGAGCGGAAGCAGCATCTGGTGAGAGCCAAGGAGCAGAGGAGACGTTGGGAATTCATGATGCGCAGCCGGCTGGAGTCTCTCAAAGAGAACCCTCAAAGTGGCAGTGAGGCCAAAAAGGAAATTAATATAATTGAACTCAGTCACAAAAAGATGATGAAAAAGAGGAACAAGAAGATCTTGGACAACTGGATGACTATCCAAGAACTTATGACACATGGTGCTAAATCTCCAGATGACACAAGTGTACACAATGCTTTTTTATCTGTTACTACTGTATGAATATGATAGTAGTTATCTATGTTCAGTAATTATGATATTCTGCAAAAAGCCTACTACCACTTTCGGTAGAATATATTGCCTCGTTCAAGGTGGCGTTTTTATATATTTGGTGGCTATTATATTTGGATCTTTTTGTATGCAAATTGGCAATTTTACATTTGCTCTCATATAATAGTATTTTCTTTAACAGTCATTTTACAACCTTTCTTTATTCTGCAATATTTATGTAATATTAATTTCTATTTAAAAACAAAAATCAAAAAATCAAAAAGAAGGAATGGTTACTTTCATATGCAATTTTAAATACTGATTATTAAGAACGTAGACCTTTCCTCTTAATTTTGTTTTATAATGCTTTATTAAAACTATAATGCCAAACCAAAACACTTTATATCTTATTTTTGCTTATTGGCATTTTAATTTTTTTAACATTATATGTTCGTAATTACATGCCATATCTCTTCATGAAATTTAATAACATTTTGTCTAACAGCACATTGTACAGTTAAATTTAATTTTAAAATTGCAATGGTCTTTGTCAGTGTAAAGTGTTGGTAACGAATTCCCTGTGAAATGTAATGGCATTAGTTGTGTAACTAGATAATATGTAGTATTTGTGAAGATCATAGAAAAAAATAAATTATTTCATCTCTTTATGAAAAATTATCAAAGGCTGCTTTAATTTTCATCCCTTCTACATGCGTATTTAACATTTTATATTATAGTACAAAAATGTTCAAACAGATAAATATCCAATTAGGGATATAATTCTTTATACAACAAAAGAATATTGTAGTTGAAAAATGGTTTATAGAAGGCACAATGATCCAGTTTGCCTCTCCTAGCACCAACACCCACATTGTTCTTTCATCAAAGAAAATGATGAATTGCAGAATAGTTCCCCTTCCCCATTCTCTCAATTGCAAGAATTTTCTCTTTTTGTATGTGAATAGAAGCATGTAGACACGGAAATATTTTTCTTGCATTAAAAATTGGCATCAAATTAATTCAGGATGATAAGCAGTAGATCATTTGGTTTGTTTCTTGCAGTGAATTGGTGCTTAAATATTGCAAGTTTTTATGCTTGTGCTAGATGTTTCTTTGGAATAAGCTTCAATGCAGGCAGCCTTATTCTTATTCTGATGTGAACAGGGAAATTTATTTTTTTGTAATTTTACCGACATTTATCACATTGCAGTATGGGATAAACTAGAGGAAATATGTCTGTAGGAATAAAAATAAACTTATTGGAGCTCAAAGCATTATCTTTGGTTGTAATCTAAAAAGATTGCTATGACTTATGTTTCATTTTCAAATGATCTACTGCTTATCATCCTGAATTAATTTGATGACAACAAAAAGGCATTTGATTCTCTGCCACATGACTGGATAATCAAGTGCATAGAAATAACAGAAGTCAGTAGAAACATCAGAAACTTTGTGCAAAGATCAATGGCACAATGGAAGACACTGTTGCAGGTCAATAGTGAGAGACTGGGGGAGGTTAATATCAAAAGAGGAATATTTCAAGGAGATTGTCAGAACCCAATTATATTTTATTTCTAACTAATCTACTCTGGGAAAACCCAATTCTTACTCTCTTTTGGATTCTGTCATACTACAAAGGGGAGGGGAGTAAACACGGGTGTTTATGACTGGCATTCCTTCTATCATCTACAAATAAACATCCTCTGTGGATTCCCTCTCTGGAGTACTAACCATAACAATAGGCAATCAGCCTTTGATCTCACTTCCTATGAAGCCTCCTTTGACTGGCAGCAAGTAAAAAGGGGGGGAAGATTGCAACGTTTGGGATCCGATGGATTTAACACCCAGCCATCTGCCAATTTGGATTGACCGGAAGGAATGTGGGGTGGGACTGCTTGGAAACGCTTTAAAACATTGAATGATCAGGGGGGTCCCCCAGATCCTGTCTAGCACACCTTCAGTCAGTTTTTCTTAATAAAGATTCCTGTTGGAAAACCCGTTCCAAGAGTTCTGTCTTCTTAAGATGTAAATTGAGGTGGGTCCTTACATTAGACAGGATCTGCAAAATTAGTCAACCTGGAAGGAAGAACCTTGCCGGGGGACTTTGCAAAAATTACCATGTCAGACGATGAAGCAGGGAAGGGGGAAAGCCCCCCGGAGAGGGAGCCGTTGCCCCAACTGGAAACCTGCCAAATATCCAGATCTGAAGGGTCAGATTCCTCAGGAGAAGAGGTGGTGGAGACGCGTAACCACAAGCCTCGGTGGTCAATGGGCGTTGGAAAGAAAGGCGAGTGGGAAAAGAAATCAAGAAAGGTGACCCTGTGACGGGGGGCCAACCAACCAGGATGGAAGCAGGAGATGGAGAGATCCCTGCACACAAGCGAAGATGAAGGAAGCTGGGCACAGCACTCGAACTGGATCCTAGAGAAAGCTATCGACTTGATGAAAAGGACCCTCAGCTCCCTAGGAGAGGAGAATCCTGAACCCCACGGCCGCACCAACTCCTGGAGCCGCAACTGGAGAGACACTGAGGGGGAATTGGAACCTGCAGCCCCGGGGACATCCGCTGATCCAGTAGTCCCCACCCCCCGCCGACCTGCAGATGGAAATCCAGATGGAAGACAATACCGACGAAGAAGACACCGATCCATTCAAAGACTTCCGCCGTTGGACGCGAATTTCAAGGGGGAGCCGACACGCTTGGGGTTTTTCCTAACCCAAGTCCTTGGCTACATGGAGGAACACGGGCGACACATCCCTAGTGACAAAGCCCGTATCCGGATCGTGCAATCTGCTCTGGATGGACCGGCCGCCGATTGGGTGGTGAATTTGCATGATTCCAATGCCCCAGAGCTCAACGACTTCAACCGTTTCATGTCCTCTCTGAGAAGGCGATTTGAAGACCACCTGGCTGATCGCAAAGCACGTGAAAGAATCAAAACGATGAGGCAAGGCAGACGGCCAGTAGCTGAATATACACAAGAATTCCGAACCATTGCCAGCAAGCTGAACTGGCCGGAAGACATCCTCCTTAGCCATTTCAAAGACGGTCTGAATTACGACCTATATGATGCTTGCCTGCCCCGGGGGGACCCACACCAACTCGACGAATGGTACGTCCTGGCAGAGGAAGCAGAGATCGACCTACTGAAGAGGCACCGCCGAGGAAAACAATGGAGCCGCTCACCGCCTGAACCAACGCGCGAACCAGCAAAGCCATCGGCTATGGCCAAGAAACCAATGGGCTGTTTCAAATGCGGGAGAGAGGGGCATCGGGCTGTAGAATGCCGCTCAAAAGCCCCCCAGCACAACCCAGACAGACCACCGGCCAGCAAATCTGGGAAGTCCCCAGCTAAGTCAAAAGAATCTGCCATGAGAGGGATAGAGGCTGTGGAATCCCCTAACTCCACCCATCGTGGGGAAAGAACCCCAGCCTACACCGCAGGGCCAGTGGACGCCCCAGATGACAGCTCGGAGGGTGAACCACTGATAAGTGGATCCATCCCACCCATCCTCAAGACAGTGACTATATTAGCCCCCTCCATGCCCTAAGCTGTCAAAGTGAAAGCCTTAATAGACTCTGGCTGCACCCGCTGCCTAATTAGCCCGACCCTAGTGGGAAATCTGGGCAGTCCAGTGAGGAGGCTGGAACAACCAATCTCATTTGGCCAGTTAGATGGGTCCATAGCAGGGGGGGTGCCAGCTACCCTAGCCACGTTACCAATCCACCTATCCCTGGGAAATCATGAGGAAGACATAACGTTTATAGTGACCCCAGGCATGGAATGCCCGATGATCCTAGGGCTGGAATGGTTAACAAAATGGAACCCCTGGGTAAATTGGAGGACGAAAGAAATCAATTTCCTGAAGGAGGACCCTACAGACTTAAAACCCCAAGGGGATCTATCAAAATTAAAAACGGAAATAGCGTCCATGGGTGAAGAAAAGGGGCTACCAGAAATACCAGAGGAATACAGAGACCTGGCTGAAGTTTTCAGTGAGGAGAGGGCGGATGAGCTTCCCCCCACCGACCCACGGACTGTGCCATAGAGTTCAAGCCCGGGGCAAAACTCCCAAAGCCCAGATTATACTCCATGAGCCCAAAGGAGAAGGAGGAAATGGAGAGATTTATAAAGAAAAACCTAGAAAGGGGGTTCATTGAACCAGCCAAACCTAAGGTGGCCGCTCCGGTCCTCTTTAGAGAGAAGAAGGATGGCTCTCTACGCTTATGCGTGGACTACTGGCTTTTGAATGCAATCAGTGAAAGCAACATATACCCCCTACCACTCATGAAGGACATGTTATCACACCTCTCGAAAGGAAAGTTTTTTTACTAAACTAGATCTAAGGGAAGCGTATTACCGCATGAGAATTAGGGAAGGGGATGAATGGAAAACCGCATTTAACTGCCCAATGGGGTGCTACAAATTCAAAGTTTTGCCATTTGGATTACAAGGGGGGCCCGCAGTATTTATGCAATTAATCAATGAGGTACTAAGGGAGCACCTATTTAAGGGGGTCCTGGTTTATCTAGACGACATCCTTATTTTCACCGAATCAAAAGAGGAACATGTCAACCTAGTCAGAGCAGTTTTAAAGAAACTGCAAGCCGCCCACCTATATGCCAAATTATCAAAATGCGAATTTCACCAGGAAAGAATAGACTACCTAGGTTACCGCATATCCCCACAGGGCATTGAAATGGACCCAGAAAAGGTCAGGGCAGTATTAGAATGGGCACCACCTCGCACAAGAAAGCAACTGCAAAGTTTCCTGGGTTTCACAAAGTTTTACCGCCAATTCATCCCCTCATTTGCCCAGATAGCCCTGCCCCTCACGAACTTACTAAAAATGAAGGGAGAATCCTCAGTGAAACCTAGCCAGCCACTAAAATGGACAATGGAATGCCAAGTGGCATTTGAGAGATTAAAGAGGCTTTTTTCTGCCGGACCAGTACTGAGGCACCCAGACATGGACAAACCTTTCGTAATACAGACAGATGCAAATGATGTGGCAGTGGGGGCTGTACTATTACAAGAAAATGATGAAGGAATATTGCAACCCTGCGCGTATACATCCAGGAAACTCACTGAAATGGAACAGCGCTGGCCCGTGTGGGAGAAAGAGGCATATGGGATCCGTTGGTCATTACTTACATGGCGACAATTCCTTGAAAGAAATAAAATCCCTTTCCAGGTGTGGACAGACCACAAAAATTTGGAAGTCTTGAAAACACCCAGGAAGCTCAACCCCAAGCAGGCCCGCTGGTCCCAGCATTTTCACCAATTCAATTTTAAGCTCAAGCATTTGCCGGGGGGAAAGAACTTTCTGGCAGATGCATTATCTCGCATGCCCCAATATAACAGCATGCGAGCCACTGACTCTAAACCGATCATGGGAGAATCACAACTGGCAGCGCCAGTGACTACCAGAGCCCAAGTTAAATTAAAACCACAGCTGGATAGCCAGACCGGAATTGAATTCCGGAAAAGTCTGGAAACAGATGGATGGTTCCAGAAAAATAAACATGTGTGCACAATGAAAGACGTACTGCCTTGGGTGGGGGAGAAGTTATATATACCGACCACCCAAAGGATCACATTCATGCAACTTTGCCAACTTTGCCAAGAAAAGGGTGGAGCCCACACCATTCATTATAGGGGAAATGGTCTATCTGTCTACAAAATATTTAAAATCCATACAACCCTGTAAAAAACTTGGACCAAAATATATAGGGCCTTTTCCAATTAAAAGAATCATAAACCCGGTAACAGTAGAATTAGAATTACCCAAGAATCTTAGGCAAATACACCCAATTTTCCACTGCAGTTTGCTGAAAAGAGAACAACAGTCACCCTTATGGCCAAAAAAGACTCCACCCTTTTCTTATCTGCTTGTGCTTTGTATGCTTGCCTAGCTTCCTCTAGAGCTTTTCTCACTATTGGCCAGGTGTTTTGTAATTGTTCCATCCATTCTTTCAGTGATGGAATTGCCGGTTCATTTGGGGTTAGTTCTGGCATGAGGTTGAAACTTTGGCCAGTAGCTATTTGAAAAGGAGTGTAACCTGTGCTGGAGTGGACTGCATTATTGTAGGCAACCTCTGCAAACGGCAACAGGTCCGTCCAATCTGACTGCTGGAAATTTAGAAAACACCTTAAATATTGCTCAAGTACTCCGTTACATTTTTCTGATTGACCATTTCCGTGAGGATGATGGCTAGACGTCAGTCCCTGGGTGGTCCCTAAAAGAGATAGAAATTCCTTCCAAAATGCAGCTGTAAGTTGCACTCCCCTATCAGATATGATGCGTTGGGGTGCCCCAGGCAAATTCACTATCACTACTACTATTTGTCATTGCACTGTTTCCTCTGTCAACAATACTGAATAACTCAGGCCATGGCTATCAAACATCAAAAACATCTGCCATACTATCCCACTTCCTTTACATGGATGATCTAAAGCTGTATGGAAAAACAGCATCTAAAATAGAATCGCTGCTCAACCCTGTCCATATATATATATATAGCTAAGAGATTGCAATGGAGTTTGGATTGGACAAATGTGCCACACTCACTATCAAACAAGGAAAAATAGTGAAAACTGAAGGAATCAAGATGCCCAACAAAAATAATATTAAGAGTCTGGATGAGGATGATTACTACAAATACCTGGGTATCCTTCAAGCACACTGAAGTCAAGAAAAAGATTAGAGGTGAATACATCAAGAGAGTGAAGATCTTAAAGTCAAAACTAAATGGAGGAAATACCATCAAGGCAATCAACATTTGGTGTCAGAACCCATCAATCTATATGCATTGGGGTTTCTGTTTCTTTTCGGGTTCTGCCAATCTTCTGGGAGGGGGAAGGGGAGATCAGGGCTGCTACAGTGTATTTCCTTTGCTTTGTTCCTTGCTCTATCCTCTTTGATGTTTCTTTCACGGGGTGAGAATGGAATGTGCCTCCAGCCATCTGCCTTATCACCGGACGCATGGAGACCTAACAACCTTGGAAGTGGCGCCTTATCGTTCTGTTCCCACAACATTTTCACACCTGTGGATTGGCCTATTTGAATCGTCTAGAGGGACAGTTGGGTTGGAGTTTTCATTGTCTTTTAAACTATTGATTCGCAAGGGAAATTCTCAGATCCTGCCTTCTACTACTGCTGTCAACACCTTCCAATAAAAGTTCCTCGTTTCAAGAGTTCTGCTTTCTTGGGATGTTTAATTGAGGCAGGTCCTTACATTAAGCAGGATCTGTGAAGTGGTCAGCCCAGAGGGGAATCCCTACCATGGGGACCATGCAAAGTGATGTCAAACCACGGCAGTGAGAAAGGAGAAAGCAACCTTTGTGGGGAAGCTCCCCCCAAGGTTGGCCTGAGTGACAGCAACTCAGATTCCTCCAGCTCATCCAACGAAGCTGAGACCAGAGAGAATCAGGAAAAGCCGAGATGGTCAATAGGCATGTGGAAGAAGGAAGACTGGAAAGCAAAAGCCAGAAAGGTGACCCTCAAAGGTGGCAGCCATCAACCGGGGTGGAAGCGAGAGATGGAGAGGTTGCTCAACCTCAGTGAGGGGGAAGACGAGAGACCAACCCGGTCCGATCGCTTCCTTAAACAGGCCATCAACCTAATGGTGGAAGCTTTCAAAAACCTTAAAGAGGAAGAAGCAGACCCCTGCCGGGGCTCAGTTGTGCCAAGACTGGAGGAGGAGGAATACCGAGAGGACAAGCTAGCAAATCCTGGTCCCTTCACCAGCGCCTCGGAAGCTACAGAAGCCATGACACTAACACAAGCTACCCCAGCTGGGGGAGATGGATGCAGAGCCAGATGGAGGAGGACCCACTGGCCCGACCGGAAAGTCCCACTCTTGGGCATGAAGTATGACGGGGTGCCCCAACAGCTAGGATTTTTCCTAGCCCATGTCCTGAGTTATATGCAGGAGTATGGCCAAGATATCCCCAGTGACAGCGGATGGGTCAGGGTAGTGACCATGGCCCTGGAGGGAGCAGCCGCTCAGTGGATGGTGACCCTATATAACACCGACACCCCCGAACTCCAAAACTTTAATCAATTCATGGCAGCTTTGAGACAGAGGTTCAAGGACCCCTTGAATGTATCAAAATGGTGAGGCAAGGTCATTGTCTGGTGGCTGAATACATGAGGAGTTCAGAGATCTGGCATGTCACCTCAACTGCCCAGAGGAGGTCCTAGTGGGCCATTTCAAAGATGGGCTGAATGATGATTTGTACCACACGTGCATTGCCTGGGGAGATCTGGATTGCTTCCACGACTGGTGCATCCTGGCCGAGGAGGCCGAGATCAACCAAGCCTGAAGTCAACGACGGCTTGGCCGAGCATGGAGACGCTTCCCTGAAGAGGGAAAATGAGAGGCGACAAAAACCACGGTCAACTGTCTGCTTCAAATGTGGTAAAGAAGGACAACAGGCTGCAGAAAGCTGTTTGAAAACTCCTATGCACAAGCCAGACCGATCTGCTGGAGGGAAGCCTGGGAAACTCCTCAACATCCCAGGGAGACCGCCATAAAGAGCGCTGAAATCGTAAGGTCCAATCCCCTGGGACCCTGGGAGGAGGAACTCCAGCCCCGACAGAAAAGCCACCAGACACACCTGACAACGACTCCGAGGATGAACCCCTGGTAAGTGGACCCCTCACACCCCTCACCAGAACAATAGAACTGTTAAGCCCAGGAATGCAGGAAAAAGTAACCCTGAAGGTTCTATTGGACTCAGGTTATACCTGTTGCTTAATAAGCCCAACCTTAGTGGGGATTCTAGGGATTCTGGTGAGGAGGCTGAAGAAGCCAATTTCATTTGGCCAGCTAGATGGGTCCATCTCAGGAGGAATCCCAGCCACCCTGGCCACACAGTTGATGGAGCTCACAATGGGGGATCATACCGAGACTTTGACTTTTATAGTAACCCCTGTCATGGAGTGGCCCCTGATTTTGGGGATGATGTGGCTAAGGAAATGGAATCCAAGGATGGACTGGAGGACAGGAGAGCTGAGGTTTTACAAAGAGAGACCCGCCGCATGGGAGGACCTGCAGACCCAAGAGGAAAGGAGTTCCCGATGTGGTAGCAACCACAAAAGATCAAGGGCTGGAAAACGTACCCAAGGGATACTGGGATCTAGCTGAAGTGTTCAGCAAAGAACGGTCTGACAAGCTACCCCCCCCCCACTGTCCCCTCCCTAAAGGAATGGATTACACAACTCCAAAATATGTGGCCAGTAGTTAGAAAAGCATTAGATGAAGCTAGGGAAGCTTACAAAGCTCAAGCAGATAAAAAGCAGGTAGAACCTAAGCCATTTAGAGTGTGGGGAGAAAAGTATATTTGTCCACAAAATATTTTAAATCACTACAGCCATCGAAGAAGTTAGGCCCCAAATTTGTGGGACCATTCCCTAGTAAATGTATAATCAACCCAGTAACGAATTAGAACTCCCAAAAACACTTAGAGAGGTTCATCCAGTATTTCATTTTAGTTGTGAGCTAAACTCGCCCTTAAGGCTAGCCACAGCTCCTCCTCCTATTATAATCTGTTAATATCATATTAACAAAGCTAACCCAAATCACAGCATTACTTAAACAAGGTCACATCATGTGAATAAATGTTCTTTTAAACAATTTTTGTTTTATTGTGTTAATCTTAAAAGACATGCCTTCTTGAATTACGCATAACTAAGGCAAAATATCAGCAGATAGCCCAAACCTGCAAAGATGAAGTCAGGAAAGCAAAGAACAAAGACTTGCAACAAAAGTAAAAGATAATTAAAAAAAAGTTTCTTTCAACATATAAATCTTTTACAATTATGTCTTAGTAGGTTGGGCTATAGTTTCTTTTTGTACGAAGACTGATGCAAAGAATAAGTTAAGCAGCTCTGCTTTCTCTCCACTGTCTTGCCATCTTCTCTCTTTAGTGGACCAACTGTTTCCTTGACTTTTTTCTTGTTATTTATATGTTATATTATGTTATGGTGGAAGGGGACCAACATTTTGAGGTCAGGGAGATCTTAGATTCTAGAAAGCACCATAGGTCAACACAATATCTGGTAGCCTGGAAAGACCTCCCACCTTCCCAGAATGAATGGGTTCATAAAAGACATGTCAGAGCTCCGAGATTGTTAAAAAAGTTACACACTCAGTATCCTGATAAACCTGACTAACCCTTATGTTTTATCTCTCCCTCCTTTTTTAAAGGGGGGGCAGCATGTCAGAACCCGTCACTCTATATGCATTGGGGTTTCTGTTTCTTTTCGGGTTCTGCCAATCTTCTGGGAGGGGGAAGGAGAGATCAGGGCTGCTACATTGTATTTCCTTTGCTTTGTTCCTTGTTCTATCCTCTTTACACCTGGGCAATTCCAGTCATTAGATGCACTAGATGCACACTGGACTGAAGCAGAACTAAAAGCAATGGATAGTAAGACCTGAAAAATAATGACAATGAATCATGCCCTTCATCCTCGCAGTGACATTGACAGACTCTACCTACCAAGGCAAATAGGTGGGTGTGGAATGTTGCAAGTAATCAGATGGTTGAAGAAGAAAAAAGGGCTTTGGAAGAATATTTGAAGGACAATGAGGAAGATGCACTGAAGTTAGTATGCCAGGAAGGCTTACTGACTACTAAAGAGACTAAACTGGCCTACAAGAAAAACCAAATGCAGAACAGAATGGAGGCATGGGAAGACAAAGCATTACATGGCCAGTACATTAAAAAAAAATAGCAGGGAAAGCAGATAATAACAAGACCTGGCAATGGTTAAGAGCAGGAAAGTTGAAGAAATTGACTGAGGGACTAATTCTGGCTGCACAAGAGCAAGCTTTAAGGACAAACACATACAAAGCCAGAATTGAGAAGACAGGAACAGACAGTAAGTGCCACCTATACAAAGAAGCTGAAGAAACAATGGACCACCTGGTAAACTGCTGCAAGAAGATCACACAGACTGACTACAAGCAGTGGCATGGCAAAGTAGCAACAATGGTGCATTGGAAGATCTGCAGGAAATATCATTTGCCTGCATGCAAGAACTGATGGGACCATAAAATAGAGAAAGTTATAGAAAATGAAGGTTAAATTGCTCTGGGACTTTAGAATTCAAACAGACAGCCACCTGCCACATAACATCCCGGACTTAACAATTATCGATAAGAAAGACAAAAAAGTCTGGATAGTGGACATGGCAGTGCCTGGAGACAGCAAAATACAAGAGAGAAAAGTGGAGAAGATAACAAAATACAAAGACTTACAAATAGAAATAGAAAGACTGTGGCAAAAGCAAGCAAGGGTAGTACCAATAGTAATAGGAGCCTTGGGTGCAATCCCAAAACAACTGGAGCACCACTTGAACACCATTGGCATTGACAAATTCACCATCAGCCAATTGCAAAAGGTGCCTTTACTCGGAACAGCTTCCATCCTGCGACGATATCTGTAACACTATCAAACATCCAGATCTGCCTATTCCAGGTCCTTAGTAAGGACTCGATAGACAAAAATGCCAAATCCACTGAACGTTAGGCTGACTGTGTGATGATGATGATGATGATGATGATGATGATCAACAACAACAATAATAACAACAACAAAAGAGAGAAGAAAAAACTACAGAATAAAAAAAGGGAAAAACAAAAGCACAGTTTGCTACATGTAATGTTTAAATAGATCATTTAATCTTAACCACATAAATTAATATGAAACAATCTGCCCATTATAGTGACTGAGAACTTGTTCAGAAATAAAAATTAAGCATACTGTATATTGATGATCCAAGATGGAAAATCTGAGCTTACCCTATCTCTCCAGTAATGAAGAGTAATATTTTGCTATCTCCTTGCTCAGCAAATCCATAATTCACATCATGATAAGTTCCATATTTTTAAAACAGTTTTAAAATATAATCTGTTAATATCATATTAACAAAGCTAACCCAAATCACAGCATTACTTAAACAAGGTCACATCATGTGAATAAATGTTCTTTTAAACAATTTTTGTTTTATTGTGTTAATCTTAAAAGACATGCCTTCTTGAATTACGCATAACTAAGGCAAAATATCAGCAGATAGCCCGAACCTGCAAAGATGAAGTCAGGAAAGCAAAGAATAAAGACTTGCAACAAAAGTAAAAGATAATAAAAAAAAGTTTCTTTCAACATATAAATAAGAAGGAAAAAGTCACTAAAGAGAGAAGATGGCAAGACAGTGGAGAGAAAGCAGAGCTGCTTAACTTATTCTTTGCATCAGTCTTCGCACAAAAAGAAACTATAGCCCAACCTACTAAGACATAATTGTAAAAGACAGACTAGAAATAAAAATTAAAATAAGCAAGAAAATGATGAGAATACCTGTCTGACCTTGATGAATATAAATCACTGGGACCTGATGGATTGCATCCAAGAGTTCTGAAGGAGCTGGCAGATGTTATTTCGGAACCATTGTATCATATCTTTAGAAAACCCGACGGAGAGGGACCTTCCCCCCGACCAAGAACCTGCCGGCTGTCGGGATCTGAAACGTCAGACTCCTCTGGAGAGGAGGTGGTGGAGACATGTAACCACAAACCTCAGTGGTCAATGGGAGTCGGAAAAGAAGGTGACTGGGAAAAGAGATCGAGAAGGGTGACCCTGAGACGGGGCAGCCACCGACCAGAATGGAAGCAGGAGATGGAGAAATCCCTGCATGTTAGTGAAGATGAAGGAAGCAGTGCACAACACTCAAACTGGATCCTAGAGACAGCCATTGACCTGATGAAAAGAACCCTCGGCTGTCTAGGGGAGGATAAATCTGAGCCCCGCGACTGCACCAGCATCTGGAGCTATAGCTGGAGAGACGCTGAGGGGGAATCGGAACCTGTAGTCCCTGGGACATCGGCTGAACCAGCAGCAACCACTTCAGCAACCCCCACCCCCTACTGACCCGCAGATGGCGACCAGGATGGAAGACAATACCACCGACGCCGAAGACACTGATCCATCCAAAGATTCCTGCCACTGGACGTGAAATTCAAGGGGGAGCCGACACTCTTGGGATTTTTCCTAACCCAAGTCCTCAGCTACATGGAAGAATACGGGCAGCACATCCCCAGCGACAAAGCCCGTATCCGGATCGTGCAATCCGCTCTGGACAGACTGGCCGCAGATTGGGTGGTGAACTTACATGATTCCAATGCCCCAGAGCTCAATGACTTCAACCATTTCATGTCCTCTCTGAGAAGGTGATTTGAGGACACCCTGGCTGATCGCAAAGCCTGCAAAAGAATCAAAACAGTGAGGGAGGGCAGACGCCCAGTAGCCGAATATACACAAGAATTCTAGTCCTATTTTTGCTCTAGTTTATTAAATATTCTTTTGCAATAAATAAATGTTTGACTTCAACAAATAAGGGAGTTGCTTCAATCAAATCCAACCTGAAAATAGATTGCATCATTTCTATTAATGAATATGGTGGATTATAAGCTAATGTATTAAAAAAGCTTTTCATTTCATGCAGTTAGTAAGGAACTGTAAGGTTCTCCTCTTAACCTCACAAATTTCCCTGCGCTACTCAGGAATTTTGAAGAGGCAAAGAAACTCCTGAGCCGAGGTTTCAGCAAGAAAACAACTTTATCTTGGCCAAGACAAAGTCAGGTAATCTTTTCCCTCTTCGTGGCTGCTTAGAGGGATGAAGGCACACCCAGAAAAGACTTCTTCCACTTTTTATACCTTTTCAGAAGCAAGGAAGCACAGAAAAACAAATTCCAAGGTGATGACTCATACACATCAATCCAGGCTAACTCACCTTCCCCCTTCCTATTTCCTGGCCCACTGAATCTTACCTTGCTCCTTTCATGTAAGCAATCTCCTGTATATTTAGCATGAGACATTTACTTTTTCAATATACATAAAACACTTGCTTCTATCTATAAAGCTGCTTGCATATAAAAAATTATATAAAATAGCTACAAAATAACACTACTAATATCAAGCTTAAGCATAATAAAATCATAAGCACAATAAAATCCCTTCAGAACAGCCTGTTGTTTTTCATTTGGGACTACTTATATTTTAGCAACAAAGATTGAATAAAAGAGGAAACAGCTCTGCTCAGAGATTTGAAATCTTGTCAAAGAGCAGAAATCTAAGCACACCTGACATTTTTATCCATCTGCGTGTAATGAAGTTATCTGATTAATAGTTGTCTGGAGTAATAGATGCTTTTCACATTTTAATTTTGAGATTTGGAATTGCTTGCCAATTTTTGTTTCTAAAAAAGAAGAAAAAAAGGACAGAAAAAACCAGATCATTTATTTTCATATTAAGCAATTTATTCAAAACACAAACACTAGAAGTAGTGAGCAAAATAAATAAATTAAAGACAGTATAAAAAGCAACAAAACCTTCTATTATTGCAAATAATATTCATTTCTATCTTGTCCATATACAGGCTTGTATTCTTTAACATTTCCATCTCCTTTCTCAGGTTCTCATTGTCTAACCACCCTCATTGTCAGAATCCATTTATATTTCATTTCTATCTATCTCCTCTGATCTAAAACCAAATCTTACCTTTCCCTGGATTCTGCCATACTCCCAGGGGGGGGGGGATATGCACGTGGGTTTATTGCTTTCACTTCCTCTATTCACTACAATGTAACCTTTTGTTTATTCGCCTTCGTGTCTGCTATCCATTACAATGTAACAAATTCCCTCCTATACCATGCATTCCTCTGAACTTTCTTCCCTAACCGGGCAGCTGGGAAAAAGGGAGGGGGGGGAAGAGATACGGGACCTGGTTTATTTCTCCGTCCTCAAAATGAGGTGAAGAGCTGTGGAATGATCGTGCACAAACGGAGCCGGACTGATGTTATCTCTCCTTTCCCATCGATGGACATAACACCTGGGGATTTGCTGGTCTGAACCGCCCGGATGAACTGTGGGGTGGGGTTTGCTTAGGGACCCTTTAAAATACCGATCTGTAAGGGAATCCCTCAGATCCTGTCTATTATGTCTGCTATCGACTACTCTTAATAAAAGTTCCTGTTGGAAGAAATTGCTTCCAAGAGTTCTGCTTTCTTAAGATGTGGGATTGAAGTGGATCCTTACATTACACAGCATCTGCATTAATAGTCAATCTGGAAGGAAGAACCTTACTGGGGGACTTTGCAAGAAATACAATATCGGACGACGAGGCAGGGAAGGAAGAAAACCTCGTGGAAAGGGAGCCTTCCCCCCGACCGAGATCCCACCAGCTGTCAGGATCTGAAACATCATATTCCTCAGGAGAAGAAGTAGTGGAGACATGTGACCACAAACCTTGGTGGTAGATGGGCGTTTGAAAAAAAGACGAGTGGGAAACGATATCGAGAAAGGTGACCCTGAGACGGGGCAGCCACCAACCCGAATGCAAGCAAGAGATGGAAAAATCCCTGCACGTTAGTGAAGAGGAAGAAAGTTGTCCACAACACTCGAACTGGATCCTAGAGAAAGCTATTGACCTGATGAAAAGAACCCTCGGCTCTCTAGGGGAGGAGAAACCTGAGCCCCACGGCTGCACCAGCACCTGGAGCTGCAGCTGGAGAGACACTGGGGGGGAATCAGAACCTGTAGTCCTGGTGACATCGGCTGAATTGGCAGCTACCACTTCAGCAGCCCCCACTCCCCACCGACCCGCAGATGGCGATCAGGATGGGAGGCAATACCACCGATGACGAAGACACCGATCCATTCAAAGATTCCTACCGCTGGATGCGAAATTTAGGGGGGAGCCGCCACACTTGGGGTTTTTCCTAACCCAAGTCCTCAGCTACATGGAAGAATACGGGCGGCACATCCCCAGTGACAAAGCCCACATCCGTATCGTGCAATCTGCTCTGGACGGACAGGCCACAGACTGGGTGGTGAACCTGCATGATTCCAATGCCTCAGAGCTCAATGACTTCAACCATTTCATGTCCTCTCTGAGAAGGTGATTCGAGGACCCCCTGGCTGATCGCAAGGCCCATGAGAGAATCAAAACGGTGAGGCAGGGCAGATGCCCGGTAGCCGAATATACACAAGAATTGCCAACGTCCTTAGCCATTTCAAAGATGGCCTAAACTATGACCTGTATGATGCTTGCCTGTCTCGAGGGGACCCACACCAACTCGACGAATGGTACGTCCTGGCAGAGGAAGCAGAGATCAACCTATTGAAGAGGTACTGCCGAGGAAAACCATGGGGCCGCTCGCCTCCTGAGCTGAGGCACGAGGCAGCAAAACCATCGGCTATGGCCAAGAAGTCAACAGGCTGTTTCAAATGTGGGAGAGAGGGCCATCGCGCTGTAGAATGCCGCTCAAAAGCCCCTCAGCACAAACCAGACCGATCACCAGCCAGGAAATCAGGGAAGTCCCCAGCCAAACCAAAAGAACCCGCCATGAGGGCAATAGAGGCTGTGGAGTCTCCAACCTCTGCCAAGCAAGGGGAGGGAACTCCGGCCTACACCGCAGGGGCAGTAGGCACCTCAGACGACAGCTCGGAGGGTGAACCCCTGGTAAGTGGATCCATTCCACCCATCCTCAAGACAATGATTATATTAGCTCCCTCCATGCCTGAAGCTCTCAAAGTGAAGGCCTTAATAGACTCTGACTGCACCGGCTGCCTCATTAGCCCGTGGGGAACTTGGGCATTCCGGTGAGGAGACTAAAACAACCAATCTTATTTGGCCAGTTAGATGAGTCCATAGCAGGGGGGGGGTGCCAGCTACCCTAGCCACTTTACCAGTCCACCTATCCCTGGGGAACCATGAGGAAGATATAACGTTTGTAGTGACCCCAGGCATGGAATGCCCAATGATCCTAGGGCTGGAATGGTTAAAGAAATGGAACCCCTGGGTAAATTGGAGGATGGCAGAACTCAATTTCCCGAAGGGGGATCATGCGAATTTAAAACCCCGAGAAGCCCTACCAAACCCAGGAACGGAGAAAGCTTTGGTGGGAGAGGAAAAGGGGCTACCCGAGATCCCAAAAGAATACCGAGACCTCGCTGAAGTTTTCAGTGAGGAACGGGCGGATGAGCTTCCCCCTCACTGACCCACGGATTGTGCCATAGAATTCAAGCCCGGGGCAAAACTCCCGAAGCCCAGACTATACTCCATGAGCCCTAAGGAGAAGGAGGAAATGGAAAGATTCATAAATAAAAACCTAGAAAGGGGGTTTATTGAACCTGCCACACCTAAGGTAGCCACCCTGGTTCTCTTTGGAGAGAAGAAGGATGGCACTTTGCGCTTGAGCGTCGATTACCACACCTTGAATGCATTCAGTGAAAGTAACCTATACCCCCTACCCCTCATGAAGGACATGTTATCCCACCTCTCGAAAGGAAGAATTTTCACTAAACTAGACCTAAGGGAAGCGTATTACCTCATTACGATTAAAGAGGGGGATGAATGGAAAACCGCATTTAATTGCCCAATAGGGTGCTACCAATTCAAAGTTTTGCCATTTGGACTACAAGGGCCCCCTGCAGTATTTATGCAATTAATCAATGAGGTACTAAGGGAGCATCTATTTAAGGGGGTCCTGGTTTATTTAGACGACATCCTTATCTTCACCGAATCCAAAGAGGAACATATCAACCAAGTCAGAGTGTTTTAAAGAAACTGCGAGCTGCCCACCTATATGCCAAATTATCAAAATGTGAATTCCACCAGGAAAGAATAGATGACCTGGGCTATCGGATATCCCCACAGGGCATTGAAATGGACCCTGAGAAGGTCAGGGCAGTACTAGAATGGGCACCACCTAGGAAGCAGTTGCAAAGTTTCCTGGATTTCGCAAACTTTTATCGCCAATTCATCCCCTCATTTGCCCAAATAGCCCTGCCCCTCACGAACTTACTAAAAACGAAGGGAGAATCCTCAGTGAAACCTAGCCAGCCACTAAAATGGACAATGGAATGCCCAGCAGCGTTCAAGAGGTTAAAGAGACTTTTTTCTGCCGAGCCCATACTGAGGCACCCAGACACGGATAAACCTTTTGTAATACAGGCGGACGCAAGCGATGTGGCAGTGGGGGCTCTACTATTACAAGAAAACGACGAAGGGGTATTGCAACCGTGTGCATACATGTCCAAGAAACTCACCAAAATGGAACAGCACTGGGCCGTGTGGGAAAAAGAGGCATATGGGGTGCACTGGTCATTACTTACGTGGTGCCATTACCTTGAAGGAAATAAAATCCCTTTTCAGGTCTGGATGGACCACAAAAACCTGGAAGCCTTAAAAACACCCAGGAAGCTCACTCCCAAGCAAGCCCGCTGGTCCCAGCATTTTCACCAATTCCGTTTTATGCTCAAGCAGTTGCCAGGGGGGAAGAACCTCCTGGCAGATGCACTGTCTCGCATGCCCCAATATAACAGCACGTGAGCCACCGATTCTAAACCGCTCATGCCTGAACCACAACTGGCAGCACCAATAACCACCAAAGCCCAAACTAAATTAAAGCCGCAGCTGGGTAGCCAAACCAGAATCGAATTCCGGAAAACTTTGGAAACAGATAAGTGGTTCCAGAGAAATAGACACGTGTGCACAATCAAGGATGGACTGCCATGGGTGGGAGAGAAGTTATGTATACCAACTACCCAGAAGGTCATTTTCATGCAACTATGTCATGATACAAAATCAGCAGGGCATTTTGGATTTGTAAAAACATTACATTTAATTAAAAGGCAATTTTGGTAGCCGTCCATGAAAAAGGACATAGAAAGTTATGTGGCCAGCTGCCCAATGAGCGCAACAGCTAAGTGGTTGCAAGGGAAATCGCCCGGACTGTTACAACCAGTGGTGAACCCCTCAGCCCCCTGGAAAGAAATATCCATGGATTTTATAGTGGAATTACCAGAAAGCAATGGAAACACTGTCATCTGGGGGGTTAGGGACTTGTTTTCCAAAGTGCACTTTATCCCTTGCCAAAAGATTCCCACCACAAAAACCTTAGCGAAACTATTCGTGCAGCACATCTACAGACTGCATGGGACACCCCAATGCATCATATCTGATAGGGGAGTGCAATTTACATCAAAATTTTGGAAGGAATTTTTATCCCTCTTAGGAACCACTCAGGGACTGTCATCTAGTCATCCTCCTCAATGTAACGGCCAATCAGAACATTCAGACTCAGTACTTGAGCAATACTTAAGATGCTTTACTAATTTCCAGCAAACAAATTGGACGGACCTACTCCCTTTCGCAGAAGTTGCTTACAATAACGCTGTCATGGTTCCGACTAATGAAACACTTCAAAGAACTTCCAGGCATTGTTTATGCTAAAAAGTCTTTATTCTTTATGTAACAGAGTGTTGGCACGGCATGAATGATGCCAAGATCTGAATTTCCCTTTCTTTGCACATAACATTCCAGGCTATTCCCCTCCCCTATTTTGCAGTCATAAATCACATTTTCCAATCAGCCTGAAGGGCAAAGATTCACTTCCGTTCCATATCCCGCGCATTCCTATCTTTCTCCTCCCCTCCCAGCATCATCTAAATGAACTCTAAAAATACCAGACAGTTCTGCATATCTTGGCAAAGCAATAATATCCAATATTAGCAGCATTGACATCCGGCCCTCCTTAGAAAAAGGATAGGTCCTGTATGTGAACAAAAGCATATGTCAGGGATTATCTCTTGGTTTGTTGTGGTTTTTCTCATGAAACATTTTGATGAGTCGGTCAGCCTTCACATCACTAGATTTCACCCAAGTAGCTTCAGACAGCGAGTACCCCTTCCATTGTACTAGGTACTGCAATTTCCCTTTAAAATTCTAGACTCAAGAATACGTTTCACTTCATAGTGAGTCTGACCTGCTACCACGAGGGGCCCAGGTGCTTTTTTAGGGGGAGGTCTTAAAGTGGAGCCCCAACAAGGGTTTAACAAGCTGCAATGGAAGACAGGGTGAATCCTCCCTAAAAGCCTAGGGAGTTTCAATTCTACTGTGATGGGATTGATGATCCTTACTATGGGGAAAGGCCCCAAGAATTTTGGTCCCAATTTCTTACTGGTCAATTTGAGGCATAAATATTTAGTTGACAGATAAACCTTTTCCCCAACTTGGAATGTTCTTTGGGGAGCCCTCTTTTTATCAGTCTGCTTTTTATAGGTCTCGGAAGACTTTTTTAACGCAGTTTTCGTTTTTCTCCAAACTTCTTCCCACCCCCTCACCCATTGATCAAGTGTCTGGGAGGCGGAGGGCACCTGAGTGTATTCAGTTATTGGGCTGAACTCTTTTCCTCTGGCTACTCTGAAAGGCATGTAGCCGGTACTGCTGTGAACAGAATTATTGTACACCACCTCTGCGAAAGGGAGGAGGACAGTCCAGTTTGTCTGTTGGTAGGAAACGTAGCATCTGAGATATTGCTCCACAATTTTGTCAGCGGATTTTGCAGCCCCATTGGTGGCCGGATGAAAAGCAGATGATAAGCCTTGAGATGATCCAATTCATTTAAGGAAATGCCTCCAAAACTTCGCCGTGAACTGCACCCCCCTGTCTGAAATTATTCGCTTAGGGGAACCATGCAGCCAGTAGATATGTTTCAGGAATAATTTAGTCAGTCTTACTTCAAATGATATCTTTACATGCAATGATTGAAGAATGGATTGATTTATAAAAATGTTTAGAATATAGGAAATAGAATATAGTGGAGAAATTTTAAAATATACTTATATATGTTTAGCTTAGAAATAATTAGAAATAACCTAAGCTAATCCAAAATGGTTTGGAAACGTAAAGTTATATTCACTGATAAAATATGTATGTGAGATAGAATAAGAGATAGAACTTAATTGAGAAATATAAACTGAATATTTGGAATAATATGGTCTTTATTATATGGATACTCGAACCGTATACTATATGTCTATGTAATGCTAGTTGGAATATGCTAATAGTTAATTAAGCTTAAAATGGGTGGAAATATTGTTGATAGTTTGGTTTTGTTTGTTTGTTCTTGCTTTTTTGATTGATAAAATAGAGAGGGAAGATTTTAAAAAGTGTAAATTGTTTATGTATGATTGTATGTTCTATTTTGTTTTATGGAGTGCCCTATCTCCACGATGAGTCCTAAGCACTTGGCTGTAAAATAAAAAAAAAATTCAATAAAACTTGTTATAATAAAAAGAAGTTGGCAAAACCTAAAAAGCTCTGAAGCTGTTTGCGAGTCTTTGGGGGCTGCCACTCAATTATAGTTCTCACTTTGGCTGGATCCATTTCAATGCCCTCATTGGAAATTCTGTAGCCAAGATAATCTAATCGGGTCTGGTGAAATTCACATTTTTACAATTTGGCATAAAGCTTGGCATTCAATAATTTCTTTAACACTTCTCTCACCAGCTTTATGTGATCAGTCATATTCATGATGTATATCAGGATGTCATCAAGATACACCAGAACCCCTTTGTACAAGTGATCATGTATGACCTCATTAATCAACTGCATGAATACGGCTGGGGCCCCCCTGTAGTCCAAATGGCATGACTTTGAACTGATAGCTCCCCATAGGACAGTTGAAGGCAGTTTTCCACTCGTCTCCCTCCTTTATTCTCACCTGGTAATATGCCTCTCTCAGGTCTAATTTAGTGAAGATACTCCCCTTAGCCAGATGGGTTAATAAGTCCTTTAGGAGGGGGAGGGGGTATTTGTTTTCCACACTCACAGCGTTGAGACCCTTATAGTCTATGCAGAGATGAAGAGACCCTTTTTTTTTCTTTGACCAACACAGGGGCTCCCACCGTAGATTTGGCCCATTCAATGAACCCCCTCGCTAGGTTTTTGTTCATGTATCGCTACATCTCCTCCATTTCGAGGGGGGACATAAAGTACATTATCGGTCGTGGGAGTTTGGCTCCTGGCACCAGTTCAATAGAGCAGTCATTGGATCTGTGAGGGGGCAGGGCATTGCATTCTTTTTCACTAAATGCCTCCACTAGGTTCCGGTATTCATTGGGGATGAGTGGTTCGCCTGGTGGCGGTGAGGTAGCCATGTGCGCTCGCTCATTGGGTGGCCTAAAGTGTCCCACAACGTCAGTTGAATAAGTGGGAGGCTCAGGCCCTATAGGTAGTCTCACAGTTCTCATTCCTTTTTCACACCAGATAAATGGCTTCCATTTGTCCAACCAGGCTAATCCTAGGATCACAGCCTCAGTCATTTTGGGGGCCACCAGGAAGCGAATAAACTCCAGTGCTCACCTATTTCTAGGTGTAGGGGCTCAGTTAATTGTGTGACTAGAGTCCCTCCCATCAGGGAGCCATCGGCTTGCTCAAACCTCACAGGTTTGGAGAGCTGTTTTGGCAAAGGGCAGGCTAATAATGCATCGGGTGCATCCAGAATCGATTAGTACATTTAAGTCCATTTGTGCCCTCGACTTAGGGGTTATAAGTTTTGTGGGCAGTGAAAAAGGTGGGATTTGTCGACTCACCATCGGGTCATTCTCTCCTTCGTCATCGCTGTCAAAGGAGGGTAGAGCAGGGGCGGGTCCACCCGGAGTCCCGGCGTCCTCCTGTGTGTGGGTGTAATCTGGGCAACAGGTTCTTGCGTGACCCGGTTGGATTTTTCTCTCGTTAGCTGCTGGGCAGGTTTTCTTCTCGCCGCTGGTTCTGGTCTGCTCTGGAGTCGGGGGTAGGGGACTGGACAGGTTGCTGCTCGATGTCCCTCCTGTCCGCACCGGAAACACTTAATTGACGGGCCTGGAGGTGGCCTGGGTCCCTCAGCCATCGCAGTAGTTGGAGGTTTTCGTGGGGGTGATTGTTGTTCGGGTTGCTCTGGCTGCTGCTCGGATTCAGGTGGGGGAGGTTTCTTCTAGCGGGCGAGCTGAACATCTAGCTTCATCGCTGCCTGGTACCATTCTTGCAGCTGATCAGGTACTGCTCTATAGAAGCAGGCCTGAGAGAGGTGATCGTCTAATCTCTCAATGAAGTGATGGATTAGGGATTGCTCAGGCCACCCCTCTATTCGGCCTGCTATCTTGCAAAATTCTCGCACATACTCCAGGGCAGGCCTGCCGGCTTGTTTTATTTTGTGGATTTGTTCTCTTGCCTTGAGGCCAATGGATGGGTCCTCAAATCTTTATCTCAGCCCTAGGAGGAAGAGGTGGGGGTCCTCCAATTCTGGGGCTTGCTCATTATATAAATTGTTCAGCCATTCGGATGCTTCTCCCTCTAGGCTGTATGCAATCACATCGACCATGGCCCCTGGGTCCGGGTAGAGATAGGCCCAGCAGTTCAAATGAGAGCGCACTTGGTTGAGGAAAAAAATCAGCTTCTCTGGGTCCCCATCGAAGGTTGCTCTGAAAGGTGATGCAATTATAGGCTGTTGATTTATGCCCAGGGGTTGCACATTCGGGGGCTGTGGCCAATCTCCTTGCTATGGTTGTTCTCCCACCAGCTGCTGATCTCCTGGCTTCTGCACCACCCCAAGCTGTTGCAAGGCCTCTATTAGCTGTGGCAAGCTCAGAGGTCGCTGACCATCTACCCGCGGGGGATGCCAAACTCCCCATTGCTGCAGAGGCCTCAGACTGGTATTCCCTCTCTCTTCGGGGTTGGAGTCCCTGGCAGGGGAAGACAGGGTCTGGAAGGCTGTCTGATCTGCAATGGAAGGGCTGCAGGCTCCTCTCTGCAGGAATTGATTTCTGCTTCTCACCTCTGGGTTTTCAAATCTTTCCAGTGACTCACCCGAACCTTGAGTGGCAGGCGATCTGTTATCTCTCCACCGATTTGCATTTGTCTGCCAGCCGTTTGTCTGCCAAAATTCATCTTCCCACAGCATGCTGTCTGTTGCTTCCCCCTCTTGGGTATCAGCAGCTGCTGGGTTATATTCAAGCAAACTCCCGTTTCTCATGATAGATTTTCCTCCTCCTGAATCTCTGCCAGCTTCTCTCAAGCCTAGGAGGAAGAGGTCGGGGTATTGCACCCCCAGTCATTTGAAAAGGATTTAGATCTTGGCATGATGTCATGGTTCCGACTAATGAAACACTTCAAAGAACTTCCAGGCATTGTTTATCCTAAAAAGTCTTTATTCTTTATGTGACAGAGTGTCGGCACGGCATGGATGATGCTAAGATCTGAATTTCCAGGCTATTCCCCTCCCCTATTTTGCAGTCATAAATCACATTTTCCAATCAGCCTGAAGGGCAAAGATTCACTTCCGTTCCATATCCTGTGCATTCCTATCTTTCTCCTCCCCTCCCAGCATCATCTAAATTAACTCTAAAAATACCAGACAGTTCTGCATATCTTGTCAAAGCAATAATACCCAATTATAGTCCACTCCAGCACAGGCTACACCCCCTTTCAAATAGCCACCGGTCAAAGTTTCAACCCTATCCCAGAACTAATCCCAAATGAACCTGAAATCTCATCGCTGAAAGAATGGATTGCACAATTACAAAACACCTGGCCAATAGTTAGGAAAGCCTTAGATGAAGCTAGGCAAGCATACAAAGCACAAGCAGATAAAAAAAAGAGTTGAACCCACCCCAGTCATTGTAGGAGAAATGGTATATTTGTCTACAAAATACCTAAAACCCCTACAGCCATGTAAAAAACTTGGCCCAAAATATATAGGACCTTTTCCAATTAAAAGAATCATAAACCCAGTAACAGTAGAATTAGAACTACCCAAAAATCTCAGGCAAATACACCCAATCTTTCACTGCAGCTTGCTGAAAAAAGAACAACAGTCACCCTTACAGCCAAAAATCCCCCCCCACCATCTCCAATCATGGTTGAAGGAGAACAACACTTCGAGATAAAAGAAATCCTAGATTCTAGGAAGTATCATGGAGCAACTCAATACCTAGTAGCATGGAAACACCTTTCCTCCTCAGAAAACGAGTGGGTCCATAAACGTCACATCAGAGCACCAAAACTGCTAAAGAAGTTTCATACAGAATATCCCAACAACCAGACTAACCTCTATTTTTTTTCCTCTACAGGTGGATCTCTCCTATTTTTAAGGGGGGCAGGATGTCAGAATCCATTTATATTTCATTTCTAACTATCTCCTCTGATCTAAAACCAAATCTCACCTTTCCCTGGATTCTGCCATACTCCCAAGGGGGAGGGGGGATATGCACGCGGGTTTATTGCTTTCACTTCCTCTATTCAGTACAATGTAACCTTTTGTTTATTTGCCTTTGTGTCTGCTATCCATTACAATGTAACAAATTGCCTCCTATACCATGCATCCGTCTGAACTATTCTCCGTAACTGGGCAGCTGGGAGAAAGGGAGGAGGGGGAAGAGATACAAACCTGCGGGACCTGGTTTATTTCTCCATCCTCAAAATGAGGTGTGAAGAGCTGTGGAATGATCGTTCACAAACGGAGCCGGACTGATATTATCTCTCCTTTCCCATCGATGGACTTAATACTGGGGATTTGGCGGTCTGAACTGCCTGGATGAACTGTGGGGTGGGGTTTGCTTAGGGACACTTTACAATACCGATCTGTAAGGGAATCCCTCAGATCCTGTTTATTATGCCTGCTATCAACTACTCTTAATAAAAGTTCCTATTGGAAGAAATTGCTTCCAAGAGTTCTGCTTTCTTAAGATGGGGGATTGAAGTGGATCCTTACACTCATTTTTTTCTGTATTAGCAAACAACTCAGTATATTTTTCTGCACTGGTCATTCAATTTTGTCTCCAGTCACAATGGATTTTTTTATTATTTATTTATTAAATTTATATGTTGCCCATCTCACTACTCAAAGTGACCATTTGTTCAATATCCATTCATTCTTAACCCCTTTAAGTCTGTTTTTCATAATTCTTAAGAAACTGTTCACTTTTAAGTTTCTCCTTACTTATCTTTCTCTCATTTCCATATTACCTGCTCTCATACTCAATGATTTTCACTGCTTTCAACAATCATTCAATCTGACAAGAAAACTGTACACTTTTTTTTCAGCATTTGCAATTTTAATTTTTTATCAGTCACATTTTTTCAAGGCATAAGAGCTTGGCTTTCTAGAGACTTCTCTGCAAAACAGTGTACTGAAACTCTCCAATAGGAGATAAGTAGAATATACCAACCCACTCAGGATATGGGGAAAAATATGTGTGTAGTCACATGCACTATAGCAATTAGGCCCATATTTTAAAAATATGTTCACTTTTCATCCATCTACTAATGGCAGCGAAAAGGAGATGAGTCCCATCTCCTAGAGTTGGCAATTACTAGTGGAGTAAAATCTGCAGGGACTTCTATTGACAGCAGTCTCCAGCATATTATGTCTCAGGAATCAGAGGAGAAGTCAAGACTCCTGAATCTTGTGGACACATTCTCATGCAAATATGATAGGAGTCTAGCCTTTGACATTATGGACTGTCCTGGAAATACAAATATATGTAAGTAATTCTTCCATGGAGTTAGCTTGATAATTAGCAGGTTTACTTCTCTATCTTTGAACTCTCTTGACTCAGTGAAATTTGTCATTATAGACTGGCCTGTAAATGGTGAATTTAGTAGGCACTCCTATTATAGCAGATCAGACATTTTATATTCAAGTGGCCCTTTATGAGCCCTCCTTTTTTTAACTAGATGCCAGAATCCAGCTTGGGATCTTCTTCAGTAATCTATAAACATGCACATATATGCACAATTTCCACACATATACACACTTATACATCACTGTTGTACAACCTCTATTCACACATGTATGCACAATTGTTGTGTTATAATTTTTATCACTTCCCCTCCTTGTAACTCAGATTTCATTAAGACCCTCCTCTCTGTATTTTTGGGATCTTCAGTGTGGGAAATCTTTAAGCATAGCTCAGCTATGTAAGATTTTTGGCTAGTTTACTTTTTTGTCTCCTAGTTGTAAAGACCTGGATCTTTTATCTTAATTCACCATGAAGTGAACTCAGATAAATCACATGCAAATACTGTCCAAATCACAGTCAAAGTGCTAGCAGAAGGATAAAGTAGATTGCTGACAATATGTAACTGTAAGGACCCACCTCAATTTACATCTTAAGAAGACAGAACTCTTGGAACGGGTTTTCCAACAGGAATCTTTATTAAGAAAAACTGACTGAAGGCGTGCTAGACAGGATCTGGGGGACCCCCCTGATCATTCAATGTTTTAAAGTGTTCTCAAGCAGTCCCACCCCACATTCCTTCCGGTCAATCCAAATTGGCAGATGGCTGGGTGTTAAATCCATCGGATCCCAAACGTTGCAATCTCCCCCCCCCCTTTTCCCTTGCTGCCGGTAAAAGGAAGCTTCATAGGGAGTGAGATCAAAGGCTGATTGCCGTATTGTTATGGTTAGTACTCCAGAGAGGGAATCCACAGAGGATGTTTCTTTGTAGTTGATAGTAAACACCTGTGTTTACTCCCCCCCCCCTTTGTAGTATGACAGAATCCAAAAGAGAGTAAGAATTGGGTTTTTCCAGAGTAGATTAGTTAGAAATAAAATATAATTGGATTCTGACATCCAGCTCCCCTTAAAAATAAGAGAGGTCCACCTGTAGAGAAAACAAAACAGGTATAAAAGTTAGTCTGGCTTGTTAGGATACTCTGTATGAAACTTCTTTAAAAGCTTTGGGGCTTTGACATGATGTTTATGGACCCACTCGTTGTGAGAGGCGGAGAGGTGCTTCCATGCTACTAGGTATTGAGTTGACCCATGATATTTTCTAGAGTCCAGGATTTCCCTTATTTCGAAGTGTTCTTCGCCTTCTATCATGATTGGTGTTGGGGGGGGGGATTTTTGGCCGTAAGGGTGACTGTTGTTCTCTTTTCAGCAAACTGCAGGGGAAAATTGGGTGTATTTGTCTAAGATTCTTGGGTAATTCTAATTCTACTGTTACTGGGTTTATGATTCTTTTAATTGGAAAAGGCCCTATATATTTTGGTCCAGGTTTTTTAAAGGGTTGTATGGATTTTAAGTATTTTGTAGACAAATACATCATTTCTCCTATAATGAATGGTGTGGGCTCCACCCTTTTCTTATCTGCTTGTGCTTTGTATGCTTGCCTAGCTTCCTCTAGAGCTTTTCTAACTATTGGCCAGGTGTTTCGTAATTGTTCCATCCATTCTTTCAGTGATGGGATTGCCGGTTCGTTTGGGGTTAGTTCTGGCATGGGGTTGAAACTTTGGCCGGTAGCTATTTGAAAAGGAGTGTAACCTGTGCTGGAGTGGACTGCATTATTGTAGGCAACCTCTGCAAAAGGCAACAGGTCCATCCAATCTGACTGCTGGAAATTTAGAAAACATCTTAAATATTGCTCAAGTACTCCGTTACATTTTTCTGATTGACCATTTCTCTGAGGATTATGGCTAGATGTCAGTCCCTGGGTGGTCCCTAAAAGGGATAGAAATTCCTTCCAAAATGCAGATGTAAATTGCACTCCCCTATCAGATATGATGCGTTGGGGTGCTCCATGCAATCTGTAAATATGTTGCACGAAAGGTTTTGCTAAAGCTTTTGCGGTGGGGATCTTTTGGCAAGGAATAAAGTGAACCTGTTTGGAAAATAGGTCCGTGACCGTCCAAATGACAGTATTCCCATTGCTTTCTGGTAATTCCACTATAAAATCCATGGCTATTTCCCTCCAGGGGGCTGAGGGATTTGCCACTGTTTGTAACAGTCCTGGTGATTTCCCTTGCAGCCTTTTTCCCATTGCACACTTTGGGCAGCTGGCCACGTAACTTTCTATGTCTTTTTTCATGGATGGCCACCAAAATTGCCGTTTAATTAAGTGTAATGTTTTTACAAATCCAAAATGCCCTGCTGATTTTGTGTCGTGGCAAAGTTGCATGAATGTGATCCTTTGGGTGGTCAGAATATAACTTTTCCCCCATCCAAGGTAGTCCATCTTTCATTGTGCACACGTGTTTTTTTCTGGAACCATTCATCTGTTTCCAAACTTTTCCGGAATTCAATTCTGGTCTGGCTATCCAGCTGTGGTTTTAATTTAACTTGGGCTCTGGTAGTCACTGGCGCTGCCAGTTGTGATTCTCCCATGATCGGTTTAGAGTCAGTGGCTCGCGTGCTGTTATATTGGGGCATGCGAGATAATGCATCTGCCAGAAAAATCTTTTCCCCCGGCAAATGCTTGAGCTTAAAATTGAATTGGTGAAAATGCTGAGACCAGCGGGCTTGCTTGGGGTTGAGTTTTCTGGGTGTTTTCAAGACTTCCAAATTTTTGTGGTCTGTCCACACCTGGAAAGGGATTTTATTGCCTTCAAGGAATTGGCGCTATGTAAGTAATGACCAACGTATCCCATATGTCTCTTTCTCCCACACGGGCCAGCGCTGTTCTGTTTCAGTGAGTTTCCTGGACGTATACGCGCAGGGTTGCAACATTTTTTCATCATTTTCTTGTAATAGTACAGCCCTCACTGCCACATCACTTGCATCCATCTGTATTACGAAGGGTTTGTCCATGTCTGGGTGCCTCAGTACTGGTTCGGCAGAAAAAAGCCTCTTTAATCTCTCAAATGCCGCTTGGCATTCCATTGTCCATTTTAGTGGCTGGCTAGGTTTCACTGAGGATTCTCCCTTCGTTTTTAGTAAGCTCGTGAGGGGCAGGGCTATCTGGGCAAATGAGGGGATGAATTGGCAGTAAAAGTTTGCGAAACCCAGGAAACTTTGCAGTTGCTTTCTTGTGCGAGGTGGTGCCCATTCTAATACTGCCCTGACCTTTTCTGGGTCCATTCCAATGCCTTGTGGGGATATGCGGTAACCTAGGTAGTCTATTCTTTCCTGGTGAAATTCGCATTTTGATAATTTGGCATATAGGTGGGCGGCTCGCAGTTTCTTTACAACCGCTCTGACTAGGTTTACATGTTCCTCTTTTGATTCGGTGAAAATAAGGATGTCGTCTAGATAAACCAGGACCCCCTTAAATAGGTGCTCCCTTAGTACCTCATTAATTGCATAAATACTGCGGGGGGCCCTTGTAATCCAAAAGGCAAAACTTTGAATTTGTAGCACCCCATTGGGCAATTAAATGCGGTTTTCCATTCATCTCCTTCCCTAATTCTCAGATGGTAATACGCTTCCCTTAGATCTAGTTTAGTAAAAATCTTTCCTTTCGAGAGGTGTGATAACATGTCCTTCATGAGGGGTAGGGGGTATAGGTTGCTTTCACTGATCGCATTCAGGAGCCTATAATCAAAGCATAAGCGTAAAGAGCCATCCTTCTTCTCTCTAAAGAGGACCGGAGCGGCCACCTTAGGTTTGGCTGGTTCAATGAACCCCCTTTCTAGGTTTTTCTTTATAAATCTCTCCATTTCCTCCTTCTCCTTTGGGCTGATAGAGTATAATCTGGGCTTTGGGAGTTTTGCCCCGGGCTTGAACTTATGGCACAGTCCGTGGGTCAGTGGGGGGGAAGCTCATCCGCCCTCTCCTCACTGAAAACTTCAGCCAGGTCTCTGTATTCCTCTGGTATTTCTGGTAGCCCCTTTTCTTCACCCATGGACGCTATTTCCGTTTTTAATTTTGATAGATCCCCTTGGGGTTTTAAGTCTGTAGGGTCCTCTTTCAGGAAATTGATTTCTTTCGTCCTCCAATTTACCCGGGGGTTCCATTTTGTTAACCATTCCAGCCCTAGGATCATCGGGCATTCCATGCCTGGGGTCACTACAAACGTTATGTCTTCCTCATGATTTCCCAGGGATAGGTGGATTGGTAACGTGGCTAGGGTAGCTGGCACCCCCCCTGCTATGGACCCATCTAACTGGCCAAATGAGATTGGTTGTTCCAGCCTCCTCACTGGACTGCCCAGATTTCCCACTAGGGTTGGGCTAATTAGGCAGCGGGTGCAGCCAGAGTCTATTAAGGCTTTCACTTTGACAGCTTCGGGCATGGAGGGGGCTAATATAATCACTGTCTTGAGGATGGGTGGGATGGATCCACTTACCAGTGGTTCGCCCTCCGAGCTGACATCTGGGGTGTCCACCGGCCCTGCGGTGTAGGCTGGGGTTCTTTCCCCATGATGGGCGGAGGTAGGGTATTCCACAGCCTCTATTCCTCTCATGGCAGATTCTTTTGACTTAGTTGGGGACTTCCCAGATTTGCTGGCCGGTGGTCTGTCTGGGTTGTGCTGGGGGGCTTTCGAGCGGCATTCTACAGCCCGATGCCCCTCTCTCCCGCATTTGAAACAGCCCATTGGTTTCTTGGCCATAGCCGATGGCTTCGCTGGTTCGCGCGTTGGTTCAGGCGGTGAGCGGTTCCATTGTTTTCCTCGGCGGTGCCTCTTCAGTAGGTCGATCTCTGCTTCCTCTGCCAGGACGTACCATTCGTCGAGTTGGTATGGGTCCCCCCAGGGCAGGCAAGCGTCATATAGGTCGTAATTCAGACCGTCTTTGAAATGGCTAAGGAGGATGTCTTCCGGCCAGTTCAGCTTGCTGGCAATGGTTCGGAATTCTTGTGTATATTCAGCTACTGGCCGTCTGCCTTGCCTCATTGTTTTGATTCTTTCGCGTGCTTTGCGATCAGCCAGGTGGTCTTCAAATCGCCTTCTCAGAGAGGACATGAAACGGTTGAAGTCGTTGAGCTCTGGGGCATTGGAATCATGCAAATTCACCACCTAATCGGCGGCTGGTCCATCCAGAGCAGATTGCACGATCCGAATACGGGCTTTGTCGCTAGGGATGTGTCACCCGTGTTCCTCCATGTAGCCAAGGACTTGGGTTAGGAAAAACCCCAAGCGTGTCGGCTCCCCCTTGAATTTCGCGTCCAATGGCGGAAGTCTTTGAATGGATCGGTGCCTTCTTCGTCGGTATTGTCTTCCATCCGGATTGCCATCTGCAGGTCAGCGGGGGGTGGGGACTACTCGATCAGCGGATGTTCCTGGGGCTGCAGGTTCCAATTTCCCCTCAGTGTCTCTCCAGTTGCGGCTCCAGGAGTTGGTGCGGCCGTGGGGCTCAGGATTCTCCTCTCCTAGGGAGCTGAGGGTCCTCTTCATCAAGTCGATAGCTTTCTCTAAGATCCAGTTCAAGTGCTGTGCCCAGCTTCCTTCATCTTCGCTTGTGTGCAGGGATCTCTCCATCTCCTGCTTCCATCCTGGTTGGTTGGCCCCCCGTCTCAGGGTCACCTTTCTTGATTTCTTTTCCCACTCGCCTTTCTTTCCAACGCCCATTGACCACCGAGGTTTGTGGTTACGCGTCTCCACCACCTTTATATCCGTTCAGATCCGGATATTTGGCAGGTTTCCAGTCAGGGCAACGGCTCCCTCTCCGGGGGGCTTTCCCCCTTACCTGCTTCGTCATCTGATATGGTAATTTTTGCAAAGTCCCCCGGCAAGGTTCTTCCTTCCAGGTTGACTAATTTTGCAGATCCTGTCTAATGTAAGGACCCACCTCAATTTACATCTTAAGAAGACAGAACTCTTGGAACGGGTTTTCCAACAAGAATCTTTATTAAGAAAAACTGACTGAAGGCGTGCTAGACAGGATCTGGGGGACCCCCCTGATCATTCAATGTTTTAAAGCGTTCCCAAGCAGTCCCACCCCACATTCCTTCCGGTCAATCCAAATTGGCAGATTGCTGGGTGTTAAATCCATCGGAATCCCAAACGTTTCAATCTTCCCCCCCTTTTTCCTTGCTGCCGGTAATAGGAGGCTTCATAGGGAGTGAGATCAAAGGCTGATGGCCGCATTGTTATTGTTAGTACTCCAGAGAGGGAATCCACAGAGGATGTTTATTTGTAGATGATAGAAGGAATGCCAGTCATAAACACCCGTGTTTACTCCCCCCCCCTTTGTAGTATGACAGAATCCCAAAGAGAGTAAGAATTGGGTTTTCCCAGAGTAGATTAGTTAGAAATAAAATATAATTGGATTCTGACAGTAACAGTGAAGAAAAAGCATGAATGGGGAGATAAATGTAGGAAATGTTCATATCAACAACTAGGGGTATTTTTTTGAAAGGAGAACTGAAAGTATTCAAAACTACTAAATACCTTAGCAATTTTAAAATGCTGAACTTCAACTTCCAGAATTCCTCACTCAGCATGGGAAGTTGAACCCGACAATTAAAATTGTCAAGATTAGGAACTCCTGCCTTAGAGTTGTCCCCAAAACTGGGTCTTAGCTTGGTGTCGAAGCCAATTGACCACCAAACACAAGGTGTGAAACAAAAAAAATACTTTTATTTTGGTACCAAGATATAAAGGACCCTGGCTTTGAAAGCTGCCAAGGCCCCGATTACAATTTTACAGCAGTTTTTATAATCAAAGGTGATTCACACACACCCCTTTGCCCTCCCAATACCCCCCCCTTTGCCCTCCCCCTAATAATACATGCATAACATATAATATTGATTGGTTACCTGGATTGCAGCCTCCTAAAGTTTTCTTGCTTGGTATGCAAAATAGCTAAATGTCACACCATCTATTGCCCACCTCAGGTCACGGGTATCTTGCAAAGCTTCTAGTTTCCTGTGCCAGCTATGTGGTTTTGGATTTTCTTGTAAGTGAGCTATTCATGTACCCAACAACCTGGCTAAGTGGTTTCTGACAGGTGAATCTATCTTGCTTCATTGCCCCTGCAGCCCCCCTCCCCACCACAACCCCCCTCGCAATGCTATCAAGTATGTCAACTGTTAGCAAGCTTGTACCTAGTGTATTAGTGTACCTAATACCTAGTGAGCAGAAAAAAAAGTTGTTAATTGTCTAAGAGTAAATGTTTCTCTCACAATTCGTCTTCCTCACTCTCATGTCCATCACACCCACACCTGGGTCCTATCTCCTTCTTCTGATCCCCAGGGCCTCATCTGCACGTATATTCTTTCCTCTGACCCTTTAGAGTCACTGATTGGATTAGGATGTAATCAAACTTTGAATAGGCACATACTGTAAAAATTAATGGGAACTCATTTCTATCTGTATCATTTAATTCCCATTAATTTCAATAAATCTTCTTTAAACGTGATTAAGTCTAGATTGAAACCCCAGTTTGGAGCCAGGAAAGCATACCTAGAAATGTAAAAGACAGAGTTAGTGAGAATATCACAATGAATATAGCAGAGTTCTTCAATTTCGCTTGACAGGTTTATGTTTGTTTCTCTTTCATGATACAGTGTTTATTTGGATTTTGCTTTGTTGTGTTTTGAATGCATTCCTACTTTTAATAGTTTTGTAAGGGTCAGAAGCTACTTGAAGAACTTGAGGTTCCAAGAGGGCAAATCAGGAGACTCAAGCAGAGGCTTCCAAGTCAAACAGAACTTTATTTGGCCAAGTGAAATTGCTGGGTGGAACACTGTCTGAAACACTGGCAGCTGTGTTCAGAAGTGCCACACAGTGGTCAGTTAGGCACTTCTATTTATATACAGATAAAAACCAATCACAAGGTGGCACTTGTTGGCACACAGAATATTAACCAATCATCTTTCATTACTTTCCCATTCTTTCCCCTGTCTCTGGATCTGTGTACGTGATCTTCCTGCCTTCACAAAATGGCGTCCCTAATGCAAGCACAGTGTACAGAAGCAAAATGGTGGTCATTAGGCTAATAACAAGAATACCCATTTGTACAATCCCTATATTTCCCCCCTTTCAATTTTGTGACAGAATGCTTTCTGTCATTAAGAAACAGTAACAATAACACGACACAAAAAGTCCAATACAACAAAGCAGTCCAACTACATTAGAATAGCTCAGTTCATTGGGAATTGTCCTTAGTCCAGTGGAAAAAGTTCTGCACGGCTTGCAGGGGTTTTCCAAAGAAGCACCTTTAAGTCGGTCAACTGCTGGGCTTGCCACTGGATGGGAGGTGGAGACACCTACTTTACTCTCAAGCCATGGACCCACGCCTTAATTCCTTCTACCTTCACTGCAGTAGGAATGCTCAGGAGGGCTTGACGAAGCTGGGACCACTTTGGATCAGTGCATAAGGGAGACAGTTCTTTTACATGAACCCACTATCTAGGCACAGCAAGAGGAGGTGCTTCAGAAGCAGGTGGCAAAGCAGCTTGAGCTTGTGCTGAGATAGAGGATAGAACCTATGCCAGACTATGTAAATATTGAGTAACATTCTTTTCACCCATATCAACATTTTTCAATTTATGTGCTACAAGTGGTCTCCCATACATCATCTCAAAAGGGGACAAAGCAGGTTTCCCAGAGAGTAAAGCACGAATGCGAATTAATGCAAGGGGGAGGACCTTTGGCCAGGGGAGACTGGTTTCCTGATAAAGTTTAGCTACCTGAGTCTTAAGGGTTAGGTTCATTCATTCAACTTTGGCTGAGGCCTGGGCCTGTAGCTAGAATGTAGGTGCCAGGGGATTTTCAAAAACTTGCTGACCTCTTGGGTTACTTGTGAGGTGAAATGTCTACCATTGTCAGATTCTAGTCCTTTAGGGACTCCAAATCTGGGAATGATGACTTCTACTAGAGCCTGGACTACTTCCCTGGCCTTCTGAGTGGCTGTAGGGATTGCCTTTGGCCATCCAGTGAAAAGATCAACAAGGACCAGGAGGTTAGACTTGGCCCCATGTTTTGGCATTTCAATGAAATCAGTTTGCCAGGCTTCCCCAGGGTATTGAGCAATCCGAAGGTGCCCAAGAGGCACAGCTTTTCCACCCCTGGGGTTGTTTCTTTGGCATATTTCACATTGATCAATGGCCTGTTTGCAGACTGATTTTAAATTGAGATTTGCATATCGGTTCCTAAGCCATTGAGACAGGGGCTTAGATCCCAAACGCGATCCCTGGTGAACCCTAGTTACAATTTTCCAAAGAGGTTGGTGGGGTAACTGTACCCTTCCCTCAACCACCCACCACCCATCCTCCCATTTACCCTTCCCATCCAGGCAATCCCATTGATAAAGGGGAGGCATTGTTTCAGAGGGTCTACTGGAAGAAGGGGAAGGACACTGTTAGGGACAGGAGGACCACAATGGCAACTTGTTTTGCTCAATAGTCGGCAGACTTGTTTCCTTGGGTAATTTCACTTGGGTCAGATTGATGTCCTCAACAATGGACAATGGCCAGTTCTCAGGGCTTTCTTACCGCTTTGATCAGGTCTTCTAGTAGAGGTTTCATCTTTAAAGCTCTTCCATCCACTCCGGAGAAACCTCAAGCTTTCCAAAGGGCTGTATGTGTTTGTGTGGCCAGGAAGGCAAAGTGGCTGTCAGTGTAAATATTGGCTCGTAGACCCTCAGCCATGTGACATGCTTGAACCAAGGCCAATAATTCAGCTGCCTGGGCTGAGTAGTGGGAATGCATTTGTTGCATGCACAGAGGGTTCTTCTCAGTGACAACAGCGAACCCTGTGAACCATTTTCCATTGCTCATAAAAGAGGACTGATCACTCCAAAATTGCACTTCAGGATCTGAAAGGGGTTCTGCTCTGAGATCAGGTTGGATCTCAATGACAACTTCTAATGTAGTTATGTAGTCATGGGGTTCACAGACTTCCTCTGTAGGCACAGGGAGAAGGGTTGCAGGGTTAAGGCGCTCGCAGTGAAAAAGAGAAACATTATCCTGTTCCAGGATAAGACTGACGTAACGAGAGACCCTGTTGGATGTTGCCCAGGATGGAAGTTTTTGCTCTAGCAGTCTGGACCAAATGGCGTGTGTGTACAGCTAGAGGTGCTCCTAATATAATCTTTTGGGCTTCTTGTATCAGGAGAGCGGTGGCTGCCACCACTCGCTAACAACTAGGCCATCCCTTTGCCACATTATCCAGGCCTTTTGATAAATATGCTACTGGAATTTTCTAGGGGCCCAATTTTTGGAGATACACCCCAAGGGTGTTCAGTGAGGAAGAGTTCAAATCCTCGACTTTGGTCAGGTAAGGCAAGAGCTGATGCTCTCACGAGAGCATCCTTTAGGGCAGGGCTTTTCAACCCATGGTACGCGTACCACCAGTGGTACTTTAGCACCTGGCTGGTGGTACGCAAGCCCTAGCTAATTGTAGTGGGGGAGGGAACCAGTTAAAGCAGAGCCGAACAGACCTGGAGGAGATCAGCTGGAGCTGCAGACCTTGGCAGAATCCCCAGGATCTGCCACATGGCGACATAGTAATTGGAGCTTCCGGTGCACCCAGAAGAGAAAAGGAGGACGAGGGCGGAGAGAAGAGAAGGTATAAAAGGGGCAGACTGAGAAGAGAAGAGGTTTTTCTTACTGAAGCAGTGAGGAGAGACAGAGTGAGTGGTCTGTTTTCGGAGGAACAGCGACGAGGAAGGGTGAGTGAGCAAGTGGCGTGTTTTGGGGGAAGGGCTAGCAAGCGAACGGTGTGTTTAGCAAGCATGCGTTTTCATGCGAAGGTTGACTTAGTGAGTGGCATGTTTGGCAAGCACGTGTTTTCAGGCGAAGGTTGAGTTAGGGAGTGGCGTGTTTAGCAAGCACGTGTTTTCAGGCGAAGGTTGAGTTAGCAAGCGAGTGAGCTGGGCAGGAGCCCAGGAGCGCAGCTACAGCTGAGCCGTGCTTCTGCTGAGCCCCAAAAGCACAGATCAGCTGTAGCCCGGCGCTGATCCTGGGGCTTCACTTAGCAAGCAGCATGTTTTCCAGAAGCACAAGCAAGTGAGCTGGGCAGGAGCCCAGGATCAGCACCGGGCTACAGCTGATCCACGCTTCTGTGCGGCTCCACAGAAGCGCAGATCAGCTGTAGCATTGTGCTGATCCTGGGCTCTTGGCCAACTACTTCTTTGTGGAAAACGTGCTGCTTGCTAAGTGAAGCCCCAGATCAGCACCGGGCTACAGCTGATACAGCTGCCCAGAAGCGTGGATCAGCTGTAGCCCGGCGCTGAACCTGGGGCTTCACTTAGCAAGCAGCATGTTTTTCAGCGAAGCGCAAGCAAGTGCGAGTGGCATGAGAGTCCACATTACCTGTGCTACACCGCCCACACCCCAGCTGGGTTTCAGCAGGCAGCCGTGCAGCCTTCTCACCTGCCTATGCGCGCACAGAGGCAGAGGAGAGTGCATACACCTCAGCCTCTGCGCGTACACAGGCAGGTTTGGCATGTTGCCGGTTTGCCTCGCCCAGCCACTCCATGCGGTGAGAAGACCGCGCGGCTGACTGCCGAAACAAGGCTGGGGTCTGGGCGGCGTAGTGCAGGTAACGTGGACTCTCATGCCACTCACAGCATCCCCTCCCTTCACAGGTGTGTGAAGAGGGCGAGGGTCATTTGCTGGTCTCCTTCAGGGGATGCCTGTTTTTCTCCCTCCCTCATTACAAATATCTTCCCACCACTCTGCTCTTAACACTGTGCGGCTCTTGTCCAGCAATTTACAGTGGCCTTTCAAGCTATGGCCACTGGCAGCACAGCCGCCAGCTGCGCTGGCAGCCTGTCCCCCTCCCCTTGTCCCTTCCTGGGCATGGAGGGGGGGAGGGAAGGAAGGGACAAGAGGGAGGGAAGGAAGGAAGGAAGGAAGGAAGGAAGGAAGGAAGGAAGGAAGGAAGGGAAGGACAATGAGAGGGAGGGAGGGACAATGGAAGGGAGGGAGGGAAGGAGGAAAGGACAAAGAGGGAGGGAGGGAAGGAAGAAAAGAAGGAAAGAAGGAAGGAAGGGACAATGGGAGGGAGGGAAGGAAGGAAGGGACAATGGGAGAGAGAGAGGGAGGGAAGGAAGGCGCCCATGCCTGTCCATCCCCCTCCACCAGAGACCCACAGATCCCGCCCACATCCCTGTCCGCACCCCCCATAGGCACCCCGCAACCTGAGTGATGAGTTGGCACGTCCCCCTGCCATTGACTTCTCTTGTCAAAAAGTTGCAAAAGGTGATCACATGACCCTGGGACACTGTGACCGTCATAAGTATGAATCAGTTGCCAAGCATCCGAATGTAAATCACATGACCCTGGAGATGCTGAAACAGTCATAAGTGTGAAAAATGGTCATAAGTCACTTTTTTCAGTGCCGTTGTAACTTCGAACAGTCACTAAGCGAATTGTTGTAAGTCGAGGACTACCTGTACTATATCATTTTTTTCCTTTTTTTTTTGGTCATCAAGTTTTTGACACCTTGCTAGGCGACTGGTGGTACTCGGATATTGCCTTATCCTAAAAGTGGTACAATGGGTGAAAAGGTTGAAAAGCCCTGCTTTAGGGCTTGCCATGACTTCTGCTGTTCCCTTGTCCATTCCCAGGCCATGTTTTTCTGAGTTAGTTGATAAAGTGGTCTGGCTAACAGAGAGTACAACGGGATTCAAAGTCTTGCAAAGCCTGTGATGCCCAGAAAGATTCTTAGTTGCTTCTCATTGGTGGGGACTTTGAGAGCGGCTATAGGCGGGATGAGTGAAGGTGCCTTTTTCCCTGTTTGAGGATGTATCCCAAGTATTGGACCTCTGGAGACACCCTTTGGATCTTTTTCTGGGATACTGTATATACCTTGTCTGCAAGGTGATTGAGGAGGTCAACAGAGACCCTCTCTGTCATCTTTTGGTCTTTTCCTGCTATAAGAAAGTCATCAAGAGAGTGGTTTCTCAGGGTGAGAAGTCTCTCAAGTCCTGGGCCAGAGCGGCCGCAAAAGCTGTGGGACTATTGCGGTAGCTCTGGGGCAACTTAGTCCAGGTTAGTTGACATCAGAAACCATTTTTGGGGTCTTCTCACTCAAATGCAAAGTAGGGCTGACTCAAAGTAGGCCAATGTGATGCAAAAGAAAGCATCCTTCAGGTCAATCATGGTGTACCAAACTTGGTCACTGGACAAGATGGTCAGTAAGGTATATGGGTTAGTGACTATAGGGTGGAGGGGCTGGATCCTGGAATTAACCTCCCTTAAATCATGAATAAATCTTCAAGTCCCATCAGGTTTTGGAACAGGAAAGATTGGAGTGGACCATGGGGACTGGGTCCTTCACAAAAGGACATTTTTGAGAAATATATAAATTTGGGGTTTCAAGCCAATATAGGCCTCCCTTTTAATTGGGTACTGGCGAATTGCGATAGGATAGGCCTGGGAAATCAGAAGGGCTTGGTATGGAGAGGCAAATTTGACAAACCCCAGTGTTCCCAGGTACCACACATTGGGGCTTTTTCAAATAATTGGGGATCCTTTGACTCAAGGGATCATTTAAATAGTACATATAAGCTTGGTCTGGTGGGATGTCCAGACTCACTCCAGCAGGGGAACATTTGATAGTAGCTCCTAATTTTCCAAGGAGGTCCCACCCTAGCAAATTCAAAGGACACTGAGGGAGGACTAGAAAGGAATGTTCAATTTGGGGTCCCTTGTCGGCCTGAAGAGAGAGGGGAAGGCTGCGGGGAGCAGCCTCCTCTCTTCCAGTCACACTGACAATAGGGGTGGTTTCCGATGACAGACAAGGAATTTCAATATTAATGAGGATACTGTAGATGGCACCAGTGTCTACCATAAAGGAATATGGCTTTCCTCCTATTTTCAGCTCCACCAGAGGGTTGGGGAAAACAAAGCACCCTCCGGAGGCCCCTCAATAAGTTTCAGGATAGAATTCTGGGGCAGAAACTGACATTAGGGGCTGGGGGCGCCTCGGTGGGCATGAGGAAGCCTCCCCTCCCAATCCCTGATATGAGCCACCTCTTCCTCGGAAGCTTCTGGTGACATTTCATCATGGGACACTGCCCTGGGGACATTTGTTCCTCCAGTGGCCAAACCCCTTACACTTAGCACACTGATTCCACTGCAGGGAGCCCTGATTGGACTGATAGGGTTTTCTTTTGCTGGGGTTAGGGGCTTTCAGGGCAACGGCCAGAAGAGATGCCTGTTTTTGCATCTTTCTATCCTCTTTCTTTTCTTTCTCCTCTTCTCTCTGTGCAAACACTGTGAAGGCAGTTTGAATCAGAGTTTCAAGATCTTGGGTGGTAGGAGCCGGTAACTTTTGTAATTTCTTTCTAATATCTGGTGCACTCTGTCCCACAAAGGTCATTTATAATATGACTTCGTTCACAGGGAGATCTGGATCAAGATCCATGAATCTCCTGAAGCCATCATTGAGACGGTTTAAAAAATCAGTTGGGGATTCTTTAGCTTCCTAGAGAATTTGGAAATTCACAGCTTTAGGCACGTCTTTTCGTAAGCCATGAATGATGGCCTCTTGGGCATGATGAATGATGGTAAACCCATCATTCGTATTTGGGTCGATTTCAAAGGTGGGGCCAAGAAGTACTGTGGGGTCTGGCCATAACTCGGCTGAATCCCTATCTGCTATCCCTTGGATTCTAGCAGTCGTGTAGTGAGCAACAGCTGCCTTAAGAACTTGGTGTCTGTCTTCTGCTCCCAACAGTGCTGAGAGAAGAGTAAAGAGGTCTGGGACCATGGGTTTGTGAGTAGTAACTATCCTGTGGACTAATTCAACATATTGTTGAGGTGCTTCCCGGTAAGGGGGAAGACCTTCCTGCCAATTAAAAAGATCACTTGTTGAAAAAGGTGTGTGGATATAAGCTAATTGGTTTTCTATTGGAACTTGATGAAGTGATGCCAAGACTGATAGGCCTGGTTGTTTGTCTGGTCTATAGGCTTGTCCTGCTCGGGTATGAGAAGGACTCAACAAAGGGACCTCTAGCTATTCAACACCTCTGACCACCCCTTCCTCATCCCGTGCGGGCAGAGGAACCAGAGCGGGTGTCAGATCCAGTGGACCCAGCACCACGGGAGCACTTGGAGAAGCCCGAGAAGGAAGAGGGTGATGGTAAGGTGGAGGAAATTCTTCCTCTTCTTCAACTCTGATTTTCCGAGATTGGGGTTTTAAATTTATAACTGGACAGACTTTTGGAGTTTTGGCCCAGAGGCCATAAGCCTTTTGGATGTCTGTCTGAAGGGCCAAATTAGAAAAAAAGCCTACATAAAGTTCTTATTTGATCTTTCCTTCCATTGCCAACACAGTTAGGAGATTTTGCAAAATTTCTGGATTCACTGTTCCCATGGCAGGCCATGGGGGTTGATGAGATCCAAGAAAATAGGTTGACCAAATGGAAGTGCACAAAATTTTAAGTTTTTCTTTCTTAAAGGTTACTTTTGCTGCCACAACCGGTTTCAGTACTTTCCAATGGGCTAAAACACAGCCCAGAGGGGTGCACGGTTTAATCTTCCTAAACTCAGGTTCATTTGCTTGGCACAAACTACTTTTCCTGTTCCCCATGAATCCCTAGAGATTTCTTGAACTTGTCCCACGAGATTTTTTGGACCTGTCTCTACCTACCCTGGAGACTACCGGTTCGGGGTTGACCAAAACCCTCTCGTATGTAGGACAACCAGTTTGGGATCTGGTCAAAAACCCTCTCTTATATGGGCCTACTTACACGGGTTACTTTACAGGGGATCCTCAATAAGCAGGCACTCTGGCTCAATCACTTCAAAAATCTTTCTAAACACCAAGCACTCACATTCACACTGCAATCCCCAAACCTTCCTCAGTTCTTATTTCCAAACCTTTCTCAATACCTATTTCCAAATATTCCTCAGTTCCTATTCCTAAATATTCCTCAGTACCTATTCCTAAATATTCCTCAGTTCCTGTTCCCAAATATTCCTCAGTTCCTATTTCCAAATCATCCTGAGTTCCGGAACAATTCTATGTACTTACACAGTCCTTCTTCTGATATCCTTACAGAGGACTTGAGCGTTGGGAAGCCTCCTATTAATGTCCAGGTTCAAGCAATCACAGGTCTGCCAGGTGCTAGCTGGGCTGTAGTCACAGGCCTAAAAGGGCCAGGAGCACTCTTGACCTCGTCCCCAGTCTGCACTGGTTTTCCTGGACACTATGCCGAAGGTCAGCTCAAAGGAAAACTCAGGCCTCCAAATCCCTGTTCAGGCACCAGTAAATATGTAAAGGTCAGCAGCTACCCAAAGAACTTGAGGTTCCAAGAGGGCAAATCAGGAGACTCAAGCGAAGGCTTCCAAGTCAAACAGAACTTTATTTGGCCAAGTGAAGTTGCTGGGTGGAACACTGTCTGAAACACTGGCAGCTGCGTTCAGAAGTGCTACACAGTGGTCAATTAGGCACTTCTATTTATATACAGGTAACAACCAATCACAAGGTGACACTTGTTGGCACACAGAATATTAGCCAATCATCTTTCATTACTTTCCCACTCTTTCCCCTGTCTCTGGGTCTGTGTACGTGATCTTCCTGCCTTCACAAAATGGCGTCCCTAATGCAAGCACAGTGTACAGTAGCAAAATGGCAGTCATTAGGCTAATAACAAGAATAGCCTTTTGTACAATCCCTATAGTTTGTTTGGTAATTAATAAGTATGTGTGATATCTTGCTAGTAGTTGAAATGGGTACTCTTCAGCAGGGGTCCCAACCTCTGGGCCTCGGCCCACTAATGGGCCATGAGCTGTTTGCAACTGGGCCATAGAAACAGCAGGCGAGCACATGCACATGCATGCACATCCCACTTGTGAAAGCAGCGCAAGCACATGCATGCTCCATTTGTGTGAGTGGCATGAAACTATCCCCTTCCCCTCCCAGTCCGCAAAGCCAGAAAGGTCGGGAATTCTATTTTACAGTGAGCAATTTGATCCAGTCTAAATGGGGGTACACTCAGCTGTTCAGCCCATGCCCAAAATTCTCAATTGAGGGAGCAGGAGAATTAGTTCTAAGAAGTTTGTTCTCTTAGGTTTGTCACTTGACTGCCTAGTTTGAGAAAGAAAATGCCCTCTGTAAGATGATGTGAAGCTCAGGTACAGGAAATTAAAATAAGAGCTCTTCTAATTCAACAGTTTAATTTATTTCTTTAATATCAAACTTATCATTTCTCTCTGTTAGGCATTAACTTGTTAAATGAGTCTTAATTATACATAAGCAGATGGAGGTTTTCATTAAAATTACCTTACACTCGAATAGCTTTAGTTCATTATAACATATCTCCCTTTTAATCATTTAGGCAGCCTCATCATTCTTCATATAGAAAGTTATTAAAATATTCCATTTTCCATATTTCTTCTGATGTATCCACTATTAAATGGCAGGCAGTGCACATTGGTGACTTATACCATGCAATAGTGAATTATTCATGCTGATAACTATTTTTTATCATTCTTTGTCATCTGTATGTTTTTATTTTAAATGCATTATATTTACTTGATTCATGGCATGTTGCCCAATTTAATGGTGGTTTCTAGTGCCATGTGATTTTCTTAGGACTAATGGCACTTATTTTACACTGGATTTTACTGAGAAACAGATGCTTCAATATAAAACACTGGGCTAGCTGTCTTAATTATTAAAAAGGCAACATCCCAAATTTCATAGTTGGATAATACCTTAATTGGAACCATGCAAACTGATAGAAAACAATGTGCAAACTTTCTAGTTCTTCAGACTAGTTCCTCAGGGAACAAAATGCAGCAGATGGAAAGAACTCCTAGAATTGTTCCTGGAAAAGGGAAGTAAGATCTGCCTTGGATCATGCTCACTCTCAATGTTGTGTTTCAGTGTTGCAATTGCCTTCTTCATCAATTGCCTTGTTTTCAGTGTCCCAGTTTTCCACTAGTCATAAGACTTCCTGGACTTTTTAAGAACTGGATGATTCCTTGAACTGGATGCAAGTTTAATGATAAGGTAAACCATTTGAAATCAATCACATTTAGGTTGACATACATACATACATATCCATACAATTCTATCATTTTCCCATAATTGCAGGCTTTCCTGCCCCCCTCCCCCAATCAACTGAGTATTCATCTAATGGTTATGACAAGAATTTAGTGACTGGCTTGTCACCCAAGCCTGACATCCTGGCCTGAGAGGGAATGATTGGCCCAAGGTTACCTAGCTGGCTTTTATGCTTACAGTGGGATTAGAACTCACAGTCTCCTGGTTTCTAGACTGCCTTAACCACTAGACCAAACTGTTATATTTAAGTTTAATTCATTCAAATGTTACACTATAAGTATACCTTAAGTATAAATAGATTAGTTAAAGTGGTCTACTGTAAGTGTGGATGTAGTCCATTGTTATCAACAATTGAGCTCAGTAAATGTGTCAATGAGGATTGTTTCTAAAATCTCTGCTATTCATATCCAGAACAAAATCAGTGAGAACTGCATAAAGTAATAATAGTTTTCCTGCTCCAGTTTGCAATTTACAACCATTCACATAGAAAAGAGAGATGAAGTAGGAGGAGGAAGATTTTGATATCTATTTATATTTGAAAATCTCATTGGCAATTTACATAGTACCCCTTAATGTTTTGTCCAAAACTGTAACATATCATTAAATGATGCTACATTTATGTTTATAGGAATTAATTGTAGTTTAGTTTTAGTTTATGGATCGATCTGATCCTGAATGGTGTCAGTAAGATTTTACTGAGCCTTTTTGCCCATAATATTAAGAGTACAGGTCCTCAATTTACAACAGTTCATTTAGTGACCATTCAAAGTTACAACGGCACTGAAAAAAATGACTTATGACCATTTTTCACATTTAAAACTGTTGCAGCATCCCCATACACACGTGATCAAAATTCAGATCCTTGGCAATTGATTCATATTGATGGTTGCAATATCCTGTGATCATGTGATCATCTTTTTTGACCTTCTGACAAGCAAAGTCAATGGGTAAGCTAGATTCACTTAACAACCTTGTTATTAATTTAACAACTGTGGTGATTCAGTTAACAACTGTGACAAGAAAGGTCGTAAAATGAGGCAAAACTCACTTAACAAATATCCACCTAACAACAGAAATATTGGGCTCAAGTGTGGTCGTACGTCGAGGACTACCTGGACTACCAGGTAGCTGAACCTGGGGATGCTAGCAAATGCCAGTGACTAAGTGAGCAGATACAGAAATAACCAGCCAGTCTAGGCTATGTGTTTCAGCATTTGGTTGAGTTAGTAGACACCAGTAGCAAGTATAGAAAAGATCTCAGTCTTGCACTAAAGTTTGCTAAACTGTTCCTTCTCAAATGTAGTGTAAAACACTTTGTCTCATTGTCTTTGAAATATGATTCCGTTGCCTGTCCAATTAGCTCAATATATGGAACTGTAGGGATTATAATGTCCTGGGTCAGCCTTGAGGAGAAGATTAGCTCCAAACCTTTCTTTCTCATGGCAACATTATATCTGCCTAGAATTTTTGAAGATGATAAAGCATTTAATCCCTTGAGCCCCATCAATAGTCTAACATGATAGATAGTACCTGTAGATTCTCAACTTATTTGCTATGTGAGAGGACTAAATCCAAATAAGAGGAAACTTGTGTTATTTTTCTAATACAAGATTCCCTTTTTTTTTGCCCCATTCAAATTACAATGCAAAGTTAAAATTAACCAAATTAATATCTTGATAACAAAGTGATATAAACTGCTTCTTTAAACTATATATTGCAGGTTGAGGAAATTTTCCATTTCTGACTTTCCAAATATTCTTCCTCTTACAAATTTGTTCCTGAAAGTGTACATTTCCTCTTTAAGAAAGCAGATGTTCCTTTGCACAAAACATTTGCTTGAGTGTTCAGTATTTTGTCTTCTGCCCTTATAAAAGTCCTTATTATTGCCAAGAAAATGTATGCATGTAGTCATTAGGAGCTGCCTTGAGGGCAATTTTGCCTCTAACTTTATTCTGAATATTACTTTTGAACCCAGCTCATGCAGTAATATGAATATACTACCTTGTAAGCTGAAGCCCTTGCTGCTCACATTTATAACTGCTCCAATAGCTAGCAGTACAGAATCTGACATGTATTTCCATTAAAGTCCTCTTGAAGGAAAAAGAAATACTCCAGGTGTAGGACAATTAATTCTTCTTACACAACTGATCAGATTGCAAAAACAGTGATCCTTTAGATTTATCCTCTGTAGTGACTTGAAGTCCTCCAGCTCTATAAATTGGGCTTTTGCTAAAGCTAATTAAGTTTTCTACTCACTACCATTGAAAGCATCAGTCAGACATAATTAAAACTGAGTAGCAGATGACAGCCATGGCATTTGTCAGAATCATGGCTGTTTTGACAGAAATGTCCGGGACAGAGAGTCTGCAGTCCACCACCGGCGCCTGCTCCCCAGCCTGGGAGGGCAGACTGGTGACCACCCCCGGGGCCCAGGTATGGAGTTCGCCCATTGATGTACCAATATGGTGGGGGCTGGATGTTCAGATGCGAGCCAGTGCCAGGCCACCTCCACCCCCACTGCTAAGGGCTACATATGATGGAAACCCTGAGAAGCTGGCATTTTTCCTCAAGCAAGTGTGGACCCACCTCAGCTGACATGGAGAAGACTACCCTGACGATGAGGCCTGGGTATCAGAATCCAATTATATTTTATTTCTAGCTATCTACTCTGAGAAAACCCAATTCTTACTCTCTTTTGGATTCTGTCATACTACAAAGGGGGGGGAGTAAACACGGGTGTTTATGACTGGCATTCCTCCTATCAACTACAAAGGAACATCCTCTGTGGATTCCCTTCGAGAGTACTAACAATAACAATGCGGCCATCAGCCTTTGATCTCACTTCCTATGAAGCCTCCTTTTACCAGCAGCAAGGAAAAAAGGGGGGAAGATTGCAACGTTTGGGATCCGATGGATTTAACACCCAGCCATCTGCCAAATGGAATTGACTGGAAGGAATATGGAGTGGGGCTGCTTGGGAACACTTTAAAACATTGAATGGTCAGTGGGGTCCCTCAGATCCTGTCTAGCATGCCTTCAGTCAGTTTTTCTTAATAAAGATTCCTGTTGGAAAACCCGTTCCAAGAGTTCTGTCTTCTTAAGATGTAAATTGAGGTGGGTCCTTACATTAGACAGGATCTGCAAAATTGGTCAACCTGGAAGGAAGAACCTTGCCGGGGGACTTTGCAAAAAATACCATGTCAGACGATGAAGCGGGGAAGGGGGAAAGCACCCCGAAGAGGGAGACGTTGCCCCGACTGGAAACCTGCCAAATATCCGGATCTGAAGGGTCAGATTGCTCAGGAGAAGAGGTGGTGGAGACGCGTAACCACAAGCCTCGGTGGTCAATGGGCATTGGAAAGAAAGGCAAATGGGAAAAAAATCAAGAAAGGTGACCCTGAGACGGGGGGCCAACAAACCAGGATGGAAGCAGGAGATGGAGAGATCCCTGCACACAAGCGAAGATGAAGGAAGCTGGGCACAACACTCAAACTGGATCCTAGACAAAGTTATCGCCTTGATGAAGAGAACCCTCAGCTCCCTAGGAGAGAAGGATCCTGAGTCCCATGGCCGCACCAACTCCTGGAGCTGCAACTGGAGAGACACTGAGGGGGAATTGGAACCTGCAGCCCCGGGGACATCCACTGATCCAGTAGTCCCCACCCCCTGCTGACCTGCAGATGGCGATCCGGATGGAAGACAATACCGACGAAGAAGGCACCGATCCATACAAAGACTCCTGCCGCTGGACACAAAATTCAAGGGGGAGCCAACACGCTTGGGGTTTTTCCTACCCCAAGTCCTTGGCTACATGGAGGAACATGGGCGACACATCCCTAGCAACAAAGCCCGTATCCGGATCATGCAATCTGCTCTGGATGGACCGGCCACCGATTGGGTGGTGAATTTGCATGATTCCAATGCCCCAGAGCTCAACGACTTCAACCATTTCATGTCCTCTCTGAGAAGGCGATTTGCAGACCCCCTGGCTGATCGCAAAGGACGCGAAAAAATCAAAATGACGAGGCAAGGCAGACGGCCAGTAGCCGAATATATGCAAGAATTCCGAACCATTGCCAGCAAGCTGAACTGGCTGGAAGACATCCTCCTTAGCCATTTCAAAGATGGTCTGAATTATGACCTATATGCCTGCCCCAGGGGGACCCACACCAACTCGATGAATGGTATGTCCTGGCAGAGGAAGCAGAGGAAGCAGAGGAAGCAGAGATCGACCTACTGAAGAGGCACCGCCGAGGAAAACAATGGAGCCGCTCACCACCTGAACCGATGCGCGAACCAGCGAAGCCATCGGCTATGCCCAAGAAGCCAACGGGCTGTTTCAAATGCGGGAGAGAGGGGCATCGGGCTGTAGAATGCCACTTGAAAGCCCCCCAGCACAATCCAGACAGACCACTGGCCAGCAAATCCGGGAAGTCCCCAGCTAAGTCAAAAGAATCTGCCATGAGAGGGATAGAGGCTGTGGAATCCCCTACCTCCGCCCATCGTGGGGAAAGAGCCCCAGCATACACCGCAGGGCCGGTGGACGCCCCAGATGACAGGTCGGAGGGTGAACCACTGGTAAGTGGATCCATCCCACCCATCCTCAAGACAGTGACTATATTAGCCCCCTCCATGCCCGAAGCTGTCAAAGTGAAAGCCTTAATAGACTCTGGCTGCACCCACTGCCTAATAGCCCGACGCTAGTGGGAAATTTGGGCATTCCGGTGAGGAGGCTGGAACAACCAATCTCATTTGGCCAGTTAGATGGGTCCATAGCAGGGGAGGTGCTAGCTACCCTAGCCACATTACCAATCCACCTATCCTTGGGAAATCATGAGGAAGACATAATGTTTGTAGTGACCACAGGCATGGAATGCCCGATGATCCTAGGGCTGGAATGGTTAACAAAATGGAACCCCCGGGTAAATTGGAGGATGAAAGAAATCAACTTCCTGAAAGAGGACCCTACAGACTTAAAACCCCAAGGGGATCTACCAAAATTAAAAACGGAAATAGCGTCCATGGGTGAAGAAAAGGGGCTACCAGAAATACCACAGGAATACAGAGATCTGGCTGAAGTTTTCAGCGAGGAGAGGGCGGATGAGCTCCCCCCCCCACTGACCCACGGACTGTGCCATAGAATTCAAGCCTGGGGCAAAACTCCCAAAGCCCAGATTATACTCCATGAGCCCAAAGGAGCAGGAGGAAATGGAGAGATTTATAAAGAAAAACCTAGAAAGGGGGTTCATTGAACCAGCCAAGCCTAAGGTGGCCGCTCCGGTCCTCTTTAGAGAGAAGAAGGATGGCTCTCTATGCTTATGCGTGGACTACTGGCTTTTGAATGCAATCAGTGAAAGCAACATATACCCCCTACCACTCATGAAGGACATGTTATCACACCTCTCGAAAGGAAAGTTTTTTTACTAAACTAGATCTAAGGGAAGCGTATTACCGCATGAGAATTAGGGAAGGGGATGAATGGAAAACCGCATTTAACTGCCCAATGGGGTGCTACAAATTCAAAGTTTTGCCATTTGGATTACAAGGGGGGCCCGCAGTATTTATGCAATTAATCAATGAGGTACTAAGGGAGCACCTATTTAAGGGGGTCCTGGTTTATCTAGACGACATCCTTATTTTCACCGAATCAAAAGAGGAACATGTCAACCTAGTCAGAGCAGTTTTAAAGAAACTGCAAGCCGCCCACCTATATGCCAAATTATCAAAATGCGAATTTCACCAGGAAAGAATAGACTACCTAGGTTACCGCATATCCCCACAGGGCATTGAAATGGACCCAGAAAAGGTCAGGGCAGTATTAGAATGGGCACCACCTCACACAAGAAAGCAACTGCAAAGTTTCCTGGGTTTCGCAAACTTTTACCGCCAATTCATCCCCTCATTTGCCCAGATAGCCCTGCCCCTCACGAACTTACTAAAAATGAAGGGAGAATCCTCAGTGAAACCTAGCCAGCCACTAAAATGGACAATGGAATGCCAAGCGGCATTTGAGAGATTAAAGAGGCTTTTTTCTGCCGGACCAGTACTGAGGCACCCAGACATGGACAAACCTTTCGTAATACAGACAGATGCAAATGATGTGGCAGTGGGGGCTGTACTATTACAAGAAAATGATGAAGGAATATTGCAACCCTGCGCGTATACATCCAGGAAACTCACTGAAATGGAACAGCGCTGGCCCGTGTGGAAGAAAGAGGCATATGGGATCCGTTGGTCATTACTTACATGGCGCCAATTCCTTGAAAGAAATAAAATCCCTTTCCAGGTGTGGACAGACCACAAAAATTTGGAAGTCTTGAAAACACCCAGGAAGCTCAACCCCAAGCAGGCCCGCTGGTCCCAGCATTTTCACCAATTCAATTTTAAGCTCAAGCATTTGCCGGGGGGAAAGAACTTTCTGGCAGATGCATTATCTCGCATGCCCCAATATAATAGCATGCGAGCCACTGACTCTAAACCGATCATGGGAGAATCACAACTGGCAGCGCCAGTGACTACCAGAGCCCAAGTTAAATTAAAACCACAGCTGGATAGCCAGACCGGAATTGAATTCCGGAAAAGTCTGGAAACAGATGGATGGTTCCAGAAAAATAAACATGTGTGCACAATGAAAGACGTACTGCCTTGGGTGGGGGAGAAGTTATATATACCGACCACCCAAAGGATCACATTCATGCAACTTTGCCACGACACAAAATCAACAGGGCATTTTGGATTTGTAAAAACATTGCACTTAATTAAATGGCAATTTTGGTGGCCATCCATGAAAAAAGACATAGAAAGTTACGTGGCCAGCTGCCCAAAGTGTGCAACTGCAAAAAGGTTGCAAGGGAAATCGCCAGGACTGTTACAAACAGTGGCAAATCCCTCAGCCCCCTGGAGGGAAATAGCCATGGGTTTTATAATGGAATTACCAGAAAGCAATAGGAATACTGTCATTTGGACAGTCACGGACCTATTTTCCAAACAGGTTCACTTTATTCCTTGCCAAAAGATCCCCACCGCAAAAGCTTTAGCGAAACCTTTCGTGCAACATATTTACAGATTGCATGGGGCACCCCAACGCATCATATCTGATAGGGGAGTGCAATTTACATCTGCATTTTGGAAGGAATTCCTATCCCTTTTAGGGACCACCCAGGGACTGACATCTAGCCATCATCCTCAGGGAAATGGTCAATGAAAAATGTAACGCAGTACTCGAGCAATATTTAAGATGTTTTCTTAATTTCCAGCAGTCAGATTGGATGGACCTGTTGCCTTTCACAGAGGTTGCCTACAATAATGCACTCCAGCACAGGTTACACTCCTTTTCAAATAGCTACCGGTCAAAGTTTCAACCCCATGCCAGAACTAACCCCAAATGAACCGGCAATCCCATCACTGAAAGAATGGATGGAACAATTACAAAACACCTGGCCAATAGTTAGAAAAGCTCTAGAGGAAGCTAGGCAAGCATACAAAGCACAAGCAGATAAGAAAAGGGTGGAGCCCACACCATTCATTATAGGAGAAATGGTGTACTTGTCTACAAAATACTTAAAATCCACACAACCCTGTAAAAAACTTGGACCAAAATATATAGGGCCTTTTCCAATTAAAAGAATCATAAACCCAGTAACAGTAGAATTAGAATTACCCAAAAATCTTAGGCAAATACACCCAATTTTCCACTGCAGTTTGCTGAAAAGAGAACAACAGTCACCCTTACGGCCAAAAATCCCCCCCCACCAACCCCAATCATGGTAGAAGGAGAGCAACACTTCGAAATATGGGAAATCCTGGACTCTAGAAAATATCGTGGGGAAACTCAATACCTAGTAGCATGGAAGCACCTCCCCGCCTCTCAAAACGAGTGGGTCCATAAACCTCATGTCAAAGCCCCGAAGCTTTTAAAGAAGTTTCATACAGAGTATCCTAATAAGCCAGACTAACTTTTATACCTGTTTTGTTTTCTCTACAGGTGAACCTCTCTTATTTTTAAGGGGAGCCGGATGTCAGAATCCAATTATATTTTATTTCTAGCTATCTACTCTGAGAAAACCCAATTCTTACTCTCTTTTGGATTCTGTCATACTACAAAGGGGGGGGAGTAAACACCGGTGTTTATGACTGGCATTCCTCCTATCAACTTCAAAGGAACATCCTCTGTGGATTCCCTTCGAGAGTACTAACAATAACAATGCTGCCATCAGCCTTTGATCTCACTTCCTATGAAGCCTCCTTTTACCGGCAGCAAGGAAAAAGGGGGGGAATATTGCAACGTTTGGGATCCGATGGATTTAACACCGAGCCATCTGCCAAATGGAATTGACCGGAAGGAATGTGGAGTGGGGCTGCCTGAGAACACTTTAAAACATTGAATGGTCAGTGGGGTCCCTCAGATCCTGTCTAGCATGCCTTCAGTCAGTTTTTCTTAATAAAATTCCTGTTGGAAGAACCGTTCCAAGAGTTCTGTCTTCTTAAGATGTAAATTAAATTAAATTAAATTAATTAAGATGTAAATTGTGGTGACCAACCTCGAAGGGGAGGCAGCAGAATGGGTTACAATTCTCCATGATGAAGCCGCCCCTTAACTGGCAGACCCCGATGCGTTTCTCAGTGGACTCAGACCAGTTTGGAGACCCTGTGCAAGCCTAACGAGTGGAAGTAGATGTTTGGAAAGTCAAGCAGGGGAGTAGACCAGTGGCTAAATACATTAGAGATTTCAGGAAGATCGCAGGGAGGCTGAGGCACTGGACAGAGCAACTCTTGACCCAATACTTCTGAGATAGACTGAGCTACAACATCTTCCATATGTGCCTAGGCCAAGGGATCCCAAATCGACTTAGTGACTGATACCAGTTAGTAACCACCATAAGGATAGACTTGTACAAGGACCACAGGAGCCTTGGACTGTGGCAGAAGAAAAGCCAAGAGAGACACACACTGGGGAGAAAATCACCAGTGGCAGCACCCCAATGCCTGCAAGGCTGTCTGACCGCGCTTCCATCATGTGCTTTCACTGGGGCCAAGAGGGCCACTGGGCAATGTGCCCAGCACTGCCCCCTCAGATGGCTACTGTGGCGCCATCTTCCTTGAAGCCAAAGAAGCCACCAAAGAAGGGGAAGAAGAAATCCCAAGCAGCAGTCCAGGTTATTGAAGTCTCCCCTCCAGAGCGTAGAGGGGATGGAACTCCAAATGAAGAGGGGCTGCCGATGACCCTTTACGACAGTGAGAGCGAGGGGGAAGATGACCCAATGGTGAGTGGACCTGTCAATCACCTTGAGGATAGAGTAGGCATCAAAGCATCCCACTCAGGGGTGAGGGGGTGGTTAAGGCCCTCATACACTCTGGCTGCTCCTATTGCCTAATTGGTCAAGCCGCAGTGCAGATGTTAGGATTACATGTGAGGAAGCTCAAGAAGCCTGTTAAGTTTGAATAGGTGGATGGCTCACTGATAGGAGGTAAAGCCACTTCCCATCTGATGGAGCCAGTGTAGCTAGAGCTGGGAGACCACCAAGAGACTATCCATTTTATGGTCACCCCAAAGATGGCTGTGGACATGATCCTGGGCCTGGCATGGTTAGCAAAGTGGGGGCCTCGCATCTATTGGGAGAGAGTCTCAAAGCCAATGATTATGAGGAAGCAAGCCCTGAGCCCCCCCCGACAAGGGAAAAGAGCAGCCTGAGAAGGAAGGGGGATGAGGAAAGCCCCTGAGCACAGCAAGGGAGCTTTGGAGGAGGGAGAGGAGCAGCAATCCATCCCAAGGGAGTACCGAGACCTCATGGAGGCATTTAGCAAGAAAGAGTCTGACATCCTGCCCTCCTCACTGCCCCATGGACTGCACCATCAAGATCCTACTTCCCAAGCTTAAGATGTACTCCATGACTCTGAAGAAGATGAAGGAGCTGAGGGAGTACATTGACAAGAATTTAGCAAGGGGGTTCATCCAAGCTGCAAAATCCTGAGTAGCGACTGCAGTACTATTTAAAGAGAAGAATGATGGGTCGCTGAGATTATGCATGGATTTCCGTGGAATTAACAGTGTGTGCCTGGAGAACATGTACCCACTCCCTCTCATAAAGGACATGCCAGGCCATTTGGCCAAAGGAAAGAGCTTCACGAAATTAGATTTGAGGGAGATGTATTATCGGGTGAGGATTAAGGAAGGTGATGAGTGGAGAACAGCCTTCAATTGCCCCCTTGGTAGCTACTAATTCAAGGTAATGCCATTTGGACTACAAGGGGCCCCTCCCATGTTCATGCAACTCATAAACAAGGTGCTGCATGAGCATCTCTATAAGGGGGTTCTAGTGTACCTTGATGACATCCTCAATTATACTGAGACTATGGATGAATACATGAAACTCATGTGGCAGGTGCTAAGAAAGCTCTTGGATGCTAAGCTGTATGTCAAACTGTCAAAATGTGAGTTTCACAAATTTAGACTGGACTATTTGGGCTACCGTGTATTGTGCGAGGGGATAGAGATGGATCCGGGAAAGGTGAAATCCATCTTGGAATCGCAAGCCCCTCACACCTGCAAGCAACTGCAGAGTTTCCTGGGGTTTGCAAATTTCTACTGACAGGTCATCCCCTCTTTTGCCATGATTGCCTTGCCAATCACTGAGTTGTTGAAAATTGGGAGAGGGGGGAAGAAGCCCCAGCCGAATCAACCCTTGAACTGGCCGATGAATTGCCAAGTGGCATTCAAAAAATTGAAGGGGCTATTTGCTGCTGAACCAGTGCTAAAACACCCAAACCCCAAAGAGCCTTTCATGATCCAAGCATATGCCAGTGACTTGGCTGTGGGAGCCATCCTTCTCCAGCGCAATGGGGAGGGGAACTTACAACTGTGCGTGTATGCATGTTGCAAACTAAATGAAATAGAACAGCAATGGGCACTGTGGGAGAAAGAGGCTTTTGCAGTGTGGTGGGTGCTACTAACTTGAAGCAGTTCCTGGAGGGAAGCAAGGTTCCCTTTGAAGTGTGGACTGACCATAAAAACTTAGAAGCCCTGAAAACCCCTCGCAAACTTTCTCCTAAGCAAGTCAGATGGGCACAGTATTTCAAAAGATTTGACTTTGAACTAAAATATATCCAAGGGGGGAAGAACTTCCTGGCTGATGCTCTGTCCCACATGCCCCAATACAAGAGCACTCAACAGGAGGTGGTGAGTTTGGTTATTCCCGATAGACAGCAAGTGGTGCAAACAACAACCAGATGGCAGGAGAAAAAGAGAAGCTCACCCCCCACTGATACATTTGCACAACAGCTGAAGCAAGAGCTGCAAACTGCAAAGCTCATCAGAAAGAGTTGACCATGAGGGAGGGGTTGGCGTGGAAGGGGGACAAGTTGTATGTCCCAGACTGCCTGCAACTGCAAGTCCTACAATGCAGCCATGATGCCAAGCAAGCAGGGCACTTTGGCTTCCTGAAAACACTGCATCTTCCTAATCATCAGTTCTGGTGGCCAAAGATGAAGAAGGACATTGAGAGTTGTACTGTCTCTGCAGCCAGCAAGAGACTACCAGGAAAGAATCTGGGATTGTTGCAGAAAGTGGCTGACCTGACCAGACCCTGGGAGGAAATAGCCTAGGATTTTGTAGTGGATCTACTGGAAAATGGGGGGAACACCATAATATGGACTGTGATAGACCTATTTTCCAAGCAAGCCCACTGCATGTGCTGGACTCCCCTCAGCCCAGAAGGTAGCGAAGATGTTTTTGCAACATATCTACCAGCTGCATGGATTGCATAAGCATATCATTTCAGATCGTGGGGTCCAATTTACTGCTAAGTTCTGGAGGAAGTTTGTAAAAATGATTGGATCTTCCCAGGGGCTCAGTTCTGCTTTTCATCCAAGTACAAATAGATCAGCAGAACAAGCTAATGCAATAGTGGAATAATACCTGCATTGCTATGTCAACTATCAGCAAACAAAATGGTCACAGCTTTTGCCATTTGCAGAAGTGGCATATAAACAATGCAATGCACACCAGTTCTGGTTTCAGTCCATTCAAGTTAGCCACGGGGGTGGAGCTCGTGCCCATTCCAAAGTGCCCACAGGAACCCCCATCCTCAATCACCCTAAGTGACTGGGTGGGGTTTGGAGCGATGTGAAGAAGGCTTTAGTTAAGGCAACCAAAAGCCAGAAAAAACAGGCAGACAAGAAGAGTTCCACAGGAGATGTTCCATGTAGGAGATAAAGTGTATCTGTCTACAAAGTATCTTAAGCTGAGACAAAGTTGCAAGAAGTTAGGGCTGAAGAACATAGGTCCTCTACCCATAGTGAAAGTCATTAATCTGGTAACCATAGTGCTAAGACTACCAAAGTTATTGGGTAAAGTGCACCCAATATTCCATTGTAGCTTGCTGAAGCCATACAAGGAATCCACACTGATACCAGTAGGGATGGCAGTCCCCACCCCAATAGTGGTAGAAAGTGAAGCACATTATGAACTTAAGTGAATCCTCAATTCCAGAATCCATAAGGGGAAGTTGTTTACCTGATGTCAGAATCTAGATGGGTAAAGCCCAGCACATAAAAGCGGATTGTTTGGTAAAATGATTCCACATAAAATATCCCTGGAAGCCTGGAGCAGTACAAGGAGAAAATTAGCAAGCATTTATGTGTATTCTTTTGTTTTCCAAGTTCCCTTCCTTCCTTCCTGGTGTGTGTGTGTGACCTGTCAAGCTGCAAAACCTATTGCCTTTAGGACTGCTGCATGTTTCTGGCTTGCCAACAGTGTGGGAGGGGGAGAGAGGAAAATTTTGAATCCACAGGTGCTTCTTATCACCGTGAGAGCTGAAGAGTTGCTTTGGCAAACTAAAGTTTCTTCTCATAACAATTACTAGAAGATATATTGGACAATGTGATCTGAACTGTCAGAGAGGGGAGGGAAAGTTTTACTCTTTTAATTATCTGTTTCCCGCCATTGCTTCAGAGTTAGCTCTCCTTCAAACTTGCCAGATTGTTTTTTGCCTAATAAAGTTAACATTGGAGTTCATCATGTCTCTAGTGTTTTGCTTGGTTGGGCATATTCAGCCAGAACATGACAACATCCAAGGAATGGATTTTACAACATCCTTGAGTATCTTATTCTATTGCTCAACAATGTTTGAGAAAAGGTTGCAGATCAGTCCATATTGTTAGTATTGTGGAATTTTCTTCCAAACCTAAGGAAACAAAGAAATAATCTGCAACTTATTTTATTTTACACTAAGGGTTTAGAATATTTTCCAAATGGAGCCTTAGAGACAAAGAAAATGGATTCTCAATTTCTATGCTATGGAATCTATGGAATTATTATTTCTTGTTTATATCAGTTGTCATTTTGAATTCAGTTGTGTACTTTATAAGATATACCTAAGATGCCTTTTTTATTTTAGATTGGAGAAATCACATGTTTTAAGGCAGTCAAATTTAAAATTCTATATATGTGCAAATTACTTCTCTCCTGGTTATGGACAGTTAATAGATCAATCAATCAGAATAGAGTTGGAAGGGACTTTTCTAAAGTCTGTACATATTTTTTTTAATGTGGTGACCACAACTGGATGCAGTATTCCAGGTGTGGTCTTACTAAGAATTTATAAAGCGGTACTAATATTTCACGTGATTTTGATTCTATGCCTCTGTTATACAACCAAAGATTGTGTTAGCTTTTTTGGCTGCTGCTGCACACTGCTGGCTCATGTTTAAGTGATTGTTCACTAGGACCCCAAGGTTCCTCTCACAGCTACTGTTTTTGAGCCAGCTTTTGCCTAATCTGTACTGTACCTTTGGTTTTTCCTGCCTACGTGTAAAACCTTGCTTTTCTCCACATTAAATTTCATGCGGTTGGAGTTTCTGGTATGATGTCATGGTGATATGGATGCAGGAAGGCAGAGCTCTGCTTTCCACGCCTGATTTTGCCCTGCTGGGGGCCCTAAAAGGGCTTAAAGAAGGAGGGGTGCCTCGTTGATCATGGAGAGAGGGCAGTTTTTCTGTTCAATCTGAGGAAAGCCCTCCAAACTGGTAGGGGAAAGACTGGCTGCATCCCTGGGGCCAGCCTCCCGGTACTGACAGCCGAAAAAACAAAGCACTAACTAGCAGATCGTAAACAGCGTGTTTGGAACTGGGTGAGATTATTGATCCTTTCCTTACTATTTTTTAACTGAATTTCCTGGAAAAGGCTCCCAAGAAGCTAAAAACCTCCGAACATGAGAAGGAAGGGACTGTAACCCCACCCTTCCAGAGAAACGGAAGCGGCATTTTAATTTTTTTATGGGGGACAGAAATACATAATACTGAAGTGGAAACAATATAAAGCTACAGCTTTGACAAATTTGAGAACTGAAATAATTGTTAAGATTTTCTCTTTGAAAAAATATTGGGATGAATGTCAGAACACATTCTTTTCCTGGGGGGGGGTCTATCTCATTTCTTTCCTAATTCATTTCTTTCTGAGGGTTCTGCCATTCTCCTGAGGAGGAGAGGGGAAGGCTCTGTGGTATGTTATTCTGCTTTGCTACAATGTATCCTTTCCACTGTTCCTAAATACTTACTCTTTGAACTGTCTCTCCGTTGATGTTACGTTGGGGTGAGAAAGGAATGTGCCTCCGGACATCTGACTTATCTCTCACTGTGGAAGGGAGGGTACGAAGACCCAACAACATCTTCACAAGCATGGGAAAGGACCCCATTATCAGCTCCTTTCCCACAGCGGACTTAACACCTGGGGATTGGCCCATTCAAACTGACTTGATGAACTATTGGAGTGGGGTTATGCTTGGGACTTTTTTAACCTATTGATCTGAGTGGGAAACCCTCAGATCCTGCCTATCATGCCTGCTATCAGCTTCTCCTAATAAAAGTTCCTTTTGGAAAGAAACTGTTCCAAGAGTCCTGATTTCTTGGGACGAGGTTTTGAAGTAGGCCCTGACATTAGGCAGGATCTGCAGTAATAGTCAACCCAGAAGGAAGACCCTTGCTGGGGGGCTAAGCAAATGATGTCAGATATCGGAACGGAAAGGGAAGAACCTGCCATGGGAGGAGAGCTCTCCCACCAAGCAGAGCCCAGCTGATACAGTTCTCAATCCGTGAGCTCATCAGATGAGGTAGTGGTCATGGAACACAACCACAAGCCCACGTGGTCGATGGGTGTCGGAAAGAAGGAGGACTGGGAGAAAAGATCCAGGAAAGTGATGATCAGACACAGCAGCCACCAACCAGGCTGGAAAGTCGAGTTGGAGATGTTGCTTCACCTTAGCGAAGATGAGGACGACCAACCGCCCTGTTCCAGCCGGTTCCTGGAGCAAGCCATCAACATGTTGAAAGTCACCTTTGATTCCATGAAGGAGAAGAAAGCTGACCCATGCCGGAAAACTACCAACCCAGGTTCAGCCGAAGGAACAGATGAAGGGGGGGAGGCAAACCAGCAGTCCCATGCCCTTCCACCAGCGCTAAAAAAGCAGCAGCCATCACTACAGCCACCGCCACCCCCCGGTGAGCTGCACCGGCCAACAGAGATAGCCAATGACACAGGCGGAAGAAAGGGCATTGGTCCATCTGAAAGTTCCCGCCACTAGGAGTGAAGTACTGCAGGGAGCCACACCGACTGGGGTTTTTCTTGACCCAAGTGTTGAACTATGTGGAGGAATATGGCCGTGACATACCCAGTGATCGCGGCCAAATACGGATTGTGCAAGCAGCCCTGGATGGTGGTGGATCTCCACGATGCTGATGCCCCAGAACTGCAGAATTTCAATCAATTCATGGCAGCCCTCAGACACAGATTTGAAGATCCCTTGGCCAATCGAAAAGCATGAGAGTGCATCAAAACTGTCAGGCAAGGGCGATGACCTGTAAGATAAGATAAGATAACCTTTATTGTCATTGTTATACTGTGGGCACAACGGCACACATCAAAAATGAAATTTAGTTGCCCGCTCTCAAAGTGAAACACATACATGACACACACCTAAACATACTATGAACAACATATGTATAGACCCACATCCCTACATATACGTAGCAAATAAATATTAAATACTGTCCATCTTGAATATATAATGGAAGGAGGAAGCTTGAGAGTTCGCAAGGTTAATGCTGTATGGAATGAAACTATGGCTGAATCTGGATGTTCTGCTATGGATACCATGAAGCCTCCTCCCAGAAGGTAACAAGGAAAACAGGTCGTGAAGAGGATGTGTAGTGTCCCAGATAATCTTACAGACCCTGCTCAAGTAACGCTTCTGTGCTATGTCCATGGGAGGGAGGGAACTGCCAATGATCTTTTCGGCCATTCTCACCACTCTCTGCACCGTCTTCCTGTCTGTAGCGGAATATACCCAATAATTCCTAGCCCTAGCCAGAAAACTGAACCAGCCGGAAGATATCTTGATCGGGCATTTCAAAGATGGCCTGAACTATGACCTGTATGATGCCTGCATCCCTCAAGGAGACCCGGACCGGCTCCAAGACTGGTACATCCTAGCCGAGGAAGCAGAGATCAGCCAGAAGACAATGAAGTGGAGGGAGATCTTAGGGGAAATCGCCAGCGGAGCCACCCCGAGAACCAACAAAGCAAGCACCAACCACCCTGAGGGCAACAGGATGTTTGAAATGCAGAAAGGAAGGGCACCATGCCACCAAGTGCCGCTCACAGACCCCCATCCAGAAGCCTGACTGAGTCCTGGCTGGGAAGCCTGGGAAGATCTCAATGAAACCAAAGGAGACGGCCATGAAAAGCGTGGAGGTTGTCGAGTTCCCAAATCAAAACAGGGGAAGGGAACTCCGACACCACCAGGAGAGCCACCCAATTCATCAGACGACAACTCGGAAGATGACCCCCTGGTAAGTGGACCCATAGCACCCCTCACCAGGACCGTAGAACTGTTTAGCCCTGGAATGCCCAAGAGAGTTGCACTTAGAGCACTAATAAACTCCGGTTGCACCCATTGCCTCATAAGCCCAACTTTAGTGGGAAATTTAGGAATTCCGGTGAGGAGGGTGAAGAAATTGAACTCATTTGGTCAATTAGATGGGTCCATTGCAGGGGAGACACTGGCTACTCTCACCACATTACCCATCCAACTCACCCTAGGGGATCATGTGGAGACTCTAATGTTTATAGTGTCCCCTGGTACGGAATGCCCCCTTATCCTGGGCATGGCATGGCTGACCAAGTGGAACCTGTGGGTGGACTGGAGGATGGGAGAACTGAGATTTCCAGATGGAGAGGCAGTAAGAGCCCTGACTCAACCCTGAAAGGGGGAGAGCCCCTCTGAAAGTGCAGTAGTGGTGGGGGAAAAGGAGTTACAGGACATACCAGAGGAATACCAGGACTTAGCTGAAGTGTTCAGCGAGGAGAAATCTGATGAACTGCCCCCCCCACCGACCCACAGACTGTTCCATTGAGATCCTCCTGGGGGTGAAATTACCCAAGCCAAAACTGTATTCCATGAGCCCACTGGAGCTAGAGGAGATGCAAAAGTTCATAGACAAAAACCTGGAAAGGGTTTTCATCCAGCCAGCAAAGCCCAAGACCGCAGCCCCATGTTATTCCGAGAAAATAAAGATGGGACTCTTTGCCTCTGCATGGACTATAGATCTCTGAATGCAGTGAGCGAGAGTAACCTATACCCCCTCCCTCTCATGAAGGGCATGCTAGCACACTTATCAAAAGGAAAAATCTTTTCAAAATTGGACTTGAGGGAGGCATATTACAGGATTAGAATTAAAGAGGGAGATGAGTGGAAAACCACTTTCAATTGCCCTTTAGGGTGTTACCAGTTCAGGATTCTACCCTTTGGCCTTCAAGGGGCACCCGCAGTGTTCATGCAATTAATAAATGATTTGCTCCAAGAGCACCTGTATAAAGGGGCACTTGTTTACCTGGGTGATATCCTGAAATTCACTGAAAGAAAAGAGGAACATGTGAAATTAGTCAGAACCATGCTGAAAAAACTCCAGGCAGCTCACCTGTATGCTAAACTGTCTAAGTGTGAATTTCATAAGGAAAAAAATGACTACCTTGGGTATCGCATCTCACCGAGTGGCATAGAGATAGACCCTAAGAAAGTCCGAGCTGTACTAGAATGGGCTCTGCCCTGCACCAGGAAGCAATTGCAAAGTTTCCTTGGATTTGCTAACTTTTACCGGCAATTCATCCCCTCCTTTGCACAGATCACACTACCCATTACTAATTTGTTAAAGACAAAAGGAGAGGGAAAACCGAAGCTGAGTCAGCCATTGAAATGGACAGTAGAATGTCAAACTGTATTTGAAAGGTTAAAAAGACTATTTTCTGCAGAACCAGTTCTAAGGCACCCTGACACCGAAAAACCTTTCGTGATTCAGGCTGATGCTAGTGACGTAGCTGTGGGGGCAGTACTATTACAAGAGAATGATGAAGGGAAATTGCAGCCTTGCGCATACACATCAAGGAAACTCACAGAGACAGAGCAAAGGTGGGCAGTTTGGGAGAAGGAGGCTTATGCGATCCGATGGGCCCTTCTAACCTGGCGGCACTTCCTAAAGGGGAACAAAATTCCTTTCCATGTGTGGACCAACCACAAAAACCTGGAATCACTAAAAACACCCAGGAAACTGACCCCTAAGCTAGTGAGATGGTCGCATTTCCACCGGTTTAATTTCACCCTAAAGGACTTGCTGGGGGAAAAGAATTTCTTAGTGGACGCATTGTCCAGACTGCCTCAGTACAATAGAAATAACAGACCCACTTATGCCATCAAAGCAATTAGCAGCACAAGTCACCACCCGAGCACAAGCCAAACTTCAAAAGCCCCTAGCGAGCCAAGCAGGGATTGAATTCAAAAAAGTGCTAGAAACCGATGAATGGTTCCTAAGCCACAAGAACCTATGCACCATGACTGATGGTTTACCATGGGTGGGAGGAAAGCTGTACATCCCAAAAAGCCAGAGACTAACATTCATGCAGCTATGCCATGATTCAAAATCAGCTGGTCATTTCGGGTTCATAAAAACTTTGCACCTCGTGAAACAGCAGTTTTGGTGGCTGTCAATAAAAAAGGACATTGAAAGTTACGTGGCCAGTTATCCAATGTGTGCTGCGGTGAAGAGAAGGCAAGGAAAGACCCCAGGCTTGTTGCAACCAGTAGCAGCCCCATCAGCACCTTGGAGAGAAATCTCTATGGACTTTATTGTGGAATTACTGGGAAGTGGGGGGGAACACAGTCATTTGGGTCATGATGGATTTGTTCTCTAAACAAGTACATTTTATCCCGTGCCAAAACCCCAATGCAAAGACACTTGCAAACCTGTTCGTCCAGCATATTTATCAACTTCATTGGACCCTACAACGAATCATAACAGATAGAGGGATACAGTTCACATCAGAATTTTGGAAAGCATTCCTGGGACTATTGGGGACCACACAGGGGTTGTCATCTAGTCATCATCCGCAGATGAATGGTGGGACTGAACGGTCAAACTCAGTACTGGAGCAGTACCTACGATGTTTCATTAACTACCAGCAGGACAATTGGACCGACCTGCTCCCATTCGCAGAAGTCACATATAACAACGCAGTACATTCCAGCAGGGGCTACACTCCTTTCCAGGTGGCAATGGGACAAAGTTTTAACCCAATGCCTGAATTCCCATCGAGTGACCTGACCATCCCTTCCCTGAAGGAGTGGATTGCACAATTACAAAATACCTAGCCGGTCATCAGAAAGGCATTAGATGAAGCTAGGGAAGCATATAAATTCCAAGCAGATAAGAAACTAAGCGAACCCAAACCATTTCAACTAGGAGAGAAAGTTTACCTATCAACAAAATACCTAAAATCCCTGCAGCCCTCAAAAAAATTGGGACCAAAATTTGTGGGACCATTCCCCATTAAAAGAATAATCAATCCTGTCACTGTAGAATTGGAGCTCCCAAAGACCCTCAGATAGGTTCACCCAATTTTCCACTACAGTCTTTTAAAACGCGAACTGCAATCGCCCTTAAGTCCAGCTGCAGCTCCTTCCCCTCCTCCAATCATGAACAACATTTTGAAATAAAAGAAATCCTAGACTCCAGGAAGCATCATAGTTCCACCCAATATCTAGTAGCATGGAAACACCTGCCACTTTCCCAAAATGAGTGGGTTCAGAAATGTCATGTTAGGGGTGCCCGACTACTTAGTAAGTTTCACACTGCATACCCAGATTAATCCTTGTCTCCCTTTTTTCTGTTTTGTTTTCTACAGGTGGATCTTTCTTTTTTCTAAGGGGAGCAGGATGTCAGAGCCCATTCTTTTCCTAGGGGGGAATCTATCTCATTTCTTTCCTAATTCATTTCTTTCTGAGCGTTCTGCCATTCTCCTGAGGGGGAGGGGGGAAAGCTCTGTGGTATGTTATTCTGCTTTGCTACAATGTATCCTTTCCGCTGTTCCTACATACTTACTCTTTGAACTGTCTTTTCCTTGATGTTACCTTGGGGTGAGAAAGGAATGTGCCTCCGGCCATCTGGCTTATCTCTCACTGTGGAAGGGAAGGTGCGAAGACCCAACAATGTCTTCACAAGCACAGGGAAGGACCCCATTATCAGCTCCTTTCCCATAGCGGACTTAACACTTGGGGATTGGCCCATTCAAACTGACTGGATGAACTATTGGAGTGGGATTATGCGTGGGACTTTTTTAACCTATCGATCTGAGCAGGAAACCCTCAGATCCTGCCTATCATGCCTGCTATCAGCTTCTCCTAATAAAAGTTCCTTTTGGAAAGAAACTGTTCTAAGAGTCCTGCTTTCGTGGGATGAGGTTTTGAAGTGGGCCCTGACAGTGAAATATAAGAAATCAACTTTCTGTTTTGAGAGTGGAAAATGGACAAATGACATCTAGTGGTGGATTAGAGAATAGCACTATAATTGAAAGGACTGATGCTGACCTGGTAAGAAGCTTAGAAACAGATAATAACCTAGCTTCTTGGCTGCTCGGTGACTCCTAGCTTAACAGATAACAGCTGGGAACAGAGCAAAATATTTTGGCATACTTATCACCCTGACCTTCGTTGACTATAAATACCTACTGAGCTCTGACTTTTAATCTTAAGAACTATTTGGAGAGAAAGAAAAATTGACTTTTGGCTATGTTAGGCTGGGAGAGAGCTTTGGATTGTTTTTAGGGTGGTTGAATATTTTGAACACTTTGAATACTGTGGATTGTAACTTGGACTGACTGACAATATTTGGATGCTGGAGCAGAAAGACTATTGCAAAACATTACTTTTAGTGCTGGACTCATATCTTGGAACCTATTGGATTATAAAGGCTATATATAAAGACCAGAAAAACTAGATGAAACTTTGTTCTATTGTCATCAAGATTGGTGATATTAGATAAGACTTGTATTTGGAGATCACAAAAGTTCTGACAGACTATCTGCAGGGGGGAAACAAAATGGAGGTCTCATACCCAGCCAAAAGTGGTGGGAAAACATACTCAACACCTCCATTGGAAGCCCCCAGCCAGGTTTATCAAGGATCTGCAGGAGTGACGCCTCAAGAAAAAACAAACACTTTTCAGAAGGAGATATATTCTATGCTACAATTAATTCACCAGATAATTGTTTCACATAAAAAAGATACAAAAAGAAACTATGATGAGAGTAAAAACAATTTAGTTAACATAAATGAGCAAATTTCTAATTTAAATTTACAACTAGAAAGTTCCCAGGCAACGACTACAAAGTATGAACAAACAACCCAGAAAATAGAAGATGAATCAGAGGAAATTGATCCAAAGACGGAAGACATAAAATAAGGGAAATATAAACTGCCACAGACAAATAAAATCTTGCAAGACCCAGCTATAATAATGAAAATGGAAAAGGTACTTTACCCCCTAGGTCACAGGTCAGCAACCCACGGCTCCGGAGCCACATGTGGCTCTTTGAGCCTTCTCCTGTGGCTCTCAGCCTCCTCTGCCATTTGCAGAGAGAGAGACAGAGACAGAGAGAGGCATTTGTGCTTCCCTTCTCTCTCTCTCTCTCTCTCTCTCTCTCTCTCTCTCTCTCTCTCTCTCTCTCTCTCTCTCTCTCTCTCTCTCTCTCTCTCTGTGTTTGTGTAAAAAAGAGAGTGGTCTCACATTCTCCAACGAGCTGACAAGGGGCTCCTCCCTGCAGGAAGCAGAAAGCAGGAAGGGCAGGAGAGAGCCAGCCCAATAAGAATGTCAGCTTGCCAGGTGAGCAAAAGATCGGAGAGAGGGAGAGAGAGGGGGGAGAGAGAGAGAGAGAGAAAGGGAGAGAGAGAAAGAGAGAGAGAGAGAGGAAAGAGAGAGAAAGAGAGAGGGAGAGAAAGAGAGAGAGAGGAAAGAGAGAGAGAGAAAGAGAGAGAGGAAAGAGAAAGAGAGAGAGAGGGAGAGGAAAGAGAGAAAGAGAGAGAGAGGGAGAGGAAAGACAGAGAAAGACAGAGAGAGGAAAGAGAGAAAGAGAGAGAGGGAGAGGAAAGAGAGAAAGAGAGAGAGGGAGGGAGAGAGGAAAGAGAGAGAGAGGGAGAGGAAAGACAGAGAAAGACAGAGAGAGGAAAGAGAGAAAGAGAGAGAGGGAGAGGAAAGAGAGAAAGAGAGAGAGGGAGAGGAAAGAGATAAAAAGAGAGAGGGAGAGGAAAGAGAGAGAGAGAGAAAGAGAGAGAGAGAGAGAACTCATGCACAGCAGCCTCTATTTCTTTTTAATTAAACTCTTTAATCAAGCTCCCCACCCCTCGTGTGTGCACGTGCGTGCGTGCGCAGGTTTTGCGGCTCCCAGTGTTTTATTTTCTCTGGGAAACGGGTCCAAGTGGCTCTTTGAGTGTTTAAGGTTGCAGACCCCTGCCCTAGGTCTGCAAAATACACTTGAGGACAAGAAAGAAGATTTGAAAAAATGGACTATAGATGTCAGAACCATATCTTTCTATGAACATGGATTTTCTTATCCTTTTCGGATTCTGCCATATTCCGGGGAGGAAGGGGGAAGCTTGGGATGCTGATGTGCATTTCCTTTGCTTTATTTCCTGCTCTATTCTCTTTGATGTTTCTCTAACAGGGTGGGAATGGAATGTGCCTCCGGCCATCTGCCTTATCTCGGGCCACAGAAGAAATGGTGCAGACACCTAACAGCCTTGGAAATGGTGCCTTATCATTCTGTTCCCATGGTGCTTTCACCTGTGGATTGGCCTATTTGAACCATCTGGAGGGATAGTTGGGGTGGAGTTACTATGGACATTTTTGATTACTTGATTTGCGTGGGAAACCCTCAGATCCTGCCTTCTATTCCTGCTGTTAACATATTCCAATAAAAATTTCCTTTTGAAATGATGGCATTTCAAGAACTCTGCTTTCTTGGGAGGACTGATTGAGGTGGGTCCTTACAATAGAGCTGTTAGGGGAAATGCCAGAAATTGGGAGACAAAAAATGAAAATAGAAGCTGAGGGAGAAGGAAAGTGGGAGTTGCTTAAGGAATATAAATGGGCGGAATTCCCCCTCAAAAATACCTTACATAAATTGTCTTTCTCATTCCAAGCAATTTTTTTTTGAAAAATTCTTTAGTGATTTAATGGCCTTGGCCTGAAAAGCTATTTGGCAAAGGAGGAAAGCTAGTGTTAGACTTAAAAAACATAAGATTTGACTTATCAGATGGGACATTATATGATTAAATATTTGTTTGAATATGATTAAAAGAATGGATAACCTTTAGATATAATTAGACTTTTATAATAAGAAAGATATGATTTATAACTAGAATAGCACCATTTTTTTGATATGGGAAATATGAAAATATGAGGATGGTTTGTATAAATGTAACTCTTAGCTGTATAAATGTAACTAATCTTGAGGAAACTATAACTGACAAAGATATTCTGAATATTGATGGGAAATTAAACTTAAATAAGAACATGAAAAACAGGATATTGATTTAATAAGATTTTAATTGCAAATACATTTGAAATATAAATTGGTTAGAAAAGAGGTTATAAACTGATATTATTGTTCTTTGTATAACACTAGAAAATATGATGAGGATGTTTATATTCAATTTTATATGTTTTAATAGTAGCAAGAATTGTATTTGTGTAGTGTTGGCAAAATGAAAACAATTTGGGAAGAAAGGAGGATTAGGGAAAAAACACTGGATTGTGCAGTATTTTTTTTTTTTTTAAATATATTTTATTAGATTTTATAGGGGTACAGGGGTAACATTAAGGTGCTTAGGAACCACCATGGAGGTGGGTATATTAAACATCCAAAAAAAGGAAGACAATCACAGATATATAGCTCAACTCAAGCTTCCCTCTCTAATTCCCTCATTTAATTTTACATATTCACATTAATGAGTTCTATATAAGTTTCAAACGGTCCTATCAAATATCAATTACATTTCAATTCTAAAAAATCCCAATCCTGTTTTTAAGCTTTACTAACTTACAATTACTATATTTCAATTAGCCTTAAATAGACATGTTATTAACACTTCGGGTGCCCTTTTTTTTTTTTTACGTAATTATATCTGGTATATTGTTCTTACAACAACATTCCCATATCTTCTTCATTGATACCATTTTTTTTCTCTTATCACCCATCCCTCTTATTCTCCTTTTATTTCTAAATAATTCTCTTAAAATAAAAATATCAGGCCAACAAATAAATTTCTATCTAATTTAAATATATATTCTATCAATGCCTCTATATCTATAAAAATCTTTTTAAACCAGTAGATAAAGTTTACTTCTCCAATATATATCATATCTAAGACAAAGTAATATTACAAAGGGTATCCTCTTAAAAATTTCACGTATTCCATTAGTTGTTAAGTCAGTCAAGAAATCAAAGCCTTTTTAATCCCATTAAATAAGACTTTAAAATACATTTTTAAATCTAACTCTAGGCTTCTTTCTGTGCCATAATGGTTTCCATAGTGAGGTTCCTACATAATCAAACCACACTATTAAGGGGTCCATATTCTTTAACGCTTCAAATTGGTCAAAGTTCTCTTTCCTTTCTTCTAATAGCCTTTGGATGGTAAAAGCTGTTTTATTCCATGTTATATTTGCCAATTGTTTATCCACCTTTTCTCGATTTTCAATAGGTTGTATCTGAGTGTCAGTCTCTGTTGATGTTGGTATTGGTGCTTCAGACATCTCTGTTGAAATTGTTGTATAGTCATCAGACTTCTCGATAGGTTGTGTTGAAAGTTGAATAAAATTAGTTTGTTTTGTGGTTTCCACAGTTTCTCTCAGTGTAGGGAAAAGAGATTGAAAATAGGAGCTCACATCCTTTGCAGCTTCTAGAATTGTTTCCAATATAAGATCATAGTCCAGTTGTGTATTAAGTTCCATATCGATAGTAATAAGGCTTTTTAATCTTTAATCTTTAAGGAAGGCTCTGCTTCATAAGAATCAAGCAAGCATTCACCTTCAGTTTTCAATAGGCCAGCTGCATCGTTATCTTGTAGTTATGGCTCTTTCAGGGTCATAGCCATTCCCAGCCATAAAGAAATATAATTGCAGTACCACTTTTCGACACAAGATGTCCTCAGCAAACCAGAAAATCCTTTTTTTTTTTTTCTTTCTTTCCAAATAATAGATTTTTTATTTTTCGTGTTGAAAGAGATGAAGAAAGGGTTCAAAATAATGAATACGTAGTTGTAACAATAATAGTCAAGAATAGAATGTTTTCAGGTCCCCTCAGTATTCCAAAATTTAAATAGTATCGAAATTAACTGGTTTTTATTTATATATTTTTTTTTCCAACGCTGTTTTTCCCCATTGCTCAAACGCTGCTTCCTCACGACAGGGAAATAGTTCAAAGAAAGCTTTTAACAGGAAAGTAGTTAGGGAAAAAAAAAGGGGGTAGGAAAGGTCTCACCCGGATTCTCCACGGGGGTTCTTTCGCTTAGATGTTCTTCTGGCTTTCAGCTGGTGCGACGAAGTGATCGTCCATTTTGAAGGGCGATCTTTTCCTCCGACGGCCCTAAGGAGAAAGCTCGAACTGGGGAGAGCCGCCGCTCTTCCCCAGTCGAGCAGGAGCCTCCTCTAGCGGTGGTCGCCTCTACGGGGCGACTTTCGACCCGATTAAGGGTCTACCGACGAAGGGAAACCAGCCGGTGGGAGAGAGAGATCTCTCCGTGCGACTGCTGGTGTCGCGATCCGGAACCGGAAGCCTGGATTGTGCAGTATTGAACTGATTGATATTGAAGAAGTTAATGTTATATATGTGTTTAATGTTGTTTACTAAGCACTAAAGATTGTAATGGTTAACAATCAATAAAATATTTTAAAAATAAATAAATTTCATGCTGTTGGATAGGTCCCATTGTTCAAGTCTCTTTTTTAAATAATTTTATTCATTTATAACATAAAATATGAAAATACAAAAACAAACAGTAAGGAACAATGACAGGGAAAGAGGAAAAAGAGAAGTGTGGAAAAGTTGGGGGGAAGAAAAAAAAGACGTTGACTTCTGACTCCCTCTGTTGCAGTAAAATAAGGCATTTCTATAGTAATATGAACTAGCCATTTCTATATCAATAAATCCATCTAATCAGTAAAACTCAAAATCATAGTATCATTTTTTTCCACCTCAAGCACAAAATCCAGAAGTGGTTTCCAAGTAGAAACCAAAGTACTTATATTCTTTTCTTTTATCAAAACAGTCAACTTAGCCATCTCTGCTAATTCCATTAGCTTTTGTAGCCATTCATCCATGTTGGGAATCGAAGAATCTTTCCATTTTTGTGCATAGAGCAGTCTTGCTGCTGTTACCATATATAAAATCAAAGTTTCAATTCCCCCCCCCCCAAGTCTTTTTCCATTTCCATTTTCCATTTCCCAGAAGGAAAGTTTCTGGTTTAATCTTTATATTCACTTTAAGAATTTTCTGCATTAATGTATGAATCCTACTCCAATATTTCTTTGTTTTATCACATGTCCACCATAAATGATAAAATATCCCTTCTTTACATTTACATGTTCAACATTCATTTGAGATACCTTTATACATTCTAGATCAGGGCTTTTCAACCCGTGGTACGCATACCACCAGTGGTACTTTAGCACCTGGCTGGTGGTACGTGAGCCCTAGCTAATTGTAGTGGGGGAGGGAACCAGTTAAAGCAGAGCAGCACAGACCTGGAGGAGATCAGCTGGAACTGCAGACCTTGGCAGAATCCCCAGGATCTGCCACGTGGTGACATAGTAACTGGAGCTTCCGGTGCATCTGGAAGAGAAAAGAAGGAGGAGGGCAGAGAGAAGAGAAGGTATAAAAGGGGCAGACCGAGAAGAGAAAAGGCTTTTCTTACTGAAGCAGTAAGTGAGGAGAGACAGAGCGAGCGGCCTGTTTTCGGAGGAACAGCGACGAGGAAGGGTGAGTGAGCGAGTGGCGTGTTTTTTGGGAAAGGGCTAGCAAGTGAACAGCATGTTTAGCAAGCACGTGTTTTCATGCGAAGGTGGAGTTAATGAGTGGCGTGTTTAGCAAGCACGTGTTTTCAGGCAAAGGTTGAGTTAGGGAGTGGCGTGTTTACAAGCACGTGTTTTCAGGCGAAGGTTTGAGTTAGCGAGCGAGTGAGCTGGGCAGGAGCCCAGGAATGCAGCTACAGCTGAGCCCTGCTTCTGCTGAGCCCCAGAAGCATGGATCAGCTGTAGCCCAGCGCTGATCCTGGGGCTTCACTTAGCAAGCAGCATGTTTTCCAGAAGCGCAAGCAAGTGAGCTGGGCAGGAGCCCAGGATCGGCGTGTGCAGCTACAGCTGATCCGCGCTTCTGCGGAGCTGCCCAGAAGCGCGGATCAGCTGTAGCCTGGCGCTGATCCTGGGGCTTCACTTAGCAAGCAGCATGTTTTCCAGAAGTGCAAGCAAGTGAGCTGGGCAGGAGCCCAGAATCAGCGCCGGGCTACAGCTGATCTGCGCTTCTGTGCGGCTCCACAGAAGCGCAGATCAGCTGTAGCCCGGCGCTGATCCTGGGCTCCTGCCCAGCTCACTTGCTTGTGGAAAACATGCTGCTTGCTAAGTGAAGCCCCAAGATCAGCGCCGGGCTACAGCTGATACAGCCACCCAGAAGCGCGGATCAGCTGTAGCCCAGCACTGGTCCTGGGGCTTCACTTAGCAGGCAGCATGTTTTTCAGCAAAGCGCAAGCAAGTGCAAGTGGCATGAGAGTCCATGTTACCTGCGCTACGCCGCCCAGACCCCAGCTGGGTTTCAGCAGGCAGCTGCACGGTCTTCTCACCACATGGAGCGGCCGGGCAAGGCGTACCGGCAACATGCCAAGCCTGCCTGTGTGTGCGCAGAGGCAGAGGAGCATGCATGCGCTTCAGCCTCTGCATGCACACAGGCAGGTTTGGCATGTTGCCGGTTTGCCTCGCCCGGCCACTCTGTGTGGTGAGAAGATCGCGCGGCTGACTGCCGAAACCAGGCTGAGGTCTGGGCGGCGTAGCGCAGGTAATGTGGACTCTCATGCCACTCACAGCATCCCCTCCCTTCACAGGTGTGTGAAGAGGGCGAGGGTCATTTGCTGGTCTCCTTCAGGGGATGCCTGTTTTTATCCCTCCCTCATTACAAATATCTTCCCACCACTCTGCTCTTAACACTGTGCGGCTCTTGTCCAGCAATTTACAGTGGCCTTTCAAGCCATGGCCACTGGCAGCACAGCCACCAGCTGCGCTGGCAGCCTGTCCCCCTCCCCTTGTCCCTTCCTGGGCATGGAGGGGGGGAGGGAAGGAAGAGACAAAGAGGGAAGGAAGGAAGGAAGGAAGGAAGGAAGGAAGGAAGGAAGGAAGGAAGGAAGGAAGGAAGGAAGGAAGGAAGGAAGGAAGGAAGGAAGGAAGGAAGGAAGGAAGGAAGGAAGGAAGGACAATGAAAAGGAGGGAGGGACAATGGAAGGGAGGAAGGGAAGGAGGAAGGGACAAAGAGGGAAGGAAGGAAGAAAAGAAGGAAAGAAGGAAGGAAGGGACAATGGGAGGGAAGGAAGGAAGGAAGGGACAAAGAGGGAGGGAGGGAAGGAATGAAGGAAGGAAGGAAGGGACAATGGGAGGGAGAGAGGGGGGACAGGCCCATGCCTGTCCCACCCCCCTCCACCAGAGACCCACGGATCCCCCACACATTCCCACCCGCACCCCCCACAGGCACCCCGCAACCTGAGTGATGAGCTGGCCATGCCCCTTGTCAAAAAGTTGCAAAAGGTGATCACATGACCCTGGGACACTGTGACCGTCATAAGTATGAATCAGTTGCCAAGCATCCGAATGTAAATCACATGACCCTGGAGATGCTGCAACAGTCATAAGTGTGGGAAATGGTCATAAGTCACTTTTTTCAGTGCCGTTATAACTTTGAACAGTCACTAAGCGAATTGTTGTAAGTCGAGGACTACCTGTACTATATCATTTTTTTCCTTTTTTTTTTTGGTCATCAAGTTTTTGACACCTTGCTAGGCGACTGGTGGTACTCGGATATTGCCTTATCCTAAAAGTGGTACAATGGGTAAAAGGTTGAAAAGCCTTGTTCTAGATAACTTATCTGGTGCTAAATACCAGCGATACATCATTTTATAAAACAAAAAGTTCCTTGCCCACTGAATCATACAGTGTTTTACATGTTCACTTTCAAAATTCAATTTTAATAACATTTTATAGACCTTGGCAATAATATGACCATCACTACCGCATAGTAAAATGTCCAATTCAATTTTAACAAAATCAAACTCATGACTTTTTTATCTAGTTTAAATCTTTTTTTTCATTTGTAAGTATGTAAACCAATGGCAAACATAACCTTCTAATTCTAATTCTTCCTTAGACTTGAGGGTGGGGTCACCAAAATTAAAAGATAATATTTTACCATATGTCCACCAATCCGACTTCACTGCCATTTCTTTTCTTAAAAAAGCTTCTTGGGGGGACACCCAAAGAGATAACTTCGTAAAGAACCTTGTTTTATATTTATTCTAAACTCTTAATATGGCACATCTAATAAAATGATTGTTAAAATCAACATTAACTTTATCATACCATAAATAACCATGCCATCCAAACCCAAATCAAGTGGAAGGTTCATCCACTCTTTTAGCCAGACCAAACAGCACACATTAAAATACAATTTCAAGTCTGGAAAACCCAAATCCCCTCTTTCCTTAGCATCTTGCAATAACATATATCTAATTCTTGGGTTCTTTCCTTGCCATATAAACTTGGAAATATCCTGAGTTCTGGTTTTGCACCGTAGTACGTGGTCATGGGATAGTGAAGCTCCGCTCCCTGCAGCCAGTTTCATCCTGCCAGGGGGACTCTAAATGGGTCTGAAGTCGCCCCGAAGGAGTGACTATGAAGGAGGGGTGTTCCGTTGATCACAAAACAATGGCAGTTGTTTTGTTTGATCCAGGGGAAGCCCTCCAACCTGACAGGAGAAAGGCTGGCGTGGCATCAGCGTCTAGCACAAGCTACCTGCAGCCGAAGTCCAAGAGCACGAACAAGAACATCGGTGAACAGCATGCTTGGAACTGGTGAAAGTATCGATCTTCTCTCTTCTGTCTACTAACTGAATCCTTGGGAAAGACCCCCAAAGCAAGAAAACCTCCAAAAGTGAAGGGAGGGGACTATATCCCCATTCCCTCATAGACGGAAGCGGCAAATTAATAAGAGGGAAAGAAATAAACTGAAAATAAATTTAAAATATTAAAGTCTGGACAAATCTAGAAACTAAGAAAAACTGCTAAGACTACACCAAAAAGGGTTTTAATGAAATTATAAAAAATATATAACAATAATAATTTTTTGTCTGAAAAAACTGGAAAATGAAAAACTACTGACACCTAGTGGAGAATCAGAGCACAGAACACTAACAATAATGACTCAGAAACTGGCAGGATGCCTAGAAACAAAGAATAATCTGTTCCCTTAAATTTTAAATGACCTTGAAGACAGCTGGGAACAAAGAAAGAGCTAGCCCAGCCATAAGATTAAAAAGTGTCTGAAAGAAAAATACCTGGACTGTTGACTAAATTTAAGAATTGTTTAGAGAAAAAGAAAAACTTTGGCTCTTGGCTAATCTTTTAGAGAAGAATTTACAGGAAGGACTTAAGGTGACTTAACATACTGAATTGCAATTTTGACTGATTGATAATTAACCCCTGAACTAAAATATTAATGAAAGATTATTTGAAGGGGGGAGACAACATGGATATCATACACTTATCAACAAATGACAGGACACCACACTCTATTCACTCCTGAAGGATTTAGTCTGGAACATCAAAGACTCTCAGAAGCAATATTTCAAGGCAAGACAAATACTTTCCAAGAGGACATGTACACAATGTTTTGACAGATACAAGTGACAATAGATTGAAACCATGAGGAAATCCAGAACAACTTTGATGATATAAATAAGCACATCTCTAATCTAAATCTACAATCAAAAAACAACCAGAAAATGATGGCGAATGAACAGACAAATCAGATAACAGAACACAAATTAGAAGAACATGATCATATCGACAAAGCTACAAATGAAAAGAATCACAATCCAACAAAAACAGTAAAAATCTACAAGACTTTGATATAACAATAAAAATGGAGTGGACTTTAGAATTCCCAGGAAAATCATTAGAGTTTGGGAGACAGAAAGTATATATCCTACCTATTCTATCTTCTGTATTCCCAACAATACTTTCAAAAACACAGGAACTGCTGGGTAAGTGGAATATATCAGCTTGGAAAGCTATTTGGCAAAAGAAGAAGGCTAGAGACAGATTCAAGAGATTTGACTCACCCTACCAGATGGAGTATTACATGAGCAAACACTTGTTTGAATATGGTTTAAAGAATAGAGAATTTTGAACATAAAGGGGCCCTATAACAAGAGGGATAAGAGATTTAAGTAATATAGTATGTTTTACAATATATGAAATGTAAAAATATTGGGATGATGTAACTTTTATAAATATAAGTGAAATATAAGTTGATCAGAAAGGATGTTATACCCAGATGTTATAAGATAGATAAGAAGCACAGTATTTTTATAATACATGAAATATGAAAATATTGGGATGGTGTACCTAAATGGAAAAATTTGGATATTTAGATGACTAGCATTGAGAAAATCATGACTGATAAGAATGGATTGAATAAAAGGGGAAATTAAGCTTAAACAAAAATTTTAATAACGTTGTTGGAACGATTCCAATCTTCCATCCATTACTTGCATCTGTTCTTTGAGATCGCTTGTGTCGTTCCTCACCTCTCCAATCTCTTTCCTCAGCTCTTCATGATTTCTAGCCATGGCCTCTTGCATCGCTTGTAACATGACCTGTATTTCTTTAAATGAATTAGACCTTTCTCTTTGCAGAAGCTCATCAATTGGTTTTTGGCTCAATGGACTTAAGATAGTTGAGGCAGTCTGTGCCCCCTTCTTTGCTATCCCTACCTTGGGTAGGTTCGGAATACTCGTCATTTTAAATTCCACACTTCAATCAATAAAATAACCTACTTAGCTTAATTATACCTTAGATAATAGTAGTATTAACAGTACAAATAACAATATAAGATAGGTAATTAATAGCAGTAGATAAAATATCTATAGTTTTAAATATTAATTTCTTGGCACAAATTCACTATTTCTTAACTATTTGAACCACGGCCACAGTTAAATCTTATCTGTTACTCTGAACCGTCCTTTGTATCCAAAGTCTATCAGTAATCCCACAGAGAGGAAAAGAAAAGCTTTCAAGAGGGTACGTCCAATGTCAATAAGTTCCAAGGAGAGGGAAAAAAAGAAAAAGTTCCTATTTCAACCAACAGCAGATGGCAAAGAATGAACAGAAATTACAAAAGATGGAGGAAAGGATGGAAAAGGAAGAAAAAAGAGTAGAAGAAATAGATGAGAAGCTAACCAGAGCGAATAAAGAACTAGAAGCAACAGTTATCGCCCTAGAATCTGAAAAAGCTGACCGATACTTACGGTTTCAGAACATAAGAGAGGACAGGGGAGAGGATTTATTGGAATTGATGGTGGATTTACTAGCAAAAGTTCTGGGAATAGGGAAAGAAAAAATGCTGAGTAAAATGGATGAGGTCTATCGGATCCACACAAACTACGCAAGACGACACAACCTGCCTAAAGAGATTCATTTTAGGTTCGTTAAAAAGTCGATTAGAGATGAGATCCTTCATAGAGCGAGAGATGAGCCATTAGAATGTAAGGGGAAACAGCTGATTGTCTTAAAGCAGGTGCCGAAAAGAGTTAGGGACCTACGAAGACCTTATCACATCTTGACAACTAAACTGACTAGAGACAAAGTTAACTTTCGATGGCTGATACCAGAGGGAATACTGATTTTGTGGCAGGACAAGAAGATTAGAATAGATACTCCAGATAAGGCGGAGGAATTTTATAAGCAAAACCTTAGCAGTGAAGAAGAACTAGAGAGAGATGTTGAAGAAGTGAGGGAGTTAAGGTTGGCTAGAGTAGAAGATGAGGGACAACAGGGGGAAATGAGAAGAGAGAAGAGAGAGGAAACGGTAAACCATGAAAGGGAATGACAAAAGCTGAGAGAGGAGCCTAAGGAGACTAGAATAACGAGAGGTATAAAAATTAGTTATAAGTAGATACAGGATGGGAGAACTCCAAATCCTATCTTTGAATATTAATGGCCTAAACTCTCCTCAAAAAAGGAAAAAAATTTTTAATAAATTGATCAGAAGAAATTTAGATGTTATAGTTATGCAAGAGACCCACATTAAGGAACAACATAGACAGGTGTTGGAATGTCCAAAAATGGGGAAGATGTTTGCATCTCTATCACAGCACACAAAAAAGGAGTAGTGATATATATTAGAGAGTCAATCTTAGCTAAGCAAATTTATAAAGATACAGAAGGCAGGATTTTGGTAGTGGAGATGACAATTAATCAAAAATGGATAATAGTAGTAGGAATTTATGCCCCAAATGGAGGGGAAGAACAGTTCTATACGAAATTATTTAATACACTACGGGCGATAGATTGTGAGAATATCTGTATTATGGGTGACTTTAGCACAATAGTAGATAGGAAGTTAGATTATAAAAGCGAGGAAGAAAGAAAGGGACCTAGAAGAATATTGCCAAAAGTTTTTTCAAGATGGTGGACAAACTAGGGATGCGAGATATCTGGAGAGAAAAGAATCAAGGGGGAAGTCAATATACATACTATTCGAGTAGACATAAGACATGGTCGAGGATAGATATGGTTTGGGTATTGACAGAAATATCGCAGGAAATGGGGGAAGTGGAAATAGAAAGGAACCTTTGGGTGGACCACAACCCGGTGAGAATTAGGTGGAGAGGGGGAAAAAAATAGGCAGATGGACACTTAAAAGAGCGATTATAAAACACAAAGAATTTAAAATAAAGCTGGAGGAACAGCTAAAGTTGTTCTTCCAGGAAAATAAAAAAGAGGATACGAACATACAAAATCTATGGGATACAACGAAGGCATATGTGAGAGGAGTGGCTATAGCTTATATGGCAAGAGAAAATAAAAAGAAGAAACAAAAGGGAAAAAATCTAGAAGAGGAATTCCAAAGATTAGAAATAGAACTACAACATAACCCCCAAAATGAAAGCCTGAAACAACAAATGGAAGTGATTAAACATAAGCTGTCCATTCTTGAGAAAGAAGAACTAGCGCAACAAATTAACAGGAGCAGTCAGAACTTCTTTGAGAATGTGAACAAGCCAGGGAGATGGTTATCGTATAAGTTAAAGAAGCAGAGAGAAAGGAGCTGGATTAATAATTTACAGGATGAAGAGGGAAATATACAACATCAAAGCGAAGAGAAGAAAAAGATAATTAAAAATTACTATATGAAACTATACGATGAGAATAAGTGGGCTATGGATGAAAAAATACTTCAATGTTTTAAAAAAGCGGATTTACCAAAAAGTTCGGATGAAACAAAGTGTATGTTAAATGCGGAGATAACAATGATTGAATTAATTGAGGCACTGAAAAAACAAAAGAGTAATAAAGCACCGGGCCCAGATGGACTGCCAGTAGAAATATACAAAGAACTCCAAGATTCATTTAGCAAAATATTACTGGAGACGTTCAATGCAGTTCTTTTTTTTTTTTAAATACATTTTATTGGATTTTTATAGGGATAGAAGGGTTACATAAAGTGCTTGGGAAACACCGTGGAGGTGGGTATATCAAACATTCAAAAGAACAATCACAGGTATATAGCTCAAATTAATTCATTTAAAATTCCCTCTCTAATTCCCTCATAGTCTTGCATATTCAAATTAATATATTTATACATAAAGTTCAAACAATCCTATCAAATATCACTTACATTTCAATTATAAAGATCCAGGTCCTGTTTTTAAGCTTTACTAACTTACAGTTACCATATTTTAATTAGCCTTAAATAGACATAGTATTAACACTTCGGGTGTCTTTTTTTTTTTTTTTAACATAATGATTATATCTAGTATATTATTCCCACAGTAATATTCTTTGGTTTCCTTCATTAATACCATTTCTTCTCTTGTTACCAATCCCTCTTATTCTTCTTCTATTACAAAATAATTATCTTATTTAAAATAAAAATGTCAAACCAACAAATAGATTTCTATCTAACTTAAATATATATTCTATCAATTCATCTATGTCTATAAAAAATCTTTTTAACCCAGTAAATAAAGTTTATCTGTCCAATAATTGTCATATCTAAGACAAAATATTGTTACAAAGGATATCCTCTTACAAAATTCACATGTTCCATTAGTAGTTAAATCAATCAAAAAGTCAAAGCCTTTTTAAACCCATTAAATAAAACTTTAAAATACATTTTTAAATCTAACTCTAGGTTTCTTTCTGTGCCATATCGGTTTCCATAATAAAATTCCTGCATCATCAAACCACAATATTAGAGAGTCAATATTCTTCAATGCTTCAAATTGGTCAAAGTTCTCTTCCCTTTCTTCTGATAGCCTTTGGGTGATAGAAGCCGTTTTATTCCATGTTATGTTTACCAGTTGTTTATCCACATTATCACAATTTTCAATAACTTGTATCTGAGTGTCAGTCTCTATTGATGTTGATGCTTCAGACATCTCAGTTAAAATTATTCTTTTATCATCAAGCTTCTCCATAGATTGCGTTTGGAGTTGTATAGAGTTAGTTTGTTCCTTAGCTTCCACAATTTCTCTCAGTGTAGTTTCATAGTTGAGTTGTTGACATGGTTCCTCTTCAAGTTGTACATATTGCTCACTAATCTCTTTAGCGCCAGTCTGTTTCTTCTCGACTGTTTCTTGGTCTATAATTTGATCCGTCAGAGTTTGAAAGTAAAAGCTCATATCCTCTGTAGCTTCCAGAATTTTTTCCAATATGAGCTCATAGTCCAGCTGTGTGTTAGGTTCCATATCAGTAGTAGAAGGTTGTTTAATCATTTAGTGAAGGCTCTATTTTGTAGAAATCAAAGAAATATTCACCTCCAGTTTTCCATAGACTAAATCAGCACACAGCTGTTTCAGTTATCTTACTCTTATCATCTTTTGAAGGTCAGAGCCATCCTTAGCCATAAAAAAAAATACAGTTGCAGTAACACTTTTCGTCACAAGATGTCCTCAGCATGCTATAAGGTCTTTCTTTTTTTCCAAATTAATAGATTTTTTATTTTTCACGTTAAAAAATATGAAGAAAGCCCTCTCCAAAATAATAGACGCGTAGTTATAACAATAATAGTCAAAAATAAAATGTTTTCAGGCCCCCTCAGTATTCCAAAGATTAAATAGTCAATAAAAAATTAACTGGTTTATTTTTTCTTCCAAGCTGTTTTTCCCAAGTGCCCAAACGCTGCTCCCTCACAGCAGGGAAGTAATTCAAGCACAAAAGCTTTTGACAGGAGAGTGATTAGGGAAAGAAGGGGTAGGAAAGGTCTCACCCGGATTCTCCACGGGGGTTCTTTACGCTTAGTTGTTCTTCTGGCTTTCGGCTGGTGCGGCGAAGTGATCGTCCATTTTGCTGGCCGATCTTTTCTCCGACGGCCCTAAGGAGCTGGCTCGGACTAAGGAAGGAGCTGCCGCCCTTCCCCAGTCGAACGAGGGCCTCCTCAAGCGGTGGTCGCCTCTACGGGGCGACTTTCGACCCGATTAAGGGTCTACCGGCGGAGGAAAAGCAGCCGGTGGGAGAGACGGATCTCCCCGTGCGACTGTGTGTGCCGGAACCGGAACCGGAAGCCCAATGCAGTTCTAAAGGAAGCAAAAACGCCAGCATCCTGGACAGAAGCAAATATTGTGCTGATCCCAAAAGAAAATTCGGATTTAACAAAAATTAATAACTATAGGCCAATATCGCTTTTAAATTCAGACTATAAAATATTTACGGCAATAATTGCGGGAAGGCTTAAAAGATACCTAAACCAATTTATTCATGTAGATGAAAATGGTTTTCTACCGCGAAGGCAAATTCGATATAATATGAGGACGATTTTAAATATTTTGGAGTACTACGAGATTCACAGTGAAAAACAAGTAGCTGTGATGTTTTTGGATGCACAAAAAGACTTCGATAACGTAAATTGGAATTTTATGTTGAGGCAGTTAGGCTTTATGGACTTCGGCGGAAATTTTATTAACATATTCAGAGCCATATACGATAAACAAGAGGCGAGAGTTATAGTTAATGGAGAAGCGACACAAAGCTTCCAAATCAGGAAAGGTACAAGACAAGGGTGTCCACTCTCGCCGTTAATGTTTATACTAACTCTCGAAGTACTGACTAGAATGATCCGAAAGGAAAGCCAAATTAGAGGCTTAAATATTAAGAAAGAAACCTACAAACTGCAAGCATTTGCGGATGACCTCGTATTTATCTTAGAGGAACCGCTATATTCGGGTACAAGACTTGTGGAAATATTAGAAGAATATGGAGAGGTAGCTGGACTGAAAATCAACAAAGATAAAACAAAAATGATAGTTAAAAATATGACTAGTACACAGAAAAATGACCTGGTGGAGAAAGTAAATATCCAAATAGTGAAGAAAGTTAAATACTTGTGAGTACAGCTAACAGCAAGGTGTATTACAATTAAAGAAGATAACTATGTTAATTTAAACAATCAGATAAAGAAAGACTTAGAAAGATGGAAAAAATTGCAACTCTCCTTCATGGGGAGAATTGCAGCAGTAAAGATGAATATTTTACCTAAATTACTCTTTCTATTTCAGAATGTCCCCATAAAATTAGAGAAAAATATTTTGTAAATTTGAATAAAATAATATTGAAATTTATTTGGCAGGGGAAGAAACCTAGAATTAAATTAAAACTACTACAAGAAGCTAAAGAGAGAGGGGGATTCGGTCTACCTGACTGGGAGCTGTACTACCAAGCTGCAATACTCACTTGGGTGCGGGATTGGATAAATCTAAAAGACAGAAGGTTATTAACTCTAGCGGGTCACGATTTACAATCTGGATGGCACGCATTTCTGTGGGATGAGAGATATAATGTTCATCAATACTTCCAGAGACACCATGTCAGAGCAGCATTGCTAAATGTGTGGATTAAAGTTAAACAACAGAATTATAGAGAAATTATAGTATGGCTCTCAACATTGGAAGCGCTAGTGCATCCAAATTTCATGAACTTGGGAAAAGTAGTTACGTATAGAGATATTCTAAATGAACAAGGGGAAATTAAATCTAGACAAGAATTAAAAGAAAACGGGGTACAATTGGAATGGTGGGTGTACCTGCAAATTCAGTCATGTTATAAGAAAGACAAAAAAGAATGGGGTATACAGAGGGATCTGACAACACTAGATAAAATAATATTAGGAACGGAGGAGAAAGCAATCAAAAGAACATATAAATATTTATTGGAATATAAAATGGAAGAGGAGCAGGTAAAAGAAGTGATGATAACATGGGCCCAAAATTTCGGATATAATATCGATCTAGACAAATGGCAAACGTTATGGGAAAGAAATAGAAAGTTAACTTTGGCCACCTCATATAAAGAGAATCTGTACAAAATGTTTTATAGGTGTTTCTCCCCAACAAGACTGGCAAAGATGAGAAAAGATATGTCACCACAGTGTTGGAAGTGCAAGAAAGTGTTAGGGACTTATTATCATATGTGGTGGACCTGTTCCAAAGCCAAAGAATTTTGGCGGCTAATAAAGACTTGGTTGGAGGAAATGTTGGGACTGAAGATAGATCCCAGATCAGAACTGTTCTTACTGGGAATGATAGATGGGAAGTTTAACAAAGGAGAGACATATCTAGTGTTGCATATTATAACAGCAGCAAGGTTGGTCTACGACCAGAACTGGAAAAATGGAAACTCCCCGGCGGAGAGTGAATTAATTAAAAAATTTCTGATATGTGCAGAGATGGATAGACTAACATTAGAAATCAAAGACAAGGATGAAACAGAGTATTATGAAGTTTGGGATAAGATGTACTATTGGTTAGACTCGAGGAGAAAAAGTCAGAACAAAGAAAGCTCATTTAGAAGAGAGAAAGCGTAGATTTTCAACCTCAAGGTGAGCGTAAGATAGAGATTAGAAAGAATATGAAACAAGAATTGAAACAGAAGTTATGTTGTAAATAGACGTAAATATGTATGTAAATATATAAATATGTAAATAGTATAAAAGTAATATGTAAATGGTATAATGAATACCTATCAATGAATAGGGACATATATGGTATATGGTATATGCAGGGCTTTTTTTCTCATAGAACACTCAGAACGGAGTTCTGGCACCTTTTTTGGATGGAACCTTATAGGGTAGGCAAAGTGGGTTGTATGACATGTGTGAGTTCCGGCACCTTTTTTTTTTTTTTACAAAAAAAGCACTGGGTATATGGTATAGTATGTATGGCAAATAACAGCCAGAAAAGTCACACTGTGTTCAACCTGTTTTTAAATGTTTACTTAATAAAATTTATGTTTAATAAAAAATATTTTTTTAAAAAATTAATAACGTTTTATAGACCTTAAAATAGGATGCATGGTGAACTAATGAGATGATGGTTATAAAAATAATATAAGCTGATAAAAAATGTTATACATAGTTATTATCACTATCTGTATAAATATGAAAAAATATCTATATTTAATCATTTATATATTGAAAATATTAAGAATTATATTTGTTTAAGGTTGAGGAAGGAGAAGGCAAATGGGAGAAAGGAAGATTAAAGAAATATATTATTAATTAATATACTAATTATGGAATTATCAAATTTAATCATTATTGACTGTTAATTAATTATTATTGCCTTTTCCCCCTCAAATATATAAACCAAGACAACACGCTGTACACCAGGCACTGGAGATTGTTATTGTTAAAAACCAATCAAATATTTTTAAAAAAGTTGGAAATATCCCTCTACCTTTGTTTAAATGAATATCTGTTGCAAGTATTGGTATTGTCTGAAACAGAAAGGCCATCTTTGGTAAAACTTTCATCTTAATTACAGAAATTCTACCCAGTAGTGATAAATGTAGTTTGTCCCATCTTTGTAAATCCTTTTTAATATCATTCCAAAGAGGTACATAATTATTTTGAAACAGTTTTGTCTTTGTGTTTGTCAATATAACCCCCAGATATTTCACCTTTTTCTCAACCTTAAAACCAGACTTTTTAATCCATATATCACAATCCTAAAAGGACATATCCTTAATCAACATTGTTGTTTTCTGTTTGTTTATTTTAAAATCTGCTAGAGCCCCAAACTCATTTAATTTCATCAAATATTCTATCTTACTTTTTGGGTCCTGCAGGAATGTAACCAAATCATCAGCAAATGCCCTCAGTTTATAAATTTCTTTCTTGATACTTATGCCAGTTATTCTCTCATATTGCCTAATTAATATCTCTATTCAAAACTTAGCTGCTTAGCTGCTACATTGTATCCTCTCTGCTTCCTCTATCTGCTTGCTCTTTGAACTGTTCTCCCCTTGATGTCTTACCTGGGGTGAGAAAGGAATGTGCCTCCGACCATCTGGCTTATCTCTCGCTGTGGAAGAGAAGGTGCAAAGACCCAACAACGTTTTCACAGCCTTAGTAATGGAGTCTTATCAGCCTCGTTCCCACAGCAGACTTAACACCTGTGGATTGGCCTGTTTGAACTGACCGGATGAACTATTTGAGTGGGGTTTGCTTTTTGCTCCTTTAATCTATTGATTTGAGCGGGAAACCCTCAGATCCTGCCTTCTATGCCTGCTGTTAACTTCTCCTAATAAAAGTTCCTTTTGGGATGATTCCATTCCAAGAGTTCTGCTTTCTTGGGAAGAGGTTTTGAAGCGGGTCATTACAATAATATTGATTTGTAAGGCCATCTGGTCCTGGGGCTTTACCTGATTTCATTTTTTTAATAGCTTCTGATATTTCAAAGGATGTTATTGGGTCATTCATAAGTTGCCTCTGAGTTTGTGGTAGCTTATGTAACCTTTGTCTTAAAAGATATTCGTCTATTGTAGACATATCTAATTCCTGTTTTTTATACAAATTAGAGTAAAAATTATGAAAAGTGTTTTTAACAAGTTCATTCTCTGTAATTACCTTATCACAGTGATGGCGAACCTTTTAGAGACCGAGTGCCCAAACCGCAACCCATAACCCACTTATTTATCACAAAGTGCCAGGGCTGCATCAGCATTGTGGTGCCCTCAGGGGGGGTGGGGGTGGCCCACTTGGTGGGCGTGACTGCGGTGGTCACAGCAGACTGAGTGGGCATGGCCGGGGTGGGCATGGCCACCTTGATGTTGCTCATGGGGGGGATGCCTGTGGGGGCTGGGCAGGATTGGGGGAGATCCAGGGGGTCTCTGGTGGGTGGGGCGGTGGGCAGGAGGCTTGTCCTGCGGGGTGAGGGCAGGGGTGCCATTGCTGTGGGGCAAGGCGAGGCAGGGACGGCTCTGCCTGACACCATCAGCCCCCGCACACAGAGGCCAGCGAGTACATGGGAGCATGCTCTACCACCTCTACTCGAGCTTGCTAGCCAGCTGCTTTGCCTCCTTTGTGCTGGGTGGGGCTGCTGCTCTGGGCGCCAGTGATGGCCTAATGGATCTGCATGAGCTGGCGGCAGTGGCGGCAGGTGTGCCCACAGAGAGGGCTCTGAGTGCCGCCTTTGGCACGCGTGCCATAGGTTCGCCATCACTGCCTTATCACCTTAACAAATTTTCTTAATCATTCTCTTTTTCCTTTTTCTTCCTTAATTTATATGCCAACCATCTCTCTGGTTTTTTGCAAACTCGAAGTTTCTTTGTTTTACATAATTCAATTTTGTTTCTATTTCTTGAACTGTTAACATAAACAATTGTTGCCGTAACAATTTAATTAGATGTGAAATTTTAGCATCTATAAGTGTCCTTTGTAACTCGATTTCTTTCTGTCTAATTTCATCCAATATCTTTTGCATCTTTTCCTGAGATTTCTTCTCTAAATGATTATACTATATAACAGCTTTACGTGCATCCCACAAAGTCATTAAGGTGTTCCTCTATCTAAATTGTTATCAAAATACTCTTTTAATTTCTTTTTACTATATTTTACGATCACTTCCTTTTGCAAAATAGCTTCATTTAATCTCCATCTATAACTCCAACTCTTTCCTCTAAGTACCAAACGAACTGGTTATGGTCAGAGAAAGATTTAGGTAAAATATCAACTTTTAAGATTTTATTTGCAAGATTTTTAGAAATCCATATCATATCAATCCTTGAAAAAGATTTATGTCTTTCTGGAAAAAAAGTATATTCTCTAGCGGAACCATTTTTCTATGTCCATGAGTCTGTTAGCACTAAGTTATCCAACATCTCGAAGAAAATCTTTGGTAATTTACCCTGGGAGGGTTTATTTTCTTTTAATAAGGTTTTATTGATTTTTTCTTACATACATATAATAATTTTTCAACTAACGTGCTATCTGGGTTTAAAAAACGCTAATACATATTTAATTCCTAATCCTTCATTCTTTCCTCTAGCCATTGATAAAATAAATCCCAAGTTTGATAATATTCTGTTTCTTCTTTTTTTTTCAATCTCATAGTCAATCTGTCCATCTCTGCACATTCCAGTATTTTTTTAATTATTTCTTCCTCTGGTGGTATTCCTTCATTTTTCCAATATTGTGCAAACATTATTCTTGCAGCTGTTGTGATGTGTAAAATCAAATATAGACTTTGTTTTTTAATCTTTTCTGGCATTATACCTAGTAAGAAAAGTTCAGGTTTAAAATCTACATGTTTTCCCAATATCTTTTCTAACCAAGCATGTATCATTTTCCAATAGCTCTTTGCTTTATCACATGTCCACCAAACATGATAATATGTGCCTGAATTATTTTTACATTTCCAACATCTATCTGACATATTTTTAAACATTTTTGCTAGTCTTGCTGGTGCAGGTGCCATCTATAAAACATTTTATATAAATTTTCCTTATACGAAGTTGACATTGTCAATTTATAATTTCTGTCCCATAACTTTTGCCATTTTTCTAGTTCTATATTATACCAAAAAATTTCGCCCATCTTATCATTGTTTCTTTAACTTCACTTTCCATTTCCAGGATTAACAAAAAGTTAAACATTTTCTTAATTAGTTTCTCATCTGAAGTTAACAAAATCTTATCAAATACAGTTTGTTCTTTGTAAAAGCCAAATCGTTTAACGTCTTTTTCATATCTACTTTGCATTTGTAAATGTATCCACCACGACAAGTTGATACCCTGATTTTCCAGTTCTTGTTTAGATTTTAAATTCCCTCCAGAATTTAGAGTATCTCTATATGTCCAATTATTTTCAAAGTCTACCAAGTTTGGATGTACAAATGCTTCCATAGTTGACAACCACCCTGGAATTTCCAGGTATATTTTACTTTTAATTTTTTCCCATACTGTTAACAATGCATTGCTTATATAGTGATTTTGGAAATACTTATGAACTCTGTTTTTCCCATACCATAAGAAAGTGTGCCACCCCGACTTCCGGTTCCGGTTGCAGCACCAACGGACGTGCAAAGAACTTGCTCTCTTTGCCGTCCGGTTTCCCCCCGCCGGTAGACCCTGGATAGGGTCGAAAGTCGCCCTGGAGGGGCGACCACCGTGGAGGAGGACACTTGTCGATCGCGGAGGGAGCAGCAGCTCCCTCTGCGGTCTGAGAAATCACCTTTGGGCCGACGGGGAAAAGATCGGCCAGTAACATGGCCGATCACTTAGCTGCTCCAGCTGAAAGTCACAGCAACATCTAAGCAAAAAGAACCACCGTGGAAGATCCGGGTGAGACCTTTCCTTCCCTCTTGATAATCTATCTACTTCCCTGTGAACAGCTTTTAGAAACTATTTCCCTACTTTGAGAAAGTAGCGTTTGGACACGGGGGGAAATGGGCTTTGGAAAAATAATTATGTTTTATTGTTTATTTGAGCTGTTGGAATTCGGGTATCCTGAAAAAAAAATCCTTACTGTGACTCTCTCTCTTTGCTTGCTTATCTTTAGTTTAAGTGGAAATCCTTAGGGAGGGGGGTGGAGTGCTTTTTTCTTCCTCCCCCCCCCCTCCTGAACAGTATTGCCTACTTTAAAAAAAAAAAAACAACTTTCGGTTCTCTGGGCGGACTTATGTGGATTGTTTGGTTACAATGTAGCCTTGAACTTGGCATGAAGCCCAGAAACTTCAACTGTTACAAAGTAACTATCTCCAGCTGAACTCTCACTCCCTGATCTTGGCGTGATGCCCAGACTGGTATATCTCCTTTGGAACTTGCTCAGTTTTCTACTTGTACTTCGTTTGACTTTATAATATCAAATATATTTCCCAGAAATGGATTTTTTCTCATTCTAGGATTACAATATAATAATTGACTGCTAAGACATCCTCTTTTATTATTATTTTGGACTATAAATTAGATATTCACAATTCTGACTGGGACTTTGCTGTTTTTATCTTTGTGCTGGACTTGACTATTTGCTTTTCCCTATTTCTGTTTGGAAATATATTTCGGTTTGGACCCTATATTTTATAATGCTGCAATCTACCTTTTAAGCTGAACTTTCACTAAAAAAAAAAGGATGGAATCCCACTCACAGCTTAATTATGGACTTATACTAGAAAATTTTTTGGAAAAGAAAGAGGAATTAAAAGAACACCTTAGAACACTCAGGAAAGAGGAGGTTTCAGAATTAAAAACTGAAGCCCAAACTTTGACTGACTATGGCACACAACCAGATTTACAACTTAACGAGATGGAGGAAATATATTCACAATTTATTGATGAGGAAGATGATACACCCCATATGCAAATGATGGAGATTTCTGATGATCAAAGGCAGAATTCAACTAAAACATCTATAATTTCAAAAGCAACAGGAAGGGACTTCCAAATACGAGGCACTAAAAATGCTGACAATATGAACAAACAACGAATAATTACCATACTGATTAAGATTGATTACATAGTGCAGACAACACTGGAAAAAAGAGAAGAAGACTACGATTGGACTCAATTGTGGAAAAATGCCTATAGCCAAACACTAAGATGGGAGGAGCTAGAGGCCCTACTGTGGAAACCTACTTGGCAGAAAAAGAAAGCTAGAATTAGGTTTAAAAATGAGAGTTAAAATTTTATCTGACGGGTAAAAAGGGCTTTTAGAGACTTTGATTGAGCTAATATTTTTGAGATTCTTAAGGTCATTTTGGTCTGAGTCAATATTTGATGTAAATTATTGATTTGATTATGGTTTGGAATGGCAATATGGAAAATTGGAAAATCTAAAATTAAAGGAGTTGGATTGAGATTGGTGAAATATTACTGATATTTTTACTTACAAGAATTGAATGTTAACTAGCAATGTATCAAGTGACTAAATTGAAACAATTGAGGAATTTTTAGAGATTTGGATTGATTTATAAAAATATTCGATAGAGTATATGAAATAGAATATAGTTGAGAAACATTAAAATATAATAGCTATATTATATGTCTATGTTAGAAATAATTATTGTTTTATTATTTTAGGCTAAAATGTAATGGTTTTAAAATACTTAAAGTCATGTTCATTTATAAAATATGTATGTGAAATAGAATAGAATAAGAGATAGAATTTAATTGAGAAGTATAAATTGAAATTGGAATAATAGGTATATGTTAGAAATAATTTATATTATATGAATACCCGAATTATATACCATATGTTTATGTAAGACCAAATTGGAATATGTTAATTGAAAGTTAGTTAAGCCTGAAAACGGGTGAAAATATGATTGATAGTTTTTGTTTTTTGTTTTTGTGTTGTTGTTTTTTTGATTGATAAAACAGAGAGGGAACCTTTAAAAAAGTAAGTTAAATTGTACATGTATGATTGTATCTTTTGCTTTGTTCTATGGAATGCCCTATCTCCACGATGAGTTTTAAGCACTTGGTTGTAAAACAAAAAAATTCAATAAAACTTGTTATTAAAAAAAAGAAAGCGTGCCACCCCAATTGTAGATCATGACCCTCCAAATACAACAACCTTTTGTTTCTGAGAGTTATCTATTCTTTTTCCCCATGTTAAAACAGATGCTTGATAATACAGAGCCCACTCCAGTAGCCCAAAACCTCCATTTTCCTTAGCATCTTGTAATGCTTTCATCTTGATTCTAGCTTTCTTTCCTTGCCAAACAAATTTCAAAATTAATGAATTTAAATCTTGAAAGAATTTTTTTTCAAGTTTTATCGGAATTGTTTGAAATAAAAATAGAATTTTCGGCAATACATTCATTTTCACTGTAGCGATTCTTCCTAATATTGACAATTGCAAATTTCTCCATTTTTCCAAGTCCAGTTTTATTTGATTCAATAACTTTATATAATTATCTTCTTTTATTGTTCAACATCTTGCCAATAGATATATGCCCAAATGTTTGACCTTTTTCAATATCTGTAACTCTGTCTTTTCTGATATATTTTTTTTTTGTTTATCTGTGAGGTTCTTGACTATTACTTTAGTTTTTTCTTTATTTAATTTTAATCCTGCAATTTCTCCATACTGTTCTATCTTTCCCAGTAGTTTAGGGATCATCTCCAAAGGTTTTTCTAAAATAAATACTAAATCATCAGCAAATGCTTGTAATTTATATTTTTCGCCTTTAATCTCCAGTCCTTTAATTTCTATATCTTGCCTGATATTTCTATTTAAAACTTCCAGATTAAAAATGAATAACAATGGGGATAATGGACATCCCTGCCTTGTGCCTTTTCTTATCTCAAAGCTCTCCGTACAATCTCCATTCACGATCACTTTGGCTGCCTGTTTATTATATATTGTTTTTATCATATTTATAAAGTTCTGTCCAAAGTCCATTATTTGTAGTTGCTGAATCATAAATTGCCAAGAAACGTTATCAAATGCCTTTGGGGCATCTAGAAATATTAGTGCCAATTGTTTTCCTGGATGTAATTCATAGTATTCTAATACGTCCATTATCACTCTTAAGTTATTTTTAATTTGTCTCTTTGGTAAAAAGCCATTTTGGTCTGCATGTATGAATTCAACTAAGTATTTTTTCAGTCTCTCTGCCATTATTGAAGTAAAAATTTTATAATCCACATTAAGCAGCGAAATCGGTCTGTAGTTTTTAATCTGTGTCAAATCTGAATCTTCTTTTGGTATTAGAGTGATATTTGCTTCCATCCACGTGGCTGGAAGTTTAGCCTCTAACAAAAGTCCATTACAAACATCTTTCAATGGTTCACATAGTATATCTTGTAAGTGTTTATATAGCTCCGCCGTAACCCATCTGGACCCGGTGTTTTCCCATTTTTTTTGTGTTTTTATGGCCTCTAAAATTTCCATCATTGTAATTCTTCCCTCTAACATGGTTTAAAATGTCTCTGGGATTTTTGGAAGATTATTTCCTTCTAAGTATTGAACAGTTCTCTCTCTTGAAGTTTCCTCTTTATCGTACAATTCCTTGTAGTGGTCAATGCTGTTAATATGGGATATTATTGCATTGACAAGATATGCAGAACTGTTTGGTATTTTTGGAGTTAAATCAGATGACATACAAAGGGAGAAGATTTGTGAAGAAAAGTGGGAGACAGGGAAGGGAAGTGAATCTTTGGCCTCCAGCCTAATTGGAAGATGGAAATTATCACTGTAAGTAAGGGAGGAGTTTAGCAAGATAAGCTAGATGCAAGCCAGAGAAATCCAGATTCTGGCATCCGCTTTGTAATGTGCCGAAGTATTGTTGCAGAACTCCTGGGAAGAAATGCAAAATAAAGTATCTAAAAGGGAAAATAATGTCTCAGTTTTCTTGGAATGCTTCTTCCTTCGGACCACAACATCATGCCAGAATCTAAAAACTTTTCAAACAATTGGAGGTGCATTACCCCACCTCTTTCTCCTAGCCTGGAGTGAGAATGACAGAATTCAGGAGCTGGCCAATCTATCATGAAACGGGAGTTTGTTGAATACAACCCGGCAGCGACTGATATCCCAGAGGGGGAAGTAACAGACAGCATGCTGTGGGAAAATGAATTATGATAGACGAATGAGAACCGGTAGACAGACAATGGGCAAACTGCCATTCCAGGCCTGGGTGAGTTACTGGAAATATCTCAAACCCCCAGAGAGAGAGGCAGAGACCCACACCTGCAAAAAGAAGCCTACAGCCCCTCCAGTTCCAGTTTCAGACCCTGTCTTCCTCTATCAGGGACCCCAGCCCTGGAGAGAGAGGGAATCCATGTCTGAGGCCTCTGCAACAATGGGGAGCATGGCATTCGAAGCAGGCAAGGAGCAGACGACTTTTGAGCTCACCACAGCACCCCTGTCTAGGGGAGCCCTTTGTAATTCAAGCCGATGCCAGTGATGTGGCAGTTGGAGCTGTATTGCTTCAAAAGAACAAGAATGGAGTCCTGCAACCCTGCGCCTACACCTCCAAAAAATTTACGGAAAGTGAACAGAGATGGGCAATATGGAAGAAGGAGGCCTTCGCAATTAGATGGGGGCTGTTAAACTGGCGACACTACCTGGAGGGGAGCAAGGTGCCATTCGAAGTATGGACAGATCACAAAAACCTAGAGGCACTGAAAATTCCTCGCAAATTGTCCCCAAAGCAAGTACGGTGGGCACAGTACTTTAACCGCTTCAACTTTAAGGTACATACCAGGGGAAAAAAAAACTTCCTGGATTACTGGATTAAACCCCTGGATTACTGCAGCCGGTGGCAGACCCTTCCCAACCCTGGGAAGAAATAGCTATGGACTTTATTGTAGACCTACCTGAGAGTAGAGGAAATACTGTCATCTGGACTGTAATAGGCCTGTTTTTGAAGCAGGCTCATTTCATCGCCTGCAAAGGACTCCCATCCGCTCAACGACTGACTAAATTGTTCCTGAAACATATCTACCAACTGCACGGCACCCCTAAGCGAATAATCTCAGACAGGGGGGTGCAGTTCACAGCAAAATTTTGGAGGAGTTTTCTTAAATTAATTGGATCATCTCAAGGCTTGTCATCTGCTTTTCATCCGGCCACCAATGGAGCTGCAGAAGCCACTAACAAAATGGTGGAGCAATATCTCAGATGCTACGTGTCTTATCAATAGATGAACTGGACTGACCTCCTCCCCTTCGCAGAGGTGGCGTATAACAATTCTGTGCACAGCAGCACCGGCTATACACCTTTCAGAGTAGCCACAGGCAAAGAGTTCAGTCCAATTTCTGAATATCCCCAAGTGCCAACCGCTTCCCAGACACTTGACCAATGGGTGAGGGGATGGGAGGAAGTTTGGAGAAAAACAAAAACTGCTTTAAAAAAGACTTTTGAAACCTACAAAAAGCAAGCTGACAAAAAGAGGGCTCCCCAAAGAATGTTCCAAGTTGGGGAAAAGGTTTATTTGTCAACCAAATACTTACGCCTCAAATTACCCAGCAAGAAGTTAGGACCGAAATTCTTAGGGCCTTTTCCTATCATAAAGGTCATCAATCCAGTCACTGTAAAACTGAAACTCCCTAGACTTTTGGGTAAAATTCACCCTGTCTTCCACAGTAGCTTGTTAAAACCTTATCGGGGCTCCACTTTAAGACCTCCCCCGAAGAAAGCACCTGGGCCCCTCGTAGTTGCGGGGCAGACCCATTATGAAGTGAAACATATTCTTGATTCTAGAGTTTTTAAAGGGAAATTGCAGTACCTAGTACAATGGAAAGGATGCCCGATGTCTGAAGCCACTTGGGTGAAATCCAGTGAGGTGAAAGCTGACAAGCTCATCAAAAGGTTTCATACGAAATACCCCAACAAACCGAAAACTAGTCATTAATGTATGCTTTTGTTTACATTACAGGATCTGTCTTTTTTGAGAGGGGGGCCGGATGTCAATGCTGTTAATATGGGATATTATTGCATTGACAAGATATGCAGAACTGTTTGGTATTTTTGGAGTTAAATCAGATAACATACAAAGGGAGGAGATTTGTGAAGAAAAGCAGGAGACAGGGAAGGGAAGTGAATCTTTGGCCTCCAGCCTAATTGGAAGATGGAAATTATCACTGTAAGTAAAGGAGGAGTTTAGCAAGATAAGCTAGATGCAAGCCAGAGAAATCCAGACTCTTTACTCTTCAGGGTAAAGGAGGCACAGCCCTGCACATGCTGGAGGAAGTTTTGGCATTTGAGTGCAAGTTGACAGTGTTTGCCAGAGATTTACAGAGAGGTACACTGTCTCACTTCCCCTCTTTGAGAGAGATCAAACGAGGTCATGATATGATAAATTCAGAGTATTTACAGTCTGCAATCATTACAATGCAAACATTGTTTGGGAAGTGATTCTGTGAGTTCAGAGAGGAAAAAAACACATTATCTTTCCCTGTCACTCCCCTGACCATCAATCCATCTGTATTGAATATGACTGCATTTGCAGGTGTAAGTCAACCCGATCTTAAGATGGAACTGGCCGACATAGTCGACAAAGATATATGGGTGTCCAAGTTCCAACGCTTGACAGATAATCTTAAAGATGTTGCCCGTCAGAAGGCCAATCTTGCTCAGAATCACAAATGGAGTGATATTGAAAACCTTCCCAAACAGGACAAGCTTATATTCGAAACATGGAATGCCATCCCCAACACTTACACAAACATGAAAAAATATGCATTTGGAGTCCTGTCGATCTTCGGATCCACATACATATGTGAGCAGGTCTTCTCCAACATGAACTATATTAAAAACAAATATCGCTCACGCCTCACAGACAACAGCTTGCAATCCTGTTTGAAGATGAAGGTGACGTCTTACAGCCCTGATGTGCAGATGCTGTGTGCTGATGTTAAGAAGCAAAAATCACATTAACCAGGTAAAATAAATATTTTAATTGGCTATTATTTTGCAAATATATATATTTGACATTGTTCAGTGAAATAGTCTTTTTTTTATTCATTGACAGCTGACTGCACACTCCAGTACAGACAGACAGACAGATGGACTGGTGGACGGGTGGATGGATGGGTAGATGGACAGGCAGATGGATGGACGGGTGGACACACAGACAGACGGGCAGACGGGCGGATGGATGGGTGGACGGATGGACAGATGGAATGACAGAAGCAGGCAGCATTTTGGGTTTGCTGCAGACAGATAAGTTAAGTTTGGCTTTTTATTTCATAAATATGAGGAGGACTCAAATAGACATTGAGTATTTTATTTGAAAGTAACCTTCGACCCAGCGTCTTTTTTTTTTGAGTTCAAAATGTTTTTGTTGCATGCTGAAATAAAAATTTGTTTTCTTTGTAGCAGTTCATTGATTTCATAAATGCAATACACTATAGTTTTTTTATACATAGTATAAAAGTAAAAAATGATATATGCAGTGTTAACTTCATTTTAGATGTCAAAGGGGTTTTGTGGCTCCCAGTGTTTTCTTTTCTGTGGGAAACGGGTCCAAATGGCTCTTTGAGTGTTTAAGGTTGCTGACCCCTGGTTTAGACCATCCACGGAGTTAACAAAGATAGCCACCCTGTCTCAACCAGGCAAACCACTCATCCCCAGCGAATACCGGATCTAGTGGAGGTGTTTAGTGAGAAAGAATGCAACACCTTGCCTCCCCACTGGCCCAATGATTGCACCATTGAAGTGTTACCGGGAGCTAAACTCCCATGGCCGAGGATGTACACAATGACTCCTCTCAAAATGGAGGAACTACAACAGTATGTGAACAAGAACCTAGCAAGAGGATTTATTGAATGGGCCAAATATCAGGTGGGAGCTCCGGTGTTATTTAAAGAGAAAAAAGACGGGTCGCTTCATCTCTGTGTAGACTATAAAGGGTTAAATGCTGTGAGTGTAGAGAACAAATACCCCCTCCCCCTCCTGAAGGACTTACTAACCCACCTGGTGAAGGGGAGTGTGTCAGAATCCAATTATATTTTATTTCTAGCTATCTACTCTGAGAAAACCCAATTCTTACTCTCTTTTGGATTCTGTCATACTACAAAGGGGGGGGAGTAAACACGGGCGTTTATGCCTGGCATTCCTCCTATCAACTACAAAGGAACATTCTCTGTGGATTCCCTTAGAGAGTACTAACCATAACAATGCGGCCATCAGCCTTTGATCTCACTCCCTATGAAGCCTCCTTTTACCGGCAGCAAGGAAAAAAAAGGGGGGAGGGAGATTGCAATGTTTGAGATCCGATGGATTTAACACCTAGCCATCTGCCAATTTGAATTGACCGGAATGAATGTGGAGTGGGGCTGCCTGGGAACACTTTAAAACATTGAATGGTCAATGGGGTCCCTCAGATCCTGTCTAGCATGCCTTCAGTCAGTTTTTCTTAATAAAGATTCCTGTTGGAAGAACCGTTCCAAGAGTTCTGTCTTCTTAAGATGTAAATTGAAGTGGGTCCTTACATTAGACAGGATCTGCAAAATTGGTCAACCTGGAAGGAAGAACCTTGCCGGGGGACTTTGCAAAAAATACCATGTCAGACGACGAAGCAGGGAAGGGGGAAAGCCCCCCGGAGAGGGAGGTTGCCCCGACTGGAAACCTGCCAAATGTCCGGATCTGAAGGGTCAGATTCCTCAGGAGAAGAGGTGGTGGAGACGCGTAACCACAAGCCTCAGTGGTCAATGGGCGTTGGAAAGAAAGGCGAGTGGGAAAAGAAATCAAGAAAGGTGACCCTGTGACGGGGGTCCAACCAACCAGGATGGAAGCAGGAGATGGAGAGATCCCTGCACACAAGCGAAGATGAAGGAAGCTGGGCACAGCACTCGAACTGGATCCTAGAGAAAGCTATCGACTTGATGAAGAGGACCCTCAGCTCCCTAGGAGAGGAGGATCCTGAGCCCCACGGCCACACCAACTCCTGGAGCCGCAAATGGAGAGACACTGAGGGGGAATTGGAACCTGCAGCCTCGGGGACATCTGCTGATCTAGTAGTCCCCACCCCCCACCGACCTGCAGATGGCGATCCGGATGGAAGACAATACCGATGAAGAAGGCACCGATCCATTCAAAAACTCCCGCCGCTGGATGCGAAATTCAAGGGGGAGCCGACACGCTTGGGGTTTTTCCTAACCCAAGTCCTTGGCTACATGGAGGAACACGGGCGACACATCCCTATCACAAGCCCACATATGAGAGGGAATCCACAGAGGATGTTTTGTAGTTGATAGGAGGAATGTCAGTCATAACCCCCCCTGTTTACTCCCCCCCCCCTTTGTAGTATGACAGAATCCAAAAGAGAGTAAGAATTGGGTTTTCCCAGAGTAGATTAGCTAGAAATAAAATATAATTGGATTCTGACATTACCATTACTCCTTCTGGTATTGACCATCTAAAATTTAATCCCTTTTTTAATTAAGCATTTTGTCAAAAATTGATACTCCTTTCTCAAGTCTCTCACTCTTCTTGGAATCTGCTTTAATATCACTATCTCTCTTCCTTTATATTTTATTGTAGCGTTTCTCAGCTTCTGTAGTATATCTGCCCTTAACGCTTTTTTAGTAAATCTTATATGAACCTCTCTAGGGAGGTTATTTCTCATTGCATATCTAGTATGTATTCTAAATATCTCATCTATATCGTTAATTATTCTTTTCCTTGCTTTCCTCCAATGCTTCTGCTAATATTTCCACCATCATGTCTGCTAAGTTCTCTCCCTTTTCTTCTTCAACATTTTGGAATCTTAAGTAATAATCAGCTCTATCCATCTCTAAAGAGATAATCATTTTTTTCCTGATTCCTGTCTGTTAATGTAAGTCGATTATCCATCTCCTCTACTCTCTTATCTGTTGATTCAATTTTTCCTTCCTCTTGTTGCAGTCTTTGTTCGTTTTTCCCCATCAGTTCTTTGACCTCTTTTAGTTCCTCTTCTAGTTTGCCTATCCCTTCCTTGGTCTATGTGTAGTGAATGTATCATATTTTTAATTCCATGTTAAATTTATCTTGCTGTATTGTAGAGTCCAGTGTTTTCTGCGCCACAGGACTCTGTAATGTTGAGGCGGCTGTTGCTAAATGTGTTGTAATCTTCTTCATCTTCTCCAGTGATTTATAATCCAAATATCAATGAGATATTATAATCCAAATATGTTCCAAGAAGAAGAGAAAAGAAACGGAAATGAGAAAAATATCCCACCTCAAAAATCCAAAGGCAGGAAAAAAGGGGAAAAGAGGGAGGATAAAAAAAAGAGAAAAGGAAAAAGCCAATGTAATCCATACAGGTTACACTTCTTTGTTTCAGGCTCTTCGTGCCTTAATCCAAAAAAGAAAGGAGGAGATCGAAAATAAAGCCTCCATGAAACAATCCACCATTCACCAAAACGAGAAACAGTCTCTGTAATAAATGCAACGAGTGTCTAACTTCTTATCAGTAAGTCCAGCAGGTGTTATTCAAGGTCACTTAATATTTAGTAGCTCTACCAAGTCTACTAACACCCAGGTGCCTCTAGGTGGCACTGCAGCTTCCAAAGTACTCCCAGTCAAATACATGAAGAAAAAATGCAAAAAAAAAAAAAAGAGGCAACTCACTTAAAAAAGAACAATCTACACCTCCAGCGGTCGTTTACTCTTAAATCAGTTCCATCAATCCAGTTATTTTCAGCAGGCTTTTCAAATTCCACACTGTTTTTAGATTGATTTATTGCCTTCTTTTGCCTTCCGCTTTTTCGCCGCTACAATTCCGGAAGAGGAGCAGCTTAAAAGCCCGCTCCCCCCCCCCTTTCTCCACGGCTTCAAATTCTTCTTATTTCCCCCCACAATTTCCAGCATTTAAGAGAGAAAGTTTTTTCCTTTTTACAGTCTCTTAATCATCTCACCCAGGCGATCCTCCAATTTTGCTTTCTGATTCTTCCAAGTGGCCGCCCGGCTTGTGATGGCTCGCAATGGCTGCCTGACAGCTGCTGGTCTGGGAAGCTTCTGTTGGCTCTCCAGGAGATTGCGATCCCTCCTGTGCTGCCAAACTATGCTTCCCTTCTTCACCGTCCCTACAGGACGGCTCCGGTATATCTGGAACCCAGGCAGACCCCCCCAAACAGCTGAAAAGCGATGATCCTTCAGGAGCCCCCAAAGGATAAGTTGTACCACCACGACGTTCACTCTTATTCCTAACCAAGATATTTTTGAAGCATATCTACAGACTGCATGGTGCGCCAAAACGAATAATCTCAGACCGAGGGGTGCAGTTTACGGCCAGGTTCTGGAGGGGTTTTCTCAAGTTAGTTGGCTCATCACAAGGACTGTTGTCGGCTTTTCACTCATCTATGAATGGGGTGGCTGAATCAGCAAACTCAATGGTGGAGCAGTATCTCAGATGCTATGCGGACTATCAGCAAATGAACTGGACTGACCTCCTCCCTTTTGCAGAGGTGGCTTACAATAACTCTGTCCACAGCAGCACCGGTTTTACGCCTTTTAAAGTTGCCACAGGAAGAGAGTTCAACCCAATAACCAAATATCCTCAGGGACCATCTACTTCCCAAACGCTTGACCAGTGGGTGAGGAGGTGGGAGGAGGTATGGAAAAACACAAAAATCGTTCTGAAAAAGGCTTCTGAGATGTATAAAAAGCAAGCAGATAAAAAGAGGGCTCCCCAAAGATCATTACAAGTTGGGGAAAAAGTTTATTTATCCATAAAATATTTACGACTTAAATTGCCTAGTAAGAAGTTAGGACCGAAGTTCCTGGGTCCCTTCCACATAGTAAGAATCATTAACCCAGTCACAGTGGAGTTGAAGCTTCCCAGACTCCTAGGGAAAGTCCGCCCTGTGTTCCATTGTAGCCTACTGTACTTGGTGCAGTGGAAAGGATATCCATTGTCTGAAGACACATGGATGAAATCTAGCGATGTAAAAGTCGACAGGCTTATTAGTAAATTCTATGAGAAACACCCTAACAAACCAAGGGGCAACCCCTAACCTATAATTTTGTTTGACTTGCAGGATTTGTCCTTTTTGTAAGGGGGGCCAGATGTAAACGCTGCTAACATTGGATGTTCCTGCTCTGACAACTGATGAAAATGCAGCCATTTTCTCTTCTCCTTTAATACGTTTTTCTTTCTTTTAGAATTTAGGTGCAGTGCGGGGGGGGGTGTTTGGGATGTAAGCTCAGTTAGCCATAATTATAACGCTGCCATGGGAACTCAGGGATGAGCTGATATCGTTTTGGCAGGCTGAGGAGCTGGGGAGAAAGCCCGCACTTGAAGCTAATTGGGGAATGTGTTTTATGACAGTTTATTGGGAGTGGGAATTGTACTTTGTTACTTTGTATCAGGGGGAAGGGAATTTAGTTTTTGGGTTCAACTATGTAGTACCGATACTTTGTTTCCCGAATAAATGTTCTTTAAGGAAGAATTTTGCCTCGAAGTTCTTTTGATGGGTTTCATCTATCAGAACCATGGCACCCCCAACATAAACCAGATGTCAGAATCCAATTATATTTTATTTCTAGCTCTGGGAAAACCCAATTCTTACTCTCTTTTGGATTCTGTCATATTACAAAGGGGGGGGAGTAAACACGGGTGTTTATGACTGGCATTCCTCCTATCAACTACAAAGTAACATCCTCTGTAGATTCCCTTCGAGAATAATAACCATAACAATACGGCAATCAGCCTTTGATCACACTCCCTATGAAGCCTCCTTTTACCGGCAGCAAGGAAAAAGGGGGGGAAGATTGCAACGTTTGGGATTCGATGGATTTAACACCCAGCCATCTGCCAATTTGGATTGACCGGAAGGAATGTGGGGTGGGACTGCTTGGGAACACTCTAAAACATTGAATGATCAGGGGGGTCCCCCAGATCCTGTCTAGCATGCTTTCAGTCAGTTTTTCTTAATAAAGATTCTTGTTGGAAGAAACGTTTCAAGAGTTCTGTCTTCTTAAGATGTAAATTGAGGTGGGTCCTTATATTAGACAGGATCTGCAAAATTAGTCAACCTGGAAGGAAGAACCTTTGCCCCACCGGGAAACCTACCAAATACCCGGATCTGAAGGGTCAGATTCCTCAGGAAAAGAGGTGGTGGAGACGCGTAACCACAAGCCTCGGTGGTCAATGGGCGTTGGAAAGAAAGGCGAGTGGGAAAAGAAATCAAGAAAGGTGACCCTGAGACGGGGGGCCGACCAACCAGGATGGAAGCAGGAGATGGAGAGATCCCTGCACACAAGAAAAGATGAAGGAAGCTGGGCACAGCACTCAAACTGGATCCTAGAGAAAGCTATCAACTTGATGAAGAGGACCCTCAGCTCCCTAGGAGAGGAGAATCCTGAGCCCCACGGCCGCACCAACTCCTGGAGCCGCAACTGGAGAGACACTGAGGGGGAATTGGAACCTGCAGCCCCAGGGACATCCGCTGATCCAGTAGTCCCCATCCCCCGCCGACCTGCAGATGGCAATCCGGATGGAAGACAATACCGACAAAGAAGGCACCGATCCATTCAAAGACTTCCGCCGTTGGACGCGAAATTCAAGGGGGAGCCGACACACTTGGGGTTTTTCCTAACCCAAGTCCTTGGCTACATGGAGGAACATGGGCGACACATCCCTAGCGACAAAGCCCGTATCCGGATCGTGCAATCTGCTCTGGATGGACTGGCCGCCGATTGGGTGGTGAATTTGCATGATTCCAATGCCCCAGGGCTCAACAACTTCAACCGTTTCATGTCCTCTCTGAGAAGGCGATTTGAAGACCACCTGGCTGATCGCAAAGCACGCGAAAGAATCAAAACAATCAGGCAAGGCAGACGGCCAGTAGCCGAATGTACGCAAGAATTCCGAACCATTGCCAGCAAGCTGAACTGGCCGGAAGACATCCTGCTTAGCCATTTCAAAGACGGTCTGAATTACAACCTATATGATGCCTGTCTGCCCCGGGGGGACCCACACCAACTAGACGAATGGTACGTCCTGGCAGAGGAAGCAGAGATGGACCTACTGAAGAGGCACCGCCGAGGAAAACAATGGAGCCGCTCACTGCCTGAACCGACGAGCGAACCAGCGAAGCCATCGGCTATGGCCAAGAAACCAATGGGCTGTTTCAAATGCGGGAGAGAGGGGCATCGGGCTGTAGAATGCCGCTCGAAAGCCCCCCAGCACAACCCAGACAGACCAGCAAATCTGGGAAGTCCCCAGCTAAGTCAAAAGAATCTGCCATGAGAGGGATAGAGGCTGTGGAATCCCCTACCTCCGTCCATCATGGGGAAAGAGCCCCAGCCCACACCGTAGGGCCGGTGGACGCCCCAGATGACAGCTTGGAGGGCGAACCACTGGTAAGTGGATCCATCACACCCATCCTCAAGACAGTGACTATATTAGCCCCCTCCATGCCCGAAGCTGTCAAAGTGAAAGCCTTAATAGACTCTGGCTGCATCCGCTGCCTAATTAGCCTGACCCTAGTGGGAAATCTGGGCATCCCAGTGAGGAGGCTGGAACAACCAATCTCATTTGGGCAGTTAGATGGGTCCATAGCAGGGGGGGTGCCAGCTACCCTAGCCACGTTACCAATCCACCTATCCCTGGGAAATCATGAGGAAGACATAACGTTTGTAGTGACCCCAGGCATGGGATACCCGATGATCCTAGGGCTGGAATGGTTAACAAAATGGAACCCCTGGGTAAATTGGAGGATGAAAGAAATCAATTTCCTGAAAGAGGACCCTACAGACTTAAAACCCCAAGGGGATCTATCAAAATTAAAAATGGAAATAGCGTCCATGGGTGAAGAAAAGGGGCTACCAGAAATACCAGAGGAATACAGAGACCTGGCTGAAGTTTTCAGCGAGGAGAGGGCGGATGAGCTTCCCCCCCACTGACCCACGGACTGTGCCATAGAGTTCAAGCCCGGGGCAAAACTCCCAAAGCCCAGATTATACTCCATGAGCCCAAAGGAGCAGGAGGAAATGGAGAGATTTATAAAGAAAAACCTAGAAAGGGGGTTCATTGAACCAGCCAAACATAAGGTGGCCGCTCTGGTCCTCTTTAGAGAGAAGAAGGACGGCTCTCTACGCTTATGCGTGGACTACTGGCTTTTGAATGCAATCAGTGAAAGCAACATATACCCCCTACCACTCATGAAGGACATGTTATCACACCTCTCGAAAGGAAAGTTTTTTTACTAAACTAGATCTAAGGGAAGCGTATTACCGCATGAGAATTAGGGAAGGGGATGAATGGAAAACCGCATTTAATTGCCCAATGGGGTGCTACAAATTCAAAGTTTTGCCTTTTCGATTACAAGGGGGACCTGCAGTATTTATGCAATTAATCAACCCAGAAAACTCAACCCCAAGCAAGCCCACTGGTCTCAGCATTTTCACCAATTCAATTTTAAGCTCAAGCATTTGCCGGGGGGAAAGAACTTTCTGGCAGATGCATTATCTCGCATGCCCCAATATAACAGCACGCGAGCCACTGACTCTAAACCGATCATGGGAGAATCACAACTGGCAGCGCCAGTGACTACCAGAGCCCAAGTTAAATTAAAACCACAGCTGGATAGCCAGACTGGAATTGAATTCCGGAAAAGTTTGGAAACAGATGAATGGTTCCAGAAAAATAAACACGTGTGCACAATGAAAGACGGACTGCCTTGGGTGGGGGAGAAGTTATATATACCGACCACCCAAAGGATCACATTCATGCAACTTTGCCATGACACAAAATCAGCAGGGCATTTTGGATTTGTAAAAACATTACACTTAATTAAATGGCAATTTTGGTGGCCATCCATGAAAAAAGACATAGAAAGTTACGTGGCCAGCTGCCCAAAGTGTGCAATGGCAAAAAGGTTGCAAGGGAAATCGCCAGGACTGTTACAAACAGTGGCAAATCCCTCAGCCCCCTGGAGGGAAATAGCCATGGATTTTATAGTGGAATTACCAGAAAGCAATGGGAATACTGTCATTTGGATGGTCACGGACCTATTTTCCAAACAGGTTCACTTTATTCCTTGCCAAAAGATCCCCACCGCAAAAGCTTTAGCAAAACTTTTCGTGCAACATATTTACAGATTGCATGGGGCACCCCAACGCATCATATCTGATAGGGGAGTGCAATTTACATCTGCATTTTGGAAGGAATTTCTATCCCTTTTAGGGACCACCCAGGGACTGACGTCTAGCCATCATCCTCAGGGAAATGGTCAATCAGAAAAATGTAATGGAGTACTTGAGCAATATTTAAGATGTTTTCTAAATTTCCAGCAGTCAGATTGGACGGACCTGTTGCCTTTTGCAGAGGTTGCCTAAAATAATGCAGTCCACTCCAGCACAGGTTACACTCCTTTTCAAATAGCTACCGGCCAAAGTTTCAACCCCATGCCAGAACTAACCCCAAACGAACCGGCAATCCCATCACTGAAAGAATGGATGGAACAATTACAAAACACCTGGCCAATAGTTAGAAAAGCTCTAGAGGAAGCTAGGCAAGCATACAAAGCACAAGCAGATAAGAAAAGGGTGGAGCCCACACCATTCATTATAGGAGAAATGGTGTATCTGTCTACAAAATACTTAAAATCCATACAACCCTGTAAAAAACTTGGACCAAAATATATAGGGCCTTTTCCAATTAAAAGAATCATAAACCCAGTAACAGTAGAATTAGAATTACCCAAGAATCTTAGGCAAATACACCCAATTTTCCACTGCAGTTTGCTGAAAAGAGAACAACAGTCACCCTTACGGCCAAAAATCCCCCCCACCAACACCAATCATGATAGAAGGCGAACAACACTTCGAAATAAGGGAAATCCTGGACTCTAGAAAATATCATGGGTCAACTCAATACCTAGTAGCATGGAAGCACCTCCCCGCCTCTCAAAACGAGTGGGTACTTTCATACAGAGTATCCTAACAAGCCTGACTAACTTTTATACCTGTTTTGTTTTCTCTACAGGTGGACCTCTCTTATTTTTAAGGGGAGCCGGATGTCAGAATCCAATTATATTTTATTTCTAACTAATCTACTCTGGGAAAACCCAATTCTTACTTTCTTTTGGATTCTGTCATATTACAAAGGGGGGGGGAGTAAACACGGGTGTTTATGACTGGCATTCCTCCTATCAACTACAAAGAAACATCCTCTGTGGATTCCCTCTCTGGAGTACTAACCATAACAATACGGCAATCAGCCTTTGATCTCACTCCCTATGAAGCCTCCTTTTACCGGCAGCAAGGAAAAAGGGGGGGAAGATTGCAACGTTTGGGATCCGATGGATTTAACACCCAGCCATCTGCCAATTTGGATTGACCGGAAGGAATGTGGGGTGGGACTGCTTGGGAACACTTTAAAACATTGAATGATCAGGGGGGTCCCCCAGATCCTGTCTAGCATGCCTTCAGTCAGTTTTTCTTAATAAAGATTCCTGTTGGAAAAAACGTTCCAAGAGTTCTGTCTTCTTAAGATGTAAATTGAGGTGGGTCCTTACAGTTACATCTGGTGGCTTGTGAAAGTGTCATTGCCTAACATTTCCAAGGAACAGTTGCGTGATATTTTCCCTCAGAAGCCAAGATGCCTCAAAACTGTGTAAACAATGCAGATATCTTCTGCTACAGTTGTGGTGCATCTCAAAAGTGCAGTATGACGGCAGTGGTAAAAAAAAGGCATATTACCTATATTTTGGATGCAAAATAGGGGATCAGGACAATAGTTGGGCCCCTCATTATTATTGCATTACATGTGCAACTTATCTGCATCGTTGGCTAAACAAGAAGAAAAAGTCCATGCTTTTCACAGTCCCAATGGTGTTGAGGGAACCTACCAATCATAGTAGCAACTGCTGTTTTTGCATGGTTACCCCAATTGCAAAAGGGATCTCAAGAAAGACGAAGTGAACCATACAGCCCACTGTATGCTCCTCCTGAACCACATCTGATTTCACACAGTGAACTAAATGACCTGGTCAGGGATTTGGAATTGCCTAAGAGTAAGGCAGAGCTACTGGGCTCCAGATTACAACAGTGGAACCTCTTGCAGAGTGAAAAAGCATGAAAATGTTATATGAAAAACCAATAAATGAATGAAAAGTTATGATCTTGGAATCAATAAAAAGATAAATTTATAATGATTGGTATGGCACCATTCTCATTACTATATCACATTTTGTAGAAAAGTTATGGAGCATAATCTCACATCCCCCTTGTAATTTTGAATTAATTTGATGCAATTTTGACCTGAAACTATATCTTGGAAACTGGAGCCAATTAATACTCAGGACTTAATTTTCCTTTATTAGTGACCCAATTCTGGTAAAATTTAACTACTTTCATTTCTGAGGCTTTCTCCTTGTAGACCAGTGATATGTGTGAAAGGATTGTTCTTTATTCTACAATTAGTGATAGCTCATGAGTGTTTTTTGCAGTTATTCATTTGTCAGCTTGAAAGATGGAGAGTTAGCAGTAATTGGCTTCTAATGTTTTCTCCAAGGACTAGATTTGCAAACATAAAGACATGTTTGTGGAATGTAAGCAATAACATGTAAGCATTCATCTGCAAACAGAAGATGACTGGAGGTCTGATTCAAACTGCTCTGAGGGACTGGGCGGTAGAAATTCTGGTAATGTGGAACACTATGTTTTTCTCCTATCTTAGAAGATGAAAGATGTGACAGGGAAACATAATAATTCCAAGAAAAGATCAATATCTGAGCACTCCTGCATCAGTTCTGTGAATGAGGCTAGGGATGATAATTCCAAAACAATCCTCATCTAAAGGCATTGCAATTCTCTTGAATAGAATTATGGGCAATTTTGTTTAATTTCTTAAGAGCAAAAATGAGGATTTTGTTGATTTTTCCCCTTTTTTTGAAGAAGGCAAATAATTTTTAGATGCAGGAAGTATTTATTGATGAGAATTTAAAAAAATATAGAACAGATTATCAAAATAGTGAAATGGAAAGAGGAGGCATTTATAATGAGGAGCAGGTGAGATTTAGTAAAGGTTAATAAGATTATTAGATATGATGGTTAAGTGCATAGATTTAAGAGAGTTACTTTAGTATCAACAGGATTGGAGATCTGAGATAATTAGTGGCATTGGCAAATAACATTGTCAGGCTTTGTCAGAAGACGTGGATGCTGCAGGGCAATCTGGAAAGTATCTGTGGTTAAAGAGGGATATCAAGATTGTTGATAGAGAAGTTCCATGATGATGACCTGTAGGAGAACTGGGCAGCAACCTGAATTCCTGTTTAGTTGCCTTGATGGCAGTAATTGTCTGCTGATGCAATTGCTGTGTGGTTACCAAATGGAGAAGAGAAAAAGATTATCTATGGGATACTTGGACAGTTCAACAGGGAAGACCTGTAAGGTCCTGCCTCAGTTAGTCCTCCCAAGAAAGCAGAACTCTTGAAACAGGCATTGTTTCAAAAGGAACTTTTATTGAGAGTCAGTGATAGCAGAAGAGCAAAGCAAGATCTAATGTTTCCCATGCAAAACGTTATATTAAAGCATCCCTTTCAAAATTCCACCCCAATGGCCAAATGTCCAGTTTGATTTCATCCAATCATCAGGTGCAAAGTTGTTATGGGAACTGAGGTGATAAGTGCAGATCCCAGGCACCATTCTCAGGGTTTCGTTTCCTCCCGGCCTCCTCCCATCGGAGTGGAGATAAGCCAGATGGCCCAGGGCACATTCCTCTCCCATTCACACCCCAAGGCATCAAAGGGGTGAAGAACAAAACAGAGGAAACACTGACCGACCTCCCCCCTACCAACAGCATGGCCTAACAGCCTCCCCCCTGCCGGCAACATGGCAGAACCCCAAAGCAAAAAGGAATAGAAAGATTGAGGGTCTGACAAGACCATTAATTTTGGGCTACATGTGAAATATGTTGCTATTGCTAGTTCTGAACTGTTTCTTTGATTTTGAGTTCTAAAATGTCCATTACTGGACTGAAGAGTTGTGAAAGGTGTTATTAATTCCTCTCATACCAAGACAGGGGAGGGTGTTGGGCACCTTGTCCTTAATCATGCTTTTGTGAATGCCACCAGAAGACTTAGGGAGAGTGGGATCTAAGGGTTTTTTTCTAGTTTGGCTTTAATAGAATAACAGAATAATAGAGTTAGTAGGAACTTTGTAGATCTTCTAGTCCAACCCCCTGCACAAGCAGGAGACCTTATACCATTCTGGACAAATGACTGCCCAACCCTCTTAAAAACCTCCAGTGATGGAGCACCCACAACTTCTGAAGGCAACCTGTTCCACTGGTTAATTGTCCTCACAGTTAGGAAGTTTCTCCTTAATTCCAGGTTGCTTCTCTCGATTAGTTTCCAACCATTGTTTCTTGTCCTGCCTTCTAGTGCTTTGTAAACTAGGTTGACCCCCCCCCCTTCTTTATGGCAGCCCCTCAAATATTGGAACACTGGTATCATGTCACCCCTAGTACTTCTCTTGACTAAACTAGACATATCCAATTCCAGCAACTGTTCTTTATATGTTTTAGTCTCCAGCCCCCTAATCATCTGTTGCTCTTCACTGCACTCTTTCCAAAGTCTCAATATCTTTTTTATATTATGACAACCAAACTGGATGCAATATTCCAAGTGTGGTCTTGCCAAGGCATATAAAGTGGTACTTAACACTTCATGTGATCTTGATTCTATCCCTCTTTTAATGCAACCTAGGATTGCATTGGCTTTTTTGGCAGCTGCAGCACACTGCTGCCTCATATTTAATTGATTTAATTGATCCCTCTCGCAGTTACTGTTGTTGGGCCAGGTTCCACTTATTTTATACCTGTACATTTGGTTTTTCTTGCCTAAATGTAAAACCTTAACTTTTCTCATCATTAAATTTCATTTTATTAGATAGGGGCCAGTATTCAAGTCTATTGAGATCCCTCTGGATCTTGAGCCTATCTTCTGGGGTGTTAGCTATTCCTGCCAGCTTGGTGTCATCTGCAAATTTGATTGAATTCCCCTTCTATTCCCTCATTTAAATCATTTATGAAGATATTGAAGAGTACTGGGCCTAAGACAGAACCTTGGGTACCCCACTGCTTACTTCTCTCCATGTAGATGTAGTTCCATTAAGAACTATACATTAAGTGCAGCTTGTCAACCAGTTACTAATCCATCTGGTGATGATGCTGTCTATTCCACTTTTTTCTAACTAAGAAGTAGGTTGTGTTTTACTTTGTCAACTGCCTTACTGAAATCCCAGTATACTATGTGCACAGCATTTTGCTGGTCAACTAATTAGGTCACTTTGTCAAAGAATGAATACTTTTTTTACATAACACAAGTTTTTTTTAAAGCTAAGACTAAATTTGGTAAAACTGAAATTAAGATTAATAAAAATAAAACCAGTATTTACAATCTGATGGCAAAGTTCCATTTATTGGATCAACTCCTGATTTTTTTTCTCAAATATAGTAAAATATCTAATATAACATACATATTACTATCAATATACTTTTAATTGTCTTTCATCTATATATTTTTACATTTTGGAATTGCTAAAATAATCTTTCCAAAACCATCAGGTCTATCCCATACCATGAACTCGGGATTTTAACAGATACAGATCTTGATCCTAATTCAGTGATGGCGAACCTTTTAGAGACTGAGTGCCCAAACTGCAACCCAAAACCCACTTATGCATTGTCGAGGGCCGGGTGGGTGTGGCCCATTGGCTGGGTGTGGCCCATTGGGTGCGTGGCTGCGGTGGTAACGGCAGACTGGGTGGGACTAAAAAGTTCAATCAATCAATTCCAACTTTGCAAGATCTTTTTTTTCCCCACGAGAAGTTGAAATTGACTGATTGAACCTTTTTTTTTTTTTGCCCATGGCGGCGGAGGCCTAAAGCGAAAAGGTTTTATAAAACCCAGCTGAAGGCTTCGGACTGGGGCGATGACGCGTGTGCCCACAGAGAGGGCTCTGAGTGCCGCCTCTGGCACCCGTGCCATAGGTTCGCCACCACTGTCCTAATTGATCTACTTTTCACTAGAAAGCACAAGAAATCAGAACAGTAGTAGCATTGCTCTGGTAATGTACTGCATTAATATCTGGTCTTTCAGTCTTAAATCAGGAGTTTTACAGGTCATTGTACTGATTCTATTGACTAGTTGCTGGCTTTGCCTTTTTGTATGTGTGTTAATGTGGTTTTGTTTTGATTTACTTTTCGAGTTTACTTCTTTGCATAATTAATTTTTTCACTCTACATTGCTAAGAGGGACTTTAGCTAACTTGATTATGTGCCACCAAGTTGTTTTCATGTCCTAGTGACCCATAGATAGATCTTCTCCATGATGATCTGTTTATAACCTGTTCTTTTAAGTTTCCCAATGGTGTACTTGTCATCACTGTAACTGAGTCCATCCATCTTGCTGCTCATCACTCTTTTCTTTTTCTTCCTTTTCCAGCATTAGAGCCTTTAATAGAGAGCTGTGTCTTTCCATGTTGTGTCCAAAATAGAATTATTTGAACTTGGTCATTTGTACCTTGAGTGAAAATTCTGAGTTGATTTATTTGATGATCCATCAGTTTGCTTTCTTGGCCATCCATAGCATTGTCAGGAGTCTTCTCCAACAACAAAGATCAAGGCATTAATACTTTTCCTATCTCTCTTCTTTAAAGTCTAATTTTCACTTCCACAGAGTATCACAAAGAATATTATTGCTTGCACGATTCTGTTCTTTGTAGGTATAGACATATCATGGTATTTGAATATTTCTTCCTAAGACTTCGTGGCTGTTATGATCGTTACTCTGCAGCGTATTTCTTGATTGCTTGTTCTTTTACTGTTGATGATTGATCATAAAAAGCAGAAGCTATTATCCATGACTCTGTCAATTTCAAGGCTGGTTGTTTTATCTGTTATCATTAATTTGGTCTTCTTTATATTCAGTTTTGGCCCTAATTTTTCACTGTGCTCTTTGACTTTTAGTACTAGGGTTTGCAGATTCTTTGCATGTTTGGCTATTAGGGTAGTACATGGACATAGTGCAGGTTATTGAGATTTCTTCCTCCAATTTTACAGCCTTTCTCATCTTCTTTCAATTCAGCTTTCCTTAATATATATTCAGCATATAAATTGAATAAATAAGAGAAGAGATTGCAGTCTTGTTGTACACCTTTGCCAACCTGGAGCCAGTCTGTTTTGCCAAGTTCTGTCTGTACTTTGGCTTCCTGACCTGTATATAAATTTCTCATGAGGAAAATGAGATGTTCTTGGATTCCCATTTTTCTGAGCATTTTTCAAACCTTGACATGATTGACACAATTGAAGACTTTTCTATAATTGATTAAGCACATACTGACTTCTTTTTTGTATTCTTTGACTTTCTCAATTATCTAGTGTGGATCAGAAATAATGGCTCGTATTCCTCAGACTTTTCTAAAGCCAGCATTTTTTTCCAAGTAGGACCCTAATATGTATTGGATAATCCTACGTGTTATTTTGCTAGCATATGAAATTAAACATATTAGATAATAGTTTATACAATTAGATAACATACAGCTATAAAGTAAAATACTGTATATATTTTAAATATTTAACTTAAAAAAATACCGAACCTTGCTGGATTTCTCATCGGTCTAGATGCAGTTTATCATTTATTAAATGATAATTTAATTTGAACATACATCCAGATAACTGTTTATTAAGTGATTTGCTTAAGCCTATAGAAAAAAACCTCACCTATCTTGGCTTAAACACTCTCATCTCAGTATAGATCACTCATCATATTGTTCTGCCAAATGGTAAAATGAAATGCCACCTGGTATCAGGTGCAGGAAAATGATTATCTGTGCTTACCCTTTTATTAGGTATATCTACATCCATGACAATTATTCAAGTGTTCCCTTATGAAATCTACACAAGGAGCTGAAAAACAGAAGATTTGTAAACAAACAAAATACATCTTCAAATTTATGCTTTGCAATTATTTCTTAGAATTATTTCTTAAAGATGAATGCTCTGCTATTTTTTTATACTTGGGCAAGTAAAGCTCTTTGAAATAAACATACTAAAATATCCATGGTATTCCTCCAGAACTTCTCTAGAATAGTGTTTTGGGCATTGTGATCTCAGAGATTCCTGCCAGACAGTGGTGAGATATCAAACACTTAGCAAAGTCCCCATCTGGTACATAGTCTGCACAGCTGTGTCCCAGGCTCCAATTCATATGGCATCATTTCCAGGTATATCAGAAGAAAATATACTCATCTGTTTCTGCTAGAAGCTAATACTTGCAGAATTTTATATAATTATAAATTTGGTCATAAATCCCACTATGAGGAAACAGTAACCTAACTGCTCTACTATGAAAAACTATCACTTTTGGTTGCCTTTCTTAAATCTTACACATGAAATTGGCAGAAACCCAGCAAAAGGAAGAAATAGTCCACCAATGAGCTGATTTAATATTCAACATATACTTTATTTCGGAGCACTGGAAAGGATAAAACATTTACAGAAAGAAACCACAGTCTCTCCAGAATGCTAACAATAATGGTAACCATTTTAACCAAGCAGCATCATGGTCTAGATTCTAGACTCTAACCTCCTGACCTCTAAGGGCTTGTTTATTGAATTTCATTTGTTTTCTGGGAAGTAGGTTTTAGCTGCTAGGGAATAGAGAAGAAAGAATGTTTGTTGGGTATTCTTACTTACAACATCTAGGTATGGCAGAAAGTTGGGGTGAATATTGTTTTAGTTTAGTTTAGCAAGATGAGTTATTTCTGATGGACTCTTTGGCTTTCTAAAGAGAAATTGTGTTCAGACAGGGCAAATTATTTCTATATATTCTCTTTCCTTTAGCAGATATCAAGGGAGACCACCATTTACAGAGAAGATCTGGAGTATGAGTGACTGAAAAGACATTTGTTCCAATTTGGATATCACATATAATGTGGGCAATTTCTTGTGAGCCTATCTGGGATACCTTTGAGCAGGGGTCTTCAAACCTGGCCCTTTTATGACTTGTGGACTTCAACTCCCAGAATTCCACAAGTCATAAAAGGGCCAAGTTTGAAGACCCCTGCCTTTGAGCCTATCTAGGATACCTTTGAGCCTTGTAGTTACCTTTGAGTCTTGTAGAACCCAATATGTTCCAAAATGCAGCAGCCCAGCTATTAGAAGAAGTACACCATTTCTGGAGTTACACATAGGCTTCTAGGTTCAATCCAATGGTTGTTTCGATTATAAATCGTTCAGGGCTTTAGAACTGCATCTCCCAAGAAGAGGTAGCTTGTCCATTTTGACTATGGATGCTGAGGTCTGCCCCTTGTGTGAGAAGGGGAGGAGGCTTAAAGACATTTCTCCTTGAATATTTTAGGTTGCTGACTTATTTGTCAGCAACCTAAAGCATTAGATTGTTTTTGTTGAAGTTGGATGTTGATTTTGGGGGGTGGGTCTTCATGTAATTAAACAGCCCAGGATCTCTGAAAGGAGTAATATACAAAGGCTTGCATAAACAAATGAAAATAACTATTGCAGGATCTTAAAATAAGTGGGGAGGTTGTTCATTTTCTGAGGGATGTTGTTGTTGCTAGAACAGTACTTTTTTTTTTTTTTACAAAAATTCCCAGGAGAAGAAGGGTGTAAGGAACCACTTCAATCCACATCTTAAGAAAGCAGAACTCTTGGAAACAATCTCTTCCAACAGGAACTTTTATTAAGAGAAATTGATAGTAGGCATAATAGACAGGATCTAAGGGATTCCCTCACAAATCGATGTTTTAAAGTGTCCTTAAGCAACCCCCACCCCGAAGTTCTTCCGGGCGATTCAGACCGTCAGATTTCTAGGTGTTAAATCCAGGAAAGATAACATCAATCCAGCTCCATTGTACACGATCATTCAACAGCTCCTCACACCTTATTTTGATTATGGATAAATAAACCAGATCCCAGGGCTGTATCTTTTCAACCCCCCCCCCTTTTCCTAGCTGCCCAGGAAGGAAGAGAAGTTCAGAGGGACATAGGATAAGAGGCAAATGGTTACATTGTAATGGTTAGCAGAGGCAAATAAACAAAAGGTTACTTTGTAGTGAATAGAGGAAGTGAAAGTAGTAAAAAAAACCTGCATATCCCGCCTCCCCCTTTGGAGTATGGCAGGACACAGGAAAGGGTAAGAATTGGTTTTAGATCAGAGGAGATAGATAGAAAGGAAATATAACTGGATCCTGACATCCTGCCCCCCTTAAAAATAAGAGAGATCCACCTGTAGAGAAAACAAAACAGGTATAAAAGTTAGTCTGGCTTGTTAGGATACTCTGTATGAAAATTCTTTAACAGGTTTGGGGCTCTTACATGACGTTTATGGACCCACTCGTTTTGTGAGGAGGGGAGGTGTTTCCATGCTACTAGGTATTGAGTTGTCCCATGATATCTCCTAGAGTCTAGGATTTCCTTTATTTCGAAGTATTGTTCTCCTTCCACCATGATTGGAGGTGGTGGTGGGGGATTTTTGGCCGTAAGGGTGACTGTTGTTCTCTTTTCAGTAAACTGCAGTGAAAGATTGGGTGTATTTGCCTGAGATTTTTGGGTAATTCTAATTCTACTGTTACTGGGTTTATGATTCTTTTAATTGGAAAAGGTCCTATATATTTTGGTCCAAGTTTTTTACAAGGTTGTAGGGATTTTAGGTATTTTGTAGACAAATATACCATTTCTCCTACAATGAATGTTGTGGGTTCAACTCTTTTTTTATCTGCTTGTGTTTTGTATGCTTGCCTAGCTTTGTCTAAGGCTTTTCTAACTATTGGCCAGGTGTTTTGTAATTGTTCTATCCACTCTTTCAGTGATGGGATTGCTGGTTCGTTTGGGATTAATTCTGGCATAGGATTGAAACTTTGACCGTTGGCTATTTGAAAAGGAGTGTAGCCTGTGCTGGAGTGGACTGCATTATTGTAGGCAACTTCTGCAAAGGGGAGTAGGTCCGTCCAATTCGATTGCTGGAAATTAATGAAGCATCTTAAGTATTGCTCAAGTACTGAGTTCGCTTTTTCTGCTTGGCCGTTCCCCTGAGGATGATGACTAGATGTTAGTCCCTGAGTGGTCCCTAAAAGGGATAAAAAATTCCTTCCAAAATGCAGACGTAAATTGCACTCCCCTATCAGATATGATGCGTTGGGGTGCCCCATGCAATCTGTAAATATGCTGCACAAAAAGGTTCACTAAGGCTTTTGCGGTGGGAATCTTTTGGCAAGGGATAAAGTGCACCTGTTTGGAAAACAAGTCCGTGACCATCCAGATGACAGTATTCCCATTGCTTTCTGGTAATTCCACTATAAAATCCATGGCTATTTCCCTCCAGGGGGCTGAGGGAGTCGCCACTGGTTGTAACAGTCCTGGCGATTTCCCTTGCAACCTCTTAGCAGTCGTGCACATTGAGCAGCTGGCCACATAATTTTCTATGTCCTTTTTCATGGATGACCACCAAAATTGCCTTTTAATTAAGTGTAATGTTTTTACAAATCCAAAATGCCCTGCTGATTTTGTGTTATGGCACAGCTGCATGAATGTGCCCTGCTGGGTGGTTGGTATGTATAATTTTCCCCCACCCAAGGCAGTCCGTCCTTGATTGTGCACACGTGTCTATTTTTTTGGAACCATTCATCTGTTTCCAAAGTTTTCCGGAATTCGATTCCAGTTTGGCTACCCAGCTGCAGTCTTAATTTAGCTTGGGCTCTGGTGGTTACTGGCGCTGCCAGTTGTGGTTCTGTCATAAGCGGTTTAGAATTGGTGGCTTGCATGCTGTTATATTGGGGCATGTGAGACAGTGCATCTGCCAAGAAGTTCTCCCCCCCCCCGGCAAGTGTTTGAGCATAAAATGGAATTGGTGAAAATGCTGGTACCAGCGGGCTTGGTCAGTTCTGTGTCAGAGAAGAGAACTTCACAGCTCTGCCTACAGAGCCACCAAAGTGGCAGGTGGAGCTCCAAGGCTCGGGGAGGGAGGGTGGTGAAGTGGGCTGGTGTCCTGCCATCAGCACCCATGCCGGCTGCCCCTTCCCCATGGAGACAGAGAGCTTGGCACAACACTTCCCAAAAAACTTCTTTTGTTTCCCTGCATGCGGCAGTGGTGGATCGCGAAGGAGAAACATCATGGGGCTGGGAGTCAGGTAAGAAATGCAATTCCTGGGGGGAGCGAGGGAATCTGGGCAGTGTTGTGGGAATTCCGGGAGAGAATTCTGCCTGGGGAGGACTTGCAGCTAAACCTCTTAGAGTGAAAGCAAGTGGGAGGATGACCCGATGGTAAGTGAAACCATCAGTCCCTTATCAACCCAAGTGGAGATCCTAAGTCATGGATGAAGGCCCTGGTAGACTCTGGGTGCACTCAATACTTAGTCAGATTGCAGATAGTACGCGAACTGAGATGTGGGTAAGAAAGCTGCACCATCCACTTAAATTTGAACAAGTTGACAGTTCCCTGGTGGGGGGACTGCCTGTCTCCTACCTAACCGAGCCAGTGCACCAGAGGTTAGGGAACCATGAAGAAATCATTCAGTTTGTGATGGCCATGAAGATGGCTGAAGCCATGATATTGGGGCTATCTTGGCTAGCCAAGTAGAGTCCTATCATACACTGGGGGAAGTGATGGCAGAGAAAGGTCCCAATCCCCCAGAGAGGAAGTGCAATGAAGCCAAACATCAGGGGGATGAGAGGAAGGAGTGCATGAAGAATGGATGTCACAAACACCTTCTATCCCAAGGGAGTACCGAGACCTGATAGAGGTATTCAGCAAGAAAGAGTGTGATGCCTTGCCCCACTCCATCCCACAGACTGTGCAATTGAGATCTTGCCCGCAGATGTACTCGACTCCAAGAGAGATGAAGAAGTTGAGAGACTACATCCAAGCTGCAAAGTCCCAGGTGGCAGCCTCAGTGCTGTTTAAAGAAAAGAAAGATGGGTCTCTGAGACTGTGCATCGATTTCCATGGGACAAATAACATGTGTGTGAAAAACATATACCCCCTCCCTCTCATGAAAAACATACTGGGGCATTTGGCCAAAGGGAAGGTGTTTACCAAGCTGGACTTGAGGGAGACATATTATCGAGTGAGAATCAAGGAAGCTGATGAATGGAAGACAGCCTTTAACCACCTGTTAGGGTGCTACCAGTTTAAAGTGATGCCATTCGGCTACAGGGAGCCCCTGCTGTGTTCATGCAATTAATCAATGAAATGCTGCATGAGCACCTATACAAGGGGGTCCTAGTGTATTTGGATGACATTCTAATATATTTCAAGACACTGGAGGAGCATGTAAAGTTAGTACGGCAGGTGCTGAAAAAAACATTTGAACGCTTTGCTGTATGCCAAGCTGTCAAAATGCAAATTCCACATGACCAGTCTAGACTACCTAGGCTATAGGGTGTCTTGCAAAGGAGTAGAAAGTGTGGCATCCTGGTGTGGCAAGCTCCACAAACCCACAAACAGTTGCAAAGCTTCTTCGGGTTTGCAAACTTCTATCGGCAGTTTAGCCCGTCCTTTGCAAAGATTGCCCTGCTGATCATGTAGCTATTAAAGACAGCAGGAGGGGGGAAACCCCAGCCCAGCCAGCTGTTGAACTGAACTGCCAAGTGGCATTTGAGAAGCTTAAGAGGCTGTTTGCTGCTGAGCCTGTCCTGAAGCACCCCAACCCCAAAGAGCCATTCATGATTCAAGCAGATGCCAGCAATGTGGCAGTGGATGCTGTGTTCCTCCAAACGAATGGAGACAGTTCCTAGAGGGGAGTAAGATCCCCTTTGAAGTGTGGACTGGCCACAAAAACCTAGAGGCACTGAGGACTCCCTGCAAACTCTCCCCTAAGCAACTTCGGTGGGCTCAATATTTCAATCGCTTTGACTTTGTCTTGAAATACATTCCGGGAGGAAAAAAATTCCTGGCTGATGCATTGTCCCACACACCCCAATACAAAAGTACTCGAGAAGAGGTGGTGAACCCTATTATCCCCATGAGGCAGCTGGTGGCACAGGTGACCACCAGTCAGCAAATGAAAAGAAAGACTCCCCCCCTTCCTGGTGATGTGTTTATGCAGCAGATGAAGAAGAAAGTGCAAACCAAAGCATGGTTCGGGCCCCACTGCAGGGAGCTAACATCCAGGGGGGAATTAGTCTGGAAGGGGAACAAGCTATATGTTCCTGACAGTCTATGACTACATGTGTTACAGAGAAGACACGATGCTAAGCAAGCTGGCCACTTTAGGACATTGAGAGCTACAGTATGTGAAAAGCTGTACCATATGTACAGCCATGAAACAAAGACCAGGGAAAAGTCCAAGGTAGCTGCAGCAGGTGGCTGACCTGACCCAGCCTTGGGAAGAAATAGCTATGGACTTCATAGTTGAACTTCCAGAAAGTGGAAGGAATACAGTGATATGGACAGTACTGGATCTTTTTTTGAAGCAAGCCCACTTCATAGCTTGCTCCAGGTTCCCATCAGCCAAGAGACTAGACGAGATGTTTCTGCAGCATATTTACCAGTGGCACAGCATGCCCAAGCACATAATCTCAGACAGAGGGGTCCAATTTACAGGGAAATTTTGGTGTGAATTCATAAGGCTGATAGGGTTAGGGGCTCCCAGGGGCTTAGCTCGGCTTTTCATCCGAGTACAAATAGGGCCACAAAATGAGTTAACGCCATGCTAGAACAATACCTGCATTGCTATGTCAACTACCAACAATCTAACTGGGCAGAGCTCCTGCCATTCATTGAAGTGGCATACAACAAAGCAGTGCACAGTAGCATGGAGCGTACCCCATTTAAGATAGCTACAGGGATGGATTTTGTGCCAATGCCAGAATGCCCATAAGAACCCTGCTCATCAGTAACACTGACTGAATGGGTGGATTCCCTCAAAAGCACCTGGGGTAATATAAACAAAGCTTTAGCCAAAGCAACAGCGAGTCAAAAGAAGCAGGCAGACAAGAAGCAATTCCCCAAGGGACATTTCACATAGGAGATAAAATGTATCTATCTACAAAATACCTAAAGTTGTGGCTGCCCTGCCCTACTAGGTCCTAAATACATAGGGTCTTTCCCCATCATGAAAATCATTAACTCAGTTATGGTAGAACTAAAACTGCCCAGAATATTGGGTAAAGTGCACACCGTATTTCACTGCAGTTTTCTGAAACCAGCCCAGGGATCTAAACTAAGATTGGTGGAAAAGGAAGCACCCGGTCCAATAATAGTGGAGGGCGGAAGACATTACACGGTCAAATGGATCTTAGATGCTAGGTTCCACAAGGGGAAACTACAGTACATAGTGCAGTGGAGGGGTTATCCAAAAGCAGAAGTGAGATAGGTCAAACCTCACAACATCAGAGCAGAGCGCCTGATAAATAGATTTCATGCAAACTACCCTCAGAAACCAGGGCCCCCTTAAATAGGGAATAGAGGGAGAGGAATGGCCTTAGTATGTGTGTCAGAACCCATATCTATCCATTCTTTTGTCTCTTTTCCCTGACCCAAATTCCATTCTCTTCTCTCCTTGGGTTCTGCCATACTCCTGGAGTGGAGGGGGGAATGATCGCGGGTTTATTGCCTTAGCTTCCTCTATCACTACATTGTAACACTTTGCTTTCCTGCAATATTTCTCTCTGTACTTTCTTCTCCCTAAACTGTCAACTATAGAAGGGGGGAGGAAGAAAGGAATGCAGCCTCTGGCAACTGGCTTATCTCTCCGCTCTCAAGAGAAGGTGCGAAGGACCGCTTAAACATCGCTGCTAAAACCAGAGCCGGCCTGATGTTATCTCTCCTTTCCCACGATGGACTTAACACCTGGGGATTGGCTGATTTGAACCGTCTGGATGAACTGTGGGGTGGGGTTTGCTTGGGGACACTTTAACCTATTGATCTGCGTGGGAAAACCTCAGATCTTGTCTAATGTCAAGGCCCACATTAGACAGGATCTGCAGTAATAGTCAACCTGGAAGGAAGAACCTTACCGGGAGACTTCGCAAAGTCTACCATGTCAGACAACAGTGCAGGGAAGGAAGAAGCCACCACGAAGGGGGAGTCCTCCCTCCGGCCGGAGTCCTGCCAGCTGTCAGACTCTGAGACGTCCTACACCTTGGAGGAAGAGGCAGTGGAGATGTGCAGCTGCAAGCCTTGGTGGTCGATGAGCGTCGGGAAGAAGGACAATTGGGAAAAGAAATTGAGAAAGGTGACCCTAAGACGAGGCAGCCAACAACCGGGGTGGAAGCAGGAGATGGAGAGGTCCCTTCACCTCAGCGAGGAGGAAGGAGATCGTAGGGAGCAGTCAAACTGGATCCTGGAGAAAGCCATTGACCTGATGAAATCAACCCTTGTCTCCTTCAAGGATGAAAAACCCGAGCCCCGCAGCCGCACCATTACCTTAGGCTGCAGCACAAGAGACACCGAGGGGGAGTCCGAAGCCAAGATTCTGGGAACCTCAGGTGGCACCGCTGAACCTGCAGCCCTTGCTGCAGCAGCCCCTACTCCCCTCCGTGCTGCAGCCGCCGATCGGGATGGATGGCACCACAGACAATGACGGAGACACCGATCCATCCAGAAATTCCCTCCATTGGATGTGAAGTTTTGAGGGGAGCCACGATGTCTGGGTTTCTTCCTGACCCAGGTCCTCAGCTACATGGAAGAATATGGCCGAGACATCCCCAACGACAAGGCTTGGATCCGCATTGTACAGGCAGCCCTGGACGGCGTGGCAGCTGACTGAGTGGTAGATCTGCATGATTCCAATGGTCCCGAGCTTCAGAACTTCAACCAGTTCATGTTCTCCCTTAGATGATGGTTCGAGGACCCATTGGCGGACAGGAAGGCCTGTGAAAAAATTAAAACAGTGAAGCAAGGCAAACGCCCGGTGGCCGAATATACCTAGGAGTTCCGAGTTATCGCTAGCAAATTAAATTGGCCAGAAGACATCCTGCTTAGCCATTTCAAAGATGGCTTGAATTACGACCTTTACGATGCCTGCCTTCCCCGGGGAGACCCACACCGACTGCATGAGTGGTACGTCCTGGCAGAGGAAGCCGAGATCGACCTACTCAAGAGACACTGCAGAGGGAAGCCGTGGAGCCGATCACCAACCGAGCCATCACGAGAACCAGTGAAGCCTCAACCCACTGCCAAGAGACCCACCGGCTGTTTCAAATGCGGGAAGGAGGGACATCGCGCCGCAGAATGCTGCTCAAAAATCCCCAGGAGAAACCCGACCAAGCACCAGCTGGAAAATTGGGCAAGTCACCTGCCAAACCTCGAGAGCTGGCTATGAAAGGCACCAAAGCCATAGAGTACCCCCCCTCTGCTCAGTGGGGGAAAGGAACCCCGGCCTACACTGCAGGAGCATCTCATTCGTTGGACAACAACTTCGAAGACGAGCCCCTGGTAAGTGGACCCATCGTGCCCCTCACCCAGACAGTGACTATACTAGCCCCCTCCATGCCCGAAGCTGTCAAGGTTAGAGCCCTAATAGACTCCCGCTGCCTTATTAGTCCAACGCTGGTGGGTAACCTGGGCATTCCGGTGAGGAGGCTGAAGAAACCGATCTCATTCATTCAATTAGATGGGTCCATAGCAGGGGGGATGCCGGCCACCCTAGCCACATTACCAATCCAACTTTCTCTGGGGGACCATGAGGAGACCATAATGTTTGTGGTGACCCCAGACATGGAGTGCCCAATAATATTAGGGATGGCGTGATTAGCAAAGTGGAACCCCCGTGTGGACTGGCAAACAGCAGAGCTCAGATTCCCAAAGGGAGTGCAAATGAGCCCGCCATCCCAGGGAGCACCCGAAAGCCCCACTGGGGAACAAGCCACGGTGGGGGAAGAGAAACCATCACCCAAAATACCAGAAGAGTACAGGGACCTCGCTGAAGTTTTCAACGAGGAAAGGTCGGATGAACTACCACCTCACCGACCCATGGACTGTGCTATAGAGATTAAGCCAGGGCGAAGCTTCCAAAACCTAGACTATATTCCATGAGCCCCGAGGAACTACAAGAAATGTAAAAGTTCATAGATAAGAACTTGGAAAGGGGTTTCATTGAACCAGCTGCCCAAAAAAAGGTGGCAGCCCCAGTCCTTTTCAGGGAAAAGAAGGATGGCACCCTGCGCATATGCGTAGACTACTGCGCTTTAAATGCAATAAGCAAAAGCAACCTGTATCCTCTCCCTCTCATGAAGGACATGTTATCCCACCTGTCGAAGGGGGAAATCTTTACAAAACTGGACTTAAGGGAAGCCTATTACCGTGTTAGGATCAAAGAGGGGGATGAGTGGAAAACAGCGTTCAATTGCCCTATGGGATGTTACCAATTCAAAGGTCCTGCCATTTGGGCTGAAGGGAGCTCCCGTGGTCTTTATGCAATTAATTAACGATGTACTGAGGGAGCACCTGTACAAGGGGTTCTTGTTTACCTGGATGACATCCTGATTTTCACAGACAAAGGAGGAACATATAAAATTAGTTAGAGCTGTTCTGAAAAAATTGAAAGCCGCTAACCTTTATGCAAAACTATCAAAGTGTGAATTCCACAAGGAAAGGATAGATTATCTGGGCTACCGCATATCAACTGGGGGCATAGAAATGGACCCCAGAAAGGTTCAGACAGTGCTAGAATGGGCGCCACCCTGTATGAGAAAGCAATTGCAAAGCTTCTTGGGGTTTGCCAACTTCTACCGTCAATTTATTCCTTCTTTCGCCCAGATAAAACCGAGCCAGCCATTAACGTGGACAATGGAATGCCAAGCCACATTTGAGAGATTAAAGAGACTTTTTTTGGCTGAGACGGTCTTAAAACATCCCGACCCGGACAAGCCGTTCGTGATTCAAGCAGATGCCAGCGATGTGGCAGTAGAGGCTGTATTACTACAGGAATATGATAAGGGAATATTGCAACCCTGTGCATACACATCCAGAAAACTCTCCAACACGGAGCAGCGCTGGGCGGTGTGGGAAAAAGAGGCGCACACTGTGCAATGGGCACCTCACCTGGAAGGAAATAAAATACCATTCCAGGTCTGGACAGACCATAAGAACCTGGAAGCCCTCAAAACACCCAGAAAACTCACACCCAAACAAGCCCGGAGGTCGCAACACTTCCACCGGTTCACATTCACTATTAAACACTTGCCAGGGGGGAAGAATTTCCTGGCAGATGTGCTGTCCTGCATGCCCCAATACAATAGCACCCGACCAACTATCTCAAAACCACTCATGCCAGAGATGCAATTGGCAGCACAAGTAACCACCAGGGCCCAAGCAAAACTAAAACAACCGTTAGCTAGCCAAGCAGGGATTGAATTCAGGAAAGCTTTAGAAACCGATGATTGGTTCCAAAATCACAAAAACCTTTGCACCATCACTGATGGCCTGCCTTGGGTAGGGGAGAAACTATACATCCCAAAAACCCAAAGGGTTACATTCATGTAGCTCTGCCATGATACAAAGCCAGCAGGTCACTTTGGATTCGTAAAAACACTGCACTTAATAAAAAGGCAATTCTGGTGGCCATCCATGAAAAAAGACATTGAAAGCTATGTGGCCAGCTGTCCGACCTGCGCAGCAGCCAAGAGACTGCAAGGAAAATCACCCGGGTTACTGCAACCAGTAGCAAACCCCTCAGCCCCGTGGAGAGAAATCTCCATGGATTTCATAGTGGAGCTACCTGAAAGCAACGGAAACACATGCATCTGGGTAGTCACAGACCTGTTCTCAAAACAAGTACATTTCATTCCTTGTCCAAAAATCCCCACCACTAAATCCCCAGTAACAGTAGAACTAGAATTACCAAAAACCGTTAGACAGATCCACCCTATTTTTCACTGCAGTTTACTAAAACGAGAGCAGCAGTCTCCTTTAAGACCAACTATTCCCCCGCCACCTCCTCCCATTATGGTTGAAGGGGAACAGCATTTTGAAATTAAAGAAATCCTTGATTACAGAAAATACCATGGCGCAATGCAATATTTAGTAGCATGGAAACACCTCCCTTCCTCCCAAAATGAGTGGGTTCACAAATGCCACATCAGAGCCCCCAAATTGCTTAAGAAATTTCACTCAGACTACCCGAACAAACCAGACTAACCTCTCAACATTTGTTTTGTCTCTCAACAGGTGGATCTCTCATATTTTTAAGGGGGGCAGGATGTCAGAACCCATATCTATCCATTCTTTTGTCACTTTTCCCTGACCCAAATTCCATTCTCTTCTCTCCTTGGGTTCTGCCATCCTCCTGGAGGGGAGGGGGGAGTGATCACGGGTTTATTGCCTTAGCTTCCTCTATCACTACATTGTAACACTTTGCTTTCCTGCAATATTTCTCTCTGTACTTTCTTCTCCCTAAACTGTCAACTAGCAAAGGGGGGGAGGAAGAAAGGAATGCAGCCTCCGGCAACTGGCTTATCTCTCCGCTCTAAAGAGAAGGTGCGAAGGACCGCTTAAACATCGCTGCTAAAACCAGAGCCAGCCTGATGTTATCTCCCCTTTCCCACGATGGACTTAACACCTGGGTATTGGCTGATTTGAACCGTCCGGATGAACTATGGGGTGGGGTTTGCTTGGGGACACTTTAACCTATTGATCTGCATGGGAAAACCTCAGATCCTGTCTAGTATGCCTACTATCAGCTTCTCCTAATAAAAGTTCCTTTTGGAAGAACCTGCTTCCATGAGTTCTGCTTTCTTGGGATGAGGTTTTGAAGTGGGCCCTGACATTGTGTTTACTATCTTTCAGGTTCCTTCCAGGTTTTAGGAGGGTCCACCTGTCAAGTTCGAAGCACATTTTGCTGTTGCAACAATTATTGCTTCTCAACTTGCCAACAAACTTGGGGGGAGGAAAGGGGAATGAAATGGAATGCTGACTCCAGAGATCAAGAAGTCAGTCCGTGAGAACCAAGGACAGTTCACCAGGTGTCTGGCCAAACTCAGAAACACTTTCTCATGACAATATTTTAACACCTAATTGACATGACTGGACTAAAAGGGAGGAGGGGGAATTTTTCACTTTTACTATATGGCTTGGGAGAGGGTTTGCTAGAGCTGGTTTTGCTTACAATCTTGCCAAATTGATGTATTCAATAAAGTTTTGCATTAAGAGATTGGATCATTTTGGAGGTGCTTGCTTGGTTGGGTTCATCAGTCAGAACCTTGACATCTTCTAGTAAATCCATATTAGCACAAGCTAATTTTGTATGATTTCACAGATATTTCTTTGAGGAGAGTTAAAACAGGTGAGCCTGCCCTGGACCTAAACACTAGGATGTGGAAATCCAATGCTTTAATTTACAACAGTTCCTGAAAAAGATTTATTTTGTAGTATTTTTGAAGCCATTGCTGAAGGGAGACTCTCAGCAAGAAGTATGAGTTTTGTGGAAAGTGTTACTAATGTATGAAATAGTGAAGTAATTTATTAATTAACAGAGACTGTTTATAGTAAATCAATTAGCAGTGAATGGAAAAGTGACATATTTGCTTAACCAATGTGAAAGAAATAGTTTGGCACCTGACCATCTTTCTTTAGAAACTAAGGGTATTAGAGAATGCTGCATCTATTAGAAAGCACTTGTTTGTTGTAAGGTCTTGCCTCAGCTAGGACTCCCAAGAAAGCAGAACTCTTGAAACAAGCATTGTTTCAAACAGGAACTGTTATTGAGAGTCAGTGAAAGCAGAAAGGCAAAGCAAGATCTGAGGAATTCCTGCGTAAACCGTTACATTAAAGTTTCCCTTCACAAACCCCTCCCCAGTGTCTAACTGTCCAGCGTGTCTCCAGCGAATCCATGGGTGTAAAGTTGTTATGGGAACCGGAATGGTAAGGGATGGTTCCCAGGTATTGTCACTTCCTTTTACAATGGCTCAGAGATAAGGCAGATGGCCCCTGGTACATTCCTCCCCCTCTTTACACCCAAAGTGATACATCAAAGGTAGAGAGAACAAAATAAAGGAAATACATCCATGAGCCCCCCTCCAAATAGAATGAAACCTCAGAATGGCAGCGCCGCGAAAATATGATATTGAAGGGGTCCTGACATTTGTCATTTGAGGCATGTGGATGATATAAGAAGAATAAGAATAGAATAGAGCTGGAAGGGATCTTGGAGGTCTTCTAATCCAGCCCCCTGCTTGAGCAGGAGAACCTATACCATTTCAGACAAGTGATTGCCTAGTCTCTTCTTAAAAATCTCCAGTGATGTGCCCACAATTTCTGGAGGCAAGCTGTTCCACTGGTTAATTGTCCTCACTGTTAGAAAGTTTCTCCTTAATTCCAGGTTGCTTCTCTCTTTGGTCAGTTTCCAACCATTGTTTCTTGTCTAGCCCTCTGGTGCTTTGGAGAATAGTTTGACACCCTCTTCTTTGTGGCAGCCCCTCAAATACTGGAATATTGCTATCATGTCACCCCTGTTTCTTCTGTTCTAGCCAAACCCAAGTCATGCAGCCGTTCTTCATATGTTTTAGTCTCCAGGCGTTTGATCATTTTAGTTGCTCTTCTCTGAACTTTTTCCAATGTCTCAACATCTTTTTTGTAGTATGGTGACCAAAACTGGTTGCAGTATTCCAGGTGTGGTCTTACTAGCATTTTATAAAGCATTACTAATACTTCACATGATCTTGATTCTCTGCCACTGTTTATATAACCCAGGATTGTATTAGCTTTTTGGGCTGCTGCTGCACACTGCTGGCTCATAGTCGAGTGATTGTCCATTAGGACTCCAAGTTCCCTCTCACAGTTACTGTTTTTGAGCCAGGTCTCTCCTAATCTGTACTTGTACCTTTGATTTTTCCTGCCTTTGCTTTTCTCCACATTAAAATTCATTTTGTTGGATAGGGCCCATTGTTCAAGTTTGTCAAGATCTGTTTGGATCCTGAGCTTGTCTTCTGGGGTGTTGGCTATTCCTGCCAGTTTAGTATCATCTGCAAATTTGATGAGTTCCCCTTCTATTCCCTCATATAAGTCATTTATGAAGATATTGAAGAGTACTGGGCCTAAGACAGAGCCTTGTGGTACCCCACTGCTTACTTATCTCCATGTGGATGTAGTACCATTGAGGACTACTCATTGAGTATGGTTTGTCAGCCAGCTACAAAACCATCTGGTGGTGATTTGTCTATTCCACCTTTTTCTAGCTTACCAAGCAGTAGATTTTGGTCTACTTTGTTGAATGCCTTACTGAAATCTAAGTATACTATGTCCACAGCATTTCGCTGGTCTACTAATTTAGTCACTTTATCAAAGAATGAAGTAAGATTGGTTTAGCATGATCTGTTTTTGACAAACCCGTGCTGGCTACCAGTTATAACGTTGCTTATAGTTGCTCACAAATCTGTTTTTTTTATTATCTTTTCCAGGATCTTCCTAGGTATTGATGTTAGACTGATTGGTCTGTAGTTTCCTGGGTCTGTTTTTTTTTCCTTTCTTGAACATGGGAACTACATTAGCCCTTTTCCAATCATTAGGTACTTCCCCAAGGATCCAGGATTTTTGAAAGATATGGTGCAATGTGTCAACGCTGCTAATATTGGATATTATTGCTTTGACAAAATATGCAGAACTGTGGTATTTTTAGAGTTAACTTAGATGATGCTGGGAGGAGAGGAGAAAGATAAAGAATGTGCGGGCTACAGAACGGGAAGTGAACCTTTGCCCTTCGGGCTGATTGGAGAGCGTGATTTATTTATTTTTTATTTTTATTTTTATAAATAATTTTTATTGAATACAAAAGAAAAAAGAAAAAAAAGATTAAAAAACATTGAACATAGTGTATCATTTTTGACATACATCTTTGTCTAGACATTCCGTATTATACATATACTTTATACATTTCAGATATTCTTCCTCTATTTACATCCCTTCTAATGACCTTCCTTCTTTTTTTTCCTTCCATTTGTAAAATTTATTCCAGCTTAAATAGTATTCTGTTTCCTCCTGATTTTTTAATTCTTTAGTCATCTTATCCAATTCTGCGCAATACAAAATTTTCCTTATTAACGGATCTCCACTAGGCACTTCGGTTGCTTTCCAATTTTGGGCAAACAAAATTCTTGCCGCCGTTATCACATGAATAATTAGGTATATATCATCTTTGTTTATATTTTTTTCTAATATGCTAAGTAGTAGCATCTCTGGTTTATATTGAGTTTTTTGACCGGTCATTTCTGTTATCCAATTCCAAACCCTCTGCCAATAAACCTGTACCTCTTTGCAAGCCCACCAAACATGAAAAAAGTACCCTTTTCCCTTTTACACTTCCAACAAAGTGGTGAGTAGCCACTATACATTTTTGCGAGCCTAGCCGGTGGCAGGTGCCATCTAAAGAGCATCTTATAGAGATTTTCCTTATAAGTTGTTGCCAATGTAATTTTGCAATTACGTTCCCAGATTTGCTGCCATTGGTCCAGTTTATAGCGTGCCCCAAATCTATTGCCCAGGTAACCATCGTTTCTTTAACTTGTTCTTCAAATAATTTATATTCTAACATATATTTATATATATTTTTTATTTGTTTTTTCTCCGAGCCTAATAATATTTTATCAAGCCCCGTATCTTGTCTATTAATTCCCCATTCTTTCTTGTCTTTCACGTATCTTGCTTGTATCTGAAGGTAAGACCACCATTCCAAAGCAATCCCCTGTTGTCTCAACTCTTGCCTTTGCTTTAGATATCCTTCCTCTGACAGGATATCTTTGTATATGATAACCCTATCTTGCCTATAGAGGTTGGGGTATATAACTGCTTCTAATGGTGAGAACCAGCCTGGGAGTTTTGTGTAGTATTGGCATTTAACTATATTCCAGCTTTTTATTAGTTCTTGCCGGACTTTATGCCTCAGAAAGTATTGATGGTTCCTGCTTTTATCTGTCCATAGGTGGGCATGCCAGCCCTGCTGGAGATCATGCCCTCTAATAGTAAACATCTTTTATTTTCCAATATTATCCAATCCCTGATCCACGTCAGGGCCGCAGCTTGATAGTACAACTCCCAATCTGGGAAGCCTAATCCCCCTCTCTCTTTAGCATCCTGTAGAGACTTTTGCTTTATCCTCGCCTTCCTTCCTTGCCACACAAAATCTAAAGTTAACTTATTCAACTCTTTAAAGAATTTTTTATCTAATTGGATTGGAATATTTTGGAATAGAAAGATAATTTTGGGTAAAATATTCATTTTCACCGCTGAGATTCTTCCTAGAAATGAAAGATGTAGGTTTCTCCAGCGGTCTAGGTCAACTTTTATACGTTTAACTAATTTTCCGTAGTTATCCTCTCTAATTGATGAACAACGTGCTGACATAACAATACCCAAATATTTTATTTTAGTAACTACTTGTATTCCTAATTTTTCCCCAAGATTTTCTTTTTGCGTGTTAGTCATATTTTTTGCTATGATCTTTGTTTTATTTCTATTTATTTTCAAGCCTGCCACCTCTCCATATTCCTCCAATAATTCAAAAAGCTTCTGACCTGATTGCACGGGATCTTCCAATATAAATACTAAATCATCGGCATATGCTTGGAGTTTATATTTTTCCTTCTTAATCTCAAGCCCTTTAATTTGCTCTTCTTGCCTTACAGTCCGAGCTAAAATCTCCAATGTATATATAAACAATAACGGTGAGAGAGGACATCCTTGTCTTGTACCTTTCTGAATATTGAATTTGTTGGTGGCCTCACCGTTTATTATAATCTGGGCATTCTGTTTGGAATATATTGCAGCTATAACATTTAAAAAAATTTCTCCAACATCCATTAATTTCAATTGTTGGATCAAAAATAGCCAATTAACATTATCAAATGCCTTCTGTGCGTCCAAGAATAAGAGTGCCATTTGGCAATCGCTATGTAATTCGTAGTATTCCAATATGTCTAAAATTGTCCTTATATTCCGCTTAGTCTGCCTATTCGGGAGGAAACCATTTTGGTCACAATGTATGAAGTCAATTAAATAATTTTTAAATCTCTCTGCCATTATTGATGCAAAGATCTTATAATTGACATTTAGTAGGAGATAGGCCTATAATTTTGTATCTGTGCTCTTTCTGCATCTTCTTTTGGTATTAATACTATATTTGCCTCTAACCAGGATTTAGGTATTTTCGCTTCAGTTAAAACGTCGTTGAAAACTTCTAATAGGTGTTGATTAACACGTTTTGGTGTTCTTTATATAATTCCACGGGTATTCCATCTGGGCCGGCCGCTTTATTAATTTTTTGTTTACTTATAGCCGTAGTTATTTCAATCATACTTATTTCCTCATTTAACATGATTTTTATTTCCTCTGGTATCTTCGGTGTATCTGTCTTTTCCAAATAGTCTATTATCTTTTCTACACTTTGTCCCTCACCCCTCTTATATAAGTTTTCATAATATCTTTGAGCAATTCCCCTTTTAATTATCTCATAATGTTGAATCTCTCCTTCCTCATCTTGCAAATTAACAATCTGTTGCTTCTCTTTCTGCCTTCTCAGTTTATACGCCAACCATCTTCCAGGTTTATTCGCGTATTCAAAATTATTTTGCTTGGCAGCCTTAAGTTGTTGTGCTAACTTTTCTGAGTCTTCTATACAAAGTTTGTGTTTAATTAATTCCATTTTACTTTTCAAACTTTTATTATATAGGTCACCCTGATATTGTGTTTCAGCCTGTTTATATTCTTCTTCCAGTCTTATCCTATGTTGTTTTTTTTCCTTATTTCTCTTGGCCATATATGAGATTGCAACTCCCCTCATGTATGCTTTAGCTGTATCCCAAGTATTCTGCAAAGATGTATCCCCGTTTTTATTCGTTTGAAAGAAACAGTGCATTTCTTTCTCCATCTTTTCCTTAAACTCTTTTTCTCTAAGAATCACTCTTTGAAGAGTCCATCTTGGCCGGCTCCTTTGCCCTTTCCAGCAAAAACTTATAGGATTATGGTCCGCCCAAAGACTAGGTTCTATATTAATTCCTTGAATTTCCGAATCTAATTTTTTTGAAAGCCATAACATATCAATCCTGGTCCACGAGCTATGTCTATTAGAGTAATATGTATATTCCCTTTTGTCTATATTTCTTTCCCTCCAAGCATCTTGCAAGTTAAGGTCTGTGCACATCTCAAAAAAAGTTCTGGGAAGTATTTTTTTGTTTCCTTTCCTTGCCTCATTACTTTTATGGTCTTTTGTTCTATCTACTATCGCATTGAAATCTCCAATCATACAAAACCCATCTCCCTCTAAGTCGCTAAGCTTGCTGTGTAGATCCTTAAAAAAAGATACTTGGGCTCCGTTTGGTGCGTAAACTACGACAATTATTATATATTTTTTGTTCAGATTAGCCTCCACTATCAAGATCCTTCCCTCTTTGTCCTTATAGATTTGTTTGGAAGCTATCTCCTGTCTAACATACAATGCAATTCCTCTTTTTTTTTTTCTCATCTAGTGAGGTGTATAGTCTTCCTAATTTAGGTTGCTCTAATAGATACTTTTGATCATTTTTTATATGAACCTCTTGTAATGTAATGACATCCGCATTTAATTTAATAAGTTTACTAAAAACTTTCCGCCGTTTTACTGGTGAATTCAAACCCCTAATATTCGTTGACCATATCCTATACTCCTCTCCCATTATCTTGTTTCTGTTGTGCCTTAGTGCTTCGAGTAATCCTTATTTCCTTCAACTCCTCAAGGCTTCTCCCCTGTTGTCCTAATCTATTTTGTCCTCCTCCACCTTTTACTTTCTCTATACCCTGCTCTGTCCCTCTTTTATCCATCATTCGTTCACCTTCTCCTTTTTCAACCATCGCATTTCCTTCTCCATGATCTCCCAGCTCTTCCTCTGAGATACAGTATTGTCTATGAAAGTCTTCAGCTTTCTCCAACGTATCCAACCTGAATCTCTTCTCCTGCCAAGTCACGATAATCCCCTCTGGTGTTAGCCATCTGAAGTTCACATTACTTTGGTGCAACCTAGACGTCAAAAATTGATAGTTTTTCCGTAGGTTTCTCATTTTTAGGTATTTGTTTTAGCACTATAATTTGTTTCCCTCTGTACTCCAGCTGTTCATCACGTGTCTTATATAATATTCCATCTCTAATTGTATTTTTTATAAATTTCACGTGAACCTCTCTAGGCAAATTATATCTTCTCCCATAATTTGTCTGCACCCTATATGTCTCGTCCATTGCAGCAATCATCTTCTCTTTGTCTATCCCAAGAGCTCCAATCAGTAAGTCTGCCATCTTATCTTGAAGGTCTTCCCCTCTCTCCTCAGTGACGTTTTGGAATCTAAGATAATAAGCTGCCTTTTCCGCTTCCAATAGCGTCACCGCTGTCACTAATTCTTTGTTAGCCAAAGTTAAATTTTTATTTATCTCTTCAACCTTCTTCTCCTCATTATCCATTCTTCGTTCTACTTCCAATAGTTTCTGTTCATTTTTTGCAATTTGCTGTTGGAAGGCCTCAAATCTTCCATCCATTGCCTGAATCTTCTCTTTCATTTCTCCTGTATCATTCCTTACCCCTTCTAACTCCTTCTTGATTTCCTCATGATTCTTAAACATAGCTTCCTGCATTGCCTGCATCATTACCTGAAGGTCTTTAAATGAGTTAGAACACTCCTTTTGAAGCATATCATCTATCTAATATCATGGGGCTAGAACTTTGTATTGTATTTTTTTTCCCCGCCAATCTTAGTCAGATTTGGATTACTTGCCATTTTTTGTAAACTTTTCCACAACTTACTGTTCCTCCAAAATAACCACTTTTCACTTCCCTCTTTTTTTCCTTCCACTTTTTGTCACTATCGTGGTCTGTAAATATAACTCCGTCAATATATTTCACGTTCTAGTACCACAGTACCAAATGTTAGTTTTAAGCTTCCTCAATTTTTGTTCTAACTTGTGAGGTTATAATTTAATAGTCCAATATTCTCTTCAGTCTCTCTTAAATTTCCCTTCTCTTGGCAATCTCCTTTCAGAAACTGCCAATCATTGTCCCAATCCAGTTCCTTCTGTCAATCAATCACTGTTCCTTCCCAGAGAAGCCACCTTTCATCAGCCGATCCGCTCCAAGGTCAAAATCAAAACCAAAAAGTCAAAACTCTCAAACAGATCTTCGGCAACAATTAAGATTAAAAAAAAAAAAGTCACTCTCCCTTTAAGAAAAACTTGTCTCAAAACCTTGCTTCCTGGCTTCCTCCTAATCGGGCGGGAAGTGAACCTTTGCCCTTCGGGCTGATTGGAGAACGTGATTTATGACTGCAAAATAGGGGAGGGGAATAGGCTGGAATGTTACGTGCAAGGAAGGAGAATTGAGATCTTGGCATCCATCCATACCGTGCTGACACTCTGTTACACAAAATAAAGACTTTTTAGGATAAACAATGCCTGGAAGTTCTTTGAAGTGTTTCACTAGTCGGAACCATGACACAATGGTTCTGAGCTAACATCTGCCAGCTCCTTCAGAATTCTGTGATATAATCTGTCGGGTCCTGGCGATTTATATTCATCAAGGTCGGATAGGTGTTCTCTTACCATTTTCTTGCTTAATTTCATTTTAATTTTTGTTTCTAGTTTGTCTTTTGCAGTAGTTTTTTTTTTTTTTTGTATGTTGGGATTGGTTCATAGCTTGTCAACTTAGTTCATGGAATGAAATAAGAAGAATGTAAAATGCCCGTCTCTTTTCACAAGATAGTTTTTGGTGTGTCCTGGGCCTTGCTGAGTCAATCAGCAAGGACAACTGCAGAGACCCAGGCAGACCACGAGTTTGCCCGGGACCAGTTGTAGAGACCCGGGCAGACCACATGTCTGCCCGGCACCCAGACAGGCTGTCTCCAGCCTCGTGCGCATGCGCGAGGCGGGAGAATAGCCTGCATTCATTGGTTGAGCCTCCCCTTGCAGGGGAAGTATAAAAGGGCATGTTGCCATTTTCTTGCTTGCTTCTGTTCAGTAAATGTCTTCAATAAAGAACATCTTTTGTACCAACTGCCTCATCTTCATGTCTGCATTGCGAACAGAACATTGGCGACGAAGGTGGGATTCGCCGTTTGGAATCCCGAAGAAACAGAAGTAGGCCTACTCACCTAGGCTGGGAAGAGAAGAGAAGCACGGCGTCCAGGAGGAGCAGCCGCCGGCCAGCATACATACGCTGGAGGCGGGCTTGGCTTCGTCGGACCCCTTCTCAATTCCTTACGGCGAGAGACGTGGGCGAGGCCATCGAGGAAGAAGATGTCCAAGCTGGGCCGTCACGGTGAATTTGACATCACGCATCCGGAACGCTGGAGCTCGTATGCAGCTCACGTTGAAAACTATTTCAGAGTGAATAAAGTCCAGGAAGACGGCCTGAAAGCGGCTACCTTGCTGATTTGAAGAAGATGCTGCGAGAATGAGCCCAAGCTCTCGATTATAGCTTGGAGACATCAGTTCGAGCAAAGGGACCAGCGGCCCGGCAAATCAGCTGCGGATTTCGTTGCAGCCTTGAGGCAAGCCGCACGCCCATGTGTGTGTCAAGATTTGGAGGAAAGGCTCCGAGATAGACTTGTGTGCGGGTTGCGAAGCTGCGAAGTGCAGCAGAAGCTGTTTGCAAAGACGGACGTCACCTTTCAAGACGCCTTACGAGAAATCGCAGCAGAGGAAGCAGCCAGAAGTGCGGTGAAGGCCTTGCAGTCTACGAAGAGTCAGCCAGCGGCCATCCCGATCCACCAGGAGGCCGCGCGTGAGGCCTCTGGAGAAGACTCCGAGGAGGAAGAGGTGAACAAGATCCAGCCATCAGTGGAGAGATGACTGCTGGATCATAGAGGGCCACCGCCTGCATCCCTTCGCTGTTTCGGCTGTGGGGATCACCACAGGAGGGCCGACTGCCGATTTCGATCTGCTGTCTGTCGAGCGTGCGGAAGGCAAGGCCATATAGCATCGGTCTGCATTGGTCGTCCAAAGAACAGGTCCCCTGAATTGCCTCTGAAAGGTACCAAGGTCCCCAGCCAAAACAGGGTGGGTTTTTGCGCGTCCCGGAGGGGGTGTTCAAGACAGGAACGCATAGGCCCCTTAAGAAAAAGCTGCGCATAGATGTGAAGCTGCAGGGAGTTCCCCTGGCTATGGAGCTGGACACAGGGTCCACTCTTTCTATTATTTCAGTGGACACTTTCAATAAGATTTGCTCCCAGAGTGGCTCAGGAGTTAGGCTCAGGCCCTCCAATCTTGTCCTCACTGATTTCCAGAACACGCGAGTAAGCGTAAAGGGAGAAGCCACGCTCAGAGTGCAGCGAAAAGGCTTCAATGGATTATTGGATGTAGTGGTTGTTGGGGGTGATAGAACGAGTCTTATAGGACTCGATTGGTTCGAGGCACTTGGGATCCAAGTGACTGGTCTGAACCAGCTGCAAACAGCTAGCCTTACAGGAGTATGTAAGGAGTTTGCTGATGTGTTCAGCTCAGAACTTGGCTCGTACAATTGGCCTCCCATTGCATTAAAATTGGATCCAGGCATTACACCCATAAGGATCAAGCCAAGGAGGGTGCCTTTTGCCCTAAAGAGCAAAATTGATGCTGAGTTGGACAAGTTGCTCCAACAAGGCATTCTGGAACCTGTGGACTCTAGTCCACGGGAAACACCCATAGTAACTCCACTGAAATCCAATGGGGAAGTCCGAATCTGTGAGGACTATAAATGCATTTTGAATAAGGCTTTACAGCAGCATGCATATCCTGTGCTCGTGGTGAGCCACATTCTGGCCTCACTGAAAGGAGGGAAGTACTTTGCCAAGCTTGATTTGGCTCAAGCCTATCAACAGTTACCTGTTGACGAGGCGACTGCTGAAGCCCAAACCATAGTCATGCACAGAGGTGCGTTCAAAGTAAAGAGGCTGCAGTTTGGGGTCAATGTAGCCCCTGGCATTTTTCAAGGGGTGATGGAGCGAACGCTCAGAGGGATTCCCAGGGTCTGCCCCTATTTTGGTGACATCCTCATTGCAGGAGAATCATCAGGAAACTTGGCTGAAAGGCTGAGGGCTGTCTTGCTGCGTTTCCGCCAAGCTGGGCTGAAACTACAGCAGGACAAATGTAAAATAGGTGTGACATCCACCGAGTTTTTGGGGTTCTGCATTGATGCAGATGGCATCCACCCCGCAGAGTCCAAACTCCAGGCCATCCAACTGGCCCCTAGTCCCCAGTCAAAGACTGAACTTCAGACCTTTCTGGGCCTCTTGAATTTTTACCATTCTTTTCTCCCCCACAAGGCTGCTGTGGCTGAGCTGCTACACAGGCTCTTAGACAAACAGGCTCCCTGGGCATGGACAAAAGTCCATGAGGAAGCCTTTACAAAAGTCAAGGCTTTGCTATCCTCCAATGCTGTACTGGCTCACTTCAATGAGCAGTTGCCTGTGTGCATCGCATGTGATGCTTCCCCTTATGGGGTAGGAGCAGTGCTAAGCCATCTCAAGGAAGATGGAACTCAGGTTCCTGTGGCCTACTATTCTAGGACCCACTCATCTGCAGAGCGAAATTACGCACAGATTGACAGGGAAGCCTTGGCAATAATCTCAGGCATCAAGAAATTTCATGATTTCTTGTATGGACGCCATTTCACAGTCTATACTGACCACAAGCCTTTGCTGGGGTTGTTTACAACCAACAAACAAACTCCTCAGATTATATCTCCTAGGATGCTGAGATGGTCTATCTTCTTAGCAGCGTATGATTACACACTGGTTCACAAACCAGGTACTGAGATGGGCCATGCTGATGGCCTAAGCAGGTTACCTCTTAAGCAAATAGAGGCAGACCCTGCCCCTGCTGTGCATATTCTGTCTATTCAGGACTAACCAGAATCTCCCCTCAATGCTAGGGATGTGGCTGCAGAAACTGCCACTGATCACACGCTTGCACGCGTGCTGACGTGTGTTGTCAGGATGGCCTGACACGTGTCCTGGTACTGATTTCCAGAGCTTCTGGCACAGGAAGCATGAATTGTCCACATTCAAGGGGTGCATCCTGTGGGGCAATCGAGTAGTCATCCCGACCTCATTGAGGACTAGAGTCTTGCTCTCTCTTCATGAGGGACATCCGGGAATAGTAAGGATGAAGGCACTTGCACGCAGCCATCTTTGGTGGCCTGGCCTCGATAAGGACATCGAGGCCCAGGTTCAGGGATGTCAAGTGTGCCAGCAATCACGGCCAGAAATGCCCCAGGCCCCTGTACATAGGTGGGAGGAGACACTCACTCCATGGTCACGTGTCCATATAGATTATGCTGGGCCCTTTCAGGGGCAATTCTTCCTCCTCCTTGTGGATAGCCATTCCAAGTGGCTAGAAGTTGTTCCTGTGTCCTCCACTACTACTGCCAGGACCATCCAGGTGCTCAGAGGAATCTTCGCGTCCCATGGCCTTCCTGATGTTTTAGTATCAGACAATGGTCCACAATTTACCTCTTCTGAGTTTCAGGCGTTTCTCCAAGCCAACATGATCCGGCATGCCACATCTGCTCCTTTTCATCCTGCCACCAATGGTCAAGCTGAACGCATGGTGTGCACCATGAAAGACGCATTAAAGAGAATCACTCAAGGACCCTGGCATCACAGGTTAGCTGATTTTCTTCTCACACACCGCACCACACCATGCACAGCTCCTGGAAAGAGCCCTGCTGAACTCCGCTGGGGTCGCAGACTTATCACAAAGCTGGACAGGCTTCACCCAGACCGGGTGGCTTCACAGGTGTCACAGCCGTGGGCACCTAGGAGACTTCAAGTGGGTGATCCCATTTGGACCCGGAACTATGGGCAGGGGCATCTCTGGGTACCTGCTGTAATCTCTAAAGTCTCTGGGCCTCGGTCATACGAAGTGGTCTTGGATGATGGGTGTGTCCTAAGGCGCCACATAGACCAGCTGCATTGGCAGCTGCCAGGCCAGCATTCCTCCCCTGACTCCACTCTCGGGGGGGAGGGGGACCCCAATTACGATTGTGGATCACAGTCTCTCCAAGCAGGGGGGTCTCCAAATGCTCCAGATGAGGGTCTTGCCATGGAGACGGATCCTGACTCTGGCATAGAAGCAGGGAGTTCTGCCATGGAGGTGGCTCCTGACTCTGGCAGAGGTCCCTGGCTTATGGCAAATGGCCGTAAATCGGCTACTCAGGGCACTCCTGCTGCTGGCCTTGGGCCTGAAGGACATTGCTCCCAAGGGGAGTTCCAAGGGTTTTTGGGGAACTCCACCCCACCAAGGAACTCAGGGAACTCGACCCCTCCAAGGAAATCTGGTTTGGGTTTAGCGGATCCAGTCAGTCAGCAGTTAGGGGGAACCCCTGAGTCTTCTGGGTGACAAAGTCCTGGTTTGTTGTGTGCAAACCGGGAGCAAGCACTCCAGGCACCCAATTCACTTCCTCCAAATGTCATCACACCCGTCCCTACTATGGATCCACGAAGATCTGGGCGGATTAAGGCCCCACCTAAATATTTGCAGGAGTATGTGAGATCCCGCGAGGCCGATGTTATCTAAGAGTGAAAGAACGTGGATTGACCTTGAATCCCACTGAGACCAGGTTACTCAGGGTACGGGGAACAGCCAGGCTGCCATTTGGACTAAATGTGACATGGTACTGGTTATTGGCAGGGACGGCATTGTCCAAGCCAAGGGGGGAGGGGTGTTGTGTCCTGGGCCTTGCTGAGTCAATCAGCAAGGCTCAGGAAACCTGCAGGACAACTGCAGAGACCTGGGCAGACCACATGTCTGCCCGGGACCCAGACAGGCTGTCTCCAGCCTCGTGCGCATGCGCGAGGCGGGAGAATAACCTGCATTCATTGGTTGAGCCTCCCCTTGCAGGGAAAGTATAAAAGGGCATGTTGCCATTTTCTCTCTTGCTTCTGTTCAGTAAATGTCTTCAATAAAGAACATCTTTTGTACCAACTGCCTCGTCTTCATGTCTGCGTTGCGAACAGAACAGTTTTGTTCTACTCAATAGTACCTAGGCCCTTTGAATTTTCATACTTTCTCTGATTGAAGAAACTGTCTTCTGAGTCATTAGTCCAAAAGAACTAACATTATCAACTTTTTTTTAGAGAATGACATGGCTGGCTGTGGAATTCTGGGAGTTGAAATCCACACATTTTAAAGGTACCAAGATTGAAAAACACTGATATATGATATAAACCATCTCCTTCAGATATCATTAACATAATCTCACTCAGATCTTATAAACAAGATGATGGGAAACCTTAGGACCTTGAACAGAGACATGATTGTTCTATCATTAGAAAATAATCAGAGCAAGAATATGGCTGGGTAACTGCCTGTTTACCTATGTAGCTGTCCATATTCAGTGGAACATAAAAATCTATAGTTTTTAAATTATAATGTGTGTGTCTGTGTATGTAATGTATTTAGTAAGAAAGAGTACATATGCAGCTTTCTGATACATATCAAAACATTAATTGGAATTTATAGTTTTAGATAGGCTTCAACTCATCACTGCATATTAACCAGAGCAGTGCTTTGACTCGCAGTTGTAAATTATTGTGATGGAAGCAAGTCTAAACTTTTCAGGAGCTCTTGTATCTTTTAGTCTCATATAGCCAGTTTAGTCTAGTGCAGGGGTTGGCAACCTTAAACACACAAAGAACCATTTGGACCCATTTCCCACAGAAAAAAAAACCATTGGGAGCCACAAAACCCTTTTGACATCTAAAATGAAGATAATATTGCATATATCGTTTTTTACTATATGCTATATATAAAAAAAAACTATAGTGTGTTGCATTTATGAAATCAATGAACTGCTATGGAGAAAACAAATTTTTATTTCTCCATGCAACAAAAACATTTTGAACTCCGAAAAAAAGATGCTAGGTTGAAGGTTACTTTCAGATAAAATACTCAAGTCTATTTGAGTCCTCCTCATATTTATGAATTAAAAAGCCGAACTTAAATTTCACTCTTGTTTTTGAAGTCCAAGAATAGATGTTCTAAAATCTTAATGAATTATTCTTTTATATAATCTCCATGTGTGAATGGCTTCCCGTGCCTATTTCCTGAGCGGCCACAAAACTAGCATATGTAGTTGAATTTGCAGACTTCATCCACTTTTTGCTCAAATCAACCTTCCGCATCAGTTCCAAAACGGCTTTTTTTTCTCTCATCTCCATCTGGATATTTTTCAGCAAAGGCTGTGCGTTTATTCTGGAAATGTCTTGCAACATTTGACTTTTTGTTGTTTGCCAATTTCTCACTACATATTAAGCATACTGGTAAACCAGTCTCATCAGTAGTGAAAGCAAATGAATCTGCCCACGTACCATTAAACGTTCTGTTTTCTTCTAAAAGTTTTCTTTTCTTGGATTTATCCATGGTTGGTGTCAGAATCCAATTATATTTTATTTCTAGTTACCTACCCTGAGAAAAAACCAATTCTTACTCTCTTCTGGATTCTGTCATACTACCAAGGGGGAGGGGGGTTAAGCATGGGTGTTTATGCCTGGCACTTCCTCTATTAACTACAAAGTAACAACATCTGTGGATTCCCTTCAAGAGTACTAACCATAACAATGTGGCCATCAGCCTTTCATCTCACTCCCTATGAAGCCTCCTTTTACCGGCAGCGAGGGAAAAGGGGGGGAAGATTGCAATGCCTGGGATCTGATGGACTTAACACCCAAACATCTGCCAGATTGAAGCACCCAGAAGAAATGTGGAGTGTGACTGCTTGGGAACACTTTAAAACATTGAATGGTGGGGGGGGACCCCTCAGATCCTGTCTAGCATGCCTTCAGTCAGTTTCTCTTAATAAAGACCCCTGTTGGAAAACCCATTCCAAGAGTTCTGTCTTCTTAAGATGTAAATTGAGATGGGTCCTTACAGTTGGCCTACCAGGGGTCTTAAAGCACAATAAATCTCGTGCCAGTGGGTGTCGCACATTGGCGGTTGTGACGCATATTTTGAGCGACAGGCAGCTGCAGCAGAAGGATGAAAGACTCTGATAAGACTTTGTTCCCAAGGTTGTGAAAATGTTGTTGGGTCTTCGCACCTTCCTTTCCACAGTGAGAGATAAGCCAGAGGCACATTCCTTTCTCACCCCAGGTTAGCATCAAGGGGAGAATAGTTCAAAGAGCAAGCAGATAGAGGAAGCAGAGAGGATACATTATAGCAGCTAAGTGAAAGGCCAATACACATACAACCCCCCCCCCAAAGCTTCCCCCTCCCCCTAGAAGTTTAGCAGAACCTAGAGAGAGGAAAAGAAAAGGAAAGGAAAAGGAAAAGCCCCCCTCTAAAGAAATGGGTTCTGACATGCCGCCCCCCTTAAAAGAAAGAGAGATTCACCTGTAAAAGACAAAAAAAAGGAGACAAAAAGAGGGATTAGTCTGGTTTGTCAGGGTACATAACATGGAATTTACTAACTAGCTTAGGGGCTCTGATAAGGCATTTGAGGACCCATTCGTTCTGGGATGGAGGCAAATGCTTCCAAGCAACTAGATATTGAGTGGATCCATGATGTTTCCTAGAGTCTAAAATGTCTTTAATCTCAAAATGCTGTTCCCCTTCTACCATGATTGGAGGAGGAGGAGGGGCTGCAGCTGGCCTTAAGGGCGAGTTCAGTTCATGCTTTAAAAGGCTGATGTGAAATACAGGGTGAACCTGTCTAAATGTCTTAGGGAGCTCTAGTTCAACTGTCACTGGATTGATTATCCTTTTAATGGGGAAAGGTCCCACAAATTTCTTAGAGGGTTGTAGGGACTTTAAATATTTTGTGGACAAGTATACTTTTTCTCCTATTTGAAATGGTTTGGACTCAATTCGTTTTTTATCGGCTTGGAATTTATATGCCTCCCTAGCCTCATCTAAAGCTTTCCTCATGACTGGCTTGGTGTTTGGAGTTGTGCAATCCACTCTTTCAAGGAGGGGATGGTCGGTTCGGTGAAGGGTAGTTCAGGCATCAGATTAAAACTCTGTCCTGTTGCTACTTGGAACGGAGTGTAGCCTGTGCTGGAATATATTGCATTGTTATAGGCGACCTCTGTGAATGGAAGCAGGTCGGTCCAGTTGTCTTATTGGTAGTTTATAAAGTATCTTAAGTACTGCTCCAATACTGAGTTCGAACGTTCCATCCCACCATTTGTCTGAGAATGATGACTAGATGACAGCCCCTGGGTGGTCCCCAAAAGTTGCAGAAATGCTTTCCAAAACTCCGAGGTAAATTGCACCCCTCTATCTGATATAATCCGTTGTGGGGCTCCATGTAGTAAATAAATATGCTGTACAAATAACTTTGTTAAAGTCTTTGCGGTGAGTTTCTGGCATGGAATAAAATGCACTTGTTTAGAAAATAAGTCCATTATGATCCAGATCACTGTATTTTCCCCGTTTTCTGGTAGCCCTACAATAAAGTCCATAGAAATCTCCCTCCAGGGAGCTGATCGGGTAGCTACAGTTTGTAATAGTCCTGGGGATTTCCCCTGTCTCCTTTTGGCTGCTGTGCATATTAGGCAACTAGCCACATAGCTTTCAATGTCCTTTTTTATTGAAGGCCACCAAAATTGCTGTTTCACTAAATGGAGCGTTTTCACAAACCCAAAATATCCGATGGACTTGGAATCATGGCAAAGCTGCATGAATGTTAGTCTTTGGCTCTTTGGAATGTAGAGTTTCCCTCCAACCCTTGGAAGTCCATCATTCATGGTGCACAAATTTTTATGGCTCAGGAACTATTTGTCTTTCTCTAGCCTTTCCTGAACTCTATCCCAGTTGGCTTATTAGGGTTTTTGGTGTTTTGGCTTGCGCTCGAGTGGTGACTGGTGCAGCTAGTTGTTTTGATGGCATGAGTGGGTCTGTTATCTCTGATTTGTTGCTGTTGTATTGTCATGATAGTGCGTCTGACAGGAATTTTTTTTCCCCGGTAGATGCTTTATGGTGAAATTGAACCGATGGAAATGCTGAGACCACCTCGCCTGTTTGGGAGTCAACTTTCTAGGTGTTTTTAGGGCTTCCAGGTTCTTGTGGTCAATCCATACTTGGAAAGGGATTTTATTCCCTTCCAAGAAATGTTAGAGTTAAGAGAGCCCATCGAACAGCATAAGCTTCCTTTTCCCAAACCGCCCACCTTTGTTCTGTCTCTGAGTTTTCTCGATGTGTAAGCACAAGGTTGTAATTTTCCTTCATTATTCTCCTGAAGCAGTGCTGCTCCTACTGCTATGTCACTAGCGTCCGCTTGAATTACAAAAGGTTTCTCAGTATCCGGTATCAGTATCAGTATCAGCTGAGAACAACCTTTTTAATTTCTCAAAAGCGGCTTGGCATTCTACAGTCCATTTCAATGGTTGATTGGACTTCGGTTTTCCCTCCCCTTTCATCTTTAATAAGTTTGTGATGGGTAATGCAATTTGCGCAAAAGAGAGGATGAATTGGCGGTAAAAGTTTGCAAATCCAAGGAAACTTTGCAATTGCTTCCTAGTGTGGGGCAGACCCCATTCTAGCACAGCCCAGACTTTTCCAGGGTCCATCTCTATGCCATTTGACGAAATGCGATATCCAAAGTAATTGATTCTTTCTTTGTGAAATTCACACTTGGATAATTTAGCATACAAATGGGGTGCTCGCAGCTTGTTTAGCACAGCTCTGACCAGTTTCACATGTTCCTCCTTAGTCTCAGTGAATATCAGGATGTCATCCAGGTAGACAAGCACCCCCTTATAGAGGTGTTCCTGGAGCACCTCATTTATCAATTGCATAAACTGCAAGTGCTCCCTGAAGCCCAAACGGCAGAACTCTGAATTGGAAACAACCTAAGGGACAATTGAATGTGGTTTTCCATTTATCCCCTTTTTTGATTCTGACTCTGTAATATGCCTCTCTCAAGTCCAACTTTGAAAAATCTTCCCCTTAGACAGATATGCCAGCATGTCCTTCATCAAAGAGAGGGGGTAGAGGTTACTTTCACTCACTACATTGAGAGATCTATAATCTATGCAGAGATGAAGAGATCTATCCTTCTTTTCATGGAATAGCATGGGGGCCACTGTTTTTGGCTTTGCCAGTTGGATGAAACCCCTTGCTAAATTCTTTTTTTTTTTTTTTTCATTTCTTCTAACTCTCGCTGGGTCATGTATAATTTTGGTTTAGGTAACTTTGCCCCCGGGAGTATTTCAATGACACAGTCTCTGGTTTGATGGGGGGGGGTAATTTGTCAGACCTCTCTTCACTGAAAACTTCAGCTAAATCCCGGTATTCCTCTGGTATGCCTTCCAGCTCTCCCTCGCTTGTTGCAGCTGCACTTTCTGGGGACTTAACCCCCCCCCCTTTGGCATGGGTTGCCTTCTGGGTATCGAATTTTTCTTTAGGGAATCTTAGTTCTCCAGTCCTCCAATCCACCCTGAGGTTCCATTTCATTAGCCATGCCATGCCTAATATGAGTGGGCATTCCATTCCAGGGGTCACCACAAATGTTAAAGTCTCTATGTGGTTCCCTATAGTCAGCTGAATGGGTTGCGTGGCAAGGGTGGCCAGGATCCCCCCTGCAATGGACCCATCTAGTTGGCCGTAATAAATCAGCTTCTTCAGCCTCCTCACCAGGATTCCTAAGTTCCCCACCAGGGTTGGGCTTATGAGGCAGTGAGTGCAGCCAAAGGGCTCTTAGGGTCTGGGTTGGAGTTCCTCCTCCCTGCTTGGATGGGGTTAGGACCTCAACACCTCCACTCTTTTCATTGCTGTTTCCTTCATCTTCGGCAGGTTTTCCCCTGATTTCCCCCCTGCTGCTTGGTCTGGTTTTTGAATCGGAGTCTTTGAGTGGCATTCGGAGGAACAGTGACCATCCTGCCCACATTTTTTTAAAAAAATATGTTTTATTATTTTTATGGGGATAGAAAGGGAGAGGTAGGTAAAGGTATAACATAGGGTAAAAAACAAGGATTAGACCAGGGGTAGGGGTAGGTACAATAATGGGGTTACCCCCAACAATAAATCAACGCTTTAGCAAGCAGACTGTCATCCGGGTATACATATTAAATATGCATAGTTAACATAATACTAAAAAACTATATTAATAAATTTATCACTATTAAAGATAAAAACTTAACCAATACATATCATTCATTCTGTAAGTGACAATAATCAGTATACTATTAGTGATATATTACTAACTAAATATAGTTACATATAAATACCGATATAATGCTTATTAATTATAATTAATTATAGTTAAAAGTAAACATCTAACAGAAAAGTTAAAAAATAATATTAAAGAAAAAATACATCACCTTTTTTCATTCTGTCTTATTGCTAACCATTGATAAAAATTTTCCCATGTTTTAAAGTAAATTGTATCTTCTTTCTCTTTAATTTCTAAAGTTAATCTATCCATTTCTGCACATTCCAATATTTTCGTAATAATAATCTGATCGGGTGGTATCTTTTCATTTTTCCAAAATTGGGCAAATGCTATTCTCGCAGCTGTTAATATATGTAAAATTAAATATTCATTCTCTTTTCCGTAGTTGGATCCTAATATTCCTAATAAAAACAATTCCAGTTTGAATTCTATCTGTATCTTAGTCATCTTTTCTAACCATATATGGATTTTAAACCAATATTTCTTTGCATTAGGGCATATCCACCAGATATGATAATAAGTTCCTGGTTTTTGTTTACATTTCCAGCAAATATTTGATACATTTTTAAACATTTTCTCTAATCTAACTGGTGTCATATGCCATCTGTAAAACATTTTATATAAATTCTCCTTATATGCAACCGCTTTAGTAAGTTTGATATTTCGATCCCACAGTTTTTGCCAATCTTCTAAGTCTATAGAATATCCAAAGTTCTTAGCCCATACTATCCTTGTTTCTTTTACTTGCTCTTCTTCCATCTTCCAGCTTAGCAGAAATTTATAGAGTTTTTTAATCAAATTTTCATCTGTTTTTAGCAATATTTTATCTAGAGGTGTCTGTTCTTTATAAAATCCTGTAACTTTATATCTTTTTCATATCTTGTCTGAATTTGCAAGTAAGACCACCATGTTAAGTCAATACCCTGTTGCTGAAGAGTTTGTCTGTCTTTAAGTTTCCCGTCTTTGTCCAAAATATCTTTATAGCTAACGAGTTTATCATAATTAATTAAATTTGGATAGGAAAAGGCTTCCATTGTCGAGAGCCACTCAGGTATTTTCATATAAATTTTATGTTTAATTTTTTCCCACTCTGAAAACAATGCATTCCTTATAGCATGGTTTTGAAAATATTTATGTACTTTAGTTTTCTCATACCACAAAAATGCATGCCAACCTAATTGCAAATCATGCCCCACTAAATAGAGAAGTCGTTTATTTCTCAGTGTAATCCGTTCTTTAAACCAAAGCAAAATAGTTGCCTGATAGTAAAGTCTCCAATCTGGGAGTCCAAGGCCCCCTCTGTCTTTAGAATCTTGTAACAATTTAATTTTAATTCTAGCTTTTTTCCCTTGCCATATAAATCTCATTATTGTAGCGTTCAATTCATCGAAGAATTTTTGATTTAACACTTCCGGTGACTTCGCTGACTGTAGACCCGGCGAAAATTGCTCCACTCCCCGGGTCCAAAATTTCTTCGCTGGTGGGCCCATTTAGGCTAAATGCCACCCTGGAGGGGCGGCCACTGAAGGGCGAACCTTTGAGGAATGGGAGCCGGTGGTAGCCAGCTTACTGAACCCAAAGCAGCCCCTGGAACCAGCAAAAGAAAGACGGATCGCATTTATGCGAGCCGCCATTCTCAGCTGATCGTCGGAGACAGAAAACAGCTGATTTGGAAGGCAAGCAGCCGGGACGGGTGAGACTATGCTTCTTTTCTCTTTATGAAGTGGACTTTATTGAAGCCTGTCTTTAAGTCAAAGCTGAAAGCCTGAAGGGAAGAAGGAGGTGGATTTGTTCTCCCCCCTCCCGTGTAAATGGCGGTTTAAGCGATTTTAAGAAGAACTGATTTGGATTACTTTAAAAAACTTTTAATTGGAGAAATTGGAGAGGAAGACTTAACAAGTGGGAAAAGCCACTGTTTTTTTTCTGTTCTTTTTATTAACTTTAAAGAACTTTTAAACTGTGTTTCCACTTTGGATATTTTTTTTTCTTTTTCACCACCTAGCTGCTACATTGTAACTTTCCTTTCTTTGTTCTCTGATAGTTTTGTTTATTCAGCTGCAATACTTGGCTGCATGCCCAGGCACTTGGCTGCATGCCCAGACATCCTTATCTCTCTCAAAAGCTACTGAGAGGGAAGCTTTTTTTTCTGTCTGTGTTTTTGGTCTTTTTAGCTAGCTGTATATTCCTTACAGCAAAGGAAAATATAAGAGAAGGGAATTTATCTTTTGGGTTTTGTTTTTTCTTTTTTCTTTTTGTAGTTGGGTGGCTGTGGAACAAATTTTTAAATTTATAATTAGATCATTTTCCTTTATAATATTTTTGTTTTTACATGACAATTTTTTCCTTTTCTTTTTTGGTTTTTCTTTTGGATATAAATACAACTTTTTTCTTTTTGGCCTTTTTGTCTGCTTTTTTTTTCTCCCTCCTTTTTGGATGTTGTGGAAGTTTTTGGTTGTTCCTTTTTTTCCCTTAACTGGCTTTTTGCTGGAATTATTAGTATTTTTTTTCCTATTTTTTTTCCTTTCAAAGTACAATAGGAGGGCATTGGATTATAATTGGCCATCGGGCCCTCTGGTGGATTATAACTAGCCATTGGGCTCCTCAGTGGATTATAAATAAATACAACAATTAGAAGATGAGCGTTTCAAACTTGGCTAAAGGGGTGAAGAAGGGCTCTTCGGCCCCTGCTTCAACCTTGGTGAGCCCAGCCCCTCAAAAATCAATTACTACATTTTTACAACAGGAAACTCAACAAAAAGACACGCAAGCGATACTCCAAGCAATTGCAGATTCCAAAATGGAAATGAAAAAAGATTTGGATAACAATTATGAAGATTTGAAAAGTGATCTTCTTAAAATGGATCAAAAAATGGAAACTTTCCAACAGGCGATGATAGATACTCAACAAAGAATGCAAAAGATAGAGGATAAGTCAGAGATGGTTGATCAGAAACTAGAAGCATTATAAGATGAGAACCAGAGATTGGCACAAGTAAACGCGGAATTGGAAGACAGCATGGCTGTCATGGAGATGGAAAGGGTGTCATACTTCTTGAGATTCCAAAATATTATAGAAGAGAAAGATGAGAACCTGTTAGAGTTGATGAGTGAGTTATTGGCGGAACGACTTGGAATGGAAATGGATCAAATGAAACAAGAAATGGACCAGGTTTTTAGAGTCAATTCAAGCTATGCAAGAAGAAATAGAGTTCCCAGAGAGGTCCATGTAAGATTTCTCAAAAGATCAATACGAGATGAGATTTTGAGAGCAATAAGAGACCAGCCATTGAAATATAAAGATAAAGAACTTGTAATTCTTAAACAGATCCCGAAGAGAATAAGAGAAGCACAAAGAGAATATCAATTTTTGACAAGGAAACTGCTGAATAAAGGAATGAATTTTAGATGGTTGGTCCCAGAAGGATTACTAATTTTTTGGGACTCGATAAGATACAGATTGGATACTCCACTTAAAGCAGAGGAATTTCTTAACAACCATAGAACCTTTCTGGAAGAAGGCTATATCAGGTCTAAGAAACCAGAGGAAGAAGCAGGAGCATCGAAACAAACAGAAGAGGAAGAACCTAAAAAGACCCAATCATAAGAAGATGTAAGACCCAAGGATCAGAGACAGATAACTTCTCCTAGAAGACTGAGATCCAAATACAACTAAAATTATGGAAGAAATTGAAATTTTTTCAACAAATATAAATGGTCTTAACTCCCCATCAAAAAGGAGTAAAATATTTTATAGACTACAAAAATTGAAAATGGACATAATTTGTCTTCAAGAGACGCATATAAAAAGACAACACTTTAGACTCCTAGAACAACCAAAAATAGGCAAACTTTATTTTTCGTCGGCATTGCAAAAGAAAAGAGGGGTAACCTTTTATATAAAAGAGAAGATGAATCCAAAACAAATTTATGTTGATGATGGAAGACTATTAATGGTGGAAATTACATGGAATCAAAAACAAATTTTGATGATTGCGATATATGCCCCCAATGAGAAACAAGACCAATTTTTTCAGCAATTATATGATAAATTAATGGAATTAAACTATCAAAATCTTTGTATTCTTGGAGACTTTAATGTGATAGCTGATGCAAAACAGGATTATAAGAGCTATAAACAAGGGAAAAAAGGGGGAAATACCTTATCTAATTCTTTTCTAAAGATGAAAGACGAATTAGGTATACAAGATATATGGAGAGAAATGAACCCAGATAAAGCACAATATACGTTTTATTCAAATAGGCATAAATCTTGGTCACGAATTGATATGATATGGACTTCTTATGATTTAAATACAGGAGATTGAAATAGAACCTAATATTTGGGCAGACCATAATCCAATTAGAATGACGTGGAAAGGAACTAGAAAGAAACTAAGATGGTGGCTGAACAAAGCTATACTGAAAGAAAAAGAGTTTTTACAATTAGCAATGAAAGAAATGGATTTTTTTTTTTAAATAAATAAGAAAGAAGAAACCTCCATTCAAAATGTATGGGATACAGCCAAAGCTTATTTTAGGGGTGTGGCTATAACCTATGTTGCCAAAAAGAATAAAGAAAAGAAACAAACACAGCTTAGATTGAAAGAACAACTTAGTAACTTGGAACTGGAGCTACGAAATGATCCACAAAAGAAAGAATTGAAGACACAAATGGAATTAATAAAACACAAATTAAATTTATTGGAGATGGATATAAGGGCACAACAGATTAAATGATGTAAACAGAATTTCATTGAAAATGCTAATAAACCCGGAAGATGGCTGGCATATAAATTGAAAAAAAAAGAGAAAAAAGACTGATAAGTAAACTACAAGATTCAAAAGGCCAATTGTACTGCCATACTGACGCAATTAAAAAGAATTACTACAGCTTATTATGAGACACTTTATAAGACTGAGGTGGTTTCGAATGAGACAATAGAGGAATATTTAAAAGAAGCGGATCTTCCAAAGGTACCAGAGAATATGCAATACATTCTCCCTGCAGAATTCTATATAGCTTTACAAGACATTGTCAGCCCGATTTTGAAAGATCTTTGTAATGAAGCTTTTTCAGAGACAAAAATACCAAATTCATGGAAAGAAGCCAACATTTCTCTTATACCTAAAGAAGACACTGATTGTACACAAATTAAAAATTATAGACCAGTATCGTTATTAAACGTGGATTATAAAATATTTACTACAATAATGGCAGAAAGAATGAAGAAATTTTTGACTGAATTTGTTCATTCAGACCAAAATGGCTTTTTACCAAAAAGGCAGATAAAGAATAATTTAAGGATTATTTTAAATGTGTTGGGATATTACGAAAACCATCCGGGGAAACAGTTGGCGCTTATATTTCTTGACGCGCAAAAAGCTTTTGATAACCTTAATTGGCAATTTTTGTTTCAACAGTTGAAATGCAATTCAAGCAATTTATAATAAACAATCAGCAAGGATACTTATAAATGGAGACTACACAGACAACTTTGAAATCAAAAAAGGCCTCCCGGGGTGCTTCTGCTGGAGACCTTCCCCAGGATCTTCCCAGATGCCATTGCTTCCTGGCCTGGTCGATCTCCACCTCCTCAACTAGGACGTACCAGTCAGGGTCACCCCAGGGAATGCAGGCATAACACAAGTCATCATTTAGCCCGTCTTTGAAATGTCTAACCAGAACTTCTGGTTTGCTAGCAAGGGCTCGGAATTCTTCCATGTATTCTGCTATGGGGCACTGGCCCTGCCTGACAGTCTTTATGTGTTCTCTCTCCTTCCAATCAGCTAAGGGATCCTCGAAACATCTCCTGAGGGCTGCCATGAAATGGTTAAAATTGCGCAGTTCAGGGGCATCTGCATCATGAAGGTTCACCATCCAGTAGGCGGCTGCCCCCTCTAGTGCCATGGTTACAATCCTCACCTGTCCGTGGTCGCTGGGGATGTCTCGTCCATACTCCTCCATGTAGCTCAGGACGTGGGCCAAGAAGTGTGGTTCTCTGCTGTACTTTACCCCCAGGTATGGGAACTTCCGACTGGCCCAGTGACCTCTCCTTCTCCTGTGTTGGTGACCAGCTCCGTCAGCTGGTGCGGCTCGGGTGGGAGTGGTTGCTGCTGTAGTGGTGGCTGCGGTCTCCGAAGTGCTGGTAGAAGGACCCGGGATTTCTGCCTTGATTCCGATGCCACCTGCATCCTCTGTGGTAACTGGGTTCACTGTGCCAGGACACGGATCAGCTCTCTCTTCCTTGGAGTCGAAAGCAACTCTCAGCATATCGAGGGCTTGCTCTAGGAATTGGCTGGAGCAGGCTGGTCTTTCTTCCTCATCTTCGTTGAGATGGAGCGACCTCTCAATCTCCACTTTCCACCCCGATTGGTGACTGCTGCATTTGAGGGTCACCTTCCTGGCCTTCCACTCCCAGTCCTCCTTTTTCCCAACGCCCATAGACCACCTCGGTTTATCTCTGTGCTCGGCGACCATGGCTTCATCAGAGAAACTGGAGGAATGTGAGCTGCATCTGCTTGGGCCAGCCTGGAGGGAAAATCCCCCCCATGGTGGCTTCTTCCTTCTCCATACCTAAGACATGGTTTGCATGGTCCCCATGGTAAGGGTATTCCTTCCAGGCTGACTGACTACTGCAGATCTTTCCTAATGTAAGGACCCGCTTCAAAACGTCTTCCCAAGAAAGCAGAACTCTTGGAACAAATTCATCCCAAAAGGAACTTTTATTAGGAGAAGTTGACAGCAGGCATAGAAGGCAGGATCTGAGGGTTTTCCACTCAAATCAATAGGTTAAAGAAGCAAAAAGCAAAGCCCACCCCAATAGTTCATCTGGTCAGTTCAAACAGGCCAATCCCCAGGTATTAAGTCCATTGTGGAAACGAGGCTGATAAGACTCCCTTCCCAAGGTTGGGAAAACATTGTTGGGTCTTGCACCTTCCTTTCCACAGCAAGAGATAAGCCAGATGGTCGGATAAGCCAGGTTGGCATCAAGGGGAGAATAGTTCAAAGAGCAAGCAGATAGAAGAAGTGAAGAGAATACATTATAGCAGCTAAGCGAAAGGCCAATACACATATGATCCCCCAAAACCTCCCCCTTCCCCCCAGGAGTTTGGCAGAACCCAGAGAGAAGAGAAGAAAAGGAAAGGGAAAGGCCCCCACTAATGAAATGGGTTCTGACACTAATACATGAAGGTAGATATGATATAATTGGAATTACTGAAACTTGGTGGGATGAAACCCATGACTGGAACATATTGATAGAATGATACAAACTGTTCAAAACACCAAGACCCCATAAAAGAGGAGATGGAATTGCACTACATGTAAAAGACCACTATATTGTTACAGAAATGCATGAGACCAAAGATGAAAAACTCCTAGAATGCATATGGGTCAACATAAAAGAAAAAAAGAATGACATTGCCATAGGTGTATACTACAGGCCACCCAAACAAGCAGAAAAAAAATAAATGTACCTTTTGCTAACCAATTTACAAATATATGTAGGAAACACACTATAATAGTAATGGGGGACCTCAATTACTCTATCATCAATTGGAAGACTAATTCTGCACCAAGTGAGAAATCGAATCGGTTCCTGACCAACCTAGCTGACAACTTTGTTGTCCAAAAGGTAGAGGAGGGAACAGAGAAGAAGTGATAGAGGGATTTGAAACTGCAGGAACCTTGGTTGAGAGTGACCATGTCATACTGGAATTCAGTATAATGCAAACACAAGCAATAGAACATAATGATACCAGAGTCTTAAGACTTTAAAAGAGCTGATTTTAACAAACTAAGAGAGCTTGGGAAAGATTCATTGGATAAAAATCCTAAAGGGGAAAACAACTCAAGAAGCTTGGGAAACTCTGAAAAATATGATCATAAAAGCCCAGTCCAGCACAATACCACTGAAAAAGAAAAATAAGAAATCTAAGAAGAAACCAGCATGGCTGCACAAAGATCTTTCTGATAAACTCAAAGTCAAAAAGGACAAGTACAAAAAATGGAAAGAGGGATACATAACTAAGGCAGAATATCAGCAGGTAGCCAGAATCTGCAAAGACAAAGTTTCCTAACTTTGAGCAAAAGCTCAGAATGAACAAAGACTTGCAACAAAAGTCAAAGATTGCAAAACATATTATCAACATATAAATAACAATTAAAAAATCAAGAAAAAGAAGTAACAGGCAGCAGAGAGAAAGCAGAGCTGCTTAACTCATTATCCATCTTCATGCAAAAAGTAATTATAGCCCAACCTAACTGTAAAAGACAGACTGGAAATAAAAGTTAAAATAAGCAAAAAAAATGGTAAGAGAACACATATCTGACCTCGATGAATATAAATCACTGGGACCTGATGGATTACATCCCAGAGTTTAAAGGAGCTGGAAGATGTCATTTCAGAACCACTGTACCATATCTTTCAAAAATCCTGGAACACCAGGGAACTACCAGAGGACTGGAAAAGAGCTGATGTGGTTCCCATCTTCAAAAAAGGGGGAAAAAACAGACCCAGGAAACTACAGACCAATCAGCCTAACATCAATACCTGGGAAGATACTGGAAAAGATAATCAAAAAACAGATCTGCGAACATCTAGAAACGAGTAAAGTAATAAATAGAAGTCAGTATGGTGTTGTTAAAAACAGATCATGCCAAACCATTCTTTGACAAAGTAACTAAATTAGTAAACCAGCAAAATTCTGTGGACATAGTATACTTAGACTTCAGCAAGACATTCAACAAAATAGATCACAACCTACTTCTTGGTAAGCTAGAAAAAAGTGGGATAGAAAGCATCACCATCACCATCAGATGGATTTGTAACTGGCTGACAAACCATACTCAATGAGTAGTTCTTTTTTATTATTATTATTATTTCCTTTTTCACTTGACAACAAACAAAAATACATTTTTTCCCCTTAACAGTACTGTTTTGTATATCTCTTACATTTATTTACAATTATGTACCTTAATTTTCATACTTTTTTTGTTTTTCTGTTCTAACCAAACATAGCACTTGTTCCATATCTCATAAAATTCTGTTGCTTCAATGTCTTTTATTTCTAGCATAAGTTTGTACATCTCATCGCATTCTAATATCTTGTAAATAACCATATCATTTGATGGTATATTTTCACTTTTCCAACATTGCGCATATGCAATGCGTGCCGCTGTTGTTATGTGTACAATGATGTATTGGATTTGTTTTTTAATCCTTGAATTAATTATACCTAATAGAAATAGTTCGGGTTTAAGTTCAATTTGTTGTTATCTCCTGGATCCATCCCTTGATCTCACTCCCTATGAAGCCTCCTTTTACCGGCAGCAAGGAAAAAGGGGGGGAAGATTGCAACGTTTGAGATCCGATGGATTTAACACCCAGCCATCTGCCAATTTCAATTGACCGGAAGGAATGTGGAGTGGGGCTGCCTGGGAACACTTTAAAACATTGAATGGTCAATGGGGTCCCTCAGATCCTGCCTAGCATGCCTTCAGTCAGTTTTTCTTAATAAAGATTCCTGTTGGAAGAACCGTTCCAAGAGTTCTGTCTTCTTAAGATGTAAATTGAGGTGGGTCATTACAAATGGTATATTTGTCTACAAAATACGTAAAATCCCTACAACCTTGTAAAAAACTTGGGCCAAAATATATAGGACCTTTTCCAATTAAAAGAATCATAAACCCAGTAACAGTAGAATTAGAATTACCCAAAAATCTCAGGCAAATACACCCAATCTTTCACTGCAGTTTACTGAAAAGAGAACAACAAAATCCCCCCCACCTCCAATCATGGTGGAAGGAGAATAACACTTCGAAATAAAAGAAATCCTAGACTCTAGGACAGGGGTAGGCAACCCAAAACACTCAAAGAGCCACTTGGACCCGTTTCCCACCGAAAACAAAACACTGGGAGCCGCAAAACCCTTTTGATATCTAAAATGAAGATAACACTGCATATATCCTTTTTTACCTTTATTAGCACGCTATATGCACATGCCATACTGTAACCATTATAACTGTTATATAAGTGTATGCACAGGCTCCCTTGTTATTCAGCCCTTGCTCTGATGATGTCAACAGTTTGTTGACGAAAGCTTAGCAATTAAGAAGCCATTTTTTCATATATCCCGGAGCTCATTATTTTACTTTACTGATTTTAATATATATATATATATATGTATATATACACACACAGTAACACAGTCCTCGATCTCCGGGAGAAATATAAACCAGCTGTTTATTGTTAAAAAAGTTTAAAACAATAAAAACAACTATTTACAATATTAAAACAACTTAGCTTTCGCTGGTCCCCTGCCAGCGTCTTCAAAGTGAAGTTTTGGGGCTGGAGATTACTTTTATAGACCTTGCTAGCCTAATTGCTTACTCATTGACCGTGTGATAGGGCCATCCGTCCTGGCTGACCATAATTGCCTTAATTGTCCCGCCTCCTCTTTTTTGCACTCCAGTTCTCCAACCTTCCTCCCTCCTATCCTTGTCAATCCCCTCCTTCCTGGTGCTGTTGCCATTGGTATGCTTTCTAGCTGCTCCCCCGTGCTCGTTCTGGGCCGCACATCCAGATCCGGTGTCTTAGATGCCTTTCCATTGCTGCTCCCCTCCTTTCCATCCCATTTGTCTGCCCGTTGTTCTTGTCTTCCACTATCTATCCCTATTAGTCCTATTTCCTCTGGTTTCCTTCCACGCTTGGATGTGCATGTGCACAGCCGTATCCCGTCCCTCTGCCCCGTCTGCCTACAATCAGCTGGGCTGTCTGCCGGCTCGCTCCTGAATTCACTCCCTCTCATCCTTGCAGATCCTGTCCTTCCTAATGTTGTTACCATTGGTGCTTTTGCCAACTGCCTCCCCTTCCCCCCCTCCTTATCCCGTTGAACCACCCACTGTACTTGCCTTCCACTATCTATCCTTCTGGGTCCTATTTCTTCCAATCCTTCGACATGCCTGGATGTGCGCATGCACAGCCGCATCCTGTCCTTCTGCCTCATCTGCCTACGCTCAGCTGCTGCCTCGCCCTCAGTTCCACTCTCTCCCCTCCTTGCTGATCTTATCCTTCCTGGTGTCATTGCCCTTGATGCGCCCTCCACCCCTACCCCCATACGCATTTTGGGTCGTACGGCTAGGTCCGGCATCCTCAATGCCTTCTCATTCCCACCCCCCTCCTGTTGGTATTGGTCCACCCGTTTGTCTAACTTTCCACCATCTGTCCCTGCTGGCCCTATTTCTTCTAGTTTCCCTTTGCGCAAGGATGTGCACCCGCACAGCCGCGTCCTATTCCTCCACCTCGTCTGCCTTTGGTCAGCCGGGCTGCCTGCTGACTCACTCCCGGATTCACTCCCTCTCATCCTTACTGACCCTATCCTTCCTAACGTCACTGCCATTGATGTATCTCCCAACTGCCCCCCCATGACCGTTCCGGGCTGCACATCCGGATCTTAATGTAGGCTACCTCTGCAAAAGGTAAAAGGTCAGCCCAATTTGACTGCTGGTAACATCTGAGATACTGTTCCACCATTGCGTTAGCTTTTTCAGTGGCTCCATTAGTATTTGGATGATAAGCAGATGAAAGAATTTTGCAGTAAACTGTACTCCCCTGTCAGAGATAATTCACTTTGGGGCACCATGGAGCCGGTATATGTGCTTCAAAAACAGTTTGGTTAGTTTCTGAGCAGAAGGAAGTCCCGAGCAAGCAATGAAATGTGCCTGTTTGGAAAATAAATTAATCACAGTCCATATTACAGTGTTTCCCTTACTCTCAGGTAATTCTACTATAAAATCCATGGCTATCTCCTCCCAAGGCTGAGAGGTATCGGCCACTTGCTGCAATAAACCTGGTAGTTTTCCAGGACATTTCCTCATGGTAGCACAAGTGACACAACGTTTTACATAACTCTCAATGTCTTTTTTCATTTTCAGCCACCAGAATTGCCTCTGCACTAGATGCAATGTTTTTAAAAATCCAAAGTGACCCACTTGCTTAGCATCATGACTCCGTTGCAACACCTGGAGTCTTTCTGGGAGGTACAACGTAGAACCTTTCCGAGCTAATCCCCCTCTTAAAGTCAATATAGACTTGTTATCTTTAAACCAGGCATCAGTCTCTAACTTCTCCTTTAGCTCCTTTAACGATCGATCGTCAGGACCCGTAGGGGGGCCCTGTGTGTGCGATCTGGTTGTTATTTGGGATGCAGACTGCGGCAAAGGAATAATGGAATTAATTACTTCCTCTCTGTTGCTTTTGAACTGAGGCATTCTAGACAAGGCATCCACCAGAAAGTTCTTGCCCCCAGGAATATATTTTAAGGTGAAATTAAAATGGTTGAAGTATTGAGCCCATTGAACTTGTTTGGGGGATAATTTACGAGGGTTTTGAGAGCCTCCAAGTTTTTGTGATCAGTCCACACCTCAAAAGGTAATTCCCCCCTTCCAAGAAATGACGCCATGACAGCAATGCCCAACAAACTGCAAAAGCCTCTTTCTCCCAAACTGCCCACCTCCTCTCAGTCTCAGTTAATTTCCAGGAAGTGTAAGCACATGGTTGTCATTCTCCTCTGTGATTTTTTTTGTAACAGAACAGCACCCACGGCCACGTCGCTTGCATCAGCTTGAATGATAAATTGTTGCCCGGGGTCAGGGTGTTTAAGGATTGGTTCAGCTGCAAAGAGTATCTTTAGGTTTTTGAATGCCACCTGGCATTCTAATGACCATTGCAATGGCTGACAAGGTCGAGGTTCCCCCCCTCCTTTGCCTGTTTTCAGTAAGTCAGTGATTGGCATGGCTATCATTGCAAAAGAAGGAATAAAATGACAATAAAAGTTGGCAAACCCTAGAAAGCTTTAAAGCTTTTTTTTTTGGGTGCGTGGGGGTTGCCATTCCAAAACTGCTTTGACTTTGGCAGGATCCATTTCTACTTCCTCTTTTGAAATCCGATATCCGAGGAGTCAATGTGTGTCTGGTGAAATTCACATTTTGACAGTTTTGCATATAGTTTGGCTTTCAACAGTTTTCTTAATACATCATGGACTAATTTGATATGCTCATCTGTGGTTTCAGTGTAGATAAGGATATCATCAAGGTAAACTAAAACCCCTTTGTATAAATGATCATGGAGCACTTGATTTATCAATTGCATAAATACAGCGGGGGACCCTTGCAGTCCAAAAGGCATCACTTTAAATTGGAAACTCCCCAAAGGGCAATTAAAGGCTGTTTTCCATTCATCCCCCTCCCCAATCTGGATCTGATAATAAACTTGTCTTAAATCCAGCTTGGTAAAAAAAATTCAACTGCCCAGGTGGGCTAACATGTCTTTCATCAGGAGGAGGGGGTATGTATTTTCCATACTGACACCATTGAGAGAAAGGAAATCCATGCACAATCTAAGAGAGCCATCTTTCTTTTCCTTGAAAAGCATGGGAGCGGCCACAGGTGATTTGGCTGGCTCAATGAAACCCCTAGCTAAGTTTTTATCAATGTACTCTCTTAGTTCTTTCATCTCTTTGGGTGTCATAGAGTACATCCTTGGTTTTGGGAGCTTAGCACTGGGCAGAATTTCAATAGCACAGTCCGTAGCCTGGTGTGGGGGGAGGACATCACATTCCTTTTCACTAAAGGCTTCTGCCAAATCTCGGTACTCAGTAGGGACAAATTCAATCCCTGGCAACTTTTCAGCTACAGTTTTTAGGATTTCACGGGACTTCCCATGAGTTTCGCAGATGACCAGTGTCTTCGCTTTATCATCAGTCTCAGATGGGCAGGGTCCTGTCCCTAGTCTTAACTTGCACATTCCCTCCTCCCACCAGATGTGAGGATGTCATTTGTCACACCATGCTAGTCCCAAAATTACTGCTTCAGTCATCTTCAGGACCACCACAAAATGGATGATTTCCCAATGCCGACCCATTTCTAACTGTATGGGTTCAGTTAGGTGTGTGGCAGGAGGACCTCCGATGAGAGACCTATCAGCCTGCTCAAACTCCATGGGACAAGGCAATAGCTTGGCTCGGATTCCCAGTTTCAGTACAGTGGGTAGATTTATTAAGCATCGAGAGCACCCCGAGCCTATTAGGATGCTCAAATTCATGTGAGCTCCTGTTTTGGGCACTACTATTCTGCAGGAATGGTAAAAGGGGCAATGGGCTGACTCACCGTGGGGTCTTCCTCGCCTTCCTCATTGCTGTCATATGGTTCCGGCATTTGTTGCACCTTGGCTTAGGGCTTGGCTTCGAGCTAAGCAGGAGGGTAGTTTTTGACATCCGGACCTTGACACGCCCAGTTGGTTCTTTCTCTCCCCCCTCTGGGAGCCCTTTGTGGTTTTGCGGCAGCAACTGGCACACTCCTAGGTTGAGGGTGAGGAGTGGGGCACTCCACAGCTCGATGACCCCTCTGACTGCACCAGTAGCACTTGATGGGAGCTCTGGCTAGCACTTGGGAGATGCTGGTGGCTACAGAGGCTTGGGGATGTCAGCCATAGAGGCATTTCCCTTGGCCATGCGGTGGCTTGACTTTGTTGATGTTTGACTTTTTGGGACGATCCAATTCAATGTCTAGTGCCACTGCCATACGGTAACACTCACGTAATAGATTAGGGAAACCTCAAATGATGCAGGCTTGAAGTAAGTTGTGATCTAGCCCTTGTTTGAAGTAATTGACTAGTGATCATTCAGGCCACTGCCCCACCGGTTAGCAATTTTCCTGAATTCACGGACATATTCCTTTGTGGGGTGACCTCTCTGCCTCAGGCGGTGGATTTCTTTCTCGGCCATCGGGACTCAGGACTCGTCTTCAAACTGACCCCTCAGTTTCTCCATAAATAGATTAATGTTCAATTCAGGATCCCCTCATCATGGAGGTTGGTCACCCAGTCAGCAGCTTCCCTCTCCAAATTTGCCGCCACAGCATTCACCATCATAGCCCCATCCAGGTAAACATAAGTGTAACGATCCAAACGAGCCCACACCTGATTTAGAAAGGTCAGCTTTTCAGGATCCCCATCGAAAGTGAGCTTGATGGGAGGCGGCTTGAATCTTGGTGGGGCCACCTGCACCTGCTGCTGATCCTGAGTGACTTGCTGGTCCTGGGAATGTGGCCGAATCACTCTCCGGACTTCTCTTGGCTGGGCTCCGGGACTGGCATCCCGAGACCATGGCAGTGGGCTTGGCTGGGGTACAGGGCTAGGTATCGCAGCTGGTAGGGGGATGGGTGAATCAGCATGGGCTTCGGCAGTTGGGCTGGAATTCTGGCAAGGGGGAGGGAGAGATGGATAGTTTGGGGCATTTCTCCCCACGGCACCTACCTCCTGGGCAATAGGAATTGTATCTTTTACCTCCAGCCGGCTGAACTTCTCCGTCAGCTGTTCAAGTGAGGGGCTGTGGACTGCTGACTGAAATCTACATTCTCCGGAGTCATCCCATCCCATCAAGCCCTTTCCTTTCTTTCCATCCGCAGATGAAGAATCCTGGGACGGTAGCAATAAAAGCTCCTCTCCAGTGGCTACAGGAGTGCTCCTGTGCTGAGGGGCAGCCTTGGCTTGGAAGAGGTCCACTAAGGCTGTAGCTCCTTCCTGCAGTACCAGTTTCCCAGGTTGGATCAACCTGGTTTTTGGCCGAGCCCCTGCCAGTGATGCCTCCTCGGTGGCTGGAGTGCCAGCCTGCGCTCCAACAGCCTGACTCCCATTGCTGCTAGCAATGGTTTCAACTTTCTCCTCCATCTCGAGTTTACACCAGGTCTTTACCACTCTCCCAAAAGTGAGTGGGTAGGTAGCCAGAGCCCAGCTCCTCGAGAAACAAAGTTTTATGAGACTTGGTTAAATGTCATGGTTCCAACAGACAGAGAAAATAAAGCAGACCTCCGAGGATTGCAAATTCCTCAAAGAACATGTTTATTGATACAAAGTATGAGCACTTCAAAAGTGAAACCAAGCCTGAAGAGATGCATAACAATTCCCCAATACAAAGTTAAGAAATCCCACCCCTAAGGCTATGCAAGCAACTATGTTTCCCCACTCAGCTTGTTGGTGGGCTTTTCATGAAACGTCCAGCCCACAGTCTTGGGAGCAGCTGATGACCTTGGTTCCCATGAGAGAAAGTCCAAGAGAGAAAGTCTGTTTTGTCTAGCGCAACACCTGGCAACCCCCCTCCCTCCATGCTATGTGTCAACTAGAAATGAGAAGGAAAAAATGGCTGAAGCCATGCTCATTCTAAAGTTGACACTAGGGACTGCAACTAACATAAATACATGCCAGTTGCCAAGCATCCAGATTTTGATCACATGACCATGGGAATGTTGCAATGATTGTAAGTATGAAAAACAGTCATAAGTCACTTTTTTCAGTGCTGTTGAATCTTTGAATGTTCACTAAAATAATGGTTGTAAATCAAGGATTACTTGTGTACAAGAGCCACCTCTTCTCCAAAGCACCAGTGAAAAGGCTGTTTTTTACTTCCTTTCTCAATGTAACCAATGAAGGAGCCATCCCACCTTCCTGCAAGAAGGAATGAATTAGAACTATATTCTTACAAACAGAATGCATGGGAGTTCTGTAGAAGGTATTTCTGCAGAAAATGAGGACTCAAGCCATAAAAGCTTTTATAGCTAAGAGGATTATATGTAAAAAAAGTATTGATTACCTCTGTGAACATTTGTCTCTGGTTGTCAGAATCCAGTTATATTTCCTTTCTATTTATCTCCTCTAATCTAAAACCAATTATTATTCTTTCCTGGATCCTGCCATACTTCCAAGGGGGAGGGGGGATATGCAGAGGGGTTTTATTACTTTCACTTCCTCCATTCACTACAAAGTAACCTTTTGTTTATTCACCTCTACTAACCATTAGGTCTAAGGTGGCCCAAGTCTAAGGTGGCCGCCCCAGTCCTTTTTAGAGAAAAAAAGGACAGCACTTTATGCTTATGCGTAGATTATCGCCTATTGAATGCAATCAGTGAAAGCAACCTATACCCCCTGCCCCTCATGAAGGACATGTTATCCCACCTCTCAAAAGGAAGAATTTACACTAAACTAGATCTAAGAGAAGCGTATTACTGCATTAGAATTAAGGAAGGGGATGAATGGAAAACCGCATTTAATTGCCCAGTGGGGTGCTACCAATTCAAAGTTTTGCCATTTGGATTACAAGGGGCCCCCACAGTATTTATGCAATTTATCAATGAGGTACTAAGGAAGCACCTATTTAAGGGGGTCCTGGTTTATTTAGACATCCTTATCTTCACCGAATCTAAAGAGGAACACGTCAAACTAGTCAGAGCAGTTTTAAAGAAACTGCGAGCTGCCCACCTATATGCCAAATTATTGAAGTGCAAATTCCACCAAGAAAGAATAGATTACCTGGGCTATCGCATATCCCCACAGGGCATTGAAATGGACCCAGAGAAAGTCAGAGCAGTATTAGAATGGGCAGCACCTTGCACAAGGAAGCAGCTGCAACATTTCCTGGGTTTCGCAAACTTTTACCGCCAATTCATTCCCTCATTTGCCCAGATAGCCCTGCCCCTCACGAACGTACTAAAAATGAAGGGAGAAGCCTCAGTGAAACCTAGCCAACCATTAAAATGGACAATGGAATGCCAAGCGGCGTTTGAGAGATTAAAGAGACTCTTTTCTGCCGAACCCATACTGAGGCATCCAGACATGGATAAGCCCTTTGTAATACAGGCAGATGCAAGTGATGTGGCAGTGGGGGATGTACTATTACAAGAAAACGATGAAGGGGTATTGCAACCCTGTGCGTTTATATCCAAGAAACTCACTGAAATGGAACAGCGCTGGCCCGTGTGGGAGAAAGAGGCATACGGGATACGTTGGTCATTACGTACGTGGCGCCAGTTCCTGGAAGGAAATAAAATTCCTTTTCAGGTGTGGACAGACCACAAAAACCTGGAAGCCTTAAAAACACAGAGAAAGCTCAACCCCAAGGAAGCCCACTGGTCCCAGCATTTTCACCAATTCCACTTTACGCTCAAGCACTTTCCGGGGGGAAGAACTTCTTGGCAGATGCACTGTCTCGCATGCCCCAATATTACAGCACGTGAGCCACCGATTCTAAACCGCTTATGGCAGAACCACAACTGGCAGCACCAGTAACCAGCAGAGCCCAAGCTAAATTAAAACCGCAGCTGGGTAGCCAAACCGGAATCAAATTCCAGAAAACTTTGGAAACAGATGAATGGTTCCAGAAAAATACACACGTGTGCACAATCAAGGATGGACTGCCTTGGGTGGGGGAGAAGTTATATATACCAACCACCCAGAGGGGCACATTCATGCAGCTTTGCCATGACACAAAATCAGCAGGGCATTTTGGATTTGTAAAAACATTACACTTAATTAAAAGGCAATTTTGGTGGCCATCCATGAAAAAAGACATAGAAAATTACATGGCCAGCTGTCCAACGTGCGTGACTGCTAAGAGGTTGCAAGGGAAATCGCCCGGACTGTTACAACCAGTGGTGACTCCCTCAGCCCCCTGGAGGGAAATAGCCATGGATTTTATAGTGGAATTACCAGAAAGCAATGGGAATACTGTCATCTGGACGGTCATGGACTTGTTTTCCAAACAGGTACACTTTATCTCTTGCCAAAAGATTCCCACCACAAAAGCTTTAGTGAACCTTTTCGTGCAGCATATTTACAGATTGCATAGGGCACCCCAATGCATCATATCTGATAGGGGAGTGCAATTTATGTCTGCATTTTGGAAGGAATTTTTATCCCTTTTAGGGACCACTCAGGAACTGACATCTAGTCATCATCCTCAAGGGAACGGTCAAGCAGAGAAATCTAACTCAGTACTTGAGCAATACTTAAGATGCTTTCTTAATTTCCAGCAGTCGAATTGGACGGACCTACTCCCTTTCGCAGAAGTCGCTTACAATAACGCAGTCCACTCCAGCACAGGTTACACTCCTTTTCAAATAGCCAACGATCAAAGTTTCAATCCGATGCCAGAATTAATCCCAAATGAACCAGCAATCCCATCACTGAAAGAGTGGATAGAACAATTACAAAACACCTGGCCAATAGTTAGAAAAGCCTTAGATGAAGCTAGGCAAGCATACAAAATACAAGCAGATAAAAAAAGGGTTGAATCCACACCATTCATTGTAGGAGAAATGGTATATTTGTCTACAAAATACTTAAAATCCCTACAACCTTGTAAAAAACTTGGGCCAAAATATATAGGACCTTTTCCAATTAAAAGAATCATAAACCCAGTAACAGTAGAATTAGAATTACCCAAAAATCCTAGGCAAATACACCCAATCTTTCACTGCAGCTTATTGAAAAGAGAACAACAGTCACCCTTATGGCCAAAAATCCCCACCACCACCACCTCCAATCATGGTGGAAGGAGAACAACACTTCGAAATAAAGGAAATCCTGGACTCTAGGAAATATCATGGGACAACACAATACCTAGTAGCATGGAAACACCTCCCCTGCTCACAAAATGTGTGGGTTCATAAATGTCATGTCAGAGCCCCAAAACTGTTTAAAAAGTTTCATACAGAGTATCCTAACAAGCCAGACTAACTTTTATACCTGTTTTGTTTTTTCTACAGGTGGATCTCTCTTATTTTTAAGGGGGGCAGGATGTCAGAATCCAGTTATATTTCCTTTCTATCTATCTCCTCTAATCTAAAACCAATTATTATTCTTTCCTGGATCCTGCCATACTTCCAAGGGGGAGGGGGGATATGCAGAGTGGTTTTATTACTTTCACTTCCTCCATTCACTACAAAGTAACCTTTTGCTTATTCACCTCTACTAACCATTACAATGGAACCATTTGACTCTTATCCTATGTCCCTCTGAACTTCTTTTCCTTACCGGGCAACTAGAAAAGGGGTGGGTGTGAAAAAAACACAGACCTCCGGAATCTGGTTTATTTCTCCGTCGTCAAAATAAACTCTGAAGAGCTGGTGAATGATCGTGGAGCCGGAATGGTTATATTTCCTGGGTTTAACACCTAGAGAATTGCCGGCCTGAATCGGTCGGAAGGAATATGGGAAGGAGTTTGCTTAGGGACACTTTAAAACATCGATGTATAAGGGAATTCCCCAGATCCTGTCTATTATACCTATTATCAATTTCTCTTAATAAAAGTTCCTGTTGGAAGAGATTGTTTCCAAGAGTTCTGCTTTCTTAAGATGTGGATTGAAGTGGTTCCTTACACTGGTGTATACTTCAAAAACACAAGTGTCTAGCAAACAATAAATTGATTTGTTTGTTTTCAGTTCATTTCAACTTCTTTTCAAATATCCAGCTAGTGAATCCAAGAAAGGAACTCCTGGAACATTGTTTTTCCCAAAAGTAACATTTTATTGAATACATTACATTGGCACAAAAGAAGCACAACTAGTGGGTATTCTGCCTTCGCTGCCTTCTTTATGCTGCTCACCCATTGCCCCTTTGGCCCAGAGTAAGGGGCTCCTGACATTGCTGCCTCTTTACACGAGTGGCTGCTCCAGCTTCCCAGCCCCAGCTTGGGGCGCACGCCACTCGGCCTGTCCTCAGGCCCCACTTGGGCTGCTGTTGGTGCTCCTCAGAGGGGGGCTTCTCCCAGCTTCTTCCTGACATCTGTCTTCTTGTCAGATTCTGACATCCCTATATCACAGCTCTCCTGGAGAGGTCCAGATAGGCTGCAGAAATGCAGAGGTGGTTTAATGTCAAATGTCCAGCTAATGAATCCAAGAAAGGAACTCCTGGGACATTGTTCTTCCCAAAAGTAACACTTTTATTGAATATACTACATTGGCACAAAAAAAGCATAATACACTACATTGGCATAAAGGAAGCACAACCAGCTCTGGATTTCCTGCTCAAAATCTACATAATTATACTTGAATCCCCCTTTGGCCGTTCCCCTCAGTCCATTGCGTTGTCCAATCAATTATCCTCCTTTTGTTATGGAACAGCCTGGATCATTCAAACACTTGTGCAGCATGGCCTTGAAGGAGGAAGCAGGATCTCATGGTCTGCAGACAGAATCTTGGCATGCCATTCTCACCCCAGACATTACAACCACACCCGTCCCGATTGTTGTCAAGTTGAGAGTGAAGAAGAAACTAGGTGAAAGAGCGAATCACTCTTGACACTCCTATTGTTTGAGGTAACCTTAGTTTGTCATCCAATTTTCCATTTTCTCTTTTCCCTTTCTTTCCCTTTATTTTCTAGTGTAGGTAATATAGTTACTTTTTAAAGAATTGATTAAAGACAGCAATTTTTATATTTTGTATTTTTTTTTTATTTACTTCCCTTGGATTCTTTTTTCCTCCCCTGTAAATCATTCATTCATTAGGGATTTTTAAGGATCTAAATTGTAAATAATTATGTCTGCTTGTGCTTTTTATCTTTTGTCCTTGAAACTAATTTTCTGTCCCAACCTATTCTATCTTGACTGATACTGGTGTATGTGTATTGCTGGAAAGATGGAGGACGGGTGGGGTAGGAAGAAAGTCATTCTGTATTTGCAAAGGCTTACCCAAAGCTTTGAAAAGGACTAAAGATTGCATGTGCTGATTGATATTAAATTTGACATGCTTTGCTCCTTTCATAATTGACTAACTTTCCTGCAAGTTATACCTTGTTCTAGGGAAAAGTCAAAAAGCTAATGGCTCTTCCACAAACCAATAAAGAAATGTACTTTGGAAAGTGCTGCATTGATTTCAATGAATTTTGGTACCTTCCATCTCTGGTCCCCACTTTAACTACCTGCAAATCCTTCCTTCCTTCCTTCCTTCCTTCCTTCCTTCCTTCCTTCCTTCCTTCCTTCCTTCCTTCCATCCATCCATCCATCCATCCATCCAACCTCCAAAAATCAGCCTGACACATAGTGGGAGAATCGATCTTCCAAAAATTTTCTTAAAATTTGCATTTCTAAGCAAACATGCTAAGCAAAATATTACTTCACAGATGTTTTGATTTTCATGCTTTTGCCATCAGCTCTTGAAGAACAGATGCAGGGGACTCACTTTTGTTTGCAACATATCCTTCATATTGTTAAACTACAATAACTATCATTGTAGCATACTAAGAAATCTGGACCTTCTTTCACTTGTATAAAACATGCTTCATTTAAAACAGAAGCAGGGAAGCCTGCAGTGGTTTAGATGAAGCTGCATTTTTAGCTTTTATTTTAAACAAAACTAAATAGCTTCATATTTTTGTTTTCAGGATGATTCTCCAGATATTGCAGAAGAATATTGTCCACTAATAGCTGGTCCTATAGAATTTTAAACAGGTCTGTTACAACTTGGTGTAGATGTATAGGCTTTTGCATAATTACAAAGGGGAATACTATGGGTTAAGAACCCTTTTCCATTGAGAACAATGTAAATTAAGTTAAGCAGACTGAAGACAGGGAATACTGCCTAGTTGGACTCACATGATTTAGAGATCTTGAATCTAAAAGTATTTAATGTTAGCTGCTATTGTATTTCATAAAAAATAGCAGCTTGAATTTCCTGCACAGTTCCAACATTTTAATAAGCTGTCATGAAACCAGTAGGTATAGAAATAAAGGAAGTGCATTATATTCTGGGCTGATGTCATCCCCTGGGAATGAGGAATAGTTCTTTAGAATGGGGTAACAACTAGTGGACTTTGTTGCTCAGCATAGTTTTTCCTTCTAGGAGATAATGACTTTCAGTGCCTTGAAGATCTGTGGTCAACATCTTTAAACATTCTTTCCTAATTTCCCTAGAGTGTCAGTCATCTAATAAGGTTATTATGCCATATTTTCTCATCAGAGGAAACCCACATTTATTTGGACATCTGCATCTTGCTCTTAGCATATAAATAATGCAAATTTCACAGTTCTTTTCACACAAACATGCACACATATATACACACCCTTGAAATAATTGGCAATTACTACCATGCTAGTTAAGACATCTTTATTGGCTTCACTTGTTTGAAATAATTTTGTTCCTTACTGGGAAAAAATGCCATCTGTATGTCCAAGTGTTTCCACTCCTGAAATCTTCCCATCTATTTTTTTTGTAATTCAAGCAGTATTTGAGTTTGTGCAAAAAACAACCCCAAAACCCTACGTGAAGAATTTGCCATACTTATATACGAGCTCCTAGAGACTAGAGAAGCAGCTCAGAAAAGAACAAAACTGAAACAGAAAAGCAAAACAAAAACTCCCAGGTGAAATTTAACTTTTTATATAACATAACATCAAGTTCTAATTTACCTCTTCAGGAGCTATCACCACTCTTAGATTTGTCTGCCCTCTCCCCCTCCCCTGGTTCAGCTTTGCTTAAGTCAGAGGAAGATCGTTAGGCTCAAAGAATGAAATGGCTCCAAAGGAATCCCTCAAAGAAATCTGTGTTCAGTGAGTTGAACCATCTGTTATGAAAAGACATTCCATTGGCCTCACTTGGTTGTAGAGCTGCAACTCCTTTCTAAATACATTCAGAACAACCATTTCCTTCAAATTCACCTTTCATATCTATCATACCATCTGTGGGAAGTCAGCACCCCCCTCCCCAGAGAATGAAATATTTTGGGGGATATTAAAAGAAGCAGGATAGAATATTTCCGCAAAGGAGAAATAGAGAAAACATCTTAACAAAGGCAGAAACAGCCCCACTCTCCCTTCCTCACACAGAAACCTGAGGAGGCCAATCTTTAGAAATTGAATTTTTTTAATCCATTCAGAAAGACTAGGGCCACACTATTCATAAGCAAAACACCTTCAGCTACAGCTTCCACAGAAGGCTGGAGCTGATGGGATTAGAAAAACAAAGACTCCTAAAATCTACATTCCCCACCCAGCTCCAAGGACAGGACATGACCTCCAAGCCACAATGGGAGTCAGGCAATAATAATTGGAATAGCAAAAGGGCACACTCAAGCACTGGTCAAAGTACATTTCACAACAGGCATCTCAAATACAAAGCCAAAAGAAGGTATAAAAACCCACCCACTCTCAACTCCATTTTGTCAGCTGTCCCAGAACTGCATGCTGTTGCTGGTTCTGGTCATCAATAAACAAGAACCTTCTTTCCTAAGCAGTCTCCATTTTATTTCCAACATCTTAGCCTCCATTTTATTTCCAGTGTCTCATTCCTGGCTTGCAACTGGCCCTGATTTTTCTTTCAACACATCTACATCCATGTTCGATTTCCTCCTCCCATCTCCCACACTCACATTGGTCCTATTGTCTAGCCACTTACTAAGCTCCATTCTAACTGAGGAATTTGGGGAGAGGTTTGTGTTTCCACAGTATTTTAAGTCATAAGGTGATTTGCTAACTTGTGGCTTTATGTGTTATATATGTGTTATAAAATCATAAGCCATTTGTAAACCATGATTTATGAGAGTATCATATCACCCCAACCACTTGCAGTGTATAGAATAGAATAGAATAGAATAGAATAGAATAGAATAGAATAGAATAGAATAGAATAGAATAGAACAGAACAGAATAGAGCTGGAAGGGACTTTGGAGGTCTTCTAATACAGCCCCCTGTTCAAGCAGGAAAACCTATACCATCTCAGAAAAGTGACTGTCTAGCCTCTTCTTAAAAATCTCCAGTGATGGAGCACCCACGATTTCTGAAGGCAAGCTGTTCCACTGCTTAATTGTCCTCACTGTCAGAAAGTTTCTCCTTAATTCCAGGTTGCTTCTCTCTTTGATCAATTTCCAACCATTGTTTCTTGTCTTGCCCTCTGGTGCTTTGGTGAATAACGTGACCCCTCTTCTTTGTGGCAGCCCCTCAAATACTGGAATACTGCTATCATGTCTCCCCTATTTCTTCTTTTCTTTAGACTAGCCAAACCCAAGTCCTGCAGCCATTCTTCATATGTTTTAGTCTCCAGGTCTTTAATCATCTTAGTTGCTCTTCTCTGAATTTTTTTTTCCAAACTCTCAACATCTTTTTTGTGATATGGTAACCAAAATTGGCTGCAGTATTCCAGGTATGGTCTTACTAGGGTTTTATAAAGCGGTACTAATACTTCACGTGATCTTGATTCTATGCCTCTGTTTATACAACCCAGGATTGTATTAGCTTTTTTGGCTGCTGCTGCACACTGCTGGCTCATGGTCAAGTGATCGTCCACTAAGACTCCAAGGTCCCTCTCACAGTTACTGTTTTTAAGCCAGGTCTTGCCTAATCTGTACTTGTACCTTTGATTTTTCCTGCCGAAATGAAAACTTTGTTTTTCTCCACATTGAAACTCATTGGATAGGGCCCATTGTAAATAATAAATGAATATGAAAACATGGTTTTGTATGCTACATGGAAAAACTTTTTTCATAGCATTTTTTGGCACAGATATGTTTATTGTGAAAACTATTTTTAAAAACCCATGGTTCAGACAGTCATAATCAAGTGTCCTCAGATGTTATTTATTGATTGACATAAATTTAAAAATACCAGATAGTCCATGACCCTGGGTGCTGTATATTATTAAAAGCCTAGAATGAAAAAACAAAGAGAAACACATCCAGAAAATTCAGAAAAAGAACCATATCAGACAAAACCAAAACTTACAGCTTCTCTCCACCATTCCTCATGGAATGGAAAAATAATCAGTTTTTCACAGTCCTCCAGAATGTAATCAGGATAGGAACCACATGAATTCAGATAGCCATATTTAAGTGCCCTCAAATGTTACTTACTCATTGTCATAGATTTTAAAACACTAATCTGCTCATTACTTTGAATACTGGGTCACTGCTCCAGGGAGCAGACACCATGTTAGAGAAGACATATTTCCAGAGTTTCGCTAGGTGACATTAAGGGACCTGAAACACAGCCAATCTGCTGGATTTTACTGGATTGGCAGAAGCCTCAGGTAACTAGACACTATGCCATGAAGGACTTTGGAGGTGATAGCCAGCATCATGAATTATTGTATCCAGAAATCAAGCACAACCAGTTCAGCTCACAAAGCAGGGGTTTCACATGGGCATGTCATGGCATTAATTTCCTCTTTAAATTGAGCTTAAGTCCTGATGACTTCTGAACAGATCTCTGCCATTTTCTTGGCAACAATGTGAAAATGATTTGATTCTGAGATGGTCTGATTTCTCATCCTAGCCTATAGTCACCATTAAGTACTATTAGGGTCATAAGTGAATTCTTAACCGAATCTTCTTAAATTATTGTCTGAGCTTTATTCTAGGAAAATGTGGTATACTCCAATATTGATCTTTCAGTTTCATTAAATTAGAGGAATGTCTATACAGATTTTTGGAGTAACTCAATGAAGTATTTTCTGGGTAACAATATTTTTAATAACTATCATTAGTTATTAATGTGGGCAAGGAATGTGGGCAAGTAAGCTTTGATAGAAAAACAACTTTTTAAATTACTCAATTATTTAATTATCACTGTATGCTTGAGATTAGATTCTCTTCTAGTGTAAGAATGCAGTATTTTTTTTCTAAATTTCCTCCAGAACTGGGAATTTCACGCAGCTTGGTTTTCTTACTTGCAAGTGTCATTCTAAGTCACTGGACCCAGAAAAGATAATTTAAATGAATATTCAGTTTATAAAATTTATAGCAATTGAAAATAAATAAAAATGTAAATAATCTCTGTTTCCACAACCTTCTTTTTGCAGTCATTCCATGGTAGATGCAGCAATGATATTCACCATATGTTCAATCTAAATTGAAAATGTTTCAGAAAGAAAATAATATTCATTTTTATTGCATTTTTAATAGATGTCTTTCCTAAAGGAAAATATATCCCTTTGAATTTAAAAAAAGGAATTTCTCTCTGCTTCATCTTCATTAATACAATTAGGCAAGATATCCTTATACACCATGAGCTTATATATTATTGCTTTTCAAAAATAGTATTGCGTGCTTCATTCTTAATTAGTTATTATAATAAAATAATGATTTGTTAATCATATTTAGCAATAAATCATTCTTAACTTTAAATGATAGCATAGAGAGGTATCATTTAGACATCTGAATAAATGATACATACCAGATTCTGGTTTGATTACAGTATATTGGAATAGGCCAAATGAAATAAGAAATTCTCACTGATTTTCACTACATTGACTCTAATTACAATTTAACCAGAATCCAATAATACCTTTGAATTCAAATTCTATTTATGTGTATTTGCAGCAATACTCACTGAGGTTCTTTCAAGTTAATAAGCACATGATTTAATCAGATTAAAACAGCATTAATCACCATAGGAATCAAAATAGTAAATTAGAAGTGGCTAACACTTTAGAAGAAAAAGGAGAATCAAAATGATCTAGACATACCTGAATAGTGGGCTGAAAAGAACAGGATGAAGTTTAAAAGGAATAAATATAAAGTGTTTTTCTGGGGAGAAAAAAAATGACATACAGTAAGTACAGAATGGGGAAACCTGCCTTGGCCGTACAGCTGTAAAATTGATGTGAATGGTCTGATGGACCACAAGGTGAAGCTGAACCAATATGTTATGCAGATGCCAAAGTGCTTTAGCATATCTTGTACCAACCAAGAGTGGTAGATCAGATCAGCTCTAACACTATTAATACATGGTATTGGAAGAAAACTTTCCGGTCCGTTTCTCCAGCTGGGGACAAGCCTGCAGCATGCACGAAAATAGACACAAAGCAAAGCAATCTGCCAAAAAGTGGGTTTTAATTCAGAAGCCAGACAGAATAGTGACTCAGCATGGGTTCTGGACTAGTGAGTAAATTTTACAAACAAAATGATCCAACTCTTATACTCCCCTGAGCTATTGAAATCTTGATGGGATTTACAAGAGGCTTTTGTCCTTCTAATTTTCTTGCCAGGAATTAGTTTGGTCTGGAAAAGGTTAATCCTACCTCCAGGGGAAGGAGATGGTCAGTTAATGGGTTTCAGTGTGTGCCTGGGGGGTAATCCAGTCAGTTCTTTTATTGTTTACACAAGGTGGATAATTCAAAAACTGCTTGTTACATTTGTTTTCTTTGCTAAGTGTTTCCTGGCAGTCCGCCCACAGCTATTAACTCCAGTGGGCAGGGGAGGAGAAGAGAGAGGAGAAAAAAAAACCCTCTTCAGTGCCTTTTATTTTTGGCTTGGCTTTTCTTATGCAGGGAAATGGATTGTATTTGTAATAGCTGCTTTCCTGGGCTGGGTTTTTGTCTCTTAAGATTACCTTTTATTCCTTTCCTATTAATAATCTATCAATTCCCCATTTTGGGCAAGGGGGGAGGAGATGGATGTGATTCCTACCCCCTCTGCACAACTTACGTCTTTATCAAAGTTAACCTGGTAATCATGATCAATCTGACTCATCATCAAGGAAATGTTTTCCCTTTGTGTCCTGTTTTGGGATTATCAAAAAACATACTCTTTGGAAGTTAAGACAGGGCGATGTGTGTCAAACAAAAATGAGTAGGAAAAATGGCTGCAGCCATGCTCATTTTAAGAGTTGCCAGGTGCTTTGCTAGTCTAAATAAACTTTTATCCCATGGGAACCAAGGTCATCGACTGCTCCCGAGACTGCAGGCTGGGTGTTTTGTGAAAACCCCACCAAGAAGATGTATTGGGGAACGTAGTTGCTTGCATAGCCTTAGGGTTGGGATTTCTTAACTTTGTATTGGGGAATTGTTATGTGTGTCTTCAGACTTGGTTTCACTTTTGATGTGCTGATACTTTGTAACTAATAAACATGTTCTTTGAGGAATTTCCAAGCCTCAGAGTTCTGCTTTATTTGTCTCTGTCTGTCGGAACCTTGACAATGAATTGACAAAGACAACTAAGAGAATGCCTGCCACTATAGCTGTGATTGCCCCCAAAATAAGAATTTTTTAGCCAATGCAAGTTTGGTAGCCAATCAAAGAGTCCGGATAAAAAATCAAAAGGAGATTTTTTGTATCCAATCTTATGTGTTAATTCCTTCAGGTGCTGGATGTCACCCTCTATCAGCTGTGAACTGTCACTTAAGTTTAAACAACACACTCCTTTGAACTCTTCCTACCCATGATTATGTATTAACAACAAATAATCAATGTGTCATGGTTCCGATACATGAAATCAATTAAAAGAACTTCAAGGCAAAGATTTATTCCTCAAAGAACATTTTATTCAGGAAACAAAGTATCAGTACTTATATAGTTGAACCCAAGACTAAAGTTCCCTTCCCCCTGCTACAAAGTAACAAGTTGCAATTCCCACCCCAGAAGGCTGTCATAAATCACATTCACCAATTATTTCAAAACGCGGGCTCTCCTCCCAACTTTTCAACCCGCCAAAACTTTTTCTAACATTGACCTTGATTCTCACACAGTTGCAATTATTATGGCTAACTGAAATAGCTCAAGCATTCCCCCTTCTCCATCTGAAAATACCAAACAACAGAAAAAAGCAGAATGAAAGCCAAAGGTAAAATGGCTACAGTTTCTCAGTTGTCACAGCACTGACATCTGGCCCCCCTTAACAGAAAGGAGAAGTCCTGCAAAGCAAACACAAGCATAAGTTAAGAAGTTCCCTTTGATTTGTTCAGATGTTTATCATAGAATTTACGAATAAATCTATCAGCTTTTACATCAATACACTTTACATCAATACACTTCACCCAAGTAGCCTCTGATAATGGTAGCACTGCACCAAGTATTGCAATTTCCCTTTGTACAATCTAGCATCAAGAATATGTTTCACTTCATAATGAGTCTCTCTAGCCACTACAAGGGGACCAGGGGCTTTCTTGGGAGGGGGCCTCATAGTCAATTCTCTGAAGGGTTTCAACAAGCTGCAATGAAATACTGGGTGAATCTTCCCTAAGAGTCAAGGAAACTTTAATTCTACAGTAACTGGGTTTAAAATTTGCACTATGGGGAAAGGTCCCAGGTATTTTGGTCCCAATTTTTTGCTAGGCAATTTGAGTCTCAAATACTTTGTGGACAGATAAACCTTTTCCCCCATGTGAAACAACCTTTGGGGTGTTCTTTTCTTTCAGCTTGTTTTTTATATATCTCTGAGGCCTTTTTCAAAGCTTTCTTTGCATTGTCCCACACTTCCTTCCAAGCTGACACCCATTGAGCTAAAGTCTGAGAGGCAGATGGTTCCTGGGGGTATTCAGGCATTGGGATGAAATCCCTTCCAGTGGCGATTTTAAAAGGCGTAAATCCAGTGCTACTGTGGACAGTGTTGTTGTAAGCCACTTCAGCAAAAGGGAGAAGGTCAGTCCAGTTCATTTGTTGGTAATCCACATAGCACCTAAGATATTGCTCCACCATTCCGTTTGCTTTTTCAGCCGTCCCATTCGTAGAAGGATGAAAAGCCGATGACAGTCCTTGCATAGAGCCAATTATTTTTAGAAAGTTTCTCCAGAATTTAGCTGTGAATTGCACCCCCCCTGTCCGAGATCACATGCTTTGGTGCACCGTGTTGTCTGTAAATGTGTTTAAGGAACATCTTAACCAGTTTCTGGGCAGACAGGAGTCTGGAGCAGGCAATGAAATGAGCCTGCTTCGAAAAAGATCAATCACAGTCCATATTATCGTATTTCCTCTGCTTTCAGGTAACTCGACGATAAAGTCCATAGCGATCTCTTCCCAGGGTTGGGAAGGATCCGCAACAGGCTGCAATAGTCCAGGGGGTTTCCCTGGAATTCTTTTTTTATATATAGATATTTTATTGGTTTTTAACTATAACAATCTCCAGTGCCTGGTGTACAGCATGTTGTCTTGGTTTACATTTTAACAAGAAAAAAAAGACAGTAATAATTAATTAACAGTCGATAATAATTAAATTTGATAATTCCATAATGAATATATTAATTAATAATACATTTCTTTGATCTTCCCTTCTCCCATTTTATTTTCCTTCTTCAACCTTAGCCAAAATATAATTCTTAATATTTTCAATATATAAATAATTAGATATAGGCATTTTTTATATTTATACAAATGATAATAATCTCTCTATATAACATTTTTTTCATCTTATATTATTCTCATAACCATCATCTCATTAGTTCAGCATACATTTATAATTTTTGTTCGCTTAGATTCCCTTATATTCAATCCAATTCTTATCAGTCATAATTTCTTCATATGAGTCATCTCACTGTCTAAATTTTCCCATTTAGGTACATCATCCCAATATTTTATGTCATGCATTATAAAAATACTATACTTTTTATCTGTCTTATAGTATCTAATCAGTTTATATTTTACTTATATATTAATAAAAGTTACATCAACGTACTATTTTAACATTTTAATATATTATAAAACATACTATATTACTTAAATCTCATTATCCTTCTTGTTATAAGGCCCATTTATGTTCGAAATTCTCTGTTCTTTTAGCCATATTCAAACAAATGTTTATTCACATAATAGTCCATCTGGTAGGGTGAGTCAAATCTCTTGTATCTGTCTCTGATCTTCTTCTTTTGCCAAGTAATTTCCCAAGTTGATGTAATCTGCTTACCCAACAGTTCCTGTATTTTTAACAAATGTTGTTGGGAATACAAACGATGAAGTAAGTAAGATAAATTCTTTCTGTCCCCCAAACTTTAATAGTTCTCCTAATAATTCCATTTTTCTTGTTGTATCAGAACCTTGTAGATTTTTTCCTGTTGGTGTCAAATTGTAATTCTTTTCCTTTGTTATTTCATCAATTTGATCATACTCTTCTAGTTTGTTATCTGCTGTCTGATTTGTTTGTTCCTTTGTTGTTATTTCCTGGGTATTTTTTAATTGTAGATTTAGATTGGAAATATGCTTATTTAAATCCTCAAAGTTGTTTCGAATTTCATCGTGGTTTGAATCTATTGTCATTTGTATTTGTCCTAACATTACATATATTTCCTCCAGGAAAGTATTTATCTTGCCTTGAAGTATTGCTTCTGGAAGCCCTTGATTTTCCAGGCTAAGTCCTTCAGGAGAAAATATTGAATGTGGCATCCTGTCATTTTTTTTATATGTATGTGATATCCATGTTGTCTCTCCCCTTCAAATAATCTTTCATCAATGTTTTAATTGAAAAATCAATTTATCAGGAGGATTTCCGGTGACGTCGCTGAAGTTAGACCCAGGGAACCGACTCTCCGTCCCCTGGGTCCGATATTCTTCTGATGGTGGGTCCGTTTGGGCCGAATGCCACCCCGGAGAGGTGGCCACTGAAGGGCGAACCTTTGAGGAATGTGGGCCGGTGGTAGCTGGCCTGCTGAACTCAGAGCAGCCCCTGGAATCAACAGAAGAAAGGTGGACCGCATTCATGCGAGCCGCCATTAACAGCTGATCGTCGGAGATGAAGAAACAGCTGAATTTGACAGCAAGCAGCTGAGCCGGGTGAGAAAATGCTCTTCTTTCCTGCTGATGGTGGATTTGATCTTTAAATAGCCTGTTTTTACTTGGAGCGTGAAGCTAAGGGAGAGGTGGGGTTTTTTTCTTTCCCTCCTCCCGTACAAGCGCCGGTTTAAGCTCCTTCTCAAAAAATAAAAATAAACTTTTACTACAGTAAAGCTTTTTAGCTCTAATCGATTTGGGAAGCTTGCTCTTTTTTTTCTTGAAGATATTCTTTTTTTTCTAACTTGGTAAAGCCATTCTAACTATGCATTTGCTATTTAAACTTTAGACTTTTTTTTTCTTCACTCTGAATTGTCTTTTTTTTCCACTTAAGCTGTTGGAAGAGTTACATTGTATCTCCTGTGGTCACATGGGAAAGCTTTTTTTTGCTCTTTCCTTTGTCTGATGTTTATTCAGACTAGGAACTTGACTCCATGCCCAGACACTTGGCTGAATGCCCAGACATCCCTATCTGACCTTGAGACTAGCTTAAAGATTTTTTTTTTTTTTGCTCTGACTGTAGAACATAGATTTTTCCCAAGAAGAATTGAATAATAAGGCACTCTGTTTTGTTTTGTTTTGCCTTCTTCCCTGTTGTTGAACAGAATTTGGTGGATTATAATTTGGATATTTTTCTCTACAGTTTTTTTTTTTCCTGCTCCTGGCTTATTACTTTTCTCTCCTTTTTTGCTTTTGTGCCTCCTCTTTTTTTTCCTTTTTGGACTTCTTTTTTCTTTGTGAATATCTTGTTAGTGGGAGTGTTTTTCTGCCTCTCTCTATTTTTTCTATTATTATTGACTTTGTTTTCTGCTGGTTGGCCTTTATTTATCTTGGATGTTTTTTTTGGGGGGGGGTTATCCCCCTGTTGGAATTATTTTCTCTTTTTTAAAAATTTGTCTGATCTTCCCTCCTAGCAATAGGAGTTTTTTTTGTTGGATTACAACTGGCCATTGGGCCACCTGGTGGATTCTAATATAACACAGCAATTGGAAGATGAGTGCCTCAAATTTGTCTAAGTCAGGGAGGAAAGGATCCTCCGCTCCTGCCTTGACCTCGGCGAGCCCAGTTCCTCCAAAATCTATTACTACACTCCTACAACAAAAAAAGTGGAAGTTCAACAAAAGGATATCCAGGCAATACTACAAGCAATTGCAGCCCAGGCGACATCCTCGAATAAAAACCATGAAGACCTGAAAAAGGACCTTGATAAAAACTATGAAGATTTGATAAATGATCTCGTTAAAATGAATCAAAAGATCAAAACCTTCCAGCAGACGATTACAGACAACCAACAAAGAAGACAAAAAATAGAAGACAAGTCAGTGGAAGTTGACCAGAAATTAGGATCTCTACAAGATGAGAATCAAAGATTGGTGCAAACAAATGTGGAACTGGAAGATAGCTTGGCTGTGATTGAGATGGAAAGAGCATCATATTTCTTAAGATTTCAAAATGTAATAGAAGATAAGGATGAGAATCTGTTAGACTTGATGATTGAGTTACTTGCAGAACTACTTGGAATGGAAAAGCCCCAAATGAATGGAGAAATAGATCAGGTCTTTAGAGTTAATTCAATCTATGCCAGAAAAAACAGACTTCCTAGGGAAGTCCATGTGAGATTCCTCAAAAGATCTACACGAGATGAGATTTTGAGAATAATAAGAGACCAACCACTAAAATACAAAGAAAAAGAATTAGTAGTGCTTAAACAAATCCCTAGAAGTATAAGAGAAGCTCAAAGAGATTACCAATTCTTAACAAGGAAATTGTTCGACAAAGGAGTGAATTTTAGATGGTTGGTCCCAGAAGGGTTATTAATCTTTTGGGATTCAAAAGGATACAGATTGGATACCCCACTAAAGCAGTGGAATTTTTCAATAAGCACAGAGCTTTTTTGGAAAAAGGCAATTTTGAACCTAAGAAACAAGAGGAAGCAAGCGTCGCAGGAGTGTCTAAACAAGTGGAGGAGGAAGAACTTAAAAAGACCTATCCAGAGGAAGGAGCAAGACCGAGAGAGCAGAGACAGATAACTTCCCCTAAAAGACTGAGGTCCAGATATAATTGAAGTCATGGAGGAGGTTGGAATATTTCAATAAACATAAATGGTTTGAATTCTCCTTCAAAGAGGAGAAAAACTTTTACTAGACTACAAAAGTTAAAAATGGACATAATTTGTCTCCAAGAGACACACATCAAGAGACAACATTCTAGAATCTTAGAACAACCAAAAATGGGTAAGCTTTACTTCTCCCTGGCACTTCAAAAAAAAAGAGGTATAGCTCTTTATATAAAAGAAAAGATGAATCCAAAATATGTTTATGTAGATGAAGAAGGGAGAATATTAATGGTGGAAATTACATTGAATCAAAAACAGATATTGATGGTCGCAATATACGCACCTAATGATAAGCAAGACCTGTTTTATCAGCAATTACATAATAAAATAGTGGACTTAAACTACCAAAACCTTTGTATACTGGGAGACTTTAACGCAATAGTTGATGCAACTCGGGACTATAAAAGCCATAAACAAGGCAAAAAAGGGGAAAACACTTTACCCAAGGCCTTTTTAAAAATGAAAGAAGAATTGTCTATTCAAGATATATGGAGAGAGATGAACCCAGGAAAATCACAATATACGTTCTATTCAAATAGGCACAAATCTTAGTCAAGAATTGATATGGACATCTTATGATTTGAAAACTATAATACAAGAAGTTGAAATAGGTGACTTCCGGTTCCAGTCGCAGCGCCTGCGGATGTGCAGAGAACTCGTTCTCTTGGCCGTCCGGTTTCCCCCCGCCGGTAGACCCTGGACAGGGTCGAAAGTCGCCCTGGAGGGGCGACCACCGTAGAGGAGGGCACTCGTCGATCGCGGAGGGAGCGGCAGCTCCCTCTGCGGTCCGAGAAAACCACCTTTGGGCCGACGGGGAAAAGATCGGCCAGTAACATGGCCGATCACTCAGCTGCTCCAGCCGAAAGTCACAGCAACATCTAAGCGAAAAGAACCACCGTGGAAGATCCGGGTGAGACCTTTCCTTCCCTCTTGTTAATTTACCTTTTTCCCTGCTAACAGCTTTAAGAACTATTTCCCTATTTTGAGAAAGCAGCGTTTGATTACTGGGGAAAACGGGCTTTGGAAAAATAATTATTGTTTTTTTTTTATTATTTTATTTTGTCTACATAAGCAGTTGGAACTCGGGCATCCGGGTTATTGTGACTTTCTCTTTTGGCTTGTTTATCTTCAGTTTAGGTGAAAATCCTTAGGGAGGGGGTGGAATGTTCTTTTTTTCTCCCCCCCTCCTGAACAGTACTGCCTAAAAAACTTTTTGCTCTCTGGGCGGACTTATGTAGATTCTTTTGGATACAATGCATCCTGGGACTTGGCATGAAGCCCAGAAACTATGACTGATACAATGTAACTTCTCCATTTGAACTCCCACTCCCTGATTTTGGCGTGATGCCCAGACTGGATTACAACATAACAACTGACTGCTATTTTTTATCTCTGTGCTGGACTTGACTATTGGTTTTTTTTTTCTCTATCTTTCTTTGGAAATATATCTCTGTCTGCATTTTATATTTTATAACGCTGCAATCTATTCTTTAAGCTGAATTTCTTTAAAAAAAAAGAAGAAGAAGATGGAATCCTACTCACAGATTAATTATGGACTTATATTAGAAAAAATCTTGGAAATGAGACTGGAACTTAAAGAACATATTAGATCGCTTAGTTTCAAGGAGGACTCAGAATTAAAAATTGAAGCTCAACCTTTGATTGACTATGATACACAATCAGATCTACAACTTAATGAGATGGATGGAATACATTTACAATCTATTGAATCTACTGAATTTATTGAAGAGGAAGAGGACACATCCTACATGATGGATATCTTTGATGATCAAAGGCAGAACTCAACTAAAACATTTACAACTTTAAAAGCAACAGGATTGGACTTCCAAATACGAGGCACAAAAAACGTTGACAACATGACAGTACAGACAACACTGGATAAAAGAGAAAAAGAATATGATTGGACTCAATGGTGGGAAAAGGCCTTTAGCCAGTTACTAAGATGGGAGGATTTAGAGGCCCTGTTGTGGAAACCTACCTGGCACAAAAAGAAAGCTAGAATTAGATTTAAAAATAAGAGTTAAAATTTTATTTGATGGGTAAAAAGGGCTTCTGGACGTTGATTGAACTAATATTTTTGAGATTTTTAAGGTTACTTTGGTATGAGTCAACACTAGATTTAAATTATGGATTTGATTATGATTTGGAATGGCAATAAGAAAAATTGGAAAATTTATAATTAAAGGAGTTAGATTGAGATTGAGACTGGTGAAATATTATTGATATTTTTATTTATAAGAATTGAATGGTAATTAGTGAGGTATTAAATGGATTAAATTGAAACAATTGAGGAATCTTTTAGGGACGTGGACTGATCTATGAAAATATTGGATAGAATATATGAAATAGAATATAGTTGAGAAATATTAAGATATAATAGTTATATTACTTGTTTATGATAGAAATAATTATTGTCCTATTATTATTATTATAATGTTATTATATTACTATGTCTAATGCAATAGTTTTAAAATATATAAATTCATGTTTATTTACATAATATGTATGTGAAATAGAATAAGAGATATAATTTGATTGAGAAGCATAAATTGAAATTGGAATAATAGATAGAGGTGAGAAACAATTTATATTTTAGGAATGCTCGAATTGTATACCATAAGAGGGAACTTTTAAAGTAGTAGTTTAAATTGTATATGTATGACTGTATTTTTTGTTGTGTTCTATGGAGTGCCCTATCTCCACGATGTGTTATAAGCACTTGGCTGTAAAACAAACAAAAACTAATAAAACTTGTTATGAAAAAAAAAAAAGAAAGAAAAAAGAAGTTGAAATAGAAACTAATATTTGGGCAGACCACAATCCAATTAAAATGACCTGGAAAGGAACCAGGAAAAAATTAAGATGGTCGCTGAATAAATCTATACTGAAAGAAAAAGAATTCCTACAACTAGCAACAAAGGAAATGGAATTTTACTTTAAAATAAATAAGAAAGGAGAAACCTCCCTTCAAAATGTGTGGGATACGGCCAAAGCATATTTTAGAGGTTTGGCCATAACTTATATTGCTAAAAAGAATAAACAAAAGAAACAACTGCAGCTACAGTTGAAAGAAGAACTTAATAAATTAGAATCTGAATTACAAATTGATCCACAAAAAAAGATTCTGAAGACACAAATGGAATTGATAAAACATAAATTAAACTTAACTGAGATGGACATAATGGCACAGCAGATTAAACGATCTAAACAGAACTTTTTTGAAAATGCTAATAAACCGGGAAGATGGTTAGCATATAGACTGAAGAAAGAAAAAGAAAAAAGAATGATAAATAAGCTACAAGACTCAAAAAGCAAGTTACAATTCCACAATGACATAATGAAAAAAATTATCAAAGCTTATTATGAGACATTTTATAAGGCAGAGGTGGTTTCCAAAGAGGGAATACAGGATTATTTAAAAGGAACTGACCTTCCAAAAGTCCCAGAGAACATTCAAAATATATTAAATGAGAAAATATCAATGATGGAGATTACAGAAGCTATAAAAAGGCAAAAGAAGGATAAGACCCCAGGTCCTGATGGACTTCCTGCAGAATTTTATGTAGTGTTACAAGATACAATAAGTCCGATCTTGAAGGAATTGTGCAATGACATTTTCTCAGAGATAAAAATACCAAACTCATGGACTGAAGCTAATATCACCTTGATCCCTAAAGAAGATACTGATTCCACACAAATAAAAAACTATAAACCAATATCGTTATTAAATGTGGACTATAAAATTTTTGCTTCAATAATGGCAGAAAGAATGAAGAAATTTCTGACTGAATTTATTCATACAGATCAAAATGGCTTTTTGCCTAAAAGACAGATAAAGAACAATTTAAGGATTATTTTAAATGTTTTGGAATACTATGAAAACCACCCAGGGAAACAGATGGCACTGATATTTCTTGATGCACAAAAAGCTTTTCATAACTTAAACTGGCAATTTATGTTCCAACAGTTGACGGAAATGGATTTCGGCGAAAATTTTATAAATGCAATCCAAGCAATTTACAATAAACAAACAGCAAGGATACTTTTAAATGAAGATTACACAGAAAGCTTTGACATTAAAAAAGGCACAAGACAGGGATGCCCACTGTCTCTCTTGTTATTTATCCTCACATTGGAAGTTCTGGCTAGAAATATTAGGCAGGATATGGAAATCAAAGGATTAGAGATAAAAGACCAGAAATACAAACTACAAACTTTTGCAGATGACCTGGTTTTCATTTTGGAGGAGCCACTAGAAACATCTACTAAACGTCTGCAGAAAATAGAGAAATTTGGAGAAGTGGCTGGTTTGAAAATAAACAGGGAAAAGACTAAGGTATTAACAAAAAACCTAACAGATAAACAGAAAACCCAATTTGTAAAAAAGACAAATCTCCAAATAGTTAAAAAAGTCAAATACCTAGGTATCCACTTAACATCAAAATATACAACATTAAAAGAAGATAATTATGAAAGACTATTGAAACAAATCAAAACAGACTTGGAAAAGTGGAAAAATCTTCAATTGTCATTGTTAGGAAGAATAGCGACAGTGAAGATGAATATCCTACTGAAGCTACTCTTTTTATTTCAAACAGTTCCTGTAAAACTGGGAAAGAATTTTTTTGATGACTTAAATGCAACAATACTGAGATTTATATGGCAAGGGAAAAAAGCACAAATTAAAATTAAAATGCTACAAGAAGCTAAAGATAATGGAGAATTTGGATTCCCGGACTGGAGACTTTATTACCAAGCAGCTATTTTGCTCTGGATTAAAGAATGGATAACGTTGAGAAATAAAAGACTCCTCTACTTAGAGGGACATGACTTACAATTGGGTTGGCATGCTTTTCTGTGGTATGGGAAAAATAAAGTACACAAATATTTTCAAAATCACGCTATAAGGGATGTACTTTTGCTAGAATGGGAGAGAATTAAACAAAAAAATTATACTAAAATACCTGAGTGGCTTTCAATAATGGAAGCATTTGCTTACCCAAATCTAATCAATTATGACAAACTTGTTACTTAATAAAGACATTTTGGATAAGGACAGAAAAGTTAAAGACAGGCAAGACCTTGAACAACAAGGTGTTGACTTAGCATGGTGGCCCTATTTGCAAATTCAAACAAGATATGAAAAAGATGCAAAGTCAATGGGATTTTATAAAGAGCAGATACAACTTGATAAAATACTTTTGAAAACAGATGAAACTTAAACTTTATAAATTTCTCCTAAACTGAAGATGGAAGAAGTACAAGTAAAAGAAACAATGATAGTTTGGGCAATTTTTTTTGGATATTCTATAGATTTAGAAGACTGGCAAAAGCTTTGGGATAGAAATATCAAACTTACCAAAGCAGCCTCATACAAAGAAAATTTATATAAAATGTTTTATAGATGGCATATGACACCAGTTAGATTAGCAAAAATGTTTAAAAATGTATCGAATAATTGTTGGAAATGTAAACAAAAACCAGGTACCTACTATCATATCTGGTGGGTATGTCATAGCGCTAAGAAGTTTTGGTTTAAGATTCATTTATGGCTGGAAAAGATGACTAAAATACAGATAGAATTTAAGCCAGAACTGTTTTTGTTGGGAATACTAGGACTTAATTATGGAAAAGAGAATGAATATTTAATATTACATGTATTGACAGCTGCCAGAATAGCATTTGCCCAATTTTGGAAAAATGAAAACTTACCATCTGACCAGATTATAATTACAAACATTTTAGAACGTGCAGAAATGGATAGACTAACCTTAGAGATTAAAGAGAAAGAAGACTCAGTTTATTTCAAAACATGGGAAATTTTTTTATCAATGGGTAGCAACATGAACTAGTGAGAAAGGACTATGAAATTTAAGAGGATGAATATCTACTGACTAGTTATAATTTTTTAGGATTATTGTTATTGTTATTGATTATAGTCATTTACCATTATATTAATTACTGTGATTTAATATCTGTATCCGGACGACAGTCTGCTTGCTAAAACGTGGAATTATTGTTGGGGGTAACCCCATTTTTGTACCTATCCTTACCCCAACCCCATTCCTGAACCCTACCCTACCCAATACCCATACTGATCCCATCCTTTCCTTACCTTTATAAAACTTAATAAAATATTTATATATTAAAAAAATCAATTTATCAGTCAGTCAAAATTACAGATTCAGTATATTAAGCCACTTTAAATCCTTCCAGCAAATTCTCCTCTAAAGGATTAGCCAAAAAGCCAAAGTCCCCCCCCCCATAAACAGTTCTTAGGTTTAAGCAACAATCCAGGTGTTTTTTTTTCCTTTCAAACACTTTTTAATCTTATAGCTGGCTCTTCCTTTGTTCCCAGCTGTCTTCAAGGTTATTTGCAATTCAAAGAAACAACTTTTTCTTTGTTTCTGGGCATTCTGCCAATTTCTGAGTCCTTATTGTTAGTGTTCTATTCTCTGATTCTCCACTAGATGTCAGCAGTTATTTCTTTTTTCAATTTTTCTTTCCATCAAAAAGTTATTTTTGTTATATATTTTTATAATTCCATCAAAAAAAAATTAGGGTATAATCTTGACAGTTTTTTAGTTCCTAGATTTGTCCAGACTGATTTTAGTATATCTCTTTCAACCTTTTATGTTAATTCACCACTTCTGTCTGTAAGGGAAAGGGGATATAGTCCCCTCCCTTCACTTCTGGAGGTTTTCTTGCTTTGGGGATTTTTTCAAGGATCTAAATAGTAGATAGAAGAAAGAAGATCAGTACTCTCACCAATTCCAATCACACTGTTCACCGATGTTTAAGTTCATGCTCTGGGACTTTGGCTGCAAGCAGCTTGGGCTAGACGCTGATCTCCCGCTAGCCTTTCTCGTGTCGGGTTTGGAGGGCTTTCCCCAGATCAAACAAAGTGATTTCCGTCGCTCCGTGATCGATGGGGTGCCCCTCCTTCACAGTCACCTCTCTGAGGCAACTTTGGACCCATCTAGGGTCCCCCAAGCAGGAAGAAAGTAGCCGTGGGGAGCAGAGGTCCGGTCTCGCATGGCCATGTGCTGCAGATGCAAAAACCGGAAGTCTCCCTGGAAGTCTTTTCATGGCAGCACAGACTGTGCAGCTTTTTACATAGTTCTCCACATCTTTCTTTAAGCCTGGCCACCAAAACTGCCTCTGAATTAAATGCAGTGTTTTCAAGTAACCAAAGTGGCCAGCCTGTTTTGCGTCATGGCTGCGTTGGAGCGCTTGGAGTCTGAGTGAATTAGGCAAATATAATTTTTTCCCCTTCCAAGCCAACCCATCCCTATGGGTTAGGATGCTTTGATTGTCCTTAAACCATTGATCATTAATCAATTCCTGTTTTAACTTCTTTGTCAAAGGATCATCAGGGTCAGGAGTTTTTACAGATTGGGGTCTCTGTGGGATTATCTGAGAGATAACCTGTGGTGCGCGGACATAATGGAATCAATGACCTGCTCACATTGGCTTTTATATTGGGGTAATCTGGATAGGGCATCAGCCAAGAAATTCTTCCCTCTGGCTTCGAATTGCTATCAGGTATTTCCACTCACCCGACTCATCTGACGATGCTACATGCTTAGCTTCGCTTTGGTCAGGAGAGCGCGACTTGTGGTAGGTAGTCTGGAAATTCTGCTTCAGCAGCCTTTGAAGAATTCTTTTTCTGCTGGGCTGCATCTGAACGCCACTAGGCAGGGTCCATTCTGATGACCAGATGTACTCCCATGTCTTTGGTCTCGCCCCTGCTGCTGAAGTCTCCAAAACCACACTTTCTATCGATGTGATTGCCTGCGCTCCATTCGCTGATGTAATAGCTGTGGTTACGTTGATTATTGTATAGTGGGTTTCAGTAGGCAAGGAGCAGACCAGCATAGTTACAACATCATTTATTGACTCAAACTAGAACTAGAGAACTGCAGGCAATTGCCTGTAATTTATAGTCTGAGCCCACAGGGCCTTAACCAATCACAATACTTGAAAAAGCCTGCCCAAATATGAATCTTCAAAGTTTCCCTCCAAAACAGTTGGAGTTAACAGGGTCATCTAAAGGTTAGTTTCATTTTAGCTTCACAAGCAGTTGGAGTTAAGTTAGTTTCACTTTAGCAGGGATTAACACAACTTTATATATATATATATATATCGCTTCCAACTGCTTGCTGGGAATTGGTAGTGAATATGATGAAGAAGAGGTAGACTATGAAGATTCAGATAGTGATGAATCTTGGACTACAGAAAGTGCCATCAGTTCTGAAGCTATTCTGAGTTCCATGTGTATGAATGGAGGAGATGAGAAACCTTTTGCTTGTCCTGTTCCTGGGTGTAAAAAGCGATATAAGCCCAGCACAACTGTGTTGTGTGATCACACATTGCTCCTAGAAGCACGAGGCCGAAGAGACACCAGCCTGAAGATGACGAATGAGACTTCGTCGAAATGTCGCCAAGACACTTCCAATTTTACGCGGGAGAAAACCCGAATTACCAAAGACCTACATACAAACACCCGTGAAAACCTCAGAAAACAAATATCGTACCTCTACGGGGAGGAAATCTACCATCTGACCAGGACCTATGAAAAACTCGAAGTCCAAAGAGCTTCCATTTTATGTGACCTCGCATTCTTACGCAACTGCCGAGACCAAAATTTAATCCCCACATGCTTCCAATTGAAATTCCACTCCAACTCTGCAGCCACCAAACGCATCCTGAAAAGAACAGAATTGGCCCTAATCAGAAATGAACTTCACACAAAAAGATTCCTCCTAGACCGAATCAACAAAGATCTCCTCACACTTCACCTCAAACTCAGCAACAAGATCCACCCCGCACTTTGGGACAAATCCAAACAACTCGCCGTCTGGAGAGCCGAAACACAGACCACCCTCAAGACAGACACACACACCAACAAATTCCGAAGACTACAAGAACGCCAGAAACAAACCCCTCCTCCCTCACAGCCACACATGAAACAAACAGTGCATAACATCTCAGATAGGATCCTCACCAAAGCCGAAACCAATGTCCTTTCCAAAGGATTCAACTTTGCAGTCGCTCCCAAACACATCCCCACGGAAACCATTATATGCGGAGTTGAAACCATCCTGACCAAAATCAACCCCGATGACGCTAACAGAATCAGACTCAAAATCTCCAACATCCTCTGCACCAGCAAGCCACCCAAAAGCAACTTACACAAAGAGGAACAGACAGCACTACTTAACCTGAAAGAAGACACCAGCATAATAATCCTACCAGCAGACAAGGGCAACGCCACGGTGGTAATGAACACATCTGACTACCAAACCAAATTAACCAACCTACTCCAAGACTCCACATACAAACCCCTAAACACAAAGATGGAACCCCACTTAGACCCATAGTCAGCTCCATAGGCTCACCTCTACAAAACCTAGCCAAATTTCTCGCCAAACAACTACAGCCCTATGCAGAATCCATCACCTCACACGTAAAAAACTCATTCCAATTCATAGAGATCATAAAGAAACAAAACTTACAGCCCAGCGACCTACTCGTGAGCTTTGATGTCATTTCCCTCTTCACCCAAGTGCCAATCAAAGAAGCCTTGACAGCTATCCAAAACAAATATAACCCCCCCAAGCACATCCTAGATCTGACCAACCATTGCCTATCCAACACATACTTCATCTACAATGGACAAAAATACAAACAAATAGAAGGAGCACCCATGGGATCACCCCTCTCACCTGTCATTGCAAACCTCTACATGGAACACTTTGAAACCCAAGCTCTAGAAAAATCAGATCACAAACCCAAACTCTGGCTCAGATACGTAGACAACACCTTCATAATCTGGCCACATGGGAAAGAAAAACTAGACAACTTCCTCACACACCTCAACAGCCTACACCCCAAAATACAGTTCACCATGGAAACAGAAGCTAACAACCAACTTCCCTTCCTGGATGTCTTAGTCTACAAGAAATCCAATGGCTCCCTAGGACACACCATCTACCAGAAGAAAACACACACAAACCGCTATCTGCACGCACTCTCACACCACCACCCAGCACAGATCAACTCCGTAGCCAAGACACTCATCTCGAGAACAAAACGCTTAGCTGACGAACAACACCTAAAAACCGAACTACACACTCTCACTAACGTACTAACATCCAACGGATTCCAAAGAAATAAGATTACCAACCTAATCCAAAAAGAAACCCCCACTAAAATCCAAGACAGAGAACAAGAAAACGGCAAAGCCCTCCTCCCATACATAAAAGGCACCACAGACAGAATCAGCAAGATCCTCCACAAACACAACATCAAGACAGCATTCTGCACAAACCAAAAAATATCCACCATCCTAAGAAACCCCAAAGACAAAATTGAGTTAGAAAATCAAGGAGTATATGAAATCCCATGCACCGCCTGCCCCACCACATACATCGGACAAACCAACAGAAGAATAAGTGCACGCATTGAAGAACACAAGAACTCAGTCAGAAAAGAGGAACCAACTTCTTCCCTGGTCCAACACCTTAAAGCCACAGGACATAAAATTGACTTTAAAAATACCAGAACTATCGCCAAAACTGAACACTTTAACAACAGAATAATCAGAGAAGCCATCGAGATAGAAAAACGCCCACACAGCATGAATAAACGAGATGATACCTCCCGCCTACCAGCCATTTGGAAACCCACCCTTATTGACAAACGAGTCCCTAACACAAAGAATGACACTAGACCCACACTCACGAAAACCACACAGGATGTCACCACCACACATCCACGCAAAAAGCAAACCCAAACCCACACCGATGATGAGGCACGACCACAAACCAGAAACCAGACCACAGCTGCATCATTAGCCATTTCAAACCCCTCCAATCCATACATGAAGCAAACTGACACCCACCTTGATGATATGGCACGACCACGAACGCGAAGCCAAACAACAGCAATGCAGCTCTCCATCTCAAATCCCGCTGCAACTCAGACTAATCCGAGCACAACAAAGCCCCCACCCAAACAGAACACACCCCCATCCAATCAGAGCACAGCCAACCCCCATCCAATCAGAGCACAGCCAAGCCCCTAACCAATCAGAACACACCTCCACCCAATCAGAACACAGCCAAGCTCCCACCCAATCAGTTCATACCCCCACTGGCAGTTAAAAGGAAGAAACAGCTGCGATCACACATTGCTCCTAGAAGCACGAGGCCGAAGAGACACCAGCCTGAAGATGACGAATGAGACTTCGTCGAAACGTCGCCAAGACACTTCCAATTTTACGCGGTTCCCCGGAGGCGGCCACGGGTGGTATAGGCAAACTCGGGGGAAAACAGTTCTCTTGTGTGTCTGATAAAACCTTGGGATCCTCACCCGGGACTGGCCCGGCGTGCTGACGCCATAACTGATCAATATGGCATCTGACCATGCTATCATTTTCCAGAATAACCTCGTATGACAAGGGCCCCGTTATCTTAGTCACCCTAGCTGCCACCCAAGGTGCCCCACTTCCATAGTTCCTGGCCCAGACCAATTCACCCAGCTGTACATTTCTGGGGGGCTTTGGTTGAGCCATCTCTGCTGCTACTCTGTCTGGGTGAAGTCGGTCGAGCTTCGTGGTGAGCCAGCGGCCCCACCTCAGCTCCGCTGGGCTGTGACCTGTTGCTGTACTGGGAGTTGTGTGTTGACACAGGAGGACGTTCGCCAGGTGGTGATTCCATTCCCCAGTCATCATCCGCTTGAGTGCCTCCTTTGTGGTCCTGACCATTCGTTCAGCCTGACAACGGTCACGGGGTGGAATGGAGCGGATGTTACATGCCGAATCATGTTGGCGTTGAGGAAAGATTGAAACTCTCCTGCCATGAATTGGGCCCCGTTGTCGGACATGATTACATCTGGCAGACCATGTGTGGTGAACAGCCGGCGCAACTCTTGAATGACTCTGGTTGTTGTCATGGAAGTGCCACTTCCAGCCACTTGGAATAACTGTCTACTACAATTAAGAATACCTGCCCTTGGAAGGGGCCCGCAAAGTCAATGTGCACGTGAGACCATGGGGCATGCTTGGTCTCCCAGCGGTGCACTGGTGCTTGTGGCATCTCCGGTCGGGTTTCTTGGCAGGCCTGGCAACTCCTTACTTGATTCTCAATGTCCTTGTCCAGGCCTGGCCACCACAAGTAGCTCCTGGCTAGATCCTTCATTCGAACAATTCCTGGGTGCCCCTCGTGTAAGGAATCCAGCACCCTGGAGTGAAGACTGGGTGGAATGATGACCCTGCTGCTCCACAGCACACATCCCTTGTGGGCTGACAGTTCATTTTTCCGAAAAATGTAGTGATGGAACTCAGGGCCTGGCCAGGTCTCTGGCCATCCCCTTAACACCCAGTTGAGAACACGGCTAAGCGTTCTGTCCGTGGTGGTTTCAGCTGCAACGTCCCATGCATGTAGGGGTGCTTCAGGCAGGTCCTGGATTGCCAGGATATGACCACTGGGTCTGGATCAATCTGCGATAGAGGCAGTCAGCTGAGAGCATCGGCGTGGCCCATTTCCTTATCCGGCTTGTGCACTAGCCGGTACGAGTATGCAGCCATGAAAATGGACCATCATAGCATTCATGGCAACAGGATCTGCGGTGTCTGTTTGTCTGCTGTGAAGAGACCAAGCAGAGGTTTGTGGTCTGTAAAGATGGTGAAGGTTCGTCCATATAAGAAGTCGTGGAACTTCTTAATGCCAGCCTCTATGGCGAGGGCTTCCTTGTCTATCTGGGCATAGTTCCTTTCAGCCGATGATAATGTTCTAGAATAGTATGCAATGGGGGCCGCTCGACCATCTGGCATCCTGTGGCTTAGTACTGCCCCAATGCCATATGGTGAAGAGTCACAGGCTAGTGTTACTAGTTGAAATGAGCTAGGACGGAGTCGAGGATAGCAATGATTTTACCGCCTTGAATGCTTTTTCTTGGGTGCTCGACCAGACCCAGGGCATTTTTTTGTCCAGTAGGCAGTGTAGTGGTTCTGCCAGGTCATCCTTATGCAGTAAGAATGAGTGGTAAAAATTGAGGAAGCCCAGGAATGCTTGTAGCTCCCCTTTGGATTTTGGTGTGGGGGCTTGCTGAATTGCCTTTAGCAAGGTGGGTGGATTCCGGCAGCATCTGTGGATTCCATGCCAATCTGGCACATTCCTCCTTGAGTTTTAGGCCTGCCTCGCAGAAACGGAGTACTGCAAGGAGACTTCCGCCTGGACTGCCGCTGATTCCCCTGCGATCAGGACGTCATTAAAATACAGGCAGATAGATAATGGAAGGCAGGTACAGAGGATGGTTCAAAGGGATAAGAAGGAGGGGGGGAAGGTGAGGCAGTTGGCTAACGCACCAACGGCAGCAACATTAGGAAGGATAGGATCTGCAAGGATGAGAGGAGGTGAATTCAGGAGTGAGCCGGCAGATAGCCCAGCTGATCGTAGGCAGACGAGGCAGAGGGACGGGATACGGCTGTGCGCACGCACATCCAAGCGCGGAAGGAAATCGGAGGAAATAGCACTAATAGGGATAGATGGTGGAAGACAGGAACAACGGGCAGACAAACAGGATGGAAAGGAGGGGAGCGGCAATGGGAAGGCATCTAAGACACCGGATCTGGGTGTAAGGCCCAGAATGAGTACGGGGGAGCAGCTGGAAAGCAAGCCAACGGCGGCAACGCCAGGAAGGAGGGGATTGACAAGGATGGGAGGGAGGAAGGTTGGAGAACTGGAGTGCAAAAAAAGAGGAGGCGGGACAATTAAGGCAATTACGGTCAGCCAGGATGGATGGCCCTATCACACGGTCAATGAGTAAGCAGTTAGGCTAGCAAGGTTTATAAAAGTAATTTCCACCCCAAAACTTTACTCTGAGGACGCTGGCAGAGGACCAGCGAAAGCTAAGTTGTTTTAATATTGTAAATAGTTGTTTTTATTGTTTTAAACTTTTTAACAATAAACAGCTGGTTTATATTTCTCCCGGAGATCGAGGACTGTGTTATTGAATATATATATGTATGTATGTATGTATGTATGTATGTATGTATGTATGTATGTATGTATGTATGTATATGCAAGTCTTGGCGTATTCGGGTCTTTTCCCATGTAAGATTGAGAGTGTCTTGGTGACGTTTCGACGAGGTCCCACTCGCCATCTTCAGGCTGGTGTCTTCGGCTTCGTGCTTGTGCGAGCAAAGCGTCATCGGAGCTGCCGTCCTTCTATAAATAGTGGAGGGGTGTGTGGCATCTTGGCTTTGTAGTTGTAAGCGGGTTGGTTGGCTGTGTTGTTGCATCTTGACTGGAAGATGGAATTGATGTAAGCAAATTAGCTGATGTAGCTGTAAGCAGGTTGGTTGGCCGTGTTGTTACACCTTGATTGGAAGATGGAATTGATGTAAGCAAATTAGTCAGTTGTTTGGTAACATCCTGTGTGGCTGAGGTGCTGGCTGTGTGCCCATTGTTCTTTTGTACCTGGGTAATGGGCTGTGTGGTAACATTCTGAGCTCTATTGTAGTGATATCCTGAGTCCTGTGCTGCCACATCATGGGAGGTAGGCTGCGTTGTAACATACTGAGCCTTTGCGATGTAACCTCCTGAGTTCTGTGATGTAATGTCCTGAGTAGATGGCTGTGATGTAGCATCACGGGCTTTGGTTTGGCTCTGAGTTTGCAGTCTGGCCATGTGTTTATGGCGTGTGTCAGTTTGCTTTGTGTGGGGGTCGGTGGGGGTGCAGCAGTTGGTGATGTTGCCGTGGTGTGGATTCTGGATGATGGTTGCATTTCGTCTATGGAATGGGTTTGGGTTTGAGTCTGGTAAGGGTGATTGGTGGTGGTGTCCTGTGTTGTTCTGGGTCCGGTGTCGGTTGTTGTGGTTGGGACTCGTTTGTTGACTAGGGCTAGTTTCCAGATGTCTGGTAGGCGGGAGGTATCGTCACGTTTATTCATGTTGTGGGGGTGTTTCTCTATTTCGATGGCTTCCATAATTATGTTACCAAACAACTGACTAATGTTACCAAACAACTGACTAATGTTACCAAACAAATGTTACCAAACAACTGACTAATTTGCTTACATCAATTCCATCTTCCAATCAAGATGTAACAACACAGCCAACCAACCCGCTTACAGCTACATCAGCTAATTTGCTTACATCAATTTCATCTTCCAATCAAGATGCAACAACACAGCCAACCAACCCACTTACAGCTACATCAGCTAATTTGCTTACATCAATTCCATCTTCCAATCAAGATGTAACAACACAGCCAACCAACCCACTTACAGCTACAAAGCCAACACGCCACACACACACCTCCAGTATTTATAGAAGGACGGCAGCTCCGATCACGCTTTGCTCGCACAAGCACGAAGCTGAAGACACCAGCCTGAAGATGGCGAGTGGGACCTCATCAAAACGTTGCCAAGACACTCTCAATCTTACACAGGAAAAGACCCAAATACGCCAAGACCTGCATACCTGTACCCGTGAAAATCTACGAAAACAAATATCTTACCTCTACGGGGAGGAAACCTTCCAGCTGACCAGGACCTACAAGAAACTCGAAGTCCGAAGAGCCACCATCTTATGTGACCTCACATTCCTACGCAACTGCCGAGACAAAAACGTGATCCCCACGTGCTTCCAACTAAAATTCCATTCCAAAACCTCAGCCACCGAAAGGATCCTAAAAAGAACTGAATTAGCCCTAATCAGAAACGAACTCCACAGGAAAAGATTCCTACTCGACCAAACCAACAGGGACCTACTCACTCTTCACCTGAAACTCAGTAATAAAATCCAGCCAGCACTCTGGGACAAATCCAAACAACTAGCCCTCTGGAGAGCCGAAACAGAAACCTCCCACAAGACAGACACACACACCAACAAACACCACAGACTAGAAAAACACCAGAAGCCCAACCCACAGCAACTCATGAAACAAACAGTACATAACATATCAGACAGGACCCTCACCATAGCAGAAACCAATGTCCTTTCCAAAGGATTCAACTTTGCAGTCGCCCCCAAACGCATCCCCACTGAAAACATCATATGCGGAGTTGAAGCTACCCTAACCAAAATCAACCCAGATGAAGCCAATAAAATCAGACTTGAAGTCACCAATGTCCTCTGCTCCAGCAATCCACCCAGAAGCAACTTACATAAAGAAGAACAAAAAGCACTCACCAACTTGAGGAAAGACAACAACATAATCGTTCTCCCAGCAGACAAAGGTAACGCCACTGTGGTGATGAACACATCCCCTCCTCCCTCACAGCCACACATGAAACAAACAGTGCATAACATCTCAGACAGGACCCTCACCATAGCAGAAACCAATGTCCTTTCCAAAGGATTCAACTTTGCAGTCGCCCCCAAACGCATCCCCACTGAAAACATCATATGCGGAGTTGAAGCTACCCTAACCAAAATCAACCCAGATGAAGCCAATAAAATCAGACTTGAAGTCACCAACGTCCTCTGCTCCAGCAATCCACCCAGAAGCAACTTACATAAAGAAGAACAAAAAGCACTCACCAACTTGAGGAAAGACAACAACATAATCGTTCTCCCAGCAGACAAAGGTAACGCCACTGTGGTGATGAACACATCTGACTACCAAGCCAAACTATCCAACCTACTCCAAGACCCCGCTTACAAACCTCTAAACACAGACCCCACCACCTACCTGGAAAAAACCACCAAATCCAAAATAAAAGCCTCTCCCATCAGTGAAGAGATCCAGCAAAGAATCACCCCCAGAGAGAAATCTTCCAGATGCCCCAAGCTCTATGGCCTCCCCAGGATACACAAAGAAGGAACACCACTAAGACCCATAGTCAGCTCCATAGGCTCACCTCTACAGAATCTTGCCAAATTTCTTGCCAAACAACTTCAGCCCTACACAGAATCCATCACCTCACACATACAGAACTCACTCCACTTCATAGAAACAATAAAGAAACAAAACCTACAACCCAGCGACCTACTCGTGAGCTTTGATGTCATATCCCTCTTCACCCAAGTGCCTATTAAAGAAGCCTTGACAGCTATCCAAAACAAATACAACCCCCCCAAACACATCCTAGATCTGACCAACCACTGCCTAACCAACACATACTTCATCCACAATGGACAAAGATACAAACAGATAGAAGGAGCACCTATGGGATCACCCCTCTCACCCATCGCCAACCTATACATGGAACATTTTGAAACCAAAGCCTTAGATAAATCTGAACACAAACCCAAACTCTGGCTTAGATATGTAGATGACACTTTCATAATTTGGCCACACGGGAAGAAAAAACTGGACAACTTCCTCACACATCTCAACAGCCTACACCCCAAAATACAATTTACTATGGAAACAGAAGCAAACAACCAACTTCCCTTTCTGGATGTCCTAATCTACAAAAAACCCAATGGCTCCATAGGACACACCATCTACCGGAAAAAAACACACACCAACCGCTACTTAAACGCACAATCCCATCACCATCCTGCACAGATCAACTCCGTAGCCAAGACCCTCCAGAACCAAACACCTAGCCGACAAAGACCACCTGAAAACTGAATTACACACTCTCACAAACGTATTAATTTCCAATGGATTCCAAAGAAACACTATTACCAACCTAATCCAAAAGGAGACACCCCCAAAAAACCAAGACACAGGACAACGGCATCACCCTCCTCCCTTACATCAAAGGCACCACAGATAAAATCAGCAAAATTCTCCACAAACACAATATCAAGACAGCCTTCGGCACTGATCAAAAAATAGCCAACATCTTAAGAAACCCCAAAGACAAGATCCAGCTAGAAAACCAAGGAGTCTATGAAATACCATGCAAAATCTGCCCAGCCACATACATTGGACAAACTAATAGGAGAATAAATGCACGCATCGCAGAACACAAGAACGCAGTCAGAAAAGAAGAAAAAACTTCCTCCCTTTTCCAGCACCTTAAAGCAACAGGACACGAAATGCAACCATCATCCAGAATCCACACCACGGCGACATCACCAACTGCTGCACCCCCCGCCGACCCCCACACAAAGCAAACTGACACACGCCATAAACACATGGCCAGACCGCAAACCCGGAGCCAAACCAAAGCCTGTGATGCTACATCACAGCCATCTACTCAGGACATTACATCACAGAACTCAGGAGGTTACATCGCAAAGGCTCAGTATGTTACAATGCAGCCTACCTCCCATGATGTGGCAGCACAGGACTCAGGATATCACTACAATAGAGCTCAGAATGTTACCACACAGCCCATTACCCAGGTACAAAAGAACAATGGGCACACAGCCAGCACCTCAGCCACACAGGATGTTACCAAACAACTGACTAATTTGCTTACATCAATTCCATCTTCCAATCAAGATGTAACAACACAGCCAACCAACCCGCTTACAGCTACATCAGCTAATTTGCTTACATCAATTCCATCTTCCAATCAAGATGTAACAACACAGCCAACCAACCCACTTACAGCTACAAAGCCAACACGCTACACCCCCCCTCCTAGAAGGACGGCAGCTCCGATGACGCTTTGCTCGCACAAGCACGAAGCCGAAGACACCAGCCTAAAGATGGCGAGTGGGACCTCGTCGAAACGTCGCCAAGACACTCTCAATCTTACATGGAAAAAGACCTGAATATGCCAAGACCTGCATACCTGTACCCGTGAAAATCTACGAATATATATATATATATATTCAATACATAACAGTGATGGTAACAGGTTCCTCCTTCTTCTCCATTTTGGGATCTTCCCTTTATCAGCCTCCTTTCTGCTTTGGGAAGGCGACTGGAGCTCAGAACCTCGTGAATTTAAGATAAAAGGGAGTCTTGGGTTAATGTCATGGTTCCGATAGATGAAATCAATTAAAAGAACTTCAAAGATTTATTCCTCAAAGAACATTTTATTCAGGAAACAAAGTATCAGTACTTACATAGTTGAACCAAAGACTAAAGTTCCCTCCCCCTGCTACAAAGGAACAAGTTGCAATTCCTGTAGTGTACTGAGTTGTTAAGACAGCAGGTGCAAGGCGTGCACCAACGACGCTAGTAGACCACGTGGCCTGCTAGCTAGACTGGGTGTCTGAAAACTCGGGAATGCATGTTTAGCACGGGAAGAAATCATGCATCTATTGGTTAACAGTTCCCTGGCTCCTTCTATAAAAGGGTGGAGTCAGTTTTGCGTTCTGTTCTGTTTTGTGTGTGTGTCATGAATAAACTAAGTTCCTTTACTACTGAGTCTCTTCAATGTCTACCTCCGTAAGAACAGAACAATTCCCACCTCAGAAAGGCTGTCATTAATCACATTCACCAATTATTTCAAAACGCAGGCTCTCCTCCCAACGTTTCAACCCGCCAAAAATTTTTCTAACATTGACCTTGATTCTCACACAGTTGCAATTGTTATGGCTAACTGTAATAGCTTAAGCATTCCCCCTTCCCCCCTTCTCCATTTGAAAATACCAAACAACAGAAAAAAGCAGAATGAAAGCAAAAGGTAAAATGGCTACAGTTTCTCAGTTGTCACAGCACTGACACAATGGCTGCTCGATTTTCAAGGGTAGCTTCTCTCACCTGCTTCAGTTCCTGATTCAGGGCATCCAGGGCCTGGGAGGTTGAATTTAAGCTTTTTACTAGTGCACAGGCCAGGCTGTTCAGGGCCCTGGCATTGTGCACTGCCAGGTCTGGTACTCCTACCAGGGAGATCACTAGGGATACATATTCTGCCTTTATTAGTAACCAGGTTTTTGGGTCACAGTCAGTTCCTGGAGGTCTCTCTTTTGTCACCTTTAAAGTGAGAGCATCACCATGGTTAGTTGCCCTAGGGTGCATGGCCCTCCTGTTGAGTTTGCTGGTAGGTAAGAATAGGCTTTCAACCCACACAGGAAGAACCAATCCAAGGGGAGTTTTACATAACTATATGAGAATGGGATGGTTTCTGTATGGTTGCAAATGAGTTCCTTATTACTAAGATCTTGGCAGTTGGAGACTCTGAGGTTTTTGCAGCCTATTACTTTGAAACAGTTAGCAGCTTGGGTCACTTTGGCAACCTGCAAGGTGTACATGCTCTGGTCAGACAGTGGTATAGGAAGCCTCAATGTGGAAATTCTTGAGTCTGGTGTGGTTAATTATAGCTTGGGGTCCTGAAGCCACACCTATTAGGCAGGTAGTGAGAATATCCTTTACAGATCTTCCCCCTGCCAGGCAGAAATTGGTGGTGTTCAAGACTTCTCATGCTAAGTACTCCCAAATGTTTCCCTTTTCTGGCAAGAGGCTCATTTCCAAGACTCCTGATACATTGGTTATGCATGCAAATATAAAACAAATTTTAACAATCCCCATCCCCAATTTCCCCACAGTCTTCACACCCATCTTCCTCAATTTCAAAAAGAGTCTTCAGCATTCACTCACAGGTCTCTGGGTTCTTTTGGAGTCTTATGGGTGGCACCTTCTGCTCGGTTACTGGGTCCTTGCTGTGGTCCAATACGGCTGGCTTCACGTGGGTCCAATGAATCCAAGTATCCTTTTCAGCAACCTTAATGGCTTAATGATGTGAAACAGGGCAATAGGGAGGGCTTGGGGCCATGTTAAGCATGTCTCCTGGCAGAGTTTACCCAGGAGGGTCTTTATCTCATGATTAGCCCTTTCTGTACCCCGAGAACTAGTTGGAGAAAATGGAGTGTGTAGGTTCTGTGTGATGCCAAGGGCTTGGTATACAGGTGAGGACCTGTGCTACAAAATGTCTTCCCCTATCTACAGTGCTGGGTACTGTGTCCTTTAGTAAATGTCTGGCTGTCTCCAATGCTGTAGTATGGTGGCAGGGGAAAGGCTCTATCTAGTGTGTGAGTTGATCCCTACATACAAGAACATACTGGTAACCACCTGCTTTGGCCTACATACAAGAACATACTGGTAACCACCTGCTTTGGAGAGCTGTATATAGTCCATTTGTAATTTTTCAAATGGGCGCTGTGCCCATGGCCTTCCCCCAGTGTGGGTAGCCTTCTTGGAAGTGGTATTGTTGGCCTGACATGCTTTGCAGGTTCCTGCTACTCACATGGCTTCTTTATATGACCCTGGCACATACCAGACTCCCCTTATTGCATCTACCATTGCTTGTGTTCCACAGTGGCCTTTGGCATGTAACCTTTGGCAAATAAGTCACAGCAGGTGGAGAGGGGCTATGGGTCTTCCATCAGGAACCCTCCAAAAGCCTTCCCTGTATTCTGCTTCAAATTTCTTTTTTTATATAATATATTTTATTGATTTTTTAATATAGTCACCTTAATATTTGGTAAACAGTGTGTTGTCTGGGTTTACATTTACAAAACATTCACTAACAGTTGGTTTCTATGATCTATAATCCATATAATAGTTTTACTTGATTTCCTCTTTTCCCCATAATGTTCTCTTTTGCCAACCTTAAGTTAATACAATTCTTGTTGTTTTGGTAGATAACAATTGAGTATAAATTCTTTTCTAATATTTCTGCAGATAATGACATCAATATAATATTTCTTTTCTGTCTAGTCATTCTGGTTGTCTCATCATAGATCCTGTTTACAGTTCTTGTTTACATTTGTTTTTCCCACAATGTTCAAGACATTCTTACTGGTTACGATTTTCCAAAGTTAATTACATTTAAATATTTAAGTCTATTTTTTCTCATGTAAGCCATCCCAATACTTTTACCTTTCTTAAGGAATAAATAAGACTAAAAAAAAGAAAAAAGAAGAATAAGAGTAAAGAAAAATAAAAAGATAGTATGCTACTTAAAATCCATGTTTCCCCTAAGCTAATACATATTTATTTCCAAAAAAATTCCGTTCTTTTTTACCATAATTAAAAATATATTTAATCTTTAAATATTCCATTTAATGAATCTAGTCATCTGGTCTTTTAACTCTTATTCAAAACATTTTTTTAAAATCCAAATTTCTCCTTCCAACGCTCCACTTCCCCTTCCTCCAGCAGATCCTTATATGTAACTTCAGTGTCCACCCTCAAGGCAGGCCATAGGGTTTGCTGGGAGAGGTTGAATTGCAGCCCACTTTGCAGCTTGGTCTGCAAATTGGTTACCTTTTGTCACCTCTGAATTATCCTTTTGGCGTGCTCTGCAATGGATGATGGCTATTGTTGAAGGTAATTGAATAGCCGTTAGTAACCTAGAAACCAACTCTGCATGTGCTATGGGTTGCCCTGATGAAGTCAAGAATCCCCATTGTTTCCACAGAGCTCTGGTAGCATGGCAAATCCCAAAAGCATACCTAGAGTCTGTGTAAACATTGGTAGACCGACCCCTTGCCCTCTTGCAGGCTTGAATTAAAGCCATGAGTTCAGCCGCTTGAGGGCATAAATCAGGATAATCTTTATGTGTTGCAGGCATAAAAGGTTCAATGTGCCCAAACATTTAGTAATGTGGCACAGCATGATTCATACATTTATCTCTTGCACAGAGTGCTGCATAGGATGCCAGAGTTTGCAGAGGGATTAACCTTGAAAGGGTGTAAGGCATACCTAGACTGTGCAGTATGTAAATCATCGAAATCCAAGGTATTCCCAGTGAGCAAGAAGAGCACAAGGCAGACAACAAAGGTATTAGAGCTGGTACATAGATTTGATTGGCCCAATGAAAGCCAGCTTGGGAGGAGCAAAGTATGTGCTGGTCATTGTAGATGATTTCAGCAGATTTGGTTTCTGTTATTTGCTTAAGAGCAAAACAGAGGTGAGCTTCGCAGAAAGAAGATATAGGCAACAGGTATGCCAGCTGCAAACTGACAGGGGTTCAGAATTCATGTCAACAAACTTTCAACAGTGGTTGGGACAGCTAGGAATATGACATAGACGCAAAAATCCATACACAGCAGCTGAGAATAGTGTGGCTGAAAAATGGAATGGAGTGTTGCAGACCATGAAAGATTCACTGCTGGAGGATTCTGGTCTGAGCAGGTCGTATTGGGGCGAAGCCATGTTGACTGCAAATTGTTTGGTCAATAGGCTGTGGAGTTCCTCTATAAATGATACTCCATATGCTGTGGTATATGGGAGAAAGCCATCTCTAGCACATTTAAGGGTGTTTGGAAGCAATGCATGGGTGCATATTCCAAAGGCAATCAGGAGAAAATGGCAACCAAAGGCTAGAAAGCTCAAGTTTATGGGCTATGAGCCTGGCTCAAAGAGCTATCACTTTAGTGATGGGAGCAGAAGTATAGTAATTTCCAGATCTGCTAGCTTTGCAGAGCAGAATTGGGACAGAATTGATGCCAATTCTGGAAATGATCCACTTATTGATGGTGTCGGTGTTCAGGGAGGAAAAGCTGAAAAAGAGCAAGAAAAGGAGTCAGAAGAAGATGGTGACTCTGATGTGAAGCAGGAAAGGGTTGACAGTCAAGAGCAGTCAATGCCATGCAGGTCAGAGTGATGGAACAAGGGGATTCCACCTGACAGGTATTCTGCTGGGAAAGTAAAGGTGTGTGATGTGTGGTATGAGCCAAGAAACTATCAGGAAGTATTGGCACTACCCAAAGTGGAGCAAGTGAAGTGGAAAGAGGCCATGGACAAAGAAATGAAATCCATGGATGAACATAAAGTGTTCACCTCTATGACTTTGCCACAAGGTTACAAAACTGTAGGATGTAAATGGGTATACAAAAAGAAAGTGTTACCCAACAATAGTCCAATATAAGGCAAGATTAGTGGCACAGGGGTTTTCGCAGAAGAAAAATGTGCACTATGATGAGGTATTTGCACCAACGGTAAAAAGTGAAACTATAAGGTTGGCATTAGCATTGGCAGTGGCAGTGGGCATAAATTTTGGCACTTTGATTTAACCACAGCATTCTTCAATGGAGAGTTGGAGGAAGAAATTTACATGGTTCAAGCACCAGGGTATGAAAGTAAAAAGCCTGGCACTGTGTATAAACTGAACAAGGCTATTTATGGGCTGAAGCAATCAGCCAGAAACTGGAACATCTGTTTAGATGTGGCATTGAAGGGTCTTGGGTTCAAGAGTTGTAATGTTGATGGTTGCATATAACTGCAAGGTTCCACGGTGGGGATCTGGCACAGGTGAAGGAATTTGCTAATCAACTGGAGAAAAAGCTGGAGTTGAAAAGTCTGGGTGAAATACAAAACTATCTTGGTGTAGAGATACAAAAAACTGAGAAAGATGGCTATGTTCTCAGTCAAAGAAGGAAAATTGAACAACTGTTGGAGAGATACAACATGAAGGATTGTAATTCTGCTCCAACACCTATGAGCATTGATTTTCACAACACTTTGGGTGAGGACAAAAGTGAAGCCTGTGATCAGGGTATATATCAGTCAGCAATAGGAAGCCTGTTATATCTGTCACAGTGGTCCAGACCAGACATAGCTTGTGCAGTAAGCATCTTAAGTCGCTTTACTGCCGCACCAACACAGTTGAATTGGGTTGGTGTGAAGAGAATTCTCAGGAATTTGAAGGGAACTGTGAATTTGGGTCTTCAAATACAGGTCTCTGAAGAATTAAAGTTAAAATGTTATGTTGACAGTGATTATGCCAATGATGTGCAAACCAGAAAGTCCAATTCTGGGTTTGTGGTTTTATTTGGAGGGACTTTAATTGGGTGGACGTCCAGAAAACAAACAACTGTAGCTATTTCTACTGCGGAGGCAGAATTTATTGCTCTGTCTGAACTGTTCAGAGATAACCTGGTATGTATAGCTGTTAAAGGATTTAAACATAGAAGTTAAAGAAGCTGTAACAGTATTGAAGATAATGCTGCTTGTATTTTTAACAGGTGACAGAGTGAAAAGTAGAAGCAAGCATGTGGACATTAAGTATTGTAATGTCAGAGAAGCCATCAAAAGTAAATTAATTCGCTTGCTTCATTGTTCTTCAGATGACAATCTGGCAGATGTAATGACCAAGCCATTGGGTGGAGTACACCATGGGAAGAGTATTAAATTATTTGGTTTTATGTCTATTCCAGTCATAAAGGGAGGAGTGTCACTGTGTAAGAAATTTTATGAACTGGAATAGCCATAGCAACAAACCAACCAATGAGAACTGTTTTTAATTAAGACACAGTATTGGCTGTATGAGGCATGTGATCCAACCTATGTATGGGCGTGTCTTAATCTTCTCTATTGTTTTTCTGATCTCCAAGTTAAGAGTTGTTGATGTTCCCCAGAGCTGAATGAAACTGTATGTATCATGTTTATATATATTTTATAGCTAAAGTTTTTCTAAACTATGCCTCCTGCTCATTTTGAATGTGTGCTTATTTTTTGTGCTGGGTGAGCTGTAAACTCTAACAAAAAGGCAAGAAGTCAGGCCAGTTGTGTTGTTGATAGTTAATAAAGCATCTCAAGTACTGTTCTGGAACTGAGTTTGTTTGATCTGTCCCCCCATTAATTTGAGGATGGTGACTAGAACTCAGACCCTGTTCCCAAAATGTCCAGAAAGGCTCTCCAGACCTTTGAAGTGAATTGGACCCCCCTATCAGAAATTATTCGACGTGGGGCCCGATTAAGTGGTATATGTGATGAAGAAACAGGTTTGCCAGGGTCTTAGCCATGGGGATCTTCTGGCATGGGATGAAGTTTATCTGTTTTGAAAATAGGTCAGTCACTACCCAAATCACTGTATTTCCCACGCTTTCTGGCAACTGTACAATAAAATCCATAGAAATCTCTCTCCAGGGTGCTGAAGGATCAGCAACCGGTTGCAGGAGGCCTGGTTTTCCCCCTTGCCTCTGTTTGGCTGCTGCGCAGGTGGGGCAGCTAGCCACATAGCTCTCATCTTTAGGGATGGCCACCAAAACTGTCTCTTTAAAACATGCAGGGTTTTTATGAATCCAAAGTGCCCCACCAGTTTCGAATTGTGGCAGGTTTGCATGGTCTTTAGTCTCTGAATGGTGGGGACATACAACTTCCCTCCTACTCAGGTTAGCCTCTCCTGCACGGAGCAAAGGTTCTTGTGGCTTAGAAACCACTCATCTTTCTCTAGGGTTTGTTTGAAAGTGAGGGTAGTGGTGTTATCTAGTGGCTGGGCTTCTTTTGTTTGCACTTTCATGGTCACTGGAGCCTCCAGTTGTTTTGCTGGGAGCAGGGTTTTGACAATTTCTGTTTTGGTACTGTTATACTGTGGCAGTCTCGACAAAGCATTGGCCAGAAAGTTCTCCCCCCCCGGTAGGTAGCGGAGGGTAAAGTTGAAGCACTGAAAATGCTGGGCCCACTGTGCCTATTTGGGGGACAGCTTCCTCAAGGTTTTCAGGGCTTCTAGGTTTTTGTGATCAATCCAGACTTGGAAAGGGATTTTGCTCTCCTCTAAGAAGTGTCACCAAGTGAGGAGGGCCCACCTGACCACATAGGCCTCTTTTTCCTACACTGCCCAATGTTGCTCTGTTTCCGTCAATTTTTTCGATGTGTAGGCATAAGGCTGCAGTTGGCCCTGGTCATTTTCTTGGAGCAACACCACTCCCGTGGCTACATCACTGGAATCGGCCTGAATCATGAAAGGCTTTTCAGAGTCTGGATGCCTCAATACCGGCTCAGTGGAAAAAAATCTCTTTAGCTTTCTGAATGCCGCTTGGCATTCCATAGTCTACTTTAGTGGCTGGCTAGGTTTAGGTTTGTCCACCCCATTTGTCTTTAGCAAATTAGTAATGGGAAGAGTGATTTGTGCAAAGGAGGGGATGAACTGCCTGTAAAAAGTTGCAAAACCGAGAAAGCTTCCTGGAGCAGGTAGGTGCCCTCTCCAATGCAGCCCACACTTTCTCTGGGTCCATCTCTACCCCCTCGTGGGAGATCCGGTAGCCTAGATAGTCAATCTTCTCTTTGTGGAACTCGCATTTTGAGAGCTTAGCATGGCAGCCTGGAGTTTATTCAGGACTGCTCTGACTAGTTTCACATATTCGGCTTTCATTTTGGTATAAATCAATATGTCGTCAAGGGACTTCTGGTTTTGACGTCATGGCAGAATGGGCGCAGGGAAGCAGGGCTCTGCTTCCCATGCCATTTTTTTCTTGCTGGCGGTCCGAAAAGGACCAAAAGTCACCCCGTAGAGGCGACAGACCAAGAGGGGACTCTTGTAGATCGTGGGAAGGCAGTAGCTGACCCGCTTGATCCAAGGAAGCCCTTGGGACTGGCAGGAGAAAGACTGGATGCACCTATGCAGCCAGTCGGAAGCTGCTGACTGCCGGCGGACAAGCGATTCTAAACAAGCATGAGGAACATATTGGACCTGGTTGAGACTATTTTTCTTCTTCTACAATCATAATATCTGTTCTGAAAAAAACATCTGAAAGCAAGAAAATCCCCAGAACTAAAGGGAGGGAGGGTTTCCTATTCCTCCCTCCAGAATAAAAGTAGTGGTTTAAGTTTTTGTGGGGAAAAATAGAGAAGTTTACAATATTATTATGGATATAACAGAGAGAGACAGAAAAAAGAAAAGTTTGGGAGCTTTAATACTCTTAAACTCTTTTTTATATTTCTATTGGAGAGTATCGGAGCAAAACTTCATAAAAATTACTGGAAAATTACAAAATGGGCATCTGATGACATCTACTGGCAAGAGAAAAGAACTACACCAAGCCTTGCTCACAGACCTTATCTATATATTTTGTCTGGAGTGTCAGAACTTGGCCAGATGCCCAGACATAGTTTACAGTCTAAACCTTTTTTTTTTTTTTTCTAAATATATTTTATTAGATTTTTATAGGGGTAAAAGGGTTACATCAGAGTGCTTAGGAACCACCGTGGAGGTGGGTATATTGAACATCCAAAAAAAAAAGAAAAACAATCACAAATATATAGCCCAAATCAATTCATTTAAAATTCCCTCTCTAATTCCCTCATTTAGTCTTGCATATTCAGATTAATACATTTCTATATAAGCTTCAAACAATCCTATCAAATATCACTCACATTTCAATTCTAAAGATCCAGGTCCTGTTTTTAAGCTTTACTAACTTACAATTACCATATTCCAATTGGCCTTAGATAGACATATTATTAACACTTCGGGTATCCTTTTTTTTTTACATAGTAATTATATCTGGTATATTATTTCCGCAGTAATATTCTTATATTTTCTTCATTAATACCATTTCTTCTCTTGTCACCCATCCCTCTTATTCTCCTTCTATTTCAAAATAATTATCTTAAAGTAAAAATATCAAACCAACAAATAGATTTCTATCTAATTTAAGTATATATTCTATCAATTCATCTATATCTATGAAAATCTTTTTAAACCAGTAAATAAAGTTTACCTCTCCAGTCTAAAACAAAGTATTGTTACAAAGGGTATCTCTTAGAAATTTCACGTGCTCCATTAGTTATTAACTCAGTCAAAAAATCAAAGCCTTTTTAAACCCATTAAATAAAACTTTAAAATACATTTTTAAATCTAACTCTAGGTTTCTTTCTGTGCCATAACGGTTTCCATAATAAAATTCCTGCATCATCAAACCACAATATTAAAAGGTCCATATTCTTTAACGCTTCAAATTGGTCAAAGTTCTCTTTCCTTTCTTCTAGTAGCCTTTGGATGGTAAAAGCCGTTTTATTCCGTGTTATATTTGCCAGTTGTTTATCCACCTTTTCACAATTTTCAATAACTTGTATCTGAGTATCAGTCTCTGTTGATGTTAATGCTTCAGACATCTCCGTTAAAGTTATTCTTTGATCATCAGGCTTCTCCATAGATTGCGTTTGGAGTTGTATAAAGTTAATTTGTTCTTTGGTTTCCACAGTTTCTCTCAGTGTAGTTTCATAGTTGAGTTGTTGACGTGGTTCCTCTTTAGGTTGTACATATTGTTCACTAATCTCTTTGACGCCAATCTGCTTCTTCTGCGCTGTCTTTCGGTCTATAATTTGATCTGTCAAAGTTTGAAAGTAAGAGTTCATATCCTCTGTGGCTTCCAGAATTTTTTTCCAATATGAGCTCACAGTCCAGCTGTGTGTTAGGTTCCATATCAGTAGTAGAAAGATTTTTTAATCTTTTAGAGAAGGCTCTATTTCGTAGAAATCAAACAAATGTTCACCTCCAATTTTCAATAGACCAGCTGTTTCAGTTATCTTATGCTTATCATCTTTTGAAGGTCATAGCCATTCCCAGCCATAAAAAAATATACAGTTGCAGTACCACTTTTCGACACAAGATGTCCTCAGCAGACCATAAAATCTTTTTTTTCTTTCCAAATTAATAGATTTTTTATTTTTCGTGTTGAAAAAGATGAAGAAAGGCCTCTCCAAAGTAATAGATGCGTAGTTATAACAATAATAATCAAGAATAAAATGTTTTCAGGTCCCCTCAGTATTCCAAAATTTAAGTAGTCCATAAAAATTAACTGGTTTTTTTTTTTTTTCCAAAGCTGTTTTTCCCAAATGCCCAAACGCTGCTCCCTCACAGCAGGGAAGTAATTCAAACACAAAAGCTTTTGACAGGAGAGTAATTAGGGAAAAAAGGGGTAGGAAAGGTCTCACCTGGATTCTCCACGGGGGTTCTTTATGCTTAGTTGTTCTTCTGGCTTTCAGCTGGTGCGGCGAAGTGATCGTCCATTTTGCTGGCCGATCTTTTTCTCCGACGGCCCTAAGGAGATAGCTTGAACTAAGGAGAGCTGCCGCTCTTCCCCAGTCAAGCAGGAGCCTCCTCAAGCGGTGGTCGCCTCTACGGGGCAACTTTCGACCCGGTTAAGGGTCTACCAGCGAAGGGAAAGCAGCCGGTGGGAGAGACGGCTCTCTCCGTGCAACTGCGCGTGCCGCGATCCGGAACCGGAAGCCCTAAGTCTAAACCTTTTGATGTCCCTGACCTTCACAGTCATGTAGATTACAGCTGGAAAAAGAGAGGAATTTCTTTGGGCTGCTTTTCTTTGCAGGATGGATTATAACTAAAAAAATATAAACTACTTAGAAGCAATCTGGCTTTTTTGGATTATAAGTACTGTTTAAGCTGTGATTTTACAAGCTATTTAAAGACAGTGTGAGTGGTAAGAAATTACTGCTAGCAAGACATTTTGGATTATAACCTTGGCAGACGGGCAACGTCAGACCTTGGGATAAATTTTATGCTTCCCTTTTCTTCTTTTTTCTCTTTTTTCTCTTTTTTCCTTTTTATCTCTCCTATTTGTTTGGGGAGCCTAGTGGATTATAAATTTTTCACGTTTGACTGGAGAACTATTTATGGACAGTGGAAACTGAAATATTGGAGATACTCCTTGGAGAAGGCCTATGGACTATCAACTTCGAATAGTAGTTCTTGGTGGATTATAAACTTTGACTGAGGGACAATTTTGGACTCTGAACAATTGTCCTTGGAAGTGAGCCCTACCTACAGAAGTGGATTATAAACTTTTTTTTCTTATTTCTTTTTTTCTCCTTTTTTTGCTCTTACCTTTTTGCTGAGAGAGCCTATTGGCCTAGAGACTACAGATAAGAACTACAAGAGTTACTTAAGATAATTTTAAAATATATATTGTGTTGAACATAATGCTAATGGCTTGGTTCAAGGCGGGTATTGAGGAAAAGTGTTAGAGTTTGATAAAAGATTTGGGGAGTAGAAATAAAATGAGTGTTGCGAATTTAACCAAAACTAGTAAGAAAGCACCCTCAGCCCTGTCCTCCGCCTCTGCAAGCCCGGTGTATCAGAGATCAATTGAAGCAATGCTTCAACAAGAAAAAGCTAATAACTTCCAGAAGGAGATGCAAGTGACACTACAAGCGATTCAAGAGGCAATTTCCTCCCACAAGGAAGACACAAGGAAAGGTCATGAGGAGACGAAAGATAACCTTGATAAAATGAACCAAAAAATTAATAACATAGATTCTCAACTAGAAAACTTCAAACAGATGGTTACAAAAAATGAACAAATAATTCAAAAAGTAGAAGACAAGTGTCAGGTCCCAAATGGTTCCCTATTTTACTTACCTTCCTTCTGTCCTTCCATCTTTGGGACCTGTCATTCTGTTGCGGGAGGGGGGAGCCCAGCATTACTTGCATGTTTGTATTTGCTCGCCAGTTCTGTTTCCTTTTCCTGAGGGGTATGGTATCTCTCCGAAGACAAGCATGACGAGCTGGAGGTCGGCAAAGCCAGGAAGTTGTGTGCCAAAAGCAACGACTGATCACCCTGAGATGCCAGCTGATTGGATACAATTCAAATCCCCACGCGGCTTTGGTGGGAGGGGTTTTATGGCTTGGGTGACTAAATGGTGTTAACAAACTTTTACCTCAGACCTCACCTTGATCCCCCACTGTTACTGATCCCCAAATAAAAGAATCCTGTTTGAAGCAGTGATTGCCTCAAGAGTTCGAATTCTTGGGAGCTGAAGTGGGTCGTTACAACAAATCAGTAGAGACCAACCAAAAGTTGGAAGAACTAAAAATGAAAACCAGAAGCTGATGCCGATCAACAGAAAATTGGAAGATTCAATGACAGTTATGGAAATGAAAAAGGCGTCTTACTTCCTAAGATTCCAAAACATAATAGAGGATAAGGAAGAGGATCTTGCGGATCTGATAATGGAGCTATTGGCTGAAGACTGGAAATTGGGAAATGGAAAATGGAAGGAGAGATAGACCAGATATTTTGAGTCAATTCAAGCTATGCATGAAGAAATAATGTCCCTAGAGTACATGTTAGATTCGTTAAAAGATCTGTAAGGGTTGAGATTCTGAGAAGAGTGAGAATGACCCTCTGTGATATAAAGAAAAAGAAATTGTAGTCCTGAAGCAGATTCCCAGGACAATAAGAGACACACAAAGAGAATATCAATTTTTAACTAGAAAATTAATTGAAAAAGGAGTGAATTTTAGATGGCTGATTCCAGAAGGGATCCTAATTAACTGGTATGTGAAAAGATACAGACTGGACACACCACTTAAGGCATTGGAGTTTTATGACAACCATAAAGCGTTTATGGAGGGGGAAAGTCCGGAATTTTGTACAGAGAGAGAAATAAAGAGACAGGAAGAAACAGTAACAGAAGAAGCAGCCAAGCCAAGGGAGGAAGAAGAAACTGAAAATACAAATACAGAAGAAGGGGTAAGAGCAAAAGAGCAGAGACAGATAAGAACAACTAGAAGATTAAGACCTAAATATAATTGAAGGAGATGGAGAAGGAAAATGGGATTCTTTCAATGAATATAAATGGAATGAACTCCCCTATAAAAAGGAAATTTTTTTACACGATTACAAAGATTAAAAATGGACATAATCTGTCTTCAAGAAACACATATTAAGAGACAACACTACAAATTGTTGGAACAACCGAAAATTGGGAAACTTCACTTCGCATTAGCACAACAAAAGAAAAGAGGAATAGCTTTATATATTAAAGAAATAATGAATCCCAAACAAATCTATGCAGATGAAGAGGGAAGAATATTAATGGTTGAAATAACGATAAACCCAAAACAGATACTGATAGTAGCAATATATGCACCTAATAACAAACAAAAAGAATTTTATCAAAAATTAAATAAAAAAATAGTGGAATTGGAATATCAAAATATTTGCTTAATGGGAGACTTTAATGCAATTGTAGATGGGAAGCTGGATTACAGAAGTAGTAAAATAGGGAAAAAAGGAAGGAATATACTACCTAAGACTTTCTTTAAAATGATAAGACTCCAGGTCCAGATGGGTTACTTGCAGAGCTTTATACAAGACACACTGTCCAATAATGAAAGAACTGTATAATGAAGTACTTTTAGAGGCTAAAATATCAAATACATGGACAGACATCACTTTAATACCTAAGGAAGACTCAGACCTGACGCAAATAAAGAATTATAGACCAATATCTCTATTAAACGTGGAGTACAAATTTTTTGCCTCAATAATAGCAGAAAAATTAAAGAAATTTTTGATTGAATTTATACATACAGACCAAAATGGATTCCTACCTAAAAAACAAATAAAAAATAACTTAAGAATGATCTTAGACATTTTGGAATACTATGAAATCCCCCCAGGGAAGCAGATGGCGTTAATATTTCTAGATGCACAGAAGGCTTTTGACAACGTAAATTGGCAAAGCCAAAAGATTCTGGTCAAGAATACACATATGGTTAGAGAAAATTACTAAAAAACATATAGATTTTAAGCCAGAATTATTTTTGTTAGGCATATTGTAGGAAACTATGAGAAAGAGTGTATATATCTAATATTACATGTATTAACTGCACCGAGAATTGTATTTGTATTGTATTGGAAAAATGAAGATTTACCAATGGAGAAAGAGTTAATTAAAAAAAATTTTAGATTGTGTGGAAATGGATAGATTGACAATGAAAATGAAAGAGAAAGAAGATTCAGTATACTTTAGAACATGGGATACCTTTTATCAATGGTTAGAAAAACGAGGTAGAGAAAAAGGAATTTAACGTGTATTAGTAAGTTAAATGTTGGAACCTAGACAATGTGTTGCTGATAAAATATTACGCATTTCTGATTATAATATAATATATATATATATATATATATATATATATATATATATATATATATATATATATATATATGTAGGTCTTTGGTAATTCGGGTTTTCTCCCGCGTAAAATTGGAAGTGTCTTGGCGACGTTTCGACAAAGTCTCATTCGTCATCTTCAGGCTGGTGTCTCTTCGGCCTTGTGCTTCTAGGAGCAATGTGTGATCGCAGCTGTTTCTTCCTTTTAACTGCCAGTGGGGGTATGAACTGATTGGGTGGAAGCTTGGCTGTGTTCTGATTGGGTGGAGGTGTGTTCTGATTGGTTAGGGGCTTGCCTGTGCTCTGATTGGCTGGGGGGGTTGGCTGTGCTCTGATTGGCTGGGGGTGTGTTCTGTTTGGGTGGGGCACAGCCAACCCCCCAGCCAATCAGACATATATATATGTCATAAAGCAAATAAATAAAAATGATCACCGGGATAAAAATCTTAAAACAAAGATTGTTTAGTTTACAAAGCTGAGCTTTCATCAGCCACACTGCCGACATCATCAGATCATATAACGTAAAATTTGGGAGTCCGTTCTTATATGACTGGCTGTTTCTGCGCCCGGGCTCTCGACCTAGTCATCGGTCCGCTCCTCGGCGTCGGGCACACCGTTGTTAAAGGGGCCGTTTCCACAGGTATCCTCTCTCCTCTAGTTGCCGTTGTTCTTAGGGCATGTGTGTTGGTGTTAGGGGATCGAGTGTCCGATCGCTCCTGCTCCTCCCGTTTCGTGCCGGGGGATCGGGTGTCAAATCGTTCTTGTTTCTCTCCTCCCCCTCCCATCCCCATGGTCCCGTTCATATTAGTCTGTCTCCATGTCCCTGAGCTACCCGTGGAGTGTGTAGTTTCTTCAATGCATGTGCGGGGGCGCAGGAAATAGTCATCTCGCGGTCTGCACACATTGTTCGTTGTTTCCTTCGTCGCTGGGCGCGGTTGTGTCCCTATCATCTGGTTTTTAGCAGGGCGTATCTTTGCTGTTCCCCTTCTCTTCCGAGCCTCTGCTGCCCCTCTTTCGTCTGTGTGTGTGTCACGAGATTGGCTGTCTGGTCCTTCCTGTTCGTTGTCTTGCTCCCCCTGTTTTGTATGGATCGGGGTGTGTGCGTCTGGGGGACCTATGGGGTAGGCTTCCTCCGTTCTTTTACTCACCGCCCCAGTGTCTCCTTGTATGTGGGTTCCTGGGGGTTGTTTGTCTGGTAATGTTCGATCGCCCCCCCTTTCCTTTTTGTGCCCTGCTGGGTCTGGGGCGTTGTTTTGTTTGTGGGGTGTGCTTCTGGTTCATTGCTCTCTCTGGGGATTGTGGTAGTCCTCCTTTCTATTGCCTCGTCCTTCCAGTTGTGCCTGGTGTGGGCAGGTTGTTTGTGTTGCCAGTTGGTATGATGCCCTCCCCACCCCTTTAACATTTGGTACGCAGGGCCAAGCTCTATATGCCGGTTGATGGAGTTTTTATCCGACATCCAGGCTTCTTTGAGTAGGCGGCCTCCCTTGGTGACATCACGGGATAAAGTCTCCGCGTTGGCGAGGTCAAACTCATGGCCATAGTTGGCCATGTGAGTCCACACCTTCGAGTGCTGTTCCTTCCTCTTAATCGCCAATTCATGTTCGTGGACCCTGGTTATAAGTCTCTTGGAGGTTTCTCCAACATAGTTACTGGGGCAGTTTTTGCACCTAATCATGTATATCACTGAGGACTGCTCCCCAGTGGGGAGTGGATCTTTTGGGCGCATAATCCTGGCGCATAGGGTCTCGTCAGGTTTGTGGGCCACCATCACATTAAAGGGGGCCAACAGTCTGGCCGTGGCCTCCGACACGCCATTGATATATGGCAAGGTTGTCCGTGCCGGTTGGGTTGGTGCCCCGTTGGCTTGTGCGCTTGTGCGAGGTCTGTATGGTCTGCTGTGACACCTTACAAAATCCACTTGGTAACCATTGCGTCTGCACACTCGGTAGAAGTGCCTCCTCTCTTCCGTTTTGGTCTTGTTAGTGTTGCAATGGGAGCCAACTCGTTTGAATAGAGTCTTGATACAGCTGGCCTTATGAGCAACCGGATGGTTGCTTCTATAATGCAGCATCCTATCCGTGTGGGTTGGCTTACGGAAGACAGCTGTTTGTAGGGACCCATCGGACTGTCCTTTGATCCATACATCCAAGAAGGCCAACACACCTTGATTTTCCTCCTCTGCGGTAAACCGGATGTCAGGGTAAACAGAGTTCAGTTTGTTCAAGAAGATGGTTTTATCTTGCCTTTTAATCACCACAAAGGTGTTGTCCACATATCAGGCCCAGAATTTGGGGTGGTGCTTCGTCATCACCACCCTCTCTAATTGTTGGAGGACTGCCTCCGCTACGACACTCGAGATGGGTGACCCCATCGGTGTCCCTTTAGTTTGTTCGTACATTGTTCCCTGGAAGACAAAGTATGTTTTAAGGCATATGGTTATTAATTGTGCCAGGTCCTCGGTGTGGAGGGAATCTTGTTGCTGCCCTTGCTCTTCTTGGAGGCAGTCCCTTAATACTGTGACCGCAAGATCTTGTGGAATGGAGGTGAAGAGCGAGGTGACATCGTATGACACCATTATTTCATCGCTCTCCACCTTCAAGGACTTGATCTTCTCCAGGAACTCCTCTGCCGATTTTACGGTGGTCTCATTATTGTCCACTAGGTAATTGATCCGTCCGCTTAGCCATTTGGCCAATCCCGAAGTTGGGGTGCCTTTAAACGAGACGATGGGCCGTAGGGGGACCCCCTCTTTTTGGACTTTTGGTAGACCGTAGAACCTGGCCATAGCCGAGTCTCTCGGGCATATTCGCCTTAGGGTGTCTTCATCTATCTTTCCTAGGTGCTTCAAGTTGTTCAGAAGCTTATTAACACGGTTCTTGAGTGTTACTGTGGGGTCCTTGGTGATGACTTTATAGGCCATAGTGTCACTGAGTAGACTTAGAGCTTTGCTTATATATTCTGCTCTATCCATGACCACCGTGGCTCTGCCTTTATCTGCCGGTAGGACGATGATGGTATCGTCTTTCTTTAGCTGCTCCAAAGCCTCCATGGGCAGTACCTGGCAGTGTTGGTGGCAGTTTAACGGTCAGGTCATAGAACGTGTAATCAGCCTACCCGCCCCCTGCTCTCCCGCATTCAGCTGCACTAGTTCCGGTTCAGCCGTACAAGCCGGCTTCCGTTTAGATCTTGACATCTTTCCTCTCCCCAGCTGTCTGGTGCATCTATCCTGTTGTGCGCAGCCATTCAGCGTCATCGCTGGACCATCACTCATGCCGTCTCATTCGATCGTGGCGTTGATCTGCCGGATCATTGCTTTTACCATCGTGGTTAGTCGTGGCATTGGTTTGCTGCATAAGCACATCAGCTGTTGATGTCCTCATCCTGTATCTCGTCCCAGTCATATTAGTCCGCTGCCCTTCCTTCGGCTCAACAGCGGGCTCCGCTTGTGTTTCCATCAATCCACCTGTCATACCATCATGTTGTTTGATGGGTAAGCAAGTCAGACAAGCCGATTGCACGCTCTGTGAGGACTTTGACAGCTGACATGCCTAAGTGGCAGACCAATGCCACGATTGAACGAGACGGCATGAGTGATGGTCGTCCCGCGCCTGTCAACATGTTCGAGGATTCAAAAACTGTTCTCTTGCTTGCAATTGCTCCCCTGGCGTGCATACAAATGCCCGGGGGATGGCTGTCCAATCGCTTCTGCTCTTTGCCTCCCTCCCCCTCGCTTTGTTATCAAAGATATATATATATATATATATCTTTTATATATATAAACACAGCAGGGGCCCCTTGCAATGCAAACAGGAGCATTTGTCTGAGTCTGTTTGTTAATTCCTTCCTTTAGGTCCTCCATCTTTGGATCTGCTTCCTCTAATTTTCTTTCTATTTTCTGGGTTACTGGTTCCTTCTTTATAGTCATTTTCTGGATTTAGATTAGAAAATTGTTCTTTTATCTCCTTTGTGTTATTTTTTAGTCTCATCATGAGCTAAGGCAATTGTCTCTTGTATTAATTTTAAGATAGAAAGAATTTCCTTCTGAGCTTCTTGTTGATATGTCAAGCTGGAGACTTTGGAGATAAGTGTTAAAGATGGTTTTTTACCATTTAAAGCTGAGTATGAAAGATCCATTTTGTTTTTATATGTAGTCTCTATAGTCCAATCTATTTAGGGATTTAAAAAGTTTCAGTCAATTGTCATTTGAATTCCAAGTTATCCAGCCAGCCTACCAGTCCATTCTTAAGCCTGCCCTAAGAAAATATAAGCAAAATTCAAGTTTTTCTGTCCAATGAAAAACATGTCCTTTCTGTCCAGAGAGAAAAAAGCAATTAAAAGTTGTTCATCATTCAAAGGTTTATAATCCAAAGTATTCCATCATCTCAATCCATAATGCATGTTTCTTCTATAGGTAAATAGTTCCACGACACAGCTCTAAAGGTCACTTAGTATTTATATTCATGGTCCAGGCAGGCCAGTTTGAAAATAGTTTATCATCTCTGCCACACAGAGAATCAGCCCAGGAGGTTTTTTTTCTCCTTTTCCCAGCTACAGTCTAGAAAAGTGAAAGTTTCCAAGGACAATGAAAATCTTATCTGGATCTGGGCTTCAAGCCAGATTTCCCTTAAACATAATAAATTGTAGTGCCGTGGTTTGCCACTAGATATCGTTGATGCTGTCTTCCAGCTTTTTGAGTCCAAACTTATATTACAAACTTTTCAAGTCTCTTTTTTTTAATAAAAAACCTCAAAAGCACTTTTAGTCCCAAATTTCAAAACTATATATATATGTATTGATTCCAAATTAATCTTGTAATTTTCTGTTTTCCCCCAAGCAATTAATTTGCAGCTTTTCTTTTCCTGAGGGAATGGGGTGGGAATTTCCCTTCCCTCTCTCCTTGGGAAGTATTCTTTGCTTTGGGCAATTTTTTTCCAGGAAAAAATCTTAAAGTCATAAAGAGTTGATATAGTCTCACCCAGTTCCATCCACATTGCTCAAAAGTCGCTCATTAGTGTTTATTTTCTTCGGTTGTCAGCAGCTTCTGACTAGCCACACAAGTGTAACGAGTCTTTCCCCTGCCGGTTTGGAGGGCTTCCTTGGATCAAACGAAAGGGCTGCCACCTTCCTGTGATCAACAAGGGTCCCCTCCTTCTTCATCACCTCTCTGGGGTGACTTTTGACCCTTTTTAGGGTCACCAGTGGGGTGAAATTGAATGTGGAAGACGGGGCTCCACCCGTTTATGCCACAACATCAAACCAGAAGTGGGCAAAATTCTTGTCTATAAATTTGTGTAGTTCTTCTGGTTCTATTGAGGTCATTGAGTACAACTTTGGCTTCGGCAGCGTAGCCCCTGGGACAATCTCGATGGCGCAGTCCATGGACTGGTGGGGAGAGAGTTCATCTGATCCCTTCTCACTAAACACATCAGCCAAATCATGGTAGTCTCGGAGTATATCCTGCAGCAATTCGCCTATCAAAGCAGCCACCACTTCTCTACTGGGGTCTTTTCTTGTTTTATGGCCACAGTCACGTGAAGTTGGCTCTTTAGAAGTCCATTCCTCCAGTCCACTTGTGGGTTCCATTTTTTGAGCCAGGTCAGGGACCATTCCATTCCGGGTGCCACAATAAAAGTCAAAGTCTCGGAGTGGCTGCCCATGGTCAGGTCCAGGGGTTCGATGGTGAAAGTGGCTGGATGCCCCGGCAACTGACCCATCTAATTGGCAAAAGGTGATTGGGTTTTTAGTCTCCTCAGGTGGACCTCAAATTTTCCTACTAGAGTTGGGCTTATTAAACATTTGGTGCACCCCGAGTCTAGCAGAGCCTTTAGGGCCACTTTCTTTCCCAAGTTTTGGATCAACAGTTCTATGGGCATGGTTACTGGTGTGATTGGCCCACTTACCAGAGGGTCGTCATCGTAATCACTGTCAGAGGGTCCCAGATCATCTTCTGATGAGGTCGGAGTTCGGGAAGGGGCACAGCAGCCCTGGCAGTTTTTCAAAACTCCTCAGCAGTTTTTCTCTTTGTTTTGGGTGCCCAATTTCGACAAAAAACTCCTGGTGGATGCCGCATTCCTCTTTCCTCAGGAGAAGGTCGAAGGAAAAAGTTTGGCTCCTTTGCTGGTTTCTCTTTTTGCAAACTTGCTTTCTTTGAGAAAAGTTTAGCAAAGAGCAGCTGTCAGCTTTGGCCTGTTTGGTTAGACTTACAAATGCCCATTTCCAAAGCCTTAGTAAATCCCTCACTTGGTTTCCTTCATGGGATGCAATTCCGGCAGAGCAACTGTTTAAGACAGGTGTGGGGAACCTTGGCTCTTTTATGACTTGTGGACTCCAACTCCCAGAATTCCTGGCTCTGGAGTCAATTCAAAACTTGCTCCATGGAAGAAAATACGTTGTTATGATGTGTCTTTTTAAACTTATTTTTAGCCTATTTTCCCCCTTAAATCTGAGTCACTCACTGTTTCTTTGTTCTCCATTAATGAAATGCACATTCTCTCTTTTCCCTATTTTTGCTGCTTTTTCTGCAGCTGCAGGAATTGTATCCAGGGAGGAAATAAAATGCTTGCTCATGTTATTTGTCCTACAACTGACATGATGCATTGTGTTTGCGTAAGAGATTTGGGGCTGTATTCTTAAATATTGGCCAGATGCATTGAAGAATAAAGCTGCCAGAGAGCCTTAACATTGCCTGACATGTAAAAACAAAACAAAACAAAAGTTTTTGTAGAGGCTGAGTTTCCAAAGAGCCACATTTTGCATAGCCCCAAGGCTGTGAAAAGATGATTTGGTGGGTGGATTTAATTATCTTTCTTCCCGGTACTGATCCTGGTGCTTCTGCTGAACTCTGACAGCCCTGCCGAAGGAAGGAAGGAAGGAAGGAAGGAAGGAAGGAAGGAAGGAAGGAAGGAAGGAAGGAAGGAAGGAAGGAAGGAAGGAAGGAAGGAAGGAAGGAAGGAAGGAAGGAAGGAGATGGGAATGAGAAGGAGGGAGGGAAAAAGAAGAGAAAATTGAAGATAGGATGGGATTGCTGGGAAGCAATCTGAGACACCTGAGACAAACAGAAAAGCACCTCAGACTGCACACACACACCCCAAAAAAGAAGGTAAGTGCTGGTGATAGGAGATTCTATCCTCAAAGGAACAGAATCAGCCATCTGCAGACCAAACATACAATCCAGGGAGGTATGTTGTCTCCCTGGAGCAAAAATCAATGATGTGGCCGAGAACCTAACCAAAATAATTAGGCCCACAGATTACTACCCTCTCCTACTCCTTCACTTTGGAATGAATGACACACCGAAGAACCTGAGCACAATACTGAGAGAATATAAACAGCTAGGCAATAAAGTTAAGGAGCTAGGAACACAAGTAGTGTTCTCAGTACTCCCAACAAAAGGTCAACATCCATTGAGGGGAAAAAGAATTATAGAAATAAACCACTGGCTAAAGGGATGGTGTCACCAAGAAAACTTTGGTTTCCTGGACCATGGACTTCATTTCCTACATGAAGGACTCTTGGCAAGGGATGGGCTGCACCTCATGAAAACAGGGAAAATGTACTCGGAAAAAGACTGGCCCAAATCATTAGAAGGGCTTTAAACTAAAATTGAGGGCGAAGGGTGACCAATCATTCGAATCTCTAGAACACAAAACCAATCATAAATCCCAAGAAAAGAAATCAACAAAGAGATAGGGAGTGACGAGAAAAAAGAAAAAATTAAACAACAATCAGGAGATCCAAGAAACATACCCACAGACAGCATAAAAGAAATGGTTATATATTAATGCTCAAAGCTTGGGGAACAAACAGAGTGAGCTAGAAGCAATAGTACATGAGGGTCGGTACGACATAGTTGGCATTACAGAAATCTGGTGGGACAAAACCCATGACTGGAATGGACTGATGGATGGATACAAATTGTTCAAAAGAAATGAATCTACAAAAAGAGGAGGGGGAGAGAATACTACATATCTACAGAAATGCACATGATCAAAGATAAAAGCCATCCAGATATCTATACGGGTCAATATAAAAGGAAAAAAAGTGACATTGCTATAGGCCACCAAACCAATCAGATGAAAAAGATGAAATCTTTGCCAACCAGTTAACAAATGTATGTAGGAAGCATACCACAGTAGTAATGGGAGATTTCAACTATCCAGATATCAGCTGGGAGACAATCTCTGCAGCAAGCAGGAGATCAAACAGATTCGTAACCAACCTAGCCAACAACTTTGTCATCCAAAAGGTAGAGGAGGGAACTAGACGTAAAGCTATACTGGACCTAATTCTTACTAATAGAGAAGAAGTAATAGAGGGAGATGAAGTTGCCGGAACCTTGGGGGAAAGTGACCACGTCAAACTGGAATTCAATATAATGCAAACACAAGCAATAGAAAATAATTCAACCAATGTCTTAAACTTCAAAAGAGCTGATTTTAACAAACTCAGAGAGAACCTAGGAAAGATTCCATGGATGAAAATCCTAAAGGGAAAACAACAAGAAGCATGGGAAACTCTGAAAAATGTGATCATAAAAGCCCATACCAGCACAATACCACTGAAAAAGAAAAAAAAGAAAGGGAAGAAGAAACCAGCATGGCTGCACAAAGATCTCTCAGACAAACTGAAAGACAAAAAGGACAGGTACAAAAAATGGAAAGAGGGACACATAACTAAGGCTGATTATCAGCAGACAGCCAGAATATGCAAAGACGAAGTCAGGAAAGCAAAGGCTCAGAATGAACAAAGACTTGCAACAGAAATCAGTGATAATAAAAAAAAGTTTCTTTCAACATATTAATAACAAAACAAAAGTCAAGGAAATTGTAGGTCCACTAAAGAGAGAAGATGGCAAGGAAATAACAGCAACAGGGAGAAAGCAGAACTGCTTAACTCATAATTTGCATCAGTCTTCACAAAAAAAGAAACCATAGCCCAACATACCAAAAAAAAAAACCCACTGGAAAAGACAAATTAGAAACAAAAATTAAAATAAGCAAGAAAATGGTAAGAGAACACCTATCCGACCTTGATGAATATAAATCACCGGGACCCGACAACCTGCCTCCAGAAGCGGTGAATGCTCCAACACTAGACGTTTTTAAGAAGAGACTGGACAGCCATTTGTCTGAAATGGTATTGGGTTTCCTGCCTGAGCAGGGGGTTGGACTAGATGACCACCAAGGTCCCTTCCAACTTTATTATTATTATTATTACATCCCAGAGTTCTGAAGGAGCTGGCAGATATTATCTCAGAACCATTGCACCAAAAATTCTGGAGAACCGGGGAAATACCTGAGGACTGGAAAAGGGCTGATGTGGTTCCCATTTTCAAGAAAGGAAAAAAAAACGGACCCAAGAAACTACAGACCAATCAGTCTAACATCAATACCTGGGAAGATCCTGGAAAAGATAATCAAAAAACAGATCTGCGAACAACTAGAAGCAAACAAAGTTATAACTAGCAGCCAGCACGGGTTTGTAAAAAACAGATCATGCCAAACCAATCTTATTTCATTCTTTGATAAAGTGACCAAATTAGTAGACCAGCGAAATGCTGTGGACATAGTATACTTAGATTTCAGTAAGGCATTCAACAAAGTAGACTGCTTGGTAAGCTAGAAAAAGGTGGAATAGACAAATCACCACAGGATGGTTTTGTAGCTGGCTGACAAACCATACTCAATGAGTAGTCCTCAATGGTACTACATCCACATGGAGAGAAGTAAGCAGTGAGGTACCACAAGGTTCCGTCTTAGGCCCAGTACTCTTCAATATCTTCATAAATGACTTAGATGAGGGAATAGAAGGGAAACTCATCAAATTTGCAGATGATACTAAATTGGCTGAAATAGCCAACACCCCTGAAGACAAGCTCAGGATCCAAGCTCAAGATCTTGACTAACTTGAACAAAGGGCCCTATCCAACAAAATGAGTTTTAATGTGGAGAAAAGCAAAGTTTTACCTTTAGGCAGGAAAAATCAAATATATAAGTACAGAATAGGTGAGACCTGGCTCAAAAATAGTAACTATGAGAGGGACCTTGGAGTCCTAATGGACGATCACTTGACTATGAGCCAGCAATGTGCAGCAGCAGCCAAAAAAGCTATTAGAATCTTGAGTTGTATAAACAGAAGCATAGAATCAAGATCACGCAAAGTATTAGTACCACTTTATAAAACCCTAGTGAGACCACACCTGGAATACTACAACCAATTTTGGTCACCATATTACAAAATAGATGTTGAGACCTTGGAAAAAGTTCAGAGAAGAGCAACTAGGCCTGTAGACTAAAACATATGAAGAACGGCTGCAGGACTTGGGTTTGGCTAGGCTAAAGAAAAGAAGAAATAGGGATGACATGATAGCAGTATTCCAGTATTTGAGAGGCTGCCACAAAGAAGAGGGGTCATTCTCCAAAGTACCTGAGGGCAGGACAAGAAACAATGATTGGAAACTGATCAAAGAGAGAAGCAACCTGGAATTAAGGAGAAAGTTCCTAACAGTGAGGACAATTAAGCAGTGGAACAGCTTGCCTTCAGATATCATGGGGGCTCCACACTGGAAGTTTTTAAGAAGAGACTGGACAGTCACCTGTCTGACATGGTATTGGTTCTCCTGCTTGAGCGGAGGGCTGGACTAGAAGACCTCAAGATCCCTTCGAGCTCTATTCTATTCTATTCTATTCTATTCTATTCTATTCTATTCTATTCTATTCTATTCTATTCTATTCTATTCTATTCCTGGTTTTCCCTACTTCTTCTGTGTAAAGACCTTGCCTGTTGAGATTAAATATAGGCACCGTTATAGACTGTTAATTTTGCCTCTCTGAAACCTTATGTCTGCTTCCCACTCCAGGCAAGTCTAGAGATCATGGGAAGCTGATTTTGTGTTAAATTTAATCTCATTGGATCAATTAACTACATTTTGCAGTTCTTACAATAGCATTATATTGTACTTTTTCTATTTAAATATATGGTGGAAAAGAGCCCACAGATAACATTGATTATCCTCCTGTCATTAGCCTACAACATCATTTAACTTGATGATAACATTGAATAATCTATACACTGTATTTTAATTACTTTTTAAAAAATACTTCTAGGCTTCCTTTAGGATCACTACAACAGTTTACAGTTCAAAACCAAAATAAGAAAAAGTTTACAATTTCAAAATCAAATAACAAATAGATAAAAACACATCCACAAAGACAACTCAATTATTGAAAAGATTTTGTTTGATAACAGATATAAGGCAAATCAGCTATGTACAAAACCATGTTGATTTTTTTAAGAAAAAATATTTTTGTGAACAATGGCCTAGATAAGAACTGGAAATTGCAAAAATTTATAATAATAGACATCAGTGATTCTATCCCATATATTTTAGTCATGAAAAAGAAATTTTATAGCTCAGGGGAATAATCCTTCCTAAAGTAGTCTGATCAAAATCATGTTCTTGCTTTAGTAGCAGTGTAAATATCATTTGCTTCAGTATGGCTTGTCCTGGTCCTCTATTTTAAGCAAATAAACCTTGATTAAGATATAGGGAGCAAAGTACTTAATGGCAAGCATCTGTCTATAGTATGGGGAATGATCATAAGCCCCCTACCAGATCTTGCATAGCCATAGCAGAGCATTATGCTCTATTGCAGGAGTCTTCAAATTTGGCCTTTTTATGACTTGTGGACTTCAACTCCCAGAATTCCTCAGCCAGGCATGCTGGCTGAGGAATTCTGGGAGTTGGTCCACAAGTCATAAAAGGGCCAAGTTTAAAGACCCCCTGCTCTATTGGATTGGTTCTCAGCAAAAAATTTCTTTTTAGCTTGCTTGCTTTTGTATGTTAGCAAATGCTCCGATTGCCTATATTTGTTCAGCTAAGTATTAAATTTACTGGGAATATTCTAACAGATGATTTATAATCCATGTGGCAGCAGCTGGTTCAAACAAATGGCAGAATGAGAGAGTTAATTCCCTGATCCAATCCACATAAAGGGCTGCTATGCTTGTATTGCTGGCTGCCTGCCTGCAAATATTTTTTTTATAAATTTATCATATTAGAAATTATACCTGAGACAGTGGAATAGAAAATTAGGTCACTCTTACATTGTAATTCTCACTTCCTGTTCTCTTCTTGATAGATACCATAATTTTAAATGGTAACATTTAAAATGAAATATTAAGAATGATTGTTTCTTTTTTAAAATGTTTGTTCCCATTAAGGATATAAGTGGAGTCATTTCTTTTAAAATAACTGCTTTTAGGTGACTTTGATTCTGTTAAGCATATAGAAAAGTTTAAATTGTGAATTCTGCTTCCTGAATACAAAGAAAACTTGCCCAAGAAGCCAAACTATTTTCAAACATGGTTAATTATTCTGTTTAGAACACAAAAGTGCCCATTTATTTATCTGATAAGCAGCTTATACTTGGTATATAATTTTGAAAGTGCGCTAGGTTATGATTTACAAGACTTCACAGTGTGCTTGTTGACCTGCTCAATAAAAATGATTGGGGATTATAAAAGCACAGAAAAATCAATTGGACTCTACTTAATATGTTATAATCTCATTTAAACAACTAGCCAAATACCATTGCAGTTTCTATTTCTGCACTTTATTCTTGAGATGATAACAAGAGCACTCATACAAGGTTTTTTTATTTCTTTAAAATCCTTCTCCTACAGATAAAGAATCAGTTGGTTCAATGAAACAAGGAAATAAGCAGCTTAATAAAATATCACTCTTGTTTAGAAAAATATTGCCTGTAAAGATAGGATTCACTTCTGTTTTGCTATATTCTGGTAAACATGTTTGTCTGTTCCACAACAAAAATTGCATTGATAGATATGTAGTTGAAAATAATATCTAGATTGCAAAGCTTTATACTACTTTATGTTAATATAATCACAAGAGAAATGAATAGGTTGGAGATAAGTTTTTTTTCAATGATCAAAAGAATGTGGCATGGATATCTCTGAAATAATATTAGTGAAATATAGAGTAAAATAACTATGAAAAGAAACAATCCTCTGTCCCAGACATCATTTACAAATGCAGCATGTTTAAAGAAGACCAACTTAGAAAATCATTAAATATGCATCGTGGTAATTTGTACAAAAATCTCCTTCAAACTGAATTTAAGGGTGAGTGACTTCCCGGGCACATAATAAACTTTTCCTGGCAATTATATGAAAATTATATTTTCTTCTTCCATAATGTATTTAAACTTCCCAAACAGCCCTACAGTTTTGGGATTTCTTGTGGAATGCCACCCAAATACTAATAAGGTTCAATCCTGTTTAACATGCTGAGATTAGCCAAGATCCTGCAGATAAGTGGTAGGATCTAGCTGAGCACATTATTAGTGTCAAGCGCAAAAGACTAGGAGCACACATGAAGTTCCAATTAAACTTATTTATTGCTCATGCCTATGCACAAGAATCTACTCAACCAATGATTAGCACTATTTTGGCACTAGACAAGGGTCAACGGAATTCAAGAGGGATTGGATTTAGTCTGTTTGTGACTACATAGAAACTCTAGGCTGATTCCTCTTTTGACTCCATCCCCAGGTTCTGCTACTCCTTCTCCTATACTTAGTGTTTGAATGTAACTTATTTATCAAGCCATTCCCATTATGATACAGTTTCAATACTCTTTGTATTTATATCTATATATGCCTACATCTATATATAAAGATAAAGATAAATTATTATGCTTCCAAAGTTTTCACTTCCCCCTTCTAATCAATATACTGTTGCCCCTGCAGTAGAAAAGATTCTGTAAATTGCTTAACAAAATATTTGTAGATATACAAAATGCATCTTCTTTTGTGTAGACATTTGATTGAGTGCAGTAATCTTATTATTCATGGAAACCTTTCCATAAGGCAGCCAGAATGATCACTCCTTGCAGATCAGGTCAAAGATTAAAGAGGAACACCAGTGAAAGAGTATCTCTAAGAAGCAGTTATTATTTTTTAAGTGCTTTCATATCATCCTCCATGTGGTTTACTGAGATAGAGGATTTCTAATCATTTATTGGGCTTTTATCACTGGCAGATCATGTTAAACCCCCTGATGTATCATGGACCATTGCCATGTAATCATCTTGTGGAAGGTCACACAAGAGAGGTAAATTTTCTTAACTTGATGATGCTTTTTTTTTTATGCCATCAAATACTATACACATATATGAGATTTCCACAAGATTGCCTTGGGATTTGCAGTAATACCAGACATCAGTACCATCATACAGAGTTCAGATGAGTTACTAAATTTTAGATATCAAATATTTTTGTCAGAACAACAGAAATCTATTATCCTGCCACATCACCAGGAGAGGTAACTGCTGACAGGTTTCTCCTGTAATGGAGCAAAATTCATCAATAAAGAGTCCTAGTGTTTCAGTCAAGATAACAAGGAAAAGGAAGGGGGAGAAGCCTATATACTATTCACCACCTCATGTGGAATTATTTCTTTCCCCTTACACCTGAAGTGGCAATGTTGTTTTCTGTTATTAAGTTAGAAGAGAATGGGTTTCAGTTCCTGGATATTCTTTTTCCCAATCAGTATAAAACCATGCATGCTTATTCTCTCTTGAAAGCAACAGAATGTATGTACTACTATGTCAGATTTGACAATAGCCAATCAATTGCTACATCTAAGCTCTAGGCATACAGAGGAAAATCCTAAAATTTAGTTTTCATATATTGTTGTTTCTGAAAATAAGGACTGCCAGGGTATGCCTATTAGAATAAGCATATTTTCTGTATTTAAAAAAATCCTTTCAAAAAATGATTCTCAATAATTATTATTAACTATGATTATGTTGACTATTATTTCCTAAGATTTGTATATATCTTGTGACTTAGAAAGAAATGCTTTGTTTTATACACTTTGCATTTCTTTTATGTTCATTAGATGATAATCTTTGCATTGTTAAAAGAATTAATCATCCTTAAACTTCTTGACTATTTCTATAATTTTTAGACTTTGGCCATGATGATTAAACATATACTATGAATTTTTGTTCTGATATTTGGAGAGTTACTTTCTTTGAAATTGATTTCCATTGTTTTATGACAATGAAGGCTATGATAAATAAAATCACAATTCACTATGTACGTTCTAAGAACAACTCAAAACTAAAATAGAAGACGTTCAATTATGTGACTAATTCTTCTACTCTAATCAGTGCAAATAATAATTGCTTCATTTTAGTAGAAAATGAAATGTAGATATCATACACACAGAAATAGAATAAATAACATTATTTTTGATATTTTAAATCAAAGAAGATGGTATACAAAATGTATAGTATAACATTTGCAATATGCTGTTACCTGAGCAGGACAGAAAGGCAGATTCCAGTAAGAAAGTCAGTCATAGGAGCATGGACCAACTGCAATTACAATGAATGAATGAATGAATGAATGAATGAATGAATGAATGAATGAATGAATGAATGAATGAATGAATGAATGGATGGATGGATGGATGGATGGATGGATGGATGGATGGATGGATGGATGGATGGATGATAGCTATCAAGGTGCAATCTAAGGGGCTTCTTACATGTGTCCTAACATTAGACACAAAGGCTTAAATCATAGAATGAAGGTAAATATACTTGACCCAGGATAATATTGTAAGATCCGATCTGGGTCGGTCACCAGAACTAGGGGTTTAGTCTTCTTTCAGACTCATGCTGGAGTCCATCCTCAGGGAACCTCTCTACCAGAATATGTGCTTTGGGCTCTTCTATGCATCATATTTATGTGGTGCCTTCCTACTGTTGATTAATGTGCTGATGGCTGGCAATTGGCTGCTGTTTCCTTGTGCTGCCAAGTCCTCAGCTCCTAGGTTCTTGATAAGCTGGTGGTAAATCAGCACTCCTGTTGACTGACAAGGGGCCTATTTCCCAGGTTTCAAACCTTTCCCTGGCTATCTTTGTACTTACACGGCCAACAATCTTACAGCTGAGAAATTGAATGTATAACCTTGTTTATTGCAAAGTGAGGCTACCAATGAGTTTGCTTGAGTTCTTGCAATCTGGTGGTTAGCTTCCTCCCCATCCATCCTACATAGTCACAGGGGCAATCCATGCAGGGGATCAGGTAAATTACATTAGAAGTATCTCCCATCTCCAAATGATCTTTGCAATGCATGATTTGTCCTTGTATGATAGTCTCTGAGCAGTGTGCAATGCCCACTTGCAGATATCAGAAATTGCATTTTATTGCTTCCAAAATGTTTTTGATGTCATCGAATTTAATTTATTTAACTCATAAAATTTGCATTGCCCCATCACAATACATATTTTCTCAGTTGCCTCCCTAGCTCACCCCTGAAGATGCCTAAGGTAATACTGGATCAGAGCAAGAATCCATCAAGACTAGCATTTTACTTCCACTTCACAGAATTTTAAGTCAATCGCTCTATTAGATCCCCAGCCAACTAGGATTTAGAACAATACTTATCTAAATCTAGAGACATCAATTTTTTATCAAAACAAATCCACTTTTTCTTCTTTGAAGCATTAAAAAAAATGGCTGCTGCAAAAAATCAAAGGATGTGTGTGAGAGAGATTTTTCTTAAGCTCTCTCTGAATTTGGGAATAATTGGTTAATAAGATAATATAGTACGGAGAAGATGTGCTTTATTTTTTTGGCTGTTTATGCTGTGTTGTATTTATATTTTATGTGTGAAGTTATGATGAAAGCAACTTGGTTGGTTTCAAACCTTGGCTTGCTAACAAACATTGGATTTATTACTAGGTATTTGATATAAAATAATTGTCACTGCCTTAGTTACAGTTGTTATGAGAGAGAGTTTCAGGTTAACAATTTAAATAATTAAATATGGGGAGATCACTAGGAGACAACTGGTAGTATATTGGAGAATGTCCAGAGCTAGCAGTTGAAGAAAGCAAAACTCAGATCTAAGGAAGAAAATATTTTTTTTACATCTGATAGAATTCTGCTGGTAAAGTCCTAAAGACTGGATCTGGACAAAAGCAACCTAGGCAGGTGACTGAAGAGAGGAGCAGAAAATTTTGCAAAACCTCCATTGTTTTTCATTTATTTTTTATGAATTTATAGAGCCATATCCACAGCTGTAAATAAATTGCATTAATCATGCATTAATTGTATTTAAATATTTGCTTTACCTTTAAATCAGAGATTCCCAATGTCACACACACACCGTTCAAACAAAATGTATTATTTCACCAAAGTACGGTACTAGTAAAACCAAATGAAGGATTTCTATATAGACATTTTCCCCATTACACTTTTTCCATTTTCTAAGTTGCCAGAAAGAGATCTGGATCAAAGCAATAGCTCAAAATACATTTTTGAAAGAGCTCATGTTAACAGAGCATTAAATGCCCAGGTTATATCAAAACAAGTCAGAAATTCAATAGATATGAAATTCTTAAATTGCATTTTGTGAGCAATGCTTTCCTTTAGCAATGCTATAAAAAGCTTTATATAAGGATTACAAATCCATTGAATACCAAATAACTTTAGCCAACTTAAGTTGTGTTCTTTCAAAAATTGGATTTTGAGGGGAGTGTTTGTCCCTTCTGCTTCAAGCTCAAGTGTAAATATGTTTTATTTAAAATGTCAGAAAGAATGAGGGTGGCTTTAAATATATTTTCAGCTGAAAGTCAAGTACTTTCCAGCGTGTATATCCCTTAATGATTTTTAATATCGGTACAGACTTAACAGTATAATCGAAGATGAATGAACACATAGAGTGGTTGGGAATATATCTCAAGATAGTATCCTAAAGTTATTATCAATGATACTGCTTATGAACATGATTTATGGAGACAGTTCTATGCAGTCTTAATACATCAACTAACCAAATGAAACTTACATTACAACCTTCATTAAATGGAAAAAGGTCATTAATGAATACTTAAATGCTATATTTTACTGGAGGTCAGTTCAGTAGATGTTATGCAAAAAAGATTGCAGCTATAAGCAGTATCAAGAATCCAAAATTCATAGGCTTTACTATCTTTCCTAACTGGAGAAACCCAGTATCCCTTTTTTTGAGATTACACCAGAAGCATATTTTTATACATCCCTTCTCACAGGGTACATATTTACAAAATATCACATTAATCCCCTACAGATGAACTAATGGTGTTGATTCTTCTTTGACAAAGTGTGCAGCATTACTTGTAGAAGATGGGATTAATTTAATTTAACATTAATTTAATAAGGAGGTCTGGTTTATGTGCTAAGGAATTGTGATGAATGAAACATAAGTCAATCTGACTTTACAATGACTCTGGGCACCTTACACATTAAAATCAGTCTAAAACTTTACACTCAATAAAAAAGAATAATTAACACCTAGAAAAAGCAATAAAATAATGACTCACAAAACTATGTATTTCTCAAAATTCTCCTCTTCCAGGGTATGGGAGAGAATTCAAGGCTCATTTTGACAAGATTAGGGTTGGAGTTGTTTGAATCTCTGAGGACAGTTACTATCAAAGTTGTCCACTTTGTAGGTCCCATCAGATGATGCTGTTCAATTAATGAGACTAAAAGCATGCCAACATACAGGGCAGGCAGAGACCACAGGAACCAGTTCCTCAAATAATCAGTTTTTATACCGTGAAGGCTTCTATAGGTAATAACTATCACTTTCAATTGTATCAAGAAAGTTATGATGACCAGCGCAACTCTCCAAGCAAAGATGCAGCATAGGCATAATTTGGCATGTCCATAATTAGTTGTGCCACCACATTCTGGATCAGCTGTGGCTTTAAAGTAGTCTTCAAGGACAACACTATATAGAGCATGTTGCAGTAGTCCACATGTGAGGTAAACAAGGCATGAGTGATTATGAAGGGAGCTCCTGATTCCTGAATAGGTACAGATGGTACACAAAGATGAATCTGTGCAAAGGCCTTCTCAACCTGCCTTCTCCTCAGTCAAGGGTTGCAAGTCCAGGAGGACTTCTTTCAAGACTAAAGGTGAATAATCCACAGCAACTCATTCTTGCTAAAGTTGAGCTTGAGTATGTTTCTCCCCATCCAGCATCCAGGCATGGGAGAAGACCGTGAGAGCATCCCTTGGTTGGCCTGGGATTGAGATATATCTGAATATCAAAAGTGTAGTGATGATATCTAATTACAAAAAGAAGCAGGGAGAACTACTGTGCTGTCAGCCCTACTCTCAGTAGATTGTCCAGAAGCGTTTTTTAAAATTAATTTATTTGTATCCCATCTTTATTGTTTTTATAAATAACTCAAATTGGTGAATATATCCAACACACTTTTCCTTTTCAGTGTGCTGCAGCTGCCAAAAAAGCCAACACAGTTCTAGGCTGCATTAACAGAGGGATAGAATCAAGATCATGTGATGTGTTAATAGCACTTTATAAAGAATGCAGAGAAGAGCAACAAAGATAATCAGGGGACTGGAGGCTAAAACATACAAAGTATGGTTGCTGAAATTGGGTATGTCTAGTTTAATGAAGAGAAGGACTGGAGTGACATCATAGCAGTATTCCAATATCTCAGGTGTTGCCACAAAGAAGAGGGAGTCAAGCTATTCTGAGAGAGGACAAGAAGCAATGGATGAAAACTAATCAAGGAGAGAAGCAACCTAGAACTAAGAAGAAATTTCCTGACAGAACAATCAATCAGTGGAACAACTTGCCTCTAGAAGTTATTAATGCTCCAACACTGGAAGTTTTTAAGAAGAGATTGGACAACCATTTGTCTGAAATGGTATAGGGTTTCCTGCCCAAGCAGGAGGTTGGACTAGAAGACCTCTAAGGTCTCTTCCAACTGTGATTCTATTCTGTTCTGTTCTGTTCTGTTCTCTGCTCAACAACCCTGTGAGGTAAGTTGGGTTGAAAGAGAATGGCACAAGGTCACCCAGCTGGCTTTCATGACTAAGGTGGGACCCGAACTAGCCTGGTGTTTTAACCACTAAGTCAGACTGACTCTATCACTTTGTAAGGACCCACTTCAATCCCATATCTTAAGAAAGCAGACCTCTTGGAGACGGTATCCTCCAATAGGAACTTTTATTTAGAGTAGTTGATAGCAGGCATAATAGACAGGATCTGAGGGATTCCTTTACAGATCGATACTTTAAAGTGCCCCCAAGCAAACTCCACCCCGCAGTTCATCCGGACGGTTCAGACCGGCCAATCCCCAGGTGTTAAGTTCATCGTGGGAAAGGGGAGACAACATTGGTCCGGCTCCAGTCGTACCACGATGTTCAAGCAACTCTTTGCACCTCCTTTTGAGACTGGAGAAATAAGCCAGGCTCTGGAGATCGTATTTCTTTCTCCCCCCCTTTTCCTAGCTGACAGGTTAGGGAGAAGAAAGTTCACAGCGAGATACAGTGCAGGGAGCAAATTGTTACATTGTAGCGGGCAGCAGACACTGAGGCAATAAACAAAGCAAAAGGTTACATTGTAGTGAATAGAGGAAGCAAAACCACTAACCCCACAGGCATATCCCCCCTCCCCCTTGGGAGAATGGCAGAACCCAGGGAAAGGTGAGATTTGTTTTTAGATCAGAGGAGATAGATAGAAATGAAATAGAAATGGGTTCTGACATCCTGCCCCCCTTAAAAATAGGAGATCCACCTGTAGAGAAACAAAACAGGTATAGAGGTTAGTCTGGTTTGTTGGGATATTCTGTATGAAACTTCTTTAGCAGTTTAGGTGCTCTGACGTGACGTTTATGGACCCACTCGTTTTGTGAGGAGGGAAGGTGTTTTCATACTACTAGGTATTGAGTTGCCCCATGATACTTCCTAGAATTTAGTATTTCTTTTATCTCGAAGTATTGTTCTCCTTCAACCATGATTGGAGGTGGTGGGGGGGATTTTTGGCTGCAAGGGCGAACTGTTGTTCTCGCTTCAGCAAGCTGCAGTGAAAAATTGGGTGTATTTGCCTGAGATTTTTGGGTAGTTCTAATTCTACTGTTACTGGGTTTATGATTCTTTTAATTGGAAAAGGTCCTATATATTTTGGGCCAAGTTTTTTACAAGGCTGTAGGGATTTTAGGTATTTTGTAGACAAATATACCATTTCTCCTACAGTAAATGGTATGGGTTCGACTCTTTTTTTATCTGCTTGTGCTTTGTATGCTTGCCTAGCTTTGTCCAAGGCTTTCCTAACTACTGGCCAGGTGTTTTGTAATTGTGCTATCCATTCTTTCAGCGATCGGATTGCCAGTTCGTTTGGGAATAGTTCTGGCATAGGGTTGAAACTTTGACCAGTGGCTACTTGAAAGGGAGTGTAGCCTGTGCTGGAATGGATTGCGTTATTGTAAGCAACTTCTGCGAAAGGGAGTAGGTCCATCCAATTCGTTTGCTGGAAATTAATAAAGCATCTTAAGTATTGCTCAAGTACTGAGTTAGAACATTCTGTCTGTCCATTGCATTGAGGATGATGACTAGATGGTTCCTAAGAGGGATAAAAATTCCTTCCAAAATTCTGATGTAAATTGCACTCCCCTATCAGATATGATGCGTTGGGGTGCCCCATGCAGTCTGTAGATGTGCTGCACAAATAGTTTCGCTAAGGTTTTTGCGGTGGGAATCTTTTCGCATGGGATAAACTGTACTTGTTTGGAAAACAGGTCCATAGCCACCCAGATGACAGGGTTTCCATTGCTTTCTGGTAACTCCACTATAAAATCCATGGATATTTCTTTTCAGGGGGCTGAGGGATTCGCCACTGGTTGTAGCAGTCTGGGCGATTTCACTTGCAACCTCTTAGCAGCTGTGCAAGTTGGGCAGCTGGCCACGTAACTTTGTATGTCCTTTTTCATGGACGGCCACCAAAATTGCCTCTTAATTAAGGGTAATGTTTTTACAAATCCAAAATACCCTGCTGATTTTGTATCATGGCATAGCTGCATGAAAGTAACCCTCTGGGTGGCTGGTATATATAACTTCTCCCCCACCCATGGCAGTCCGTCCTGGATCGTGCACACGTGTCTATTTTCTGGAACCATTCATCTGTTTCTAAAGTTTTCCGGAATTTGATTCTGGTTTGGCTACCCAGCTGCGGCTTTATTTTAGCTTGGGCCCTGGTGGTTACTGGTGCTGCCAGTTGTAGTTCAGGAATGAGTGGTTTAGAACTGATGGTCCGCGTGCTGTTATATTGGGGCATGCGAGACAGTACATCTGCCAGGAAGTTCTTTCTCCTCGGTAAGTGTTTGAGCATAAAACGGAATTGGTGAAAATGCTGGGACCAGCGAGTTTGTTTAGGAGTGAGCTTCCTGGCTGTTTTTAATGCTTCCATGTTTTTGTGGTCTGTCCAGACCTGAAAAGGGATTTTATTCCCATCAAGGAATGGCGCCACGTAAGTAACGACCATCTTACAGCGTACACCTCCCTTTCCCACACGGCCCAGTGCTGTTCCGTCTCAGTGAGTTTCCTGGACATGTACGCGCACGGTTGCAATACCCCTTCATCATTTTCTTGTAATAGTATGGCCCCCACCGCCACATCACTTGTGTCCGCCTGTATTACGAAGGGTTTATTCCGGTCCAGGTGCCTCAGTACAGGTGCGGCGGAAAAGAGTCTCTTTAGCCTCTCGAATGCCGCTTGGCATTCCATTGTCCATTTCAGTGGCTGGCTAGGTTTCACTGAAGATTCTCCCTTCATTTTTAGTAGGTTCGTGAGGGGCAGGGCTATTTGGGCGAACGAAGGGATGAACTGGCGGTAAAAGTTTGCGAAACCCAGGAAACTTTGCAATTGCTTCCTGGTGCTGGGTGGTGCCCATTCTAGTACTGCCCTGACCTTCTCGGGGTCCATTTCGATGCCCTGTGGGGAGATGCGATAACCCAGGTAGTCTATTCTTTCCTGGTGGAATTCGCATTTCGATAGTTTGGCATATAGGTGGGCAGCTTGCAGTTTCTTTAAAACTGCTCTGACTAGTTCGACCTGCTCCTCTTTGGACTCGTTGAAGATAAGGATGTCATCTAGGTAAACCAGGACCCCCTTAAATAAGTGCTCCCTTAGTACCTCGTTGATTAATTGCATAAATACCGTGGGGGCCCCTTGTAGTCCAAATGGCAAAACTTTGAATTGGTAGCATCCCATTGGGCAATTAAATGCGGTTTTCCATTCGTCTCCTTCCTTAATCCTAACATGGTAATACGCTTCCCTTAGGTCTAGCTTGGTGAAAATTCTTCCTTACTTTCACTGATTACATTCAGGATGCGGTAATCCACACACAAGCGCAAAGTACCATCCTTCTTCTCTCTAAAGAGGACTGGGGTGGCTACTTTAAGTTTGGCAGGTTCGATAAATCCACTTTCTAGGTTTTTATTTATGAATCTTTCCATCTCCTCCTTCTCTTTAGGGCTCACGGAGTATAGTCTGGGCTTTGGGAGTTTTGCCCTGGGTTTGAATTCTATCGCACAATCCGTGGGTCAGTGAGGAGGGAGCTTATCCGCCCGTTCCTCACTGAAGACTTCAGCAAGGTCTCAGTATTCCTCTGGTATTTTGGGTAACCCCTTTTCCTCTCCCACTGATGCTTTCTCCGCTCCTGGGCTTGATAGGGCTCTTTGGGGTGTTAGGTTTGCACAATCCCCCTTTAGGAAATTGAGTTCTGCCATCCTCCAATTTACCCAGGGGTTCCATTTCTTTAGCCACTCCAGCCCTAGGATCACTGGGCATTCCATGCCTGGGATCACGAAAAACATTATGTCTTTCTCGTGGTTCCCCAGGGATAGGTGGATTGGTAAAGTGGCTAGGGTAGCTGGCAACACCCCCCCCTGCTATGGACCCATCTAACTGGCCGAACGAGATCAGTTGTTTCAGTCTCCTCACCGGGATACCCAAGTTCCCCACTAGCGCCGGGCTAATGAGGCAGCGGGTGAAGCCAGAGTCTATTAAGGCTTTCACTTTGACAGCTTTGGGCATGGAGGGGGCTAATATAGTCACTATCTTGAGGATGGGTGCGATGGGTTTCTCCCTCTGAGCTGTCATCCGAGGTATCCGCCATCCCTGCAGTGTAGGTCGGAGTTCCTTCCCCACGCTTGGTGGAGGGTGGGGACTCCACAGCCTCCACCGCCCTCATGGCGGGTTCTTGTGGCTTGGCTGGGGACTTCCCTGATTTCCTGACCAGTAATGAGTCTGGGTTGCATTGAGCGGCTTTCGAGCGGCACTCTACGGTGCAATGCCCCTCTCTCCTGCATTTGAAACAGCCTGTTGGCTTCTTGATCATGGCTGGTGGTTTTGCTGGTTTGTCACCTCAGGAGGCGAGCGGCCCCATGGTTTTCCTACCTCTTCAGTAGGTCAATCTCTGCTTCCTCCGCCAGGACATACCATTCGTCGAGTTAGTGTGGGTCCCCTCGAGGCAGGCAAGCATCATACAGGTCGTAGTTTAGGCCGTCTTTGAAATGGCTAAGTTCAGCTTTTTGGTGATGGCCCGGAATTCTTTTGTATATTCGGCTACCGGGCGTCTGCCCTGCCTCACCGTTTTGATTCTTTCACGGGCCTTCTGATCAGCCAAGGGGTCCTTGAATCGCCTTCTTAGAGAGGACATGAAGCAGTTGAAGTTGTTTAGCTCTGGGGCATTGGAATATGAAGGTTCACCATCCAGTCTGCGGTCACCCCATCCAGAGTGGATTGCATGATGCGGATACAGGTTTTGTCGCTAGGGATGTCCCATCCATATTCTTCCATGTAGCTAAGGACTTGGGTTAGGAAGTGTGGCGGCTCCCCCTGAATTTTGCATCCAGCAGCGGGAATCTTTGGATGGATCGGTGCCTTCAACGCCGACGGTGTTGTCTCCCATCCTCATCGCCATCTTTGGGTCCACCAAGTGGAGTGGGGGCTGTCAAAGTGGTATCTGCTGTCTCAGCGGATGTCCCCGGGACTACAGGTTCCAATTCCCCCTCAGTGTCTCTCCAGCTGCAGCTCCAGGTGCTGGTGCGGCCGCGGGGTTCAGGTTTCTCCTCCCTGAGAGAGCCGAGAGTTCTTTTCATCAGGTCAATAGCTTTCTCTAGGATCCAGTTTGACTGCTGTGCATGACCTCCTTCCTCTTTGCCAAGGTGCAGCGATTTCTCCATCTCTTGCTTCCATTTGGGTTGATGGCTGCCCCGTCTCAGGGTCACCTTTCTCGATATCTTTTCCCACTCATCTTTCTTGCCAATGCCCATCAACCACCGACGTTTGTGGTTGCACGTTTCCACCACTTCTTCTCCTGAGGAGTATGACATCTTGGATCCCAACAGCTGGCAATGTCCCTGCCAGAGGGAGGGCTCCCCTTCCACGGTGGTTTCTTCATTCCCTGCCTCATTGTCTGACATTGTAGATTTTGCAAAATCCCTTGGTAAGGGTCTTCCTTCCAGGTTGACTATTACTGCAGATCCTGTCTAATGTAAGGACCCACTTCAATCCCACATCTTAAGAAAGCAGAACTCCTGGAGATGGTATCCTCCAATAGGAACTTTTATTAAGAGTAGTTGATAGCAGGCATAATAGACAGGATCTGAGGGATTCCTTTACAGATCTATACTTTAAAGTGCCCCCAAGCAAACTCCACCCCACAGTTCATCCAGATGGTTCAGACCGGCCAATCCCCAGGTGTTAAGTTCATCGTGGGAAAGGGGAGATAACATTGGTCTGGCTCCGGTCATAGTACGATGTTCAAGCAACTCTTTGCACCTCCTTTTGAGACTGGAGAAATAAGCCAGGCTCTGGAGATCGTATTTCTTTCTCCCCCCCCTTTTCCTAGCTGACAGGTTAGGGAGAAGAAAGTTCAGAGAGAGATACAGTGCAGGGAGCAAATTGTTACATTGTAGCGGGCAGCAGACCCCGAGGCAATAAACAAAGCAAAAGGTTACATTGTAGCATATATAATGTAGCATATATAATGTAATTCAGGTTTTCTCCCGCGTAAAATTGAAAGTGTCTTGGCGACGTTTCGACGAAGTCTCATTCGTCATCTTCAGGCTGGTGTCTCTTCGGCCTCGTGCTTCTAGAAGCAATGTGTGGTCGCAGCTGTTTCTTCCTTTTAACTGCCAGTGGAGGTATGAACTGATTGGATGGGAGCTTGGCTGTGTTCTGATTGGGTGGAGGTGTGTTCTGATTGGTTAGGGGCTTGGCTGTGCTCTGATTGGATGGGGGGTTGGCTGTGCTCTGATTGGCGGGGTGTGTGCTCTGCTTGGGTGGGGGCCCTGTTGTGCTCAGATTAGTCTGAGTTGCAGGGGGATTTGAGATGGAGAGCTGCATTGCTGTTGTTTGGCTTCGCGTTCGTGGTCGTGCCACATCTTCAAGGTGGGTGTCAGTTTGCTTCACGTATGAAATGGAGGGGTTTAAAATGGCCAATGATGCAGCTGTGGTCTGGTTTCTGGTCCGCGGTCGTGCCTCATCATCGGTGCGGGTTTGAGTCTGCTTTTTGTGTGGATGTGTGGTGGTGACATCATGTGTGGTCTTCGTGAGTGTGGGTCCAGTGTTGCTCCTTGTGCTAGGGATTCGTCTGTCAATAAGGCTGGGTTTCCAAATGGCTGGTAGGCGGGAGGTATCATCTCGTTTATTCATGCTGTGTGGGCGTTTTTCTATCTCGATGGCTTCTCTGATTATTCTGTTGTTAAAGTGTTCAGTTTTGGCAATAGTTCTGGTATTTTTAAAGTCAATTTTATGTCCTGTGGCTTTGAGGTGTTGGACCAGGGAGGAAGTTGGTTCCTCTTTTCTGACTGAGTTCTTGTGTTCTTCAATGCGTGCACTTATTCTTCTGTTGGTTTGTCCGATGTATGTGGTGGGGCAGGCGGTGCATGGGATTTCATATACTCCTTGATTTTCTAACTCAATTTTGTCCTTGGGGTTTCTTAGGATGGTGGATATTTTTCGGTTTGTGCAGAATGCTGTCTTGATGTTGTGTTTGTGGAGGATCTTGCTGATTTTGTCTGTGGTGCCTTTTATGTATGGGAGGAGGGCTTTGCCGTTTTCTTGTTCTATGTCTTGGATTTTAGTGGGGGTTTCTTTTTGGATTAAGTTGGTAATCTTATTTCTTTGGAATCCGTTGGATGTTAGTACATTAGTGAGAGTGTGTAGTTCGGTTTTTAGGTGTTGTTCGTCAGCTAAGCGTTTTGTTCTCGAGATGAGTGTCTTGGCTACGGAGTTGATCTGTGCTGGGTGGTGGTGTGAGAGTGCGTGCAGATAGCGGTTTGTGTGTGTTTTCTTCTGGTAGATGGTGTGTCCTAGGGAGCCATTGGATTTCTTGTAGACTAAGACATCCAGGAAGGGAAGTTGCTTGTTAGCTTCTGTTTCCATGGTGAACTGTATTTTGGGGTGTAGGCTGTTGAGGTGTGTGAGGAAGTTGTCTAGTTTTTCTTTCCCATGTGGCCAGATTATGAAGGTGTCGTCTACGTATCTGAGCCAGAGTTTGGGTTTATGATCAGATTTTTCTAGAGCTTGGGTTTCAAAGTGTTCCATGTAGAGGTTTGCAATGACAGGTGAGAGGGGTGACCCCATGGGTGCTCCTTCTATTTGTTTGTATTTTTGTCCGTTATAGATGAAGTATGTGTTGGATAGGCAATGGTTGGTCAGATCTAGGATGTGCTTGGGGGGGTTATATTTGTTTTGGATAGCTGTCAAGGCTTCTTGGATTGGCACTTGGGTGAAGAGGGAAATGACATCAAAGCTCACGAGTAGGTCGCTGGGCTGTAAGTTTTGTTTCTTTATGATCTCTATGAATTGGAATGAATTTTTTACGTGTGAGGTGATGGATTCTGAATAGGGCTGTAGTTGTTTGGCGAGAAATTTGGCTAGGTTTTGTAGAGGTGAGCCTATGGAGCTGACTATGGGTCTGAGTGGGGTTCCTTCTTTGTGTATCTTGGGGAGACCATAGAGCTTAGGGCATCTGGATGACTTTTCTCTGGGAATGATTCTTTGCTGGATCTCTTCGCTGATGGGGGAGGCTTTTATTTTGGATCTAGTGGTTTTTTCCAGGTAGGTGGTGGGATCTGTGGTTAGGGGTTTGTATGTGGAGTCCTGGAGTAGGTTGGTTAATTTGGTTTGGTAGTCAGATGTGTTCATAACCACCATGGCGTTGCCCTTTTTTGCTGGTAGGATTATTATGCTGGTGTCTTCTTTCAGGTTAAGTAGTGCTGTCTGTTCCTCTTTGTGTAAGTTGCTTTTGGGGGGTTTGCTGGTGCAGAGGATGTTGGTGATTTCGAGTCTGATTCTGTTAGCGTCATCGGGGTTGATTTTGGTCAGGCTGGTTTCAACTCCGCATATAATGGTTTCAGTGGGGATGTGTTTGGGAGCGACTGCAAAGTTGAATCCTTTGGAAAGGACATTGGTTTCGGCTTTGGTGAGGATCCTATCTGAGATGTTATGCACTGTTTGTTTCATGTGTGGCTGTGAGGGAGGAAGGGTTTGTTTCTGGCGTTCCTGTAGTCTTCGGAATTTGTTGGTATGTGTGTCTGTCTTGAGGGTGGTCTGTGTTTCGGCTCTCCAGACGGCGAGTTGTTTGGATTTGTCCCAAAGTGCGGGGTGGATCTTGTTGCTGAGTTTGAGGTGAAGTGTGAGGAGATCTTTGTTGATTCGGTCTAGGAGGAATCTTTTTGTGTGAAGTTCATTTCTGATTAGGGCCAATTCTGTTCTTTTCAGGATGCGTTTGGTGGCTGCAGAGTTGGAGTGGAATTTCAATTGGAAGCATGTGGGGATTAAATTTTGATCTCGGCAGTTGCGTAAGAATGCGAGGTCACATAAACACATTGCTCTTAGAAGCACGAGTTTTTCAGACACCAGCCTGAAGATGACGAATTTCCTCTTCGTCGAGGTACAATAAGACACTTCTGAATTTTACACGGGAGAAAACCCGAATTACCAAAGACCTACGGGTTTTCTCCCGCATAAAATTGGAAGTATATATATATATATATATATATATATGTAGGTCTTTGGTAATTCGGGTTTTCTCCCGCGTAAAATTGGAAGTGTCTTGGCGACGTTTCGACGAAGTCTCATTCGTCATCTTCAGGCTGGTGTCTCTTCGGCCTCGTGCTTCTAGGAGCAATGTGTGATCGCAGCTGTTTCTTCCTTTTAACTGCCAGTGGGGGTATGAACTGATTGGGTGGGAGCTTGGCTGTGTTCTGATTGGGTGGAGGTGTGTTCTGATTGGTTAGGGGCTTGGCTGTGCTCTGATTGGATGGGGGTGTGTTCTGTTTGGGTGGGGGCTTTGTTGTGCTCGGATTAGTCTGAGTTGCAGCGGGATTTGAGATGGAGAGCTGCATTGCTGTTGTTTGGCTTCGCGTTCGTGGTCGTGCCATATCATCAAGGTGGGTGTCAATTTGCTTCATGTATGGATTGGAGGGGTTTGAAATGGCTAATGATGCAGCTGTGGTCTGGTTTCTGGTTTGTGGTTGTGCCTCATCATCGGTGTGGGTTTGGGTTTGCTTTTTGCCTGGATGTGTGGTGGTGACATCCTGTGTGGTTTTCGTGAGTGTGGGTCTAGTGTCATTCTTTGTGTTAGGGACTCATTTGTCAATAAGGGTGGGTTTCCAAATGGCTGGTAGGCGGGAGGTATCATCTCGTTTATTCATGCTGTGTGGGCGTTTTTCTATCTCGATGGCTTCTCTGATTATTCTGTTGTTAAAGTGTTCAGTTTTGGCGATAGTTCTGGTATTTTTAAAGTCAATTTTATGTCCTGTGGCTTTAAGGTGTTGGACCAGGGAAGAAGTTGGTTCCTCTTTTCTGACTGAGTTCTTGTGTTCTTCAATGCGTGCACTTATTCTTCTGTTGGTTTGTCCGATGTATGTGGTGGGGCAGGCGGTGCATGGGATTTCATATACTCCTTGATTTTCTAACTCAATTTTGTCTTTAGGGTTTCTTAGGATGGTGGATATTTTTCGGTTTGTGCAGAATGCTGTCTTGATGTTGTGTTTGTGGAGGATCTTGCTGATTCTGTTTGTGGTGTCTTTTATGTATGGGAGGAGGGCTTTGCCGTTTTCTTGTTCTCTGTCTTGGATTTTAGTGGGGGTTTCTTTTTGGATTAGGTTGGTAATCTTATTTCTTTGGAATCCGTTGGATGTTAGTACGTTAGTGAGAGTGTGTAGTTCAGTTTTTAGGTGTTGTTCATCAGCTAAGCGTTTTGTTCTCGAGATGAGTGTCTTGGCTACGGAGTTGATCTGTGCTGGGTGGTGGTGTGAGAGTGCGTGCAGATAGCGGTTTGTGTGTGTTTTCTTCTGGTAGATGGTGTGTCCTAGGGAGCCATTGGATTTCTTGTAGACTAAGACATCCAGGAAGGGAAGTTGGTTGTTAGCTTCTGTTTCCATGGTGAACTGTATTTTGGGGTGTAGGCTGTTGAGGTGTGTGAGGAAGTTGTCTAGTTTTTCTTTCCCATGTGGCCAGATTATGAAGGTGTCATCTACGTATCTGAGCCAGACACCTTCATAATCTGGCCACATGGGAAAGAAAAACTAGACAACTTCCTCACACACCTCAACAGCCTACACCCCAAAATACAGTTCACCATGGAAACAGAAGCTAACAACCAACTTCCCTTCCTGGATGTCTTAGTCTACAAGAAATCCAATGGCTCCCTAGGACACACCAGGTTCGAATCCCATAGAGGGTGTGGCTTGCTGAGGAGGGCAGAATGAGCCCGAAATAGCTATCCAAGTCTCCCATTTAATTCTTTAAATCTTTGTCAACAAAAAAGAAATTTGAATATATATATATATATATATATATATATATATTTCCAAATTGGCAGCGCCTTGCTTGGCTGCAGTTCTTTCATCTCTCAAAAGTGTTGGGTGTCAACGCTGTTAATATGGGATATTATTGCATTGACAAGATATGCAGAACTGTCTGGTATTTTTGGAGTTAAATCAGATGACAGACGATGGGAGGAGAATTATGAAAAAAGCGGGAGACTGGGAAGGGAAATGAATCTTTGGCCTCCAGCCTAATTGGAAGATGTAAATCATGACAGTAAAGTAAGGGAGGAGTTAGCAAGATAAGACAGACGCAAGCCAGAGAAATCCAGATTCTGGCATCTGCTTTGTAATGTACCGAAGTATTGTAGCAAAACTACTGGCAAGGAATGCAAAATAAAGAAACTAAAACAGAGAATAGTGTCTCCATTTTCAAGGATTGCTTCCTCCTTCGGACCACAACATTGGGGTTTTGAAGATGAATGAACCATCCAGATTGAGTGACTTTTTGAGAATTGAGACTAGAAACCAGAATTGTAATGCTAAACTGTTGTATGACCATCAGTTCATATTGGATATGGAGATATTTAGCAAGAGAAAAACTATTGATGAAGCTGTTCTGGAGAAGTCTGCTTCGGATTACTTCAGTGGAAAGAGTCAGCAGCAAAAGTCCCAGTGGTTTTCACAGAGGGTGAGCTGTTGGCTGCACTCACTGGAGGTGCCTGGAGTAAGAGAGGGAACAGCTGGAGATGGAGTCAGTGTTGTGCTCAGCATTTTGGGCAGTGGAGGCAGTGGGGGGTGGCCGCCTTTGCAGAAGGGAAGTCTCCCTCCAGCACTGACCATCTTCAGAAGAAGAGGCGGTGTGACCAAAAGAGGAAATTTGGCAAATGTGGAGGACTAACAACTAGGCTAAAAGATAAACCATATAGAGTGTCACTACAATCTATTTTGTTTGCTAATGCTCACTCCTTAGAGCCAAAAATGGATTACATGAAGCTAGATGTAATAACAAACTGGGAGATGAGAAACTGCTGTGTCATCATTGCAAGAGAAACTTGGTTAAAGCACTTTGTCCCAGATAGTGCTGTTAGCTTGGTGGGAATCTCAACATTTTGGCTGGACTGGAGTTTTGCTCTTAGTGGCAAATCCCATGGAGGGAGTATCTGTTTTTATATAAATGACAGATGATGTAATAATGCCAAAGTTTTCTCAAGTCTGTGCTCCCATGCTGTGGAGGTTTTGACTATCAAATGCAGACCTTTCTATCTGCCTAGGGAATTTTCTGTTATCATTATTACAGCTGTGTATATTCCTCCTTGTGCAAACAGAGATGAGGCTCTGAATGTACTCTATCATACCATCAGTGACTTACAAACTATTTACTAGAAGGGTGCTTTTATTGTAGTGGGTGATTTTAGTCAAGTTGATTTGAAAGCTACTCTTCCCCATTTCCATCAATATGTGGACTTTGCAACCAGAGGGGGGAATACACTGGATCTTGCTTATTCTCACATCAAGAATGCATTCCAAGCTATCCCCTGCCCTCACCTAGGCTCTTCTGACCATCTCTCTGTGCTGCTTATCCCAGCATATAAGACTATTACTCAGAGAGAAACCAACAGTGAAGCAGATGAGGATTTGGGGGAAGTATGCCACTATTGTGTCTGCATATATTCAAAAGTGCATTGGGGATGGCTGTGTCCTTAAAAACATTGTTGTGAGGGCTAATGAAAAACCATGGATAACATATGAGGTTTGCAAGATGTTGAAAGTATGGAATGTGGCTTTTAAATCCGGCGATATGCTGGCGCTCACAACAGCCAGAGCTAATTTGAAAAGCACCATAAAAAGAGCAAAGCAAGCCCATTATCAGAAAGTTCAGAACTTTTTTCAGGAGCCAAAGAACAGCAGACATATGTGGCAAGGCATCCAGGTCATTACAGACTATAAGGTGCCTCCATTGTGTGGTAAAGGTGATACAGACTTTTTAAATGAGCTGAACACATTTTTTGGAAGATTCAAGGCATCAAATAGCACCCGTGTGAGGAAAGCTGTGCCCTATCCTGATGAACAAGTGCCCAGTTAATATCCCTAGGCGTGTACTTAGGGAATGTACAATAAGTTGGGTTATGTTCTTAAAGATATTTTCAACATTTCACTGTAGTAGATAGTGGTCCCATCATGTTTTAAGATGGCCATTATTTTGCCAGTGTGTCAGAACCCATATCTATCCTATTTCATACTCCCCTACCTCTCCTTCTCTCACTTCCCGATTCCATTCTCTTCTCTCCCTGGGTTCTGCCATACTCTCAGAGGGGAGGGGGGACGGATCGCGGGTTTATTGCCTTAGCTTCCTTTATCACTACAATGTAACACTTTGCTTTCCTGCATTCTTTCTCTATTGCTACAATGTAACACTTTGCCTTAGCTTCCTTTATCGCTACAATGTAACACTTTGCTTTCCTGCATTCTTTCCCCATTGCTACAATGTAACACTTTGCTTTCCTGCACTGTGTCTCTCTGAACTTTCTTCTCCCTAACCTGTCAGCTAGCAAAGGGGGAGGAAGAAAGAAATACAACCTCCGGAGCCTGGCTTATCTCTCCACTCTCGAGAGAAGGTGCGAAGAGTCATTTAAATATTGCTGCTACAACCAGAACAGGACCAATGTTATCTCCCCTTTCCCACGATGGACTTAAAACCTGGGGATTGGTCGGTTTGAACTATTGGGTAAGGTTTGCTTGGGGATACTTTAACCTATCGATCTGTACAGGAGCCCCTCAGATCCTGTCTGGTATGCCTGCTATCAGCTTCTCCTAATAAAAGTTCCTTTTGGAAGAGCTTGCTTCCATGAGTTCTGCTTTCTTGGGATGAGGTGTTGAAGTGGGTCCTGACAGTGCCAAAAAAGTCTACAATTATGGGTCTCAATGATTACTGTCCAATTGCACTTACATCCATCCTTATGAAATGTTTTGAGAGGCTGATAAAGGATAAAGGTTAAAGGACATTATTGTATCCAGCCTCCCTCCAGCATTTGACTCACTTCAGTTTGCTTACCATCCAAATTGCTCTACAGAGGATGCTTGTCAGACCCTCAATGAATTTCTTTCTTATGCTTTCATTTTTGAGTTCTACCATTCTATTGGGGGGGGGAAGGTTTGTGCTTGGAAAGGGGGGAATGACCTGTGGGTCTTCTGCAATGTATTTCCTTTGCTTTCTTCTATCCTCTTTGAAGTATCTTACTTTGGGGTGTGAAAGGAATGTGCCTCCGGCTATTTGCCTTATCTCCAGTCAGATGGGAAGAAGCCGCAGAGAAACCTGACAGCCTTGAGAACAGCGCCTTATCAGTTCTTTCCCACAACTTAACACCTATGGATTGGTTCAATTCAAACCAGCCGGATGGACATTTGGGGTGTGGTTTGAAAGGGTTCTTTTAATGTAATGTTTCATGTGGGAAATCCTCAGATCCTGCCTTATTCTTCTGCTATCAATACCTTCCAATAAAAGTCCCTGTTGAGACAACACAAGTTTCAAGAGTTCTGCTTTCTTGGGAGAATTAATTGAAGCAGGTCCTTACATTAGGCAGGATCTGCAAAGTGGTCAACCTGAAGGGAGGAAAACCCCTACCGTGGGGACCGTGCACATGATGTCTAACCATGGCAGCAAAAGGGAAGAGAGTGAGCACTGTGTAGAGGACCCCCCTGAAGGCTTGTCATAGCGTCACCTCCTCTGTACATCTTGCTTCCCCTATCCTTATCACTTTCTACCATGTTTTCCTGAAAATAAGACCCAGTTTTATACTTTTTTGCCTCCAAAAGAGGCACCAGGTCTTATTTTCAGGGGATGTCTTACCCACTTACCTTAGGACCACCGCCCACACCCCAACACCTGTCATGCCACTGCCTGAGTTCTTCTGCGGCCACTAATCCTAACCCTAATACGCCAGTGCTGCCATTCATGATAGGAGGCTGCACGGCTCATTGCACCAATTGCACCACTGCCACCGCTTGCAACAGGATGCCACGTGGCTCATCATGCTGGTGCTGTAAGTGGCAGCAGTAGTGCAAGTGGCATGATAAGCCATGCGGCCTTCTGCCATGAGTGGCAGCACCGGCTCGATTGGCGCGATGAGCCAAGAAGATCCTGCCACATGATGCGCCATGTGGCATGTGGCCACAAATGGCCACAGAAGAACTCAGGCAGTGGTACAACAGGTGTCATGGTGTGGGAGGCCTGGCTGCAGTGCTTCTAAGGTAAGATGGGTGCAGGGCACATGGGGCAGTTCCACACACACCCCTGCCCTAGCTTGTTTTTTATTCATGTGCCTCACCCCAAAACTAGGGCTTATTTTGGAGTTAGGGCTTATATTAGGCGCACATGTAAATTTTAAGCTAGGGCTTATTTTCGGGATAGGTCTTATTTTCAGGAAACATGGTATAGAGGGATGATTGAGAGCATCCAGTCATATTGCATTACTGTCTGGTTTGGAAGCATTACTGCTTGAGACAGGAAGGTGGTGCAGAATGGTAAGAATGGCAGAAAAGATTATGGATAGTTCACTTCCTTCTATCCAGGACATCACATATAAGCGATGCTTGAGCTGGATCCACAGGATTGTCTGGGATGCTACACATCCTCTTCACAACCTGTTTTCCTTGTTAACATCTGGGAGAAAGCTTCATGGTATCCAAAGTAGAACATCCAGATTCAGTCACAGTTTTGTTTCATATAGCATCAACCTTGTGAACTCTCAAGTTTCCTTTCTGCTATATATTCAAAATGGACAATGATTAATATTTATATGTATATTTATATATGTGTATGTGTGTAGGTATATATATACTACACACATGGGTATATGTGCGTTATGTCATGGTTCCGACTGATGAAACTCTTCAAAGAACTTCGAGGCATTGTTTACCTTAAAGAATCTTTATTCGAGTGGCATAGCATCAGCACGTACATAGTCAAAGCCAAAATCTGGATTCCCCTCCCCTGAACACATAGTATCAAAGCACAATTCCCTCCTCTAATTTACGGTCATAAATCACATTCTCCAATTAGTTTGAAATGCAGACTTTCCCTCCAGATCTCCAACCCACCACTTCTTATCATCTCTTATTTCAAACAACATTGAATCACACACTACTACGATCTTTTTATGTCTAACTAATTCCCATACACATTCTTCCTCCCCCCCCCCAGTACCATCTAATTCTAACTCTAAGAGTAATACACAAGTTAGGGAAAATGGCTGCATCTCCATATGTTGTCAAAGCAAGAACATTCGATGTTAGCAGCGTTGACATGTTGTGTATGTCTATAGGAATCTTTGTCCAGCTTCAGAGTGATTGTTAAAACATAACATTGTGAGGAGAACTATGAATGTTGCCATGAAGACTCAATAAGATCAATTAACAATTGTCACATAATTCTTGGATTTTGTCAGAATCTTAGAAACCTCTCATCTCAGATGAGTAGAATACCAATCTATTTATCTATAAATTCTAGAAACATTCCAAACTCAAATGGCTGGAGAAAGGAGAAGTTAATGCCATTCTATGCAAAGAATATCTGTTATTGGAAGGAAAGGAATAAATGAGCCATTTTATTTCTAATTTCTACTGATTTCTAATTATTCCCATTTCTTAATAACAGTGAGAAAACATGATGAAATGGTCAGGTAGCAATGCTCTATGAATTTTCTGCAGTATAAATGCAAATTTGTAGCAACAGAGAACATACTATTAAAAGTTGTTCATGAAAAGTGAGCACTCAATGAATCACCAGTCACATTTCCGGCAAGAAGCATGTTGCAGATCTAACACTGGAACTAATACTGCTGCTTTTTAATGTTACTCTAGAAAGTTATGTTGTCCCCAGTTCAAGTCTGAGCCTGGTGCTGCTGAGGCCGATGAAGAACATCAGAAACGAGGTGCAGGTTTTGTTTTCTTTTATTGAATTGCTCCAAGAAAAGGGATCCTGGTAAAAATGTCAAGGAACCTCGAACCACAGAAATAAGAAAGCTTTATACATTTTCACTAAAGAAAAAGGCGGGATAAGGTGGGATATATAAAAAATATCATCTAATAAACATTTCAATAATGATCTAACAATTATTCTATTGGTCTCTAGCCGTCCCTATTCCTAAGCCTTGGCTAATGAATGTTTCAGGAGTTATCTAATACACATTATATTTCCTCTAGGCTAGGGATGTCAAACTGCCGGCCCACGGGCTGGATGCATCATGCTAAAACCGCACCCACCCCATTGCCGGCAATGGGAAAAAAGTCATGATATGTTGCGACACGTCACACGACGTTGTGAGTTAGACACCCGTGCTCTAGGCCATCTCTATTCCTAACTTTTAGCTGAGGTCTGCAAGATGCCTAACTTCGTTACTTTTATCAGCTTTCTAACCACCCAGAATTGTTATAAGCTTTACACGTGCATGTTCCCTGTGAATAAGCATTTTAGTTCTTGCCAGACAAACTCAATTACTTGCCAGACAAACTCCCCAAAAAACTGGCTTCCCAGTTTCCTTTCAAGTGTATGTCATAACCTTGCTTTGTTTTGGCAGCCAGCTCATCTTTTATTCATCACTGTTATGGCTACAGCAATTCCTTTTACTGATTTTTTTTTTGTTTCTACTCTAACATTGGCTTCACTCTAAGTTTTCTAGTGAAGAGTTCTGGAACAAAGGAAATTGTTTAGACTAACTGTTGCTTTCTTGCTTTTTGTAATCGGCTTTTGCACCAGAGAAATTTCATGCAAGTGTGGGAAACATGTACATGGATAGGATATATTGAAGGAGGGAATAAGGGAGTGTACAGGAATGATTGATGTCTTCTTTATGATGTAATGGCTCTGTTGTCTGATTTTCATTGGCTAACATAGTTTATAAAGCAATGCTACCAACTTTCTAATGCGTGGCACTTCTGGACGTGACTCTGTCAGCATTCCAGATTGTTGGCCACCCAGCTGCTTAATTTGATCAAATAAAGCGCTGCTTGATCAAGAAGTCTCCGCTTGGGTTATCTGATTAGATTGATATGGTATCTCAAGTTCAAGTAAGGGACTGGGACTTTACACTAGGAAAAAGTCTTCTTTGGAGTTTTAGGAAGTTGACTAGATGAGCAGTTATTAGTCTAGTTCACTCATGAAGAAACTTGCACTGGAGTTATATACTGGTTTAAGCTTCCATAACCAATATTTATTGGATTGGAATTATTTGGTTATGCTGGAAGTGCAAATTAATTATTTTAAAAATGTTTTACATTGTGGTTAATTTTGTCAATAATTATTTCTATCCTGCAGGTTTACATCTATCAAGAAGCTAGATTTATCAAAGAGCTCCTATGAGGACTGCTCTGATTTCAATTTAGTATTGTTCTCCATAGAAACCCTGTCACTAAAAATATAATCAAAATCAGTATATTTGACATAATAAAAATTTCAGACTCCATGAGAGAACATAAGAAAAAAAATTATGTCCTTGAGAGGGCTTATTACAAAAATTAGCCAGGAAAAACTAATCTGGAAGAGAAAAAAATGCTATTTTGAATAATTTTACTCAAATTATCAGGTGGAGTGAACATATAACAAAATAAAATAAATAAAATAAAAATCAGTTATTAGCAAAGGTGCTTCCCATGTTTGAATAGACTATCTATATTAGTCATTGTATGCATATGATCCTTTTTATATTTTAAGCTTCTCTAATGAGTTACTAATTTACCTAATGTCAGAATCCAATTATATTTTATTTCTAACTAATCTACTCTGGGAAAACCCAATTCTTACTCTCTTTGGGATTCTGTCATACTACAAAGGGGGGGGAGTAAACACGGGTGTTTATGACTGGCATTCCTTCTATCATCTACAAATAAACATCCTCTGTGGATTCCCTCTCTGGAGTACTAACAATAACAATGCGGCCATCAGCCTTTGATCTCACTCCCTATGAAGCCTCCTATTACCGGCAGCAAGGAAAAAGGGGGGGAAGATTGAAACGTTTGGGATTCCGATGGATTTAACACCCAGCCATCTGCCAATTTGGATTGACCGGAAGGAATGTGGGGTGGGACTGCTTGGGAATGCTTTAAAACATTGAATGATCAGGGGGGTCCCCCAGATCCTGTCTAGCACACCTTCAGTCAGTTTTTCTTAATAAAGATTCCTGTTGGAAAACCTGTTCCAAGAGTTCTGTCTTCTTAAGATGTAAATTGAGGGGGGTCCTTACATTAGACAGGATCTGCAAAATTAGTCAACCTGGAAGGAAGAACCTTGCCGGGGGACTTTGCAAAAATTACCATGTCAGACGACGAAGCAGGGAAGGGGGAAAGCCCCCCGGAGAGGGAGCCGTTGCCCCAACTGGAAACCTGCCAAATATCCGGATCTGAAGGGTCAGATTCCTCAGGAGAAGAGGAGGTGGAGACGCGTAACCACAAGCCTCGGTGGTCAATGGGCGTTGGAAAGAAAGGCGAGTGGGAAAAGAAATCAAGCAAGGTGACCCTGAGACGGGGGGCCAACCAACCAGGATGGAAGCAGGAGATGGAGAGATCCCTGCACACAAGCGAAGATGAAGGAAGCTGGGCACAGCACTCGAACTGGATCCTAGAGAAAGCTATCAACTTGATGAAGAGAACCCTCAGCTCCCTAGGAGAGGAGAATCCTGAGCCCCACGACCGCACCAACTCCTGGAGCCGCAACTGGAGAGACACTGAGGGGGAATTGGAACCTGCAGCCCCGGGGACATCCGCTGATCCAGTAGTCCCCACCCCCCGCCGACCTGCAGAAGGAAATCCAGATGGAAGACAATACCGACGAAGAAGACACCGCTCCATTCAAAGACTTCTGCCGTTGGACGCAAAATTCAAGGGGGAGCCGACACGCTTGGGGTTCTTCCTAACCCAAGTCCTTGGCTACATGGAGGAACACGGGCGACACATCCCTAGCGACAAAGCCCGTATCCGGATCGTGCAATCTGCTCTGGATGGACCGGCCGCCGATTGGGTGGTGAATTTGCATGATTCCAATGCCCCAGAGCTCAACGACTTCAACCGTTTCATGTCCTCTCTGAGAAGGCGATTTGAAGACCACCTGGCTGATCGCAAAGCACGCGAAAGAATCAAAACGATGAGGCAAGGCAGACGGCCAGTAGCTGAATATACGCAAGAATTCCGAACTATTGCCAGCAAGCTGAACTGGCCGGAAGACATCCTCCTTAGCCATTTCAAAGACGGTCTGAATTACGACCTATATGACGCTTGCCTGCCCCGGGGGGACCCACACCAACTCGACGAATGGTACGTCCTGGCAGAGGAAGCTGAGATCAACCTACTGAAGAGGCACCGCCGAGGAAAACAATGGAGCCGCTCACCGCCTGAACCAACGCGTGAACCAGCAAAGCCATCGGCTATGGCCAAGAAACCAATGGGCTGTTTCAAATGCGGGAGAGAGGGGCATCGGGCTGTAGAATGCTGCTCGAAAGCCCCCCAGCACAACCCAGACAGACCACCGGCCAGCAAATCTGGGAAGTCCCCAGCTAAGTCAAAAGAATCTGCCATGAGAGGAATAGAAGCTGTGGAATCCCCTACCTCCACCCATCGTGAGGAAAGAGCCCCAGCCTACACCGCAGGGCCGGTGGACGCCTCAGATGACACCTCGGAGGGTGAACCACTGGTAAGTGGATCCATCCCACCCATCCTCAAGACAGTGACTATATTAGCCCCCTCCATGCCCGAAGCTGTAAAAGTGAAAGCCTTAATAGACTCTGGCTGCACCCGCTGCCTAATTAGCCCGACTCTAGTGGGAAATCTGGGCATCCCAGTGAGGAGGCTGGAACAACCAATCTCATTTGGTCAGTTAGATGGGTCCATAGCAGGGGGGGTGCCAGCTACCCTAGCCACGTTACCAATCCACCTATCCCTGGGGAATCATGAGGAAGACCTAACGTTTATAGTGACCCCAGGCATGGAATGCCCGATGATCCTAGGGCTGGAATGGTTAACAAAATGGAACCCCTGGGTAAATTGGAGGACGAAAGAAATCAATTTCCTGAAGGAGGACCCTACAGACTTAAAACCCCAAGGGGATCCATCAAAATTAAAAACGGAAATAGCGTCCATGGGTGAAGAAAAGGGGCTACCAGAAATACCAGAGGAATACAGAGACCTGGCTGAAGTTTTCAGTGAGGAGAGGGCGGATGAGCTTCCCCCCCACCGACCCACGGACTGTGCCATAGAGTTCAAGCCCGGGGCAAAACTCCCAAAGCCCAGATTATACTCCATGAGCCCAAAGGAGAAGGAGGAAATGGAGAGATTTATAAAGAAAAACCTAGAAAGGGGGTTCATTGAACCAGCCAAACCTAAGGTGGCCGCTCCGGTCCTCTTTAGAGAGAAGAAGGACGGCTCTTTACACTTATGTGTGGATTATAGACTCCTTAATGCGATCAGTGAAAGCAACCTATACCCCCTACCCCTCATGAAAGACATGTTATCACACCTATCGAAAGGAAAGATTTTTACTAAACTAGATCTAAGGGAAGCGTATTACCGCATGAGAATTAGGGAAGGAGATGAATGGAAAACTGCATTCAATTGCCCAATGGGGTGCTACAAATTCAAAGTTTTGCCTTTTGGATTACAAGGGGGCCCCGCAGTATTTATGCAATTAATCAATGAGGTACTAAGGGAGCACCTATTTAAGGGGGTCCTGGTTTATCTTGACGACATCCTCATCTTCACAGAATCAAAAGAGGAACATGTCAACCTAGTCAGAGCGGTTTTAAAGAAACTGCGAGCCGCCCACCTATATGCCAAATTATCAAAATGCGAATTTCACCAGGAAAGAATAGACTACCTAGGTTACCGCATATCCCCACAGGGCATTGAAATGGACCCAGAAAAGGTCAGGGCAGTATTAGAATGGGCACCACCTCGCACAAGAAAGCAACTGCAAAGTTTCCTGGGTTTCGCAAACTTTTACCGCCAATTCATCCCCTCATTTGCCCAGATAGCCCTGCCCCTCACGAGCTTACTAAAAACGAAGGGAGAATCCTCAGTGAAACCTAGCCAGCCACTAAAATGGACAATGGAATGCCAAGCGGCATTTGAGAGATTAAAGAGGCTTTTTTCTGCCGAACCAGTACTGAGGCACCCAGACATGGATAAACCCTTCGTAATACAGACGGATGCAAGTGATGTAGCAGTGGGGGCTGTATTATTACAAGAAAATGAGGAAGGGATGTTACAACCCTGCGCGTATACGTCCAGGAAACTCACTGAAACGGAACAGCGCTGGCCCGTGTGGGAGAAAGAGGCATATGGGATACGTTGGTCATTACTTACATGGCGCCAATTCCTTGAAGGCAATAAAATCCCTTTCCAGGTGTGGACAGACCACAAAAATTTGGAAGCCTTGAAAACACCCAGGAAGCTCAACCCCAAGCAGGCCCGCTGGTCCCAGCATTTTCACCAATTCAATTTTAAGCTCAAGCATTTGCCGGGGGGAAAGAACTTTCTGGCAGATGCATTATCTCGCATGCCCCAATATAACAGCATGCGAGCCACCAACTCTAAACCGATCATGGGAGAATCACAACTAGCAGCGCCAGTGACTACCAGAGCCCAAGTTAAATTAAAACCACAGCTGGATAGCCAGACTGGAATTGAATTCCGGAAAAGTTTGGAAACAGATGAATGGTTCCAGAAAAATAAACACGTGTGCACAATGAAAGACGGACTGCCTTGGGTGGGGGAGAAGTTATATATACCGACCACCCAAAGAATCACATTCATGCAACTTTGCCACGACACAAAATCAGCAGGGCATTTTGGATTTGTAAAAACATTACACTTAATTAAACGGCAATTTTGGTGGCCATCCATGAAAAAAGACATAGAAAGTTACGTGGCCAGCTGCCCAAAGTGTGCAATGGCAAAAAGGCTGCAAGGGAAATCACCAGGACTGTTACAAACAGTGGCAAATCCCTCAGCCCCCTGGAGGGAAATAGCCATGGATTTTATAGTGGAATTACCAGAAAGCAATGGGAATACTGTCATTTGGACGGTCACGGACCTATTTTCCAAACAGGTTCACTTTATTCCTTGCCAAAAGATCCCCACCGCAAAAGCTTTAGCAAAACTTTTTGTGCAACATATTTACAGATTGCATGGGGCACCCCAACGCATCATATCTGATAGGGGAGTGCAATTTACATCTGCGTTTTGGAAGGAATTTCTATCTCTTTTAGGGACCACCCAGGGACTGACGTCTAGCCATCACCCTCAGGGAAATGGCTACCGGCCAAAGTTTCAACCCCATGCCAGAACTAACCCCAAACGAACCAGAAATCCCATCACTGAAAGAATGGATGGAACAATTACAAAACACCTGGCCAATAGTGAGAAAAGCTCTAGAGGAAGCTAGGCAAGCATACAAAGCACAAGCAGATAAGAAAAGGGTGGAGCCCACACCATTCATTATAGGAGAAATGGTCTATCTGTCTACAAAATATTTAAAATCCATACAACCCTGTAAAAAACTTGGACCAAAATATATAGGGCCTTTTCCAATTAAAAGAATCATAAACCCGGTAACAGTAGAATTAGAATTACCCAAGAATCTTAGGCAAATACACCCAATTTTCCACTGCAGTTTGCTGAAAAGAGAACAACAGTCACCCTTACGGCCAAAAATTCCCCCCCCCCCACCAACACCAATCATGATAGAAGGGGAACAACATTTCGAAATAAAGGAAATCCTGGACTCTAGAAAATATCATGGGTCAACTCAATACCTAGTAGCATGGAAGCACCTCCCCGCCTCTCACAACGAGTGGGTCCATAAACATGATGTCAAAGCCCCGAAGCTTTTAAAGAAGTTTCATACAGAGTATCCTAACAAGCCAGACTAACTTTTATACCTGTTTTGTTTTCTCTACAGGTGGACCTCTCTTATTTTTAAGGGGAGCCGGATGTCAGAATCCAATTATATTTTATTTCTAACTAATCTACTCTGGGAAAACCCAATTCTTACTCTCTTTGGGATTCTGTCATACTACAAAGGGGGGGGGAGTAAACACGGGTGTTTATGACTGGCATTCCTTCTATCATCTACAAATAAACATCCTCTGTGGATTCCCTCTCTGGAGTACTAACAATAACAATGCGGCCATCAGCCTTTGATCTCACTCCCTATGAAGCCTCCTATTACCGGCAGCAAGGAAAAAGGGGGGGAAGATTGCAACGTTTGGGATCCGATGGATTTAACACCCAGCCATCTGCCAATTTGGATTGACTGGAAGGAATGTGGGGTGGGACTGCTTGGGAATGCTTTAAAACATTGAATGATCAGGGGGGTCCCCCAGATCCTGTCTAGCACACCTTCAGTCAGTTTTTCTTAATAAAGATTCCTGTTGGAAAACCTGTTCCAAGAGTTCTGTCTTCTTAAGATGTAAATTGAGGGGGGTCCTTACACCTAACATAAAAGCACTGAGCAACTCATAGCTTTTATATATATCAGGACCTACCTGAACTCACTTACCTTCACTTGATCCACATTTTATTTGAGGTCAACCTGTGCGTAAAACTAATTGAGGTTTATTTCGTTACTTATATTTTATGAGTAGAAGTGTTTCCTTAAAACAATATAAAAACAACAACACAGTGAAAAAGAGGAAATGCTTTCAATTTAATATGAGAATATTGATGAGAATGTCTGGAACTGGGTAGCAAGTTCTGAGTTCTGTTTCAACATATTGCCATTTTTGGTCATAGTGCCAATTTAGTTACATGTTTTGACCACATGTCTTGAGCATACTCTTAGTTTTATTATGAATGTATTCTTCTCATGCAATCATCTGAAAGATGCCTGCTCAAATAAATTAAGCTCCAACATAGTTTGAAGATTCAAGATTGGAAGAAGCATGTTTTCACCAGAAATACTTTTGGTTTTTTAGTTAGAAAGCCTACCTATTTCTAAGAAGGTTCGTCTCATTAATCTTAGATTTTAGTAAGAATGTGGGTTGATGTCAGTGCTTTAGCAGATTCAACATATGCAGGCTTACACAGTAAATTACAGTGACATGTGAAATGACATCTACATAATAAAAATGGCATTTGTCATCCCTATTTTTTAAAAATGCAAATGTTAGGGCCAACATGTATAAATGGACCTGTAAGATCCTGCCTCACTAATTCTCCCAAGAAAGCAAAACTCTTGAAATTGGAACTTTTATTGAGAGGTAGTGAAAAAAGGAAAGCTAGGCAAGATCTGAATAATTCCTGCATGAAACTTTACATTAAACCCCTCTCTTCAAAGCCCCTCCCAGGTGCCCAATTGCCTGGTCCAAATCCAGCCAAACCACAGGTGTGAAGTTGTTGTGGAAACTGGAAGTTGAAAGAGTGATAAAACTTGGTTCCCAAATGTTGCATCCTCTTCTCAGTGGAGCAGAGATAAGGCAGATGGCCCTAGGCACATTGCTCCCCCCTTTTACACCCAAAGATATACATCAAAGGTTGAGAGAACAAAGCAAAAGAAACACATCCCAGAGCCCACAACCTCCTCCCCTCCCAACAGAGGAAAAACCTTCCCCCCAACAGAATGGCAGTGCCCCGAAAGTGATTTGAGGGTCTGACAGGACCATATGTTTTCCATCTGCGACCTCCCCCTGAGAAGGTAGCCCTGGTTGTATCTTGCATTTGTTGGCAAAAATCCAATAAAGCATGAAAAGTCAAAATGTGAACCTGACCTCAAATTCGAAAAGTATACATATATTCATGTTCCCCCCAGGTTGGAGAAGCCGAAAAACCAAATGTTTTCCATCTGCGACCTCCCACTGAGAAGGTAGCCCTGGTTCTATCTTGCATTTGTTGGCAAAAATCCAATAAAGCATGAAAAGTCAAAATGTGAAACTGACCTCAAATTTGAAAAGTATACATATATTCAGGTTCCCCCCAGGTTGGGGAATCCGAAAAACCATATGTTTTCCTTCTGCGACCTCCCCCTGAGAAGTTAGCCCTGGTTGTATCTTGCATTTGTTGGGGAAAATCCAATAAGCATGAAAAGTCAAAATGTGAACCTGACCTCAAATTCGAAAAAGTATACATATATTCATGTTCCCCCCAGGTTGGAGAAGCCGAAAAACCATATGTTTTCCATCTGCGACCTCCCCCTGAGAAGGTAGCCCTGGTTGTATTTGCATTTGTTGGGCAAATCCAATAAGCATGAAAATCCAATAAAGCATGAAAAGTCAAAATGTGAACCTGAACTCAAATTCGAAAAGTATACATATATTCATGTTCCCCCCAGGTTGGGGAATCCGAAAAACCATATGTTTTCCGTCTGCGACCTCCCCCTAGCAAGTTAGCCCTGGATGTATTTTGCATTTGTTGGGAAAAATCCAATAAAGCATGAAAAGTCAAAATGTGAACCTGACCTCAAATTCGAAAAGTATACATATATTCATGTTCCCCCCAGGTTGGGGAAGCCGAAAAACCATATGTTTTCCGTCTGCGACCTCCCCCTGAGAAGTTAGCCCTGGTTGTATCTTGCATTTGTTGGCAAAAATCCAATAAAGCATGAAAATCCAATAAAGCATGAAATGTCAAAATGTGAAACTGACCTCAAATTCGAAAAGTATACATATATTCATGTTCCCCCCAGGTTGGGGAATCCGAAAAACCATATGTTTTCCGTCTGCGACCTCCACCTGAGAAGTTAGCCCTGGTTCTATCTTGCATTTGTTGGCAAAAATCCAATAAAGCATGAAAATCCAATAAAGCATGAAAAGTCAAAATGTGAACCTGACCTCAAATTCGAAAAGTATACATATATTCATGTTCCCCCCAGGTTGAGAATCCGAAAAACCATATGTTTTCCATCTGCGACCTCCCCCTGAGAAGGTAGCCCTGGTTGTATCTTGCATTTGTTGGCAAAAATCCAATAAAGCATGAAAATCCAATAAAGCATGAAAAGTCAAAATGTGACCCTGACCTCAAATTCGAAAAGTATACATATATTCATGTTCCCCCCAGGTTGGAGAAGCCGAAAAACCATATGTTTTCCATCTGCGACCTCCCCCTGAGAAGGTAGACCTGGTTCTATCTTGCATTTGTTGGCAAAAATCCAATAAAGCATGAAAAGTCAAAATGTGAAACTGACCTCAAATTCGAAAAGTATACATATATTCAGGTTCCCCCCAGGTTGGGGAATCCAAAAAACCATATGTTTTCCTTCTGCGACCTCCCCCTGAGAAGTTAGCCCTGGTTGTATCTTGCATTTGTTGGGGAAAATCCAATAAAGCATGAAAAGTCAAAATGTGAAACTGACCTCGAATTTGAAAAGTATACATATATTCAGGTTCCCCCCAGATTGGGGAATCCGAAAAACCATATGTTTTCCGTCTGCGACCTCCGCCTGAGAAGTTAGCCCTGGTTGTATCTTGCATTTGTTGGCAAAAATCCAATAAAGCATGAAAAGTCAAAATGTGAAACTGACCTCAAATTCGAAAAGTATACATATATTCAGGTTCCCCCCAGGTTGGGGAATCCGAAAACCATATGTTTTACGTCTGCGACCTCCCCCTGAGAAGTTAGCCCTGGTTGTATCTTGCATTTGTTGGCAAAAATCCAATAAAGCATGAAAATTCAATAAAGCATGAAAAGTCAAAATGTGAACCTGACCTCAAATTCGAAAAGTATACATATATTCAGGTTCCCCCCAGGTTGGGCAATCCGAAAAACCATATATTTTCCGTCTGCGACCTCCACCTGAGAAGTTAGCCCTGGTTCTATCTTGCATTTGTTGGCAAAAATCCAATAAAGCATGAAAATCCAATAAAGCATGAAAAGTCAAAATGTGAACCTGACCTCAAATTCGAAAAGTATACATATATTCATGTTCCCCCCAGGTTGGAGAAGCCGAAAAACCATATGTTTTCCATCTGCGACCTCCCCCGTGAGAATGTAACCCCTGGTTTTATCTTGCATTTGTTGGCAAAAATCCATACAGTCATGAAAATCCATAAAGCATGAAAGGTCAAAATGTGAACCTGACCTCAATTCGAAAAGTATACATATATTCATGTTCCGCCCCAGGTTGGAGAAGCCCGAAAACCATATGTTTTCCATCTGCGACCTCCCCTGAGAGGTATGCCTGTGTGTATCTTGCATTTTGTTGGCAAAAATCCAATAAAGCATGAAAAGTCAAAATGTGAACCTGACCTCAAATTCAAAAAGTATACATATATTCATGTTCCCCCCAGGTTGGGGAAGCCGAAAAAACATATGTTTTCCGTCTGCGACCTCCCCCTGAAAAGTTAGCCCTGGTTGTATCTTGCATTTGTTGGCAAAAATCCAATAAAGCATGAAAATCCAATAAAGCATGAAAAGTCAAAATGTGAACCTGACCTCAAATTCGAAAAGTATACATATATTCATGTTCCCCCCCGGTTGGGGAATCAGAAAAACCATACGTTTTCCATCTGCGACCTCCCCCTGAGAAGTTAGCCCTGTTGTATCTTGCATTTGTTGGCAAAAATCCAATAAAGCATGAAAATCCAATAAAGCATGAAAAGTCAAAATGTGAACCTGACCTCAAATTCGAAAAGTATACATATAGTCATGTTCCCCCCAGGTTGGGGAATCCGTAAAACCATATGTTTCCCGTCTGCGACCTCCCCCTGAAAAGTTAGCCCTGGTTGTATCTTGCATTTGTTGGCAAAAATCCAATAAAGCATGAAAATCCAATAAAGCATGAAAAGTCAAAATGTGAACCTGACCTCAAATTCGAAAAGTATACATATATTCATGTTCCCCCCCGGTTGGGGAATCAGAAAAACCATACGTTTTCCATCTGCGACCTCCCCCTGAGAAGTTAGCCCTGGTTGTATCTTGCATTTGTTGGCAAAAATCCCAATAAAGCATGAAAGTCAAAATGTGACTGACCTCAAATTCCCAAGTATAACATATTCATGTTCCACCCAGTTTGGAATCCGAAAACCATATGTTTTCCCTCTGGCGACCTCCCCCTGAGAAGTTAGCCCTGGTTGTATCTTGCATTTGTTGGCAAAAATCCAATTTTAAAGCATGCAAAATCCATAAAGCATAAAAGTCAAAATGTGAACCTGACCTCAAATTCGAAAAGTAAACATATCTTCATGTTCCTAACCCCAGGTTGGGGAATCCGAAATAAACCTTATGTTTTCCCGTCTGCCGACCCTCCCCCTCCCAGAAGTTAGCCCTGGTTGTATCTTGCATTTGTTGGCAAAAATCCAATAAAGCATGAAAATCCAATAAAGCATGAAAAGTCAAAATGTGAACCTGACCTTAAATTCGAAAAGTATACATATATTCATGTTCCCCCCAGGTTGGGGAATCCGAAAAACCATATGTTTTCCATCTGCGACCTCCTCCTTAGAAGTTAGCCCTGGCTGTACCTTGCATTTGTTGGCAAATTCCAATAAAGCATGAAAAGTCAAAATGTGAACCTGACCTCAAATTCGAAAAGTGTACATATATTCATGTTCCCCCCAGGTTGGGGAATCCGAAAAACCATATGTTTTCTATCTGTGACCTCCTCCTTAGAAGTTAGCCCTGGTAGTACCTTGCATTTGTTGGCAAAAATCCAATAAAGCATGAAAAGTCAAAATGTGATCCTGACCTCAAATTCGAAAAGTATACAGATATTCATGTACCCCCAGGTTGGGGAGTCTGAAAAATCATATGTTTTCCATCTGCGACCTCCCCCTGAGAAGTTAGCCCTGGTTGTATCTTGTATTTGTTGGCAAAAATCCAATAAAGCATGAAAAGTCAAAATGTGAACCTGACCTCAATTTCGAAAAGTATACATATATTCATGTTCCCCCCAGGTTGGGGAATCCGAAAAACCATATGTTTTCCTCTGCGACCTCCCCCTGAGAATTAGCCCTGGTTGTATCTTGCATTTGTTGGCAAAAATCCAATAAAGCATGAAAGCAAAATGTGAACCCTGACCCTCAATTCCAAAGTATAACATATTCATGTTCCACCCCAGGTTTGGGGAATCCGAAAACCATATGTTTTCCATCCTGCGGACCTCCCCCTGAGAAGTTAGCCCTGGTTCTATCTTGCATTTGTTGGCAAAAATCCAATAAAGCATGAAAATCCAATAAAGCATGAGAAGTCAAAATGTGAACCTGACCTCAAATTCGAAAAGTATACATATATTCATGTTCCCCCCAGGTTGGGGAATCCGAAAAACCATATGTTTTCCATCTGCGACCTCCTCCTTAGAAGTTAGCCCTGGTTGTACCTTGCATTTGTTGGCAAATTCCAATAAAGCATGAAAAGTCAAAATGTGAACCTGACCTCAAATTCGAAAAGTGTACATATATTCATGTTCCCCCCAGGTTGGGGAATCCGAAAAACCATATGTTTTCTATCTGTGACCTCCTCCTTAGAAGTTAGCCCTGGTAGTACCTTGCATTTGTTGGCAAAAATCCAATAAAGCATGAAAAGTCAAAATGTGATCCTGACCTCAAATTCGAAAAGTATACAGATATTCATGTACCCCCAGGTTGGGGAGTCTGAAAAATCATATGTTTTCCATCTGCGACCTCCCCCTGAGAAGTTAGCCCTGGTTGTATCTTGTATTTGTTGGCAAAAATCCAATAAAGCATGAAAAGTCAAAATGTGAACCTGACCTCAATTTCGAAAAGTATACATATATTCATGTTCCCCCCAGGTTGGGGAATCCGAAAAACCATATGTTTTCCATCTGCGACCTTCCCCTGAGAAGTTAGCCCTGGTTGTATCTTGCATTTGTTGGCAAAAATCCAATAAAGCATGAAAATCCAATAAAGCATGAAAAGTCAAAATGTGAACCTGACCTCAAATTCGAAAAGTATACATATATTCATGTTCCCCCTAGTTTGGGGAAGCCGAAAAACCATATGTTTTCTGTCTGCGACCTCCCCCTGAGAAGTTAGCCCTGGTTGTACCTTGCATTTGTTGGCAAAAATCCAATAAAGCATGAAAAGTCAAAATGTGAACCTGACCTCAAATTCGTAAAGTATACATATATTCATGTTTCCCCCAGGTTGGGGAATCCGAAAAAACAAATGTTTTCCATCTGTGACCTCCCCCTGAGAAGTTAGCCCTGGTTGTATCTTGCATTTGTTGGCCAAAATCCAATAAAGCATGAAAAGTCAAAATGTGAACCTGACCTCAAATTCGTAAAGTATACATATATTCATGTTTCCCCCAGGTTGGGGAATCCGAAAAAACAAATGTTTTCCATCTGCGACCTCCCCCTGAGAAGTTAGCCCTGGTTGTATCTTGCATTTGTTGGGCAAAATCCAATAAAGCATGAAAAGTCAAAATGTGAACCTGACCTCAAATTCCAAAAGTATACATATATTCATGTTCCCCCTAGTTTGGGGAAGCCGAAAAACCATATGTTTTCCATCTGCGACCTCCCCCTGAGAAGTTAGCCCTGGTTGTATCTTGCATTTGTTGGCAAAAATGCAATATAGCATGAAAAGTCAAAATGTGAACCTGACCTCAAATTCGAAAAGTATACATATATTCAGGTTCCCCCCAGGTTGGGCAATCCGAAAAACCCTATGTTTTCCGTCTGCGACCTCCCCCTGAGAAGGTAGCCCTGGTTGTATATTGCATTTGTTGGCAAAAATCCAATAGAGCATGAAAATCCAATAAAGCATGAAAAGTCAAAATGTGAACCTGACCTCAAATTCGAAAAGTATACATATATTCAGGTTCCCCCCAGGTTGGTTAATCCGAAAAACCATATGTTTTCCGTCTGCGACCTCCCCCTGAGAAGTTACCCTTGGATGTATTTTGCATTTGTTGGGAAAAATCCAATATAGCATGAAAAGTCAAAATGTGAACCTGACCTCAAATTCGAAAAGTATACATATATTCAGGTTCCCCCCAGGTTGGGCAATCCGAAAAACCCTATGTTTTCCGTCTGCGACCTCCACCTGAGAAGTTAGCCCTGGTTGTATCTTGCATTTGTTGGCAAAAATCCAATAAAGCATGAAAATCCAATAAAGCATGAAAAGTCAAAATGGGAACCTGACATCAAATTCGAAAAGTACATATATTCAGGTTCCCTCCAGGTTGGGGAATCCGAAAAATCATATGTTTTCCTTCTGCGACCTCCCCCTGAGACGTTAGCCCTGGTTGTATCTTGCATTTGTTGGGGCAAATCCAATAAAGCATGAAAAGTCAAAATGTGAACCTGACCTCAAATTCGAAAAGTATACATATATTCATGTTCCCCCCAGGTTGGAGAAGCTGAAAAACCATATGTTTTCCATCTGCGACCTCCCCCTGAGAAGGTAGCCCTGGTTGTATCTTGCATTTGTTGGCAAAAATCCAATAAAGCATGAAAAGTCAAAATGTGAAACTGACCTCGAATTCGAAAAGTATACATATATTCAGGTTCCCCCGAGGTTGGGCAATCCGAAAAACCATATGTTTTCCTTCTGCGACCTCCCCCTGAGAAGGTAGCCCTGGTTGTATATTGCATTTGTTGGCAAAAATCCAATAAAGCATGAAAAGTCAACATGTGAACCTGACCTCAAATTCGAAAAGTATACATATATTCATGTTCGCCTCAGGTTGGAGAAGCCGAAAGAGCATATGTTTTCCATCTGCGACCTCCCCCTGAGAAGGTAGCCCTGGTTGTATCTTGCATTTGTTGGAAAAAATCCAATAAAGCATGAAAAGTCAAAATGTGAACCTGACCTCAAATTCGAAAAGTATACATATATTCATGTTCCCCCCAGGTTGGAGAAGCTGAAAAACCATATGTTTTCCATCTGCGACCTCCCCCTGAGAAGGTAGCCCTGGTTGTATCTTGCATTTGTTGGCAAAAAACCAATAAAGCATGAAAAGTCAAAATGTGAAACTGACCTCGAATTCGAAAAGTATACATATATTCAGGTTCCCCCGAGGTTGGGGAATCCGAAAAACCATATGTTTTCCTTCTGCGACCTCCCCCTGAGAAGTTAGCCCTGGTTGTATCTTGCATTTGTTGGGGAAAATCCAATAAAGCATGAAAACTCAAAATGTGAACCTGACCTCAAATTCGAAAAGTATACATATATTCATGTTCCCCCGAGGTTGGAGAAGCCGAAAAACCATATGTTTTTCATCTGCGACCTCCCCCTGAGAAGGTAGCCCTGGTTGTATATTGCATTTGTTGGCAACAAATCCACAATAAGCATGAAAAGTCACATGTGAAACCTGACTCAAATTCGAAAAAGTATACATCATTCATGTTCCCCTCGGTTGGAGAAGCAGAAAGAGGCATGTTTTCCATCTGCGACCTCCCCCTGACAAGTTAGCCCTGGTTGTACCTTGCATTTCTTGGCAAAAATCCAATAAAGCATGAAAATCCAATAAAGCATGAAAAGTCGAAATGTGAACCTGATGTCAAATTCGAAAAGTATACATATATTCATGTTCCCCCCAGGTTGGGGAATTCGAAAAACCATATGTTTTTCATCTGCGACCTCCCCCTGAGAAGTTAGCCCTGGTTGTAATCTTGCATTTGTTGGGAAAATCTTTTTTTTTTTTCAATAAAGCCATGAAAAGTCAAATGGAACCTGACCTCAAATGCGAAAAAGTATACATATATTCAGGTTCCCCCCAGGTTGGGGAATCCGAAAAACCATATGTTTTCTTTCTGCGACCTCCCCCTGAGAAGGTAGCCCTGGTTGTATCTTGCATTTGTTGGCGAAAATCCAATAAAGCATGAAAAGTCCAAATGTGAAACTGACCTCAAATTCGAAAAGTATACATATATTCATGTTCCCCCCAGGTTGGAGAAGCCGAAAAACCATATGTTTTCCCTCTGCGACCTCCCTCTGAGAAGGTAGCCCTGGTTGTATCTTGCATTTGTTGGAAAAAATCCAATAAAGCATGAAAAGTCAAAATGTGAACCTGACCTCAAATTCGAAAAGTATACATATATTCAGGTTCCCCCCAGGTTGGGGAATCCGAAAAACCATATGTTTTCTTTCTGCGACCTCCCCCTGAGAAGGTAGCCCTGGTTGTATCTTGCATTTGTTGGCGAAAATCCAATAAAGCATGAAAAGTCCAAATGTGAAACTGACCTCAAATTCGAAAAGTATACATATATTCATGTTCCCCCCAGGTTGGAGAAGCCGAAAAACCATATGTTTTCCCTCTGCGACCTCCCTCTGAGAAGGTAGCCCTGGTTGTATCTTGCATTTGTTGGAAAAAATCCATAAGCATAAATCCAATAAACATGAAAAGTCAAATGTGAACCTGACCTCCAAATTCGAAAAGTAACATATATTCGGTCCCCCCACTTGTGGGAATCCGAAAACCGTAGGTTTTCCTTCTGCTCCTCCCCCCTGAGAAGTTAGCCCTGTTGTATCTTGCAGTTTGTTGGGGAAAATCCATAAAGCATGAAAAGTCAAAATGTGACGACTCAATTCGAAAAGTATACATATATTCATGTTCCCCCCAGGTTGGAGAAGCCGAAAAACCATAGTTTTTCCATCTGCGACCTCCCCCTGAGAAGGTAGCCCTGGTTGTATCTTGCATTTGTTGGAAAAAAATCCAATAAAGCATGAAAAGTCAAAATGTGAACCTGACCTCAAATTCGAAAAGTATACATATATTCAGGTTCCCCCCAGGTTGGGGAATCCGAAAAACCATATGTATTCCATCTGCGACCTCCACCTGAGAAGTTAGCCCTGGTTGTATCTTGCATTTGTTGGCAAAAATCCAATAGAGCATGAAAATCCAATAAAGCATGAAAAGTCAAAATGTGAACCTGACCTCAAATTCGAAAAGTATACATATATTCAGGTTCCCCCCAGGTTGGTTAATCCGAAAAACCATATGTTTTCCGTCTGCGACCTCCCCCTGAGAAGTTACCCTTGGATGTATTTTGCATTTGTTGGGAAAAATCCAATATAGCATGAAAAGTCAAAATGTGAACCTGACCTCAAATTCGAAAAGTATACATATATTCAGGTTCCCCCCAGGTTGGGCAATCCGAAAAACCCTATGTTTTCCGTCTGCGACCTCCACCTGAGAAGTTAGCCCTGGTTGTATCTTGCATTTGTTGGCAAAAATCCAATAAAGCATGAAAATCCAATAAAGCATGAAAAGTCAAAATGGGAACCTGACATCAAATTCGAAAAGTACATATATTCAGGTTCCCTCCAGGTTGGGGAATCCGAAAAATCATATGTTTTCCTTCTGCGACCTCCCCCTGAGACGTTAGCCCTGGTTGTATCTTGCATTTGTTGGGGCAAATCCAATAAAGCATGAAAAGTCAAAATGTGAACCTGACCTCAAATTCGAAAAGTATACATATATTCATGTTCCCCCCAGGTTGGAGAAGCTGAAAAACCATATGTTTTCCATCTGCGACCTCCCCCTGAGAAGGTAGCCCTGGTTGTATCTTGCATTTGTTGGCAAAAATCCAATAAAGCATGAAAAGTCAAAATGTGAAACTGACCTCGAATTCGAAAAGTATACATATATTCAGGTTCCCCCGAGGTTGGGCAATCCGAAAAACCATATGTTTTCCTTCTGCGACCTCCCCCTGAGAAGGTAGCCTGGTTGAATTGATTTGTTGGCAAAAGCCATAAAGCATGAATCGGTCAACTATGTGAACCTGACCTCTATTCGAAAAGTATACATATATGTCATGTCCCTCAGTTGTGAGAGAGCCGAAAGAGCATTTTTCGCCTCTTCGACCCGCCCTGAAAGGTACCCTGTTGTTCTTGCTTTTTGGAAAATCCATTAAGCATGAAAGTCAAAATGTGAACCTGACCTCAAATTTCAAAAGTATATCATATATTCGTGTTCCCCCCCCAGGTTAGAGAAGCCGAAACCATATTGTTTTCCGCATCTGCGCCTCCCCCTAGAATGTAGCCCTGGTTGTATCTTGCTTTGTTGGAAATCCAATAAGCATTGAAAAGGTCAAAATGTGAAACCTGACCTCAATTCGAAAGTATACATATATTCATGTTCCCCCCAGGTTAGAGAAGCCGAAAAACCATATGTTTTCCATCTGCGACCTCCCCCTGAGAAGTTAGCCCTGGTTGTATCTTGCATTTGTTGGAAAAAATCCAATAAAGTATGAAAAGTCAAAATGTGAACCTGACCTCAAATTCGAAAAGTATACATATATTCATGTTCCCCCCAGGTTGGAGAAGCTGAAAAACCATATGTTTTCCATCTGCGACCTCCCCCTGAGAAGGTAGCCCTGGTTGTATCTTGCATTTGTTGGCAAAAATCCAATAAAGCATGAAAAGTCAAAATGTGAAACTGACCTCGAATTCGAAAAGTATACATATATTCAGGTTCCCCCGAGGTTGGGGAATCCGAAAAACCATATGTTTTCCATCTGCGACCTCCCCCTGAGAAGGTAGCCCTGGTTGTATCTTGCATTTGTTGGCAAAAATCCAATAAAGCATGAAAAGTCAAAATGTGAAACTGACCTCGAATTCGAAAAGTATACATATATTCATGTTCCCCTCAGGTTGGAGAAGCCGAAAGAGCATGTTTTCCATCTGCGACCTCCCCCTGAGAAGGTAGCCCTGGTTGTATCTTGCATTTGTTGGAAAAAATCCAATAAAGCATGAAAAGTCAACATGTGAACCTGACCTCAAATTCGAAAAGTATACATATATTCATGTTCCCCTCAGGTTGGAGAAGCCGAAAAACCATATGTTTTCCTTCTGCGACCTCCCCCTGAGAAGTTAGCCCTGGTTGTATCTTGCATTTGTTGGGGAAAATCCAATAAAGCATGAAAAGTCAAAATGTGAACCTGACCTCAAATTCGAAAAGTATACATATATTCAGGTTCCCCCCAGGTTGGGGAATCCGAAAAACCATATGTTTTCCTTCTGCGACCTCCCCCTGAGAAGGTAGCCCTGGTTGTATCTTGCATTTGTTGACGAAAATCCAATAAAGCATGAAAAGTCCAAATGTGAAACTGACCTCAAATTCGAAAAGTATACATATATTCATGTTCCCCCCAGGTTGGAGAAGCCGAAAAACCATATGTTTTCCCTCTGCGACCTCCCCCTGAGCAGGTAGCCC